>CANSZD010002963.1:245000-913691 GCA_947648045.1 Beta corolliflora
ACTCCTATATAAGTATGAAATTTATTAAGTTCAAAGATCTAAAATATAAGTTTGGAATATAAACTCAAACTAGAAGGTTTTGTAAATAATAAAACAGATAAGTAGTACCGACATAAAAACAACACTTAATTGGAAAAGAACAGAAAATATATACCATCGCACATAATAACATATACTATCAAGCAACCAGCAAATAAAATAATGCAATGCAACACACATGACTATATTAAAATTAAAAATAAAATTTTTATTTTTAAATTGCAAAACACGAAACAAATTAAACGCGCAACTCGACCAATAACCTGAGGGCTATAAATTACATCGTTTTCACTGCGCAACTCTGATAAAAAGAAAAATAAATTACATGTAAGAGGCCCTGCAAATAAGATTAGCAAACTTGGTAGACTAATTCCACCAATAAACAAGTAACTATACATATTATACATGCTCCACAAGCATGAGAGCACACCACATTCCATAAGGCTTCCTCTTACTTATTCTACCCATCTTTCTTTCATTATAGTGAAACTACAAAACTTAATGCTAAACAGATTTTATCTCCCAAGGCTAACTAATAATTCTAAAGAATCATTAGCAACTCTTTTTCAGAGTTTAGGAGCGTTTTGCTGTAATACCAACTGTAACACCCCATAATTTCAAAGCGGAAAAGAAATAAATAATAATAGTATTATAGGACGATGGCGGAAACATCGTCTTCTGGGAATGTCACTACTACAAGAAATGCTTTTAAATATCTAAGTGATAAAACCAACATACATAAATAGTATAAATAAATTAAATTAACTAGATTAATAACCAAAAGAGAAAACTAACTCTTCAACTAACTAAAAGTCTATGCCTAAAACATCTAACATTTTAATGCTCACATCTCAACCCGAGCCCAAAACCAAAGAAGATTCCCATCAACATAACAAGCAAAAATATACAACAAATATCCACAATCAGTGGGGAGTAACTAACAGCTCTCCCAGCTCAATTAGGATCCACACAGGAGTTATCAAGCATTAATAAATAAGTCTCAATCAACATAAAATATCAAGGCTGAACCAAATAACGTGCCAAACAACAACTAACAGTTTAACATGCTTAAATAAAGTAAATCAACAATAATGAACTCGATAAGCATACAAGATCCATAGCATAAGCCTCCAAAATAATTAAACAAAAGTAATATAATAGGTTTTGGGAAAGAGCAGAACGCCAGTGGATCGCAACCCACTTCCTAAGGTTTGTCAGATCGAAATCTCCATACAGCCTATGGGCTTACGTTTCCTACTACCTGTGTCAAAGAATGGCCAAACTCCTGATGCAGGATAGTACCCAGCTCAGTACTTCCCAACCTCTCGGACGACAACAATTAACACAGGTAATACCCCTAAATCGCAACCTAGGTGGTTGGCATGTTCTTCACCGGGGACTACATCTATCCCACCGGATATCTTAATCTCAATAAAATATTTCCACCAAACAAATAGTATAATTTATTCAACATTTATTCATCAAATATAAATAATATGGATGCCCTTCAGTCCTTACACCTAAAATCAGCAGAAACTAGGATCGCAATCCAGAAGTCTCATTTCAACGATATATATTCTTCTCAAAGTAATAGTAATTATAATACTAACAAAAAAATCATTTCACCCAACTAAAAAGAATAAACCAACATCAAAACATACTTATACACCAAAAACACACTATAGTCAAATACTCCAACCATTATACTCTCGTTGTCTTAGTTTGGGTACAAGGTTAATTACAACATTAGTTATAATACACCCGGTACATAACTCATGGCGAAACGGTACTAAAGACAGAGTACAGAAACGTCGACAACTTAGATATTGATTTATAAAACTACAAAATTATTATACTCCGATTTAATCCAAACAAAGCAAACCATCATAAAAATAATTAAAACACTATATATATATATATATATATATATATATATATATATATATGTATATATATATATATATATGTATGTATATATATATATATATATATATATATATATATATATATATATATGTATGTATATATACATACATACATATATATATATATATACATACATACATATATATATATACATACATATATATATATATATACATACATATATATATATATATACATACATATATATATATATATACATACATATATATATATATATATACATACATATATATATATATACATACATATATATATATATATATATATATATATATATATATATATATATACATACATATATATATATATACATACATATATACATATATATATATATATATGTAGTCACAACAAGAACTTAACAGACTTGCCCAATATAATATAACCATCTTTTTAAACTAAAAACCACAACTTTAGCATTTATATGTATACTCTTATAACAAGATCAGCAAAGTCATAACAAATAACAACACCTTACACATAAACCATCTAATACATACCAAGCAAAAATAGAAAAGAAGAAAATGAAGATTGCAGCACCAGACCAACGCAGAGATTCATAATATGCAAGCTATGATGAAAATTGAAATACTTAAAACATGAAATCTTAATCCTTAGCAATACATGCCCATAATTGACAATACCAGATCATGACTTAAAAAAATTACTAACAAAATACCATGCTACTCACATGGATTACCGAGGAGAGCAATAACGTAAAACACAAAAACACATTACAAGTAAGAACAACAAAGGCGATGCCGCCTTCCGGCCAAGAAGCTAAGATTTCACACCTTGAATCTCCAACTCAGTCGAAACACCATACTACCACACAACCTGACTTCATCCCTCTCCCATAAACCATGTACAATATAACATTTCAGGATTTAACAAAGATTGACAGCAACCATGTTAACAACAAGAGAAATTTGTCACAAGATGAGAGTGAACTAGCACACATTCAACATAAAACATTACAGAACAATAATACCAAAACATATGAATAAAGCTCATAATAAACCCTCCAACCAGATAACAAAATCACAAGTTCTCCCAAACAATCATATACCCATAGAATTCATAAAAAAAAACTCATGAAACAAGCATATAACATGAAGTTATTTCCACCCAAATTCCTAAAATCAATACTAACCCAACTTAAGTATTAAAACTAGATAAATCCTAAACGGGTTCTAATCATACTAGGATTACCGTTAGTTACCTTGATTTTAGGTGGAAAATAATTCTCAAACGGCGGAGAAAGATGAGAATAACATTGCTCCCGAAAACTCCAAGAAAACCGGATGACTCGTCTGCTTGAAACGCAAACTGCGACCAATTATTCCAGTATCTTCAAAAACTGATGCACCACGAGTAAGATCTCTCCGAGTAGATGAATTTCGACTACTCACACGCCCAAATCCGATAGGAAACGAAGGAGATACGATGCAAACAAAATGGGTGTGCAGAAATGGCCGAAAATGCGAGAAGGGAGAAGAAGAAGAGTTGTGATGCGTTTTTCCTGATTGTTTCCAGCTTTTGGAGGGGGTTAAAGTGCAGAAAGTAATGAGATTATTCACCTCACTAAGCAAAGAGTTTAAGGGCGCATTAAGGTGGGTTAATGGGGGGTTAATGGTGGCAATTGATGGGGGGTTTATGAAGGTTTGACTCCTCATCTCTTGGTGGTTACAAAGCTAAAATGGAGATGCTCATCCAATGTTTTTACACCCAAAATTTCGGACCATATAGTGTATAGAATGGGCTTGTAATTTCGTTACGTTGGTCGGTCCAAAATATATTTAACGCTTAAAAAATAAAATCACACGCTACCTAATTTTATTGAATTATTAACTATATGAAAAAATAAATACGCACATTATATATATAACTAATGAAATTACTAAATAAATATATATATATGACAGGCTAAAGTCGTATCACCTTATCAAAAATAACCTAAGGTCCACTAACAAGTAGTTAGGGAAGTCAGGATCGAATCCACAGGGAGAAAGTTATACTATTGTATCTGAATTCTAATATTATACTAACTAAATCAGATGAAAATGGGTGTGTGACTAAACTAAGCAAATGACAGAACTAAATACGAAGGTAAGAATCAATTAACAAAGAACTAGGACTATGGATCACTATGCATACAATTCGGGAAATCAGAGACGAATAATAACCACCCAATAAGTCAATTTATCTAGGGCACATGTAATTTCTCTCGAACATTACCTCCCTCAAAGATCACCTAGCCGCTCTCGCATGGTCAAGGATCACTATGCCTAATGATTGAAAGCCTATACGAAATCTCTCCTCTCGAAGCAGATTCAATATTGCGATAATAGAAATACAAATCAGGCCTAATTCATAAATCTAGCATGAACGATTCAATCACAGGAAACAATTGAGGGTAATTATACTAATCTATCAATCCCTCATTGCATACATAGATCCCCACAATCCTAGAAATAAAACTACTCACTCATGCTTGAGAAAACAATAACAAATTCCATGTAAAAATTCATACTTTGAACTATTGCAAATAACTAAGAAATTAATCTAATCAATAATGAAGAAAACAATAAAGAAGATTACCAAACTGAAGAATTTTATTGAACTTGCGAATAATCCAAAGGTTTGATCTTGAATCCACAATGAAAAGTAGTAAAACTAGGGTTCTTGAGAGAAACTATGAGAAATTAAGGACTAAAACCAAGATGATTAATAATATTCTGATTTTGCTATTTATACTAATCCTAAAACAACTTGGAAAAGTCTTAGAGAAATAGCCCGAAAATCATTAAAAAAAGGCGCGTCGGGTCAGCCGCCCGATCGGGCTACGTCTGCCCGATCAAATCGGGCTCAAAGCAGTAGCAGAGCTCCAAAACTAGACCTCGCCCGATGCAATCGGGCGGCCCACCAAACCTCAGCATCTAGCGCAAAACATCGCCAAGCACGCCCGATGAAATCTGGCCGAACCGCCCGATCGGGCTCCTCAGCGAACTAACGACCCGGGGCGAGCGGCCCGATCGGCCCGCAATGAGCGAGATCAACTCCCTTGTGAGCGCCCGTCGGGCGTGTGCGGCCCGATGAAATCGGGCTCGAGTCGGTTCTTCCTTCTTGGCTCTAAACGCCAAGTCTTCAATTCTTCTTTGCTCAAGGGTCCCGGAAAGTATCCTCGGGACTTTGAAACTCTGCATAAAACCTCTCCAGTCCAGCGTAATGGTCAATTAATAGTAGAAAATAGGAAGATAACTCCCTAAAACCTGCAATTTGACACAGAACAGAAAACCACAACTAGATGGAGAAAGTTAGCACAAAATGGCTCATAAGAGCACCATTGACATACTTTTTAGCTTATAAGTAGGGGGAAAAACTCTATATAAAACCATAACATCAAACACCCCCAAGCTAAACCTTTGCTTGTCCCCAAGCAAAGCACAACATGAATAAGAATAGGATTGCTTCACCCCTCAGATAGGAAATTTTAATCTCAATTATTTCCAACTCAAAATCGTTCAAGCAAGCAAAATTCAAGTTCAGTTGCTCATATCACCTTACTACCAATCACTTAAGCAAACCATCAAATGCAGCTGCCCTACATATCATGCAAATCTTGAAAAGGTGTTCACCGAGGTGTCACTCCTCTCAATTTTGTGGCAGGCAAAATGTGTGCCCGATCGCTCACCAACCCAACCATAATAGCCCTTCCCACTCACACTCTCATGTGTTTAGAAAGGTATAATATCGCTCATCCTAATCAGGTCGACTCAAATAACAAACTTAATCTTCAACTTTGGCATATTGACTCAGTATTATTCCAATAAACAATCAAACACGTGCTCAAAAGGTCTTTCTCAGGGTTGTAATGGGGCTCGGGTAAAGGTACGAAAATTATTTAAGGAATGTGGTGGAAAAGCCAAGAAAGAGGAGCAAAAAAAAACACTAGTAGGACTAGGTGTGGTCGAAACAACTCCCATGGCATCAACAACATAACCAAGATAATAACCAACCCTGAAATTTCACGAACCAACCAATAATTGTCTCTTTCAACATAATTTCCAACACTTTTGAAAGTTAATGAGTGAAGATCATAGAAATTTTTCAGATTTTTCACTATCATTTTTTTCACTTTATTTTTCTATTTCTTTCTTTTCTTTGTACAAACATATCATTATTTTCCAACCACCCTACGGAATCAACCACACAATATAATATCAACTTAACAAATGCTCCCCCAAGCTAGGCTTGGGACAATAGTCATTGTAAAGGCTCAAGGCGTGTAATGTGGCTTAATATAGATCCAAAAAGAAGTCATTTGGCTCAGCGGGGCTAGGGGGAAAATGATTCATTAAACAACTCTGAGGCTTAAAGATTAAACAATTGAACACCTCTATCACAGCACATGTCCAAAGTCACCAGAAATCAACGAGTACAATGCCAAAGCCAAGATAAGAATGCTACGAGGAACTAACACACAAGAATAGACCGGATATAGACATAAATCCGAGGGCTAGAATGAATCCTCACAACCTAACCAATTCAAGCATGCAGTTAAAATAGGCGCTTTATCAACAAAATCCACTCAAGATCAAGGCAATCAGAGATCACATCACAACATCCCAATCACAAATGCCCAATTATCCAGTTTAAAGAGTTAAATCATTTTTTCAAAACAAAGTTCGGGGCACAGGGAAGCAATCAATCTGTTCGTATTCAACTCGTATTTTTGTGTTTTTTCAGCAATATTTCATTTTTTTGTGATTTTTCATTTTTTCAAAGCAATTAAACTAACTTAACTAACCTAAAAAGCAGTAAAAACAAAAAGAAAAACAATACTAATACTTACATAGCTCCTCCCCCAAGCTGAACTTGGCAATGGCCTCATTGCAACAAGGGAAAGGGAACGCATGGATATCAGTCATCCATGGAAAGGTCATCACCAACATCATCCTCACCTCCGCCACCCCTACTACTGGACCCCTGGTCGTAACTCGGGTTCCAAGTGTACCAAGATGGGTGAGCATACTGTTTTCGCAATTTTATGCGCTGCGGTAGTCATCGTACATGGGGTACATAGCTAGGTGTTGATCAGTGGCCAATGTATCAACACGCTGGCTAAGGCTCTGGAGAGCTACAGAGTTGGCATCAACCTGCTGACCGATGCTCTGGATGGCGGTAGAGTTGGCAGTGATACCAAACTCCATCCGCTGGAGCATGCTCATCATTTCCTGAAAATCAAAAGAAGGAGGAGGAGCAGCAGAATATGGGGGAGGGGGAGCATCAGAAGTAGAGGCAATATCATCAGAATGAGGGGGGCGGCGGTGAAAGGTGCGCTGGGGTATCTCAGGGACAAGGGTGGGGAAAGTCAGTACCAGCAATAGGAAGGTGGTAATGGGGGCTGCCCAGGTCTGATTTTTGCTAAGGGACTAGGCAGCTCAATAAAGCTCATCTCGTTGATGCGCCACTGGTATTTATCCCCAGCCCTCTCTACCCAACGGAGACGATCTAAGAAAGCATAATCCATGAGGGTAGGTCCTATGGCTAGCTGGTAGCGAGACTCGTCAAAACCGGGGATTTTCCTAGCAAAAAGAGTGACCAACCCCCCCATTCACAATGGCGCGAGAGGTCAAGGTACCATCCGCTCGCCTCTTGGGATATGTGGTAGCTATACGCTCCATCTGGAGCGCAACATGGTGAGGGATGTTGTATTGAAAGTGGTGGCGCGTCCCTCTAAGCATGTAGCTCCCTATTAAGTACAGTTCATCCCCCCTGATTAATTGTCCTTCCACCCTCCCAAATAGTGTCTGAGACATAAATCGGACCCAAATTTTAAAGATGGGTTGGTGGATGTATTTGCCCTTGCAATGTTGTAGGGTGAAGTCATTTCCATCACCGGTGATGGCAAAATAGGTGTCATGATGGTGGTAGTTAGGGGGGTGCCCAATCTCCCCACGACATTAGACTCGAAGAATTCGTGCAAATTCCGGTAGGGATAGGTGGAAATCCTGATTTAGCAGTCTAAAGGATACATATGAGACCGGTCCAATTCGGGGTTTGGTAACCTCAAGACTACTATAAAATTCATAGACAAGTACAGGATATGTATTAACATGCACGGAAAAGAATGATTCCATCCCTATTATTTTCATGAAATCCATGAATTCAGAGGCAATACCCAATTTACTCAAAAATTCAATATCAAGAAAGTGGGTAGGACTCACCTCGCGCCCTTTTAGGCGCTGAAACCTGTCACACTGCTCTGCTGACGAAAAGATGACGTCCGGAAAAGTCTCGTCTCGGGGTACCGATGGTGGTGGTTGAGACCCGGTGTCGGATCCGCGACGCCTCCTCGAACTCATGTTGCTTGGAAAATGTAGAGGATTTCACACTCACTCTAATGGGGGATGATGGAAGGGAGCTTTTCTCTCACTTTAATGGTGGAAGAAAGGAGGAAGAGGATGGATGTGAGAGGTGGAGTGAAAGACAAATGAAGAGGATGGAGTGGGTAATTGGTAGGGGAAGATGAGGGGAGTGATTTTGTGAAGATAGAAGTAGCTTGGATGGAGGTCTTTAATGGTGGAGGGAGAATTTGGGGAAGAAGGTGAGAATTGGGGGTTAGGGCTTGAAGAAGAGAGAGAAAGAGATTTGGAGATGAATGAGAAAAGTGAGCGGGAAATCCCGATTTAATGAGACCGCGGCAGATGGCCCGATCGGGTGAGTGGAGCCTGATGTCATCGGGCGATTTTCTTCGTTCAGGATTCAGAATTCTGGTCACGGGCCCGATCGGGCGACTTCGCCCGATTGAATCGGGCGTCAGACTTCTTCGTTCAAGGACGACGGATCTTTGCCCGATCAAATCGGGCGCTTTGGTTTTCGTTGACGGAACACTGCCCGATCGGGCGAAATGGCCCGATCCAATCGGGCGCCTGTGTTTTGTTACTATTGCCAATTTTCTTCGCGGGCCCGATCGGGCGGCAGTGCCCGATCTAATCGGGCGGATGCCCAAACAGCCGATTTCTCATAATTTTGCGATCTTTTCAATGGGAAAACGGACCAAGCTAGTATGCGAAAAATTCCTGCACACATATAGCCTCAAGATGATGATTAGTACCCTCGCACTCTCTTACCAAAACTACAAAACTAGAAAAACTAAAAACAAATAAGAAGAAAAGGAAAGGGGATGTCGGGTTGCCTCCCGAGTAGCGCTGGTTTATAAGGGTCCCGCACGACCATAATGCCGCATCCCTCAAACAGAAGGGGAAGGGGGTTGGAGGTATAATTCCTCCACAGATCCAACAAGAACTCCTGTATGATACAGCTTTAAGCGTTGGCCATTACTTTGAATTTTTCACCTGTTGCATTCATCACCTCAATAGAACCAAACTTGTTAACATTAGTGACAGAAAATGGACCAGACCACCTAGACTTCAACTTACTAGGGAAAAGTTTTAATCTAGAGTTGTACAATAAGACCTTGTCACCAATTGAGGACTCTCTACTCAAAATTTTCTTATCATGCCATCTCTTAGTGCGCTCCTTGTAGAGACGCGAACTATCATAAGCATTCAGCCGGAGTTCATCAAGTTCATTAATCTGCAAAGGCGTTTTCTCCCGCTAACTTAGCATCAAAGTTCGGCTCCTTAACGGCCCAAAAAGCCTTGTACTCTAGCTCAACGGGTAAGTGACATGCTTTCCCATAAACTAACCCGTAAGGGGTGGTGCCAATAGGGGTCTTAAAAGCAGTTATGTAAGCCCATAAAGTGTCATCTAATTTGTCACTCCAATCCTTCCTAGATTTAGCTACCACCTTCTCTAAGATAGTCTTTATCTCACGATTAGACACTTTTACCTGCCCACTTGTCTGAGGGTGATAAGCTAGGCCAGTCCGATGGTAGACACCATACTTCTTAAGCAGAGCCTCGAAAGTGCGTTTGTGAAAATGAGATCCACCATCACTTATGACAACCCTTGGTACCCCAAACCTTGGAAAGATAATCTTTTTAAACATTTTCATAACGACTTTAGAGTCGTTAGTTGGGGATGCAAGGGCTTCTACCCACTTAGACATATAATCAACAGCAACAAGGATAAAATTATTGCCCGATGAAGAGGGAAAGGGGCCCATAAAATCAATACCCCATACATTAAATAATTCAACTTCCAAAATGGGGGTTTGGGGCATCTCATGTCTACGGGAAATATTTCCCGTTCGTTGGCATGCATCACAGGACTTAACAAAGGTACTAGCATCATGAGATAAAGTAGACCAGTAAAAACCAAATTGAAGTACCTTAGCAACGGTTTTGGAGGGCCCAGCATGGCCTCCACATGGCAGGGAGTGGGAGTGCTTCAGAATGTCATGCACCTCCCATTTTGGAATACATCGCCTATAGATGGTGTCAGCGCAAAGCTTGTACAGTAGTGGGTCGTCCCAAAAATACTTTTTAGCCTCATGGAGGAATTTCTTCCTCTGCTGGTAACTCAACTCTGGGGGAGTATGTCTACTCACACAGAAGTTGGCGAAATCGGCATACCACGGGGTGACAGAAGTGACTGCCAGGAGCTTATCATCAGGAAATGAGTCATCAATGGGTAGACCTTCTTCCATATCTTCATACTGCAATCGAGACAGGTGATCAGCCACTACATTTTTCGCTCCCTTTTTATCTACGATCTCTAAATCGAATTCTTGGAGCAAAGCAAAATCCACCGAATGAGTCTAGGCTTGGCCTCCTTTTTGGCTAGGAGGTACTTCAATGCAGCATGGTCGGTATAAACAATGACCTTAGACCCCAGCAAATAAGTCCTGAACTTGTCCAATGCATAGACCACATCTAGAAGCTCTTTCTCAGTGGTGGCATAGTTAACTTGAGCTTCATCCACTAGTGGAAAAAAGCCTAAGGGTTGCGGTCAAAAGTGGCCTAAGGGCTGTGTTTTTTTACCGCAGCAATTAGAGTAGCAGCCCTTAATATATAGGAAGGGTTGCGGTTATGAACCGCAGCCCTTGGAGAATTAAGGGCTGCGGTCGTAAGAAAACCGCAGCCCTTGGCCAAATAAGGGCTGCGGTTAATTGGGAAAACCGCAGCCCTTGGCAATTTAAGGGCTGCGGTTTTCCCGGTTAACTGCAACCCTTATTTGGCCAAGGGTTGCGGTTTTCCCTATTGACCGCAGCCCTTTTGTAATTTTTTTTTTTTTTAAATTCCGCTATATAATATTATATATGCGCTCGTTCCCTGTGTCGCTGGTTCCTTGCTGCTTTGCTTTTTACCATATTACAAACCTCATAATGCATATATATATAGAGTTCCCAATTATATATGTAATAATTATATATATATAATAATAATAATGTTAAAGAGTACATATTAAGGCAAAATTATATTAATTCTAATACAAAAAGCTACATTAACGCAACAACCGAATAGCTTGCCAACTTGTTTCGAACTTCGAGCTAGTTCTTGCAAAATCCTAACCAATGTATCGTCATAGACAATCTTCACAAATGTAGGTTGCCAACTTGTTTCGAACTTCATCCAATTCTTCAATTGTGAATTCATCCAACCTTGGTGCGTCGTTATCCATGTAAACCTTGCAATAATATGAATATGATAAATTAATAAGATCAAGTCAAACATTTACAATATATAATAACAACTAACTCTTGCAATTAGCTAATTAAACAACCAATTTTCGAGTTGATTTTGTCGATTTTTGGGAATTTGAGCTATTTTACATCCCAAAACTAACTACATGCATGTTATATATATATATATATATATATATAGGAGCAAAACTAACACACACCACTTACTTTATGCATAGTTGAAGTGTTAATGTCAAATTTAGGTGCACAAGATTAGAAGTTCAATTTTTAGGTTCGTTTCGGGGACAATTTTTGTGAATTTGAGCTATTTCACTTCCCAAAACTACCTACATGTTACATATAGGAGCAAAACTAACACACACCACTTACTTTATGCATAGTTGAAGTGTTAATGTCATATTTAGGTGCAAAAGATTAGAAATTCAATTTTTAGGTTCGTTTCGGGGTCGATTTTTGTGAATTTGAGCTATTTTACTTCCCAAAACTACCTACATGTTACATATAGGAGCAAAACTAACACACACCACTTACTTTATGCATAGTTGAAGTGTTAATGTCATATTTAGGTGCAAAATATTAGAAGTTCAATTTTTAGGTTCGTTTCGGGGTCGATTTTTGTGAATTTGAGCTATTTCACTTCCCAAAACTAGCAACATGTTACATATAGGAGCAAAACTAACACACACCACTTACTTTATGCATAGTTGAAGTGTTAATGTCATATTTAGGTGCAAAAGATTAGAAGTTCAATTTTTAGGTTCGTTTCGGGGTCGATTTTTGTGAATTTTAGCTATTTCACTTCTCAAAACTAGCAACATGTTACATATAGGAGCAAAACTAACACACACCTCTTACTTTATGCATAGTTGAAGTGTTAATGTCAAATTTAGGTGCACAAGATTAGAAGTTCAATTTTTAGGTTCGTTTCGGGGACAATTTTTGTGAATTTGAGCTATTTCACTTCCCAAAACTACCTACATGTTACATATAGGAGCAAAACTAACACACACCACTTACTTTATGCATAGTTGAAGTGTTAATGTCATATTTAGGTGCAAAAGATTAGAAGTTCAATTTTTAGGTTCGTTTCGGGGTCGATTTTTGTGAGTTTGAGCTATTTCACTTCCCAAAACTAGCTACATGTTACATATAGGAGCAAAACTAACACACACCACTTACTTTATGCATAGTTGAAGTGTTAATGTCATATTTAGGTGCAAAAGATTAGAAGTTCAATTTTTAGGTTCGTTTCGGGGTCGATTTTTGTGAATTTGAGCTATTTCACTTCCCAAAACCAGCTACATGTTACATATAGGAGCAAAACTAACACACACCACTTACTTTATGCATAGTTGAAGTGTTAATGTCATATTTAGGTGCAAAAGATTAGAAGTTCAATTTTTAGGTTCGTTTCGGGGTCGATTTTTGTGAATTTGAGCTATTTCACTTCCCAAAACTAGCTACATGTTACATATAGGAGCAAAACTAACACACACCACTTACTTTATGCATACTTGAAGTGTTAATGTGAAATGTAGGAGCAAAATATTAGAGTTCAAGTTTTGGGTTAGTGTCGGGGTCGATATGATTATAGTTAATTTATGCTACAATTTCCAAAATAAACTAATTCTTACCTATCAATTTAATCTAAATTAAATAAACTAATTAGTTACATACCTTTTGAAGATAATCGATGTCAATACAACGGTTGACTATATCAAACATGTACCGCAGTATGTAATAGCCACAATCAACACCATTCTTTTGTTGCGGACATTGAAATTCACCAAATTTAAACATCCAAAAACATTCATGTTAAATTTAGAGTATATGAAAATAAATGATTCGACATAAGATTCACCAAAGTAGTTACCTCAACTGATATCCAAAGAGGAGCTTTTCCTAATCGAAGTCCAAGTCCATAATGGTGCTTCATCACACTACATCAATACATTATAAGATGTTTATTATATATATATATATATATAAAGTAATATTAGGTACACATATTGTTCTAGTTAAGTTACCTATTCAATAGTGACTTGACTAGTAAGCTCCGTGGTGGTTGTCGACGAAGAGAATCAAAGTGGTAAACGTGATTATTTGACAAACATATCACAATGAGCGTCCAATGGAGACTATATAAGGAAATAATATAAAGTTACTTATTCAACAATTCGGTGAATTTTATTATCGATATATGGAACAAGAAGGCAAGTTATCTAAACAAGGAAATAAAGTTATAGAAAATAAAGTAAAGCATCAAGTTTGGTGTAACAAGCTTACGCTTCAATATATGGAACAAGGATGAACTTCTCTTCTAACCGATGTGATTGTTTGAAACTAGTATCGAGATATTCTTTCACATCGGTTTTGTTTTTTAAACAATTGTCATCTCGCATCATACTTGGACATAACCAACCAATCTTTGTCTCACTCATTTTTTCATTCAATTCAGTACACAATAACCTGAGAAAGCATATAATAAAAAGTAAACATACTTATCATGGAAGTTGAAAACTATTATAAACTTGTAAAGTAAGATATGTATGTATCACCTCATGAAAGCTTGTATCATTGTTCCACTCAACATTTCTCCACGTAAGAATTCTTTAACATCGTCTTTGGAAATCCATGTAGATAACTCATCAGCGTAGTTGAATTGTTCCTTCCCCAAAGGAACATGTATTGCAGTATCATCGGGCAAATCGCTAACACACTCATGCAACCAATAACATGCCTTAGTAAGGCCTTGCACCACCAACGGCTCGAGAAGTGAATTGTTTGACATACTAACTTGGTCATCGAACACATTTGGTTCAATTTCAGCACGTCCAATTGTAATACCCCGAAATTTCGAAATTTATTTTATTATTTATTAAGGTTTAATATTATTCCCACTTAAAAATTTATTTTATGATAATGCGATTTTATTTGATAACTATGTTTATTAAAATAATAATTTCATTTAGTTTTGAATTATTTAACGAGTTTATTTAAATGATTTAATTGAAATGTATTTTATTATTTCTAAATATTTTAAAGTATTTTAATATAGTAATTGAAAGGTGTATTTAGTTGTGGGCATTCTTATTCATTCAAGTTGTCCATCCAATTTAGTAATCCAAGCCCAAATACAAATCCATAGCCATATGTCTTTTAGCCAAAAAGAAAAAGGAAAACAAAACAAACAAAACAAAAAAAAAAAGGGAAAAGAAAATGGGATTTCATCACCATCTTCCCTCTCCTTCGTTCCTGATTTTCAGCTCACAAGAGCAAATTTTTCAACACAAAATCTCAGCTTTGTCAGTAGGAGTTTGAATTTCAGTCCACATTTCAGATATTAGGGGCAACAATTTCAAAAGCCCAAACACCATAACCCACACACCTCACCTCCACCATTAATGGAGCTTGACCCAAAGCTCAAAAAAAATTCTGACCAAAACCTCTATAAATACTGAACTCTATTCACCCCAATTGCTCAAGCAAACAATCTCAAAAAGGTTTGCTTCAATCCTTTATCTTCTTTCTTAAATTTCTGATTTTTGATTTTGAAAATTGAAAATGAAAATTTGCAAACCAGTAACACCACCACCACACCGCCGGAAACCGGTCGAACCACACGAACCTCGCGCCACCATCAACGCCAACCACCGCCAGCCATCACCCCCTCCTTCTAAACTCCTCTCCTTCGCACACCTCTGCTTCGCGGCGCCACTGCTGCAGCCCACGCCCAGCCGAACCACTCGAACCAGCCTCGACCACCGTCCTGCCTGAGCCTCGCCGTGCTCCGCCATCAAAATCATCAGCCTTCCTTCCTTCCTCCTCTTTTCTCTCCTGATTCGCCCATGTTCTTCCTTCCTTCCTTTCGTTTTTTTTTTCTCTTGGTTAATGATACTGATTCAAAGAATCAGTAAAACCCCTCCCTTTCCACCTTATTTTATTTGTTTATTTTTTTTTTTTTTTTTAAACTAAACCCATGACTTTCCTAAACTAGCCTATTGTAATTAAGTTAGTGTATTTTAGTTAATCTTTTATAACTTGAAAATGTTTGTTAAATAAAATGAGTATAATAAAGTTAATTCTCTATGTTAAAATAATTGTTTAAGCTAATAAAAAAATAAAGTTGAAGTAATCTTTGATTACTTAAAATGATTTCATTATTGATTTAAAAACCATAAACTTTGCTTTATAAACTCTCTTAAATTAATTAAGAATTTATTTAAGTTATTTGAATTATTTAAATTGTTTATTTTATACAAAAAGGGGTTATTTAGGTAACTAACTTAGATCTCGTTAACGTCTAATGTAGATTCCGATTGCGTAGACGAGGAATATCAAGAGTGTTAATCTGTTCGTGAACATAACTTTTGGGCACGCATCACGAGGTAATCTCTGATGTCCATCTAAACATAGATCCCATTAGTGTAAAAGAATTGATTATGTGATTATTATGTGCTTATAAAATATATATAAGTATGGGCTATAATTATGGATTATCGATTTAATGCGGATTATAAAAACGAATGACAAAATGGACGACGACTATCGATATCGATTATTAATCATGACTATGGACGATATACGATATGACACATATGTTTATTATAACGTTATTAAAATCGGTTAATGTCATTTAATAATGTTATTATTATTATTATTATTATTATTATTATTATTATTATTATTATTATTATTATTATTATTATTATTATTATTATTATTATTATTATTGTTATTATTATTACTATATATCATTATGATTATTATGAATATTATTATTGTTATTAATATTGAGACTTTATGAAAGTTGAAATTGGTAAGAACTTGTGATAATGAGATGATTATGAATCTGAAGTGATAAATGAACTCAAGTGACGGTTGTGTTTACGAAATGAGTTATTGAAACCACTATGAATGGATTGAGATTATGAATGGATTGAGATTATGATGGATTGAATATGTTCACATTGGATTGAACAAGATGACATAAATGTGTATGTGATTTATGTGATGACTTGAAATTTAAAAGATGTTAATCACGTAAAGTGAAATATCGGAGGGAAATGATGAACAAGGTTGCCCCTGTATGAGAGGTTCGGCGGCCCTACGGGTTCTCTCGGTTACTATGCCGATTTTACATTACTTGTCTTCCTTCTATCTTGTTGTGATCCAAGTAGAAGGGGTGTGCACACTAGGGACTCTGTTATTAAGGCCATTATGTTATACGTAGGTGGTTACAGGGGATTGACCCCGGCCTACAATGTTGAAGTAAGTGGTTACAGGGGATTGACCCCGGCTTACTGGCGTTCTCTTTCCTCTCCTTAAATAATTGGATTAATTGAATTAATTATGCTATTATTCATTGTATATATATATGTGTATGTGTGCTATGCTTTCTAACCCTATTAACCTACTACTTTACAAAGTATTTTCAACTTAAGTATTTTACGGGATGGAGTTGGAATTACTCAGTTTTTCTGATTTTTGGGAGCTTGTCTCTCTTGTTTCTTTTCAATGTATTTATGCAGGTGGGTGATCGACGGGGGAACAAAAGGGAGATCATTTAGAGTTGTCATCCACTTAGCTTATGATTTAGCTTCCGCTGGAACTCTGAAATACTTAAACAATTAGTAATATTTAATGAACGATTTACTTGGTTGTAAGGATTAATTTATTTGAATTTAGTATGCTTTAATCTAGCCTTGCATTTATTTCCAAGGAGATAAGTGCAGCGGTAGCACGCCCGTCGAGTCGAACCCTCGTGGATTTTCCCCCATCTCTAGTATTATTAAATAAAGAAGGGTTCGGGTTGACGGGGGTGTTACAGAGTGGTATCAGAGCGGAGTTTAGATTAACTAGGGAGAGATTAAAATTATTAAAATATAATAATTAGGGAAAATGAATCAAATAGGGTTAAACTTAAAATTGGTTTAGGAGGTCAAAATAAAAAATTATTTAGGAAAAATGAATTACGATTAAAATGTGAACTAAGGGTTTAGTATGGGTACGAATGGGTTATGTGTACATGTATGAAAGTACTCGCTAAAGGTACTTATTAATTGTTTATGATATTTGATTAGATGGCCAAGACACGTTTGACCGCCAGGAAATGCACCAGAACCCCTCGTCAAGGACCCTACCTTCTAAGGATGAGGGTAGGAGAGTCTATTTCAGCTTATATTTACATGTTACGTTTAACAATGAAGTGTTACCATCTCAATGAAGGCCACGGACATTCAGATTACCTCACGCCACCTTAACAAGCCGATGTTTTGATTCACACTCTCCCCAACGATGGTCCTTATGCCGAAATCAAGAGCGAATACTCTGATGTTCTGAAAAATGGAAGGCCAAACTATGAACGATACACATTGAAAGGGAAGTGGTATCTCACGTTGAGTTACCTGGAGAAAAGAATGCTCGATGCTAGGGCCAAGTGGCTTAATGACTATTTACCCACTGATGACGAGGAACCGAATTATAGTGACGATGAAGAAGTAGGAAGCAACCCTGCCTCACCCGTTGTAAATCTCAATGGAGATGGAGACGGAGATGAAGTTGAAGACGAGGATCCGTCCGAGTACGCTGACTAGAAACCCATATCTCTAGCCCTGACCCTTAGATTTATAATTAAGCTCGTAAAAGATCGATTAATGTGTTAACTTAGTTAATGTTGGTGCAACTGATGCTTATTTGACTATTTGAAAACTCTTATGCTACTATGAACGAATTGTTATTTCACTTTTGAAGTAATGAATGATGAACTTTGACATGTGAATTGAGTGTGAAATGAATGATGAACTTTTGATATGTGAATTGAGTATGAAATGAATGAATGGTGTGAACCATGATTATGTGAATTAGCTTTTATATAAGAATCAATGTGAATCGTAGAAATACAATGGGATAGCGCAGGTAGCTTATGCAATACGTTTATACGCGATCTAGAGCAAGGCGACAAGGAAACCAAATGGCCGAAACTCCCGAACAAGTTGCAGCACGACTTAGGACTCTCGAGCAACTAGCTCAGAGCTTTGGCTTAGTCCTTCAAAACCAGATCAACAACAACCACCATGGAGACGATCCGCAAGCTGCAATGGCGAAAAAGATTTCCGCTTTGAAACCACCAACCTTTGTTGGGAGAGAAGACCCACTACTTCTCGAAAACTGGATAAGAGACTTCGAAAAGATTTTCACGGCCACGGGTACGCCTGAGGCCCAGAAAGTAGACCAAGCAACCTTTTATCTGCATGAAGATGCCGATACTTGGTGGGAAAGTGTAGGACCTACTGTTAAAGCTCAAGAGAACTTTAACTGGGAAGCGTTTAAGGTAGCGATTAAGGCTCGATTCTTCCCCGAGCACATACGTAGACAAAAGTACAATGAGTTTAGTAGGTTTAACCGTGAGTTATAACATGAGTGTGCAAGAGTACGCTCGAAATTCAATGAGTATGCCCGATTCTGCCCAACTGTAGTGCCAGATGAAGGAACTAAGGCTCAGAAGTTTGAAGACGGACTTAAGTTTGATCTTCAGACTCGAATGGGAGGTAGCACCTCTACCACTTTCGCGGAAGCGTATGCTAAAGCCTCAAACCTGGAGAGAATCTTACAGCGTGAGAGAGAGGTGCTAGGGAGACACAAAAGAAAGGAACTTTTGGCAACAAAGACCAAAGGGTACGACAAAAGGCCCAACAATGGTGGAAACAACAATAACAATGGTGGACGGTACAACAACCGCAACAATCAGAATTCTGGACAACAGACCCAGCAAGGAAATAGGGACCAAAAGAACTTTGTTTGCAAGAAGTGTGCCAAGAGCCATCCAGGGTTCACTTGTCAGGGTGAAAGGATCAAATGTTTCGAGTGTGGAGAAGTAGGTCACAAATCGTTCAACTGTCCAAAGAAGCAAGCTCAAAATGGACCTATTGGGAACAATGGTAACAATGGAGGTGGAAACGAAATTCAAAACTTCAATAACAACCGCCCTACTGGAGGAAACGTTGCACAGAACGGGAACCGGAACAACCGCTCTTTTGCAGGTGGAAATGGAAACTTTGGAAAGAATGGCAATGAAGGCCACACCAATGGAAGAATCAATGTCATGAGCCGAATTGAAGCTGACAGTGATGCCAATGTTGTGACGGGTACTTTTCTTGTAAACTCAAACCCTGCTTATGTACTCTTTGATTCTAGAGCGTCTCATTCTTTTATTTCTAGCACTTTTTTAAATAAGTATCCCCTCAAGTCTACCCAGTCTTGTCGAGCCAATATAGCCATGCCCACTGGTGAAACTGTTTCTTGTAAATCTCTTTTTCAAAGTATCCCTGTAGTCATAGCTGATACTGAATTACCGACCGATCTTATCCTTTTTGACCTAAAAGACTTTGACGTTATCTTGGGAATGGATTGGTTAGCTAAGTATAAAGCCAAAATCGAGTGTCATAACCAGAAAATATCTCTTAGAGGACCAAAGGGAAATAGGATATCTTATAAGGGCATAACCTTCCAGCCTGATGTCAAGATAATCTCAGCCCTAAACCTTCAAACCTATCTTAGAAAAGGCTACCCAGTCTACCTGTGCCAAGTAAGGGACGTAAGCGTGGAAAACGAGGAGTTGACTCAAATTCCGGTAGTAAAGGAGTTCCCGGATGTATTTCCCGAAGAGCTTCCAGGAATGCCACCAGAGAGAGAAGTGAGCTTCAAGATCGATTTAGTCCCTGGAACAGGACCTATCTCTAAGGCCCCGTATCGAATGGCACCTGCAGAAATGCAAGAGTTGAAAGTGCAAATAGAAGAGTTGTTGGATAAAGGGTACATTCGACCTAGTGTTTCGCCTTGGGGAGCCCCGGTGTTGTTTGTTCGAAAGAAAGACGGATCTTTGAGGTTGTGTATAGATTATAGGGAGTTGAATAACGCCACGGTAAAGAATAAATATCCGCTCCCGAGGATCGAGGATTTGTTCGATCAACTTCAAGGTGCAACAGTGTTTTCCAGGATCGATTTACGATCAGGTTATCACCAACTACGAATCGCTGAAGAAGACATCCCTAAGACAGCCTTTCGTACGAGATATGGCCATTATGAGTTCACCGTCATGCCTTTTGGACTCACTAATGCGCCCGCAGCTTTCATGGACCTCATGAACAGGACTTTCCAGCCATACCTGGACAAGTTCGTGATAGTGTTCATCGATGATATATTGGTATACTCGAAGGATAGAGAAGAGCATGAGGATCAGTTGAGGAAAGTTTTGGAGATTCTTCGAGAAAAGCAATTGTACGCGAAGTTCTCGAAGTGTGAATTTTGGTTGGAAAAAGTTTCATTTTTGGGTCATGTGATATCAAAAGAAGGCGTTTCCGTAGACCCATCGAAGATTCAAGCAGTGACCGATTGGCCTCAACCTAAGAACGTCACCGAAGTAAGGAGTTTCTTGGGTTTAGCTGGATATTACCGGAGATTTGTGAAAGATTTTTCGAGAACGGCCCAACCTCTCACTAACCTGATGAAGAAAACAACAAAGTTTCATTGGGATGATAAGTGTGAGGAAGCATTTCAAGAGCTGAAGAAGAGACTTACAACAGCCCCGGTATTGACATTGCCCTCTGGAGTAGAAGGATTTAAAGTCTACAGTGATGCCTCAAAGAAAGGTTTTGGGTGCGTCTTGATGCAACAAGGTAAAGTAGTGGCCTATGCGTCGAGACAACTCAAACCGCATGAGCAAAATCACCCTACTCATGACTTGGAGTTAGGAGCGATCGTGTTTGCGCTGAAAATCTGGAGACATTATTTGTATGGAGTGCAGTGTAAAGTCTATACAGATCACAAGAGTTTGAAGTATCTGTATACGCAAAAGGAGTTGAATATGAGACAGAGACGTTGGCTCGAACTTATAAACGATTATGATTTGAAGATAGTGTATCAAGAGGGAAAAGCGAACAAAGTAGCTGATGCGTTGAGTAGGAAGAGTGCTCATTCTCTAAACGTGTTGATTTTGGCAGATGAACTGTGTGAGGAGATTAAGAGATTGAGTTTGGAAATAGTTGAGCCGGTTATGTGAAAGCTCGGTTGAATGCTCTTCTTGTTGGACCAGGACATATTTGAGGAGATTCGGGTGAAACAAGCTGTAGATGAGTGGTTAAGCAAGTTAAGAGAAATGAAAGAAAGTGGTCAAGCACCAGAGTTCGAGATCGACGGCAATGGCGTTGCGAAGTATAAACGGAGATTGTGTGTGCCACAAGATGAGGAACTCAAGACGAGAATTCTAAAGGAAGCCCATAGTTCACCGTATTCCATACATCCAGGAGGAGATAAGCTTTATAAGGATTTGAAAAAGCATTTTTGGTGGCCTAGGATGAAGCAAGAAGTAGCCGACTTCGTGGCAAAATGTTTAACATGCCAGAAGGTGAAAATACAGCATATGAAGCCTGGAGGGAAATTGCAACCTTTGGAAGTGCCATGATGGAAATGGGAATCTATCTCTATGGATTTCATCATGGGGTTACCGAACACGAGGTCGGGAAAGTATGCAATATGGGTAATAGTGGACCGTTTGACTAAGACGGCAAGATTCGTGGCAATGAAGGATACTTGGTCGTTGAAACAGTTGGCCGATGCTTACTTTAACGAGGTCGTTAGGCTACATGGTGTTCCGAAGGACATCGTTTCGGATAGGGACTCGAGATTCTTATCTAAGTTCGGAAACTTGACTTCGGAACAGTAGTGGGTACACTATTGAAATTCAGCACAGCCTTCCACCCAGCAACAGATGGTCAAACGGAGAGAACCATTCAGACCTTGGAGGATATGTTGAGAGCATGTGTGATGGATTTCGGAGGATATTGGGATGATCATTTGATGTACATTGAGTTCTCATACAACAACAGTTATCACTCGAGCATAGGAATGGCACCTTATGAGGCATTATATGGACGGAAATGTAGAAGTCCTATATGTTGGAGCGATGTGAACGAGTCGTTGAATTTGGGACCAGAAATGATTGAAGAGATTACCAACAAGGTGAAGTTGATTCAAGAGCGTATGAAAGCAGCTCAGGATCGACAAAAATCGTATGCCGATCAAAGGAGACGGGATTTAGAGTTTGCAGTTGGAGAAAAAGTGTTGCTGAAAGTTTCTCCAACCAAGGGAGTAATGAGGTTCGGTAGAAAAGGAAAGTTGAGTCCTCGTTATATCGGACCTTACGAAATACTCGAAAGAATTGGGGAAGTGGCCTATAGATTAGCCTTACCCACCGAGTTAGCCAATGTTCATAATGTCTTTCATGTGTCTCAACTTCGTAAATATGTCCTCGATCCCTCCCATGTTATCCAACCTGAAACCATTGAACTAGATGAGACCCTCACCTTTGAAGAACGTCCTGTTAAAATCCTTGATTCCAAAACGAGAAATACCCGAAATAAGGCAGTAAAGTTAGTCAAAGTTTTGTGGTCTAATCATCAAACCGAGGAAGCAACTTGGGAAACAGAAGACGACATGAGAAAGCGTTATCCTGAACTCTTTTCTGAGGTACGATTATCGAGTTTCGGGGACGAAACTCCTTAAGGGGGACCGAATGTAATACTAACAAAGCGCAAAACTACTATTTCGTTAATATTAAATATCTAACTTTAAAGTTCGAGGACGAACTTTGTTTTTAAGGAGGAGTAGATGTAATACCCTGAAATTTCGATATTTATTTTATCGGTTTTTTCACCATATACCCCCGACAAATTAAAAAATTCACCATATACCCTCAATGTTTCAAAAATTCACCATATACCCTTGAGTTTTTGAAAACGTTCACCAAATGCCCTTTTTCTAACTTCCGTTAACTCACCGTTAGCTTTATTTACGATTTTGCCATCATTAAGCCCTAACCCTAATTCTAATCTAACCCTAACCCCTAATCTAACCCTAACCCTTACCCTAACCCTAATCTAACCTTAACCCCTCCACCCCGGCCCAACCCCCACCCCCTCCCCCCCTCCCTCCACCCTAGCCCACCCCCCACCCCCTCCCCCTCTACTCCACCAGGCTCTGGCCCCCACCCCTCCCCCTCCCCGTCGATTCCCCCACTCCCCTTCCCCTCCCCGTCGATTCCCCCACCCCCCCTCTCCGTCGATTACGCCACCGCCTCCCCCCTCCCCGTCGAATTCCCCTAACCCCACCCTTCCCCTCTCCCCGTCGAATTCCCCTAACCCCCCCTCCCCTCTCCCCCGTCGATTTCCCCACCCCCCCCCCCCTCTCTCTCGCCATTCATCCCTTTGTACCAGCCCACGACCACCGGGCACCGGTCGCACCACCAATCATGACCACTGCGGCTTCGTAGGGTGGACTGCGGCTGCGAGGGGTGGGGAAGCCGGTGGGCTGACTGCTATTTGGGGTGGAGGGGAGGGGGTAGGGGATGCGGCGGTGGAGGGATGAGGAGGGTGGGGGTTTCAAATTTCACGGGCTACGCGGGTTGCGGGCCGGGGAGAGAGTGGGGGGAGGGCTACGGCGGAGGGAGGGGAGGGAGGGGGGATGCGGCGGTGGAAGGGAGAGGGATGCGGCGGTGGAGGAGGAGGGAGGGTGGGGGTGGGGCTGGGGGTGGAGGGGTGGTGGGCTGAGGTGGGTTAGGGTTTAGTGTAAGGGTAAGGGTTTAGGTTTAGGATTAGGGTAAGGGTAAGGGTTAGATTAGGGTTAGGGTTAGATTAGAATTAGGGTTTAGGGTTAGTAATGGCAAAAGCGTAAATAAAGCTAACGGAGAGTTAACGGAAGTTAGAAAAAGGGCATTTCATGAACGTTTTCGAAAACTCAAGGGTATATGGTGAATTTTTGGAACATTGAGGGTATATGGTGAATTTTTTAATTTGTCGGGGGTATATGGTGAAAAAACCGTTATTTTATTATTTATTAAGGTTTAATATTATTCCCACTTAAAAATTTATTTTATGATAATGCGATTTTATTTGATAACTATGTTTATTAAAATAATAATTTCATTTAGTTTTGAATTATTTAACGAGTTTATTTAAATGATTTAATTGAAATGTATTTTATTATTTCTAAATATTTTAAAGTATTTTAATATAGTAATTGAAAGGTGTATTTAGTTGTGGGCATTCTTATTCATTCAAGTTGTCCATCCAATTTAGTAATCCAAGCCCAAATACAAATCCATAGCCATATGTCTTTTAGCCAAAAAGAAAAAGGAAAACAAAACAAACAAAACAAAAAAAAAAAAAAGGGAAAAGAAAATGGGATTTCATCACCATCTTCCTCTCCTTCGTTCCTGATTTTCAGCTCACAAGAGCAAATTTTTCAACACAAAATCTCAGCTTTGTCAGTAGGAGTTTGAATTTCAGTCCACATTTCAGATATTAGGGGCAACAATTTCAAAAGCCTAAACACCATAGCCCACACACCTCACCTCCACCATTAATGGAGCTTGACCCAAAGCTCAAAAAAAATTCTGACCAAAACCTCTATAAATACTGAACTCTATTCACCCCAATTGCTCAAGCAAACAATCTCAAAAAGGTTTGCTTCAATCCTTTATCTTCTTTCTTAAATTTCTGATTTTTGATTTTGAAAATTGAAAATGAAAATTTGCAAACCAGTAACACCACCACCACACCGCCGGAAACCGTCGAACCACCTGAACCTCGCGCCACCATCAACGCCAACCACCGCCAGCCATCACCCCCTCCTTCTAAACTCCTCTCCTTCGCACACCTCTGCTTCGCGGCGCCACTGCTGCAGCCCACGCCCAGCCGAACCACTCGAACCAGCCTCGACCACCGTCCTCCCTGAGCCTCGCCATGCTCCGCCATCAAAATCATCAGCCTTCCTTCCTTCCTCCTCTTTTCTCTCCTGATTCGCCCCTGTTCTTCCTTCCTTCCTTTCGTTTTTTTTTCTCTTGGTTAATGATACTGATTCAAAGAATCAGTAAAACCCCTCCCTTTCCACCTTATTTTATTTGTTTATTTTTTTTTTTTTTTTTTAAACTAAACCCATGACTTTCCTAAACTAGCCTATTGTAATTAAGTTAGTGTATTTTAGTTAATCTTTTATAACTTGAAAATGTTTGTTAAATAAAATGAGTATAATAAAGTTAATTCTCTATGTTAAAATAATTGTTTAAGCTAATAAAAAATTAAAGTTGAAGTAATCTTTGATTACTTAAAATGATTTCATTATTGATTTAAAAACCATAAACTTTGCTTTATAAACTCTCTTAAATTAATTAAGAATTTATTTAACTTATTTGAATTATTTAAATTGTTTATTTTATACAAAAAGGGGTTATTTAGGTAACTAACTTAGATCTCGTTAACGTCTAATGTAGATTCCGATTGCGTAGACGAGGAATATCAAGAGTGTTAATCTGTTCGTGAACTTAACTTTTGGGCACGCATCACGAGGTAATCTCCGATGTCCATCTAAACATAGATCCCGTTAGTGTAAAAGAATTGATTATGTGATTATTATGTGCTTATAAAATATATATAAGTATGGGCTATAATTATGGATTATCGATTTAATGCGGATTATAAAAACGAATGACAAAATGGACGACGACTATCGATATCGATTATGAATCATGACTATGGACGATATACTATATGACACATATGTTTATTATAACGTTATTAAAATCGGTTAATGTCATTTAATAATGTTATTATTATTATTATTATTATTATTATTATTATTATTATTATTATTATTATTATTATTATTATTATTATTGTTATTATTATTACTATATATCATTATGATTATTATGAATATTATTATTGTTATTAAATATTGAGACTTTATGAAAGTTGAAATTGGTAAGAACTTGTGATAATGAGATGATTATGAATCTGAAGTGATAAATGAACTCAAGTGACGGTTGTGTTTATGAAATGAGTTATTGAAACCACTATGAATGGATTGAGATTATGAATGGATTGAGATTATGATGGATTGAATATGTTCACATTGGATTGAACAAGATGACATAAATGTGTATGTGATTTATGTGATGACTTGAAATTTAAAAGATGTTAATCACGTAAAGTGAAATATCGGAGGGAAATGATGAACAGGTTGCCCTGTATGAGAGGTTCAGCGGCCCCTACAGGTTCTCTGGTTACTATGCTGATTTTCTGTTACTTGTCTTCCTTCTATCTTGTTGTGATCCAAGTAGAAGGGGTGTGCACACTAGGGACTCTGTTATTAAGGCCATTATGTTATACGTAGGTGGTTACAGGGGATTGACCCCGGCCTACAATGTTGAAGTAAGTGGTTACAGGGGATTGACCCCGGCTTACTGGCGTTCTCTTTCCTCTCCTTAAATAATTGGATTAATTGAATTAATTATGCTATTATTCATTGTATATATATATGTGTATGTGTGCTATGCTTTCTAACCCTATTAACCTACTACTTTACAAAGTATTTTCAACTTAAGTATTTTACGGGATGGAGTTGGAATTACTCAGTTTTTCTGATTTTTGGGAGCTTGTCTCTCTTGTTTCTTTTCAATGTATTTATGCAGGTGGGTGATCGACGGGGGAACAAAAGGGAGATCATTTAGAGTTGTCATCCACTTAGCTTATGATTTAGCTTCCGCTGGAACTCTGAAATACTTAAACAATTAGTAATATTTAATGAACGATTTACTTGGTTGTAAGGATTAATTTATTTGAATTTAGTATGCTTTAATCTAGCCTTGCATTTATTTCCAAGGAGATAAGTGCGGCGGTAGCACGCCCGTCGAGTCGAACCCTCGTGGATTTTCCCCCATCTCTAGTATTATTAAATGAAGAAGGGTTCGGGTTGACGGGGGTGTTACACCAATTGCCTCCTTAGCCATCTTGTTTGGTGAACCGACCTTTTTAGCCTTCTTGTCATGTGAACCAGCCTTCCTTGAAACCTAGTAAAAAGTAATAATAAGAATATTACTAATTATTATATATATGACATAAAAATGTAATATAATCGGAGTTGATTATTACATATATAAACTAATGCATATATATATGTATGTTTATCGGTGTACCTCATCTGAAAATCGCACCCATGCACGCGGCCACAGAACATAACTACCATGGGCGTCACTCAGTGTATGTAGACTAACCTCCGGTTTTTGCATCGGAAGACCTAAGTCTTCAAAACCAGGCTCAATGTAGTCGATGCTCACCACATATGATGCACTCGTACTCGATCACCAGGAGGTTGTGCATGGCCACTAGCTACCACAATCAGACTATCTGAATCATTTTCTTGAACTAATAGTCGGCATGGGGTCTCCTCCTTTGAATCAAAACAAGTAATTAATAGTTAAGCGATGAAACAACATATTTAGAATTACATGCACTTAGGGACAACAAATAGTTAATTAATAAAGCACAGTGATTAAGCGTGATAAATTAAACCAAATATAGTGATTACCTTCAACTCGGGTATTGGTGGATCAGGTGCAGGTATCGTTTGATTATCTGATGTTTGTGGAACACCGATCGGCTGGCTAGATGGAACATCACTACCTTTCTTCAATGGGAAGGTCGGTAAACCCATTTGCTCCATCATAGCATTGAAGTTATGTGTCATCTCCTCTCTAAGCTCCTCCCGAGTGCGGATTTGATAGCCTCCACATCTACCGACGCCGAATTCACACTACTTGCACTTGATTTTGACGTTGTAGTGTATTGTTCACCATATACCTTTCGCACGCCGAGGCGGACACCTCCCACGCCCCTCACACGACCACTATGGTCCTTTCCTAGAGTTTCGTGCAAAGCATCCATGTGTGCGGTAGGAGTGAAATCACTCGTTGCCTCCTTTTCCTTTAATCTGATCTAGAAATAAAACAACAACAGACAATTGGACGTTAAAATTTTTCAAAAAACAAAACGTACTACCGAATAAGTTGCGGCAACGAGGCCGCCGGTAGGCCCGGCCAGCGATGGCAGCCGGCCCGGTTTTACTGCTGGCTGGCTCAGGCTTTCTGCTGCCGCGAGGCTGCAAGCGTGCAAGGGGGCAGTGGTGGGGACTGTGTAAGGGAGGGGGCTGTGTAAGGAGGGGGAAAGTGCGGGTGTAGGGTGTGGGGGGTGGGGTTACTTGAATAATGATATTTACGTTCCCGAAATCCGACCAACAACAAAGTAGAACCTATAAATCTACTTAATAGCAACATTTTAGGTTATATTATCATGTTTCACAAGAAATTGGAGCCCAGTGACTCAAACTATTCGAAATTGACATGAAATGGCCGAAATAGGCCTAAAATGATATTTACGTTCCCGAAATCCGACCAATAAGAAAGTAGAACCTATAAATCTACTTAATAGCAATATTTTAGGTTATATTATCATGTTTCACAAGAAATTGGAGCCCAGTGACTCAAACTATTCGAAAATGACATGAAATGGCCGAAATAGGCCTAAAATGATATTTACGTTCCCGAAATCCGACCAATAACAAAGTAGAACCTATAAATCTACTTAATAGCAATATTTTAGGTTATATTATCATGTTTCACAAGAAATTGGAGCCCAAGTGACTCAAACTATTCGAAAATGACATGAAATGGCCGAAATAGGCCTAAAATGATATTTACGTTCCCGAAATCCGACCAATAACAAAGTAGAACCTATAAATCTACTTAATAGCAATATTTTAGGTTATATTATCATGTTTCACAAGAAATTGGAGCCCAGTGACTCAAACTATTCGAAAATGACATGAAATGGTCAAAATAGGCCTAAAATGATATGTACTTACAATGGCATTGGCTATCTTTTCTGTAACGGGATCAGGTAACACTCTGTTTCCCTTTGCATCAACCCCATGCATCGAACACCACCAATCAAGGACCTTGTGCGGTTGAGCGAGCCGGTGTAAGCGATGTGGTTGTAGAGGTAGTTGTCGTTGTCGAATCCTGTGTGGGGTAATGGGCAAACATCCACTTTTTTCTCGCCTCATCGTAGGAATGGGCACCCAAATGATGATAATATTTCCTTGCTTTTGCACTCGCGCTTTTTTTCTCACGTCTTGCCTGAAAAAACACATAATTACAAACAAAAGATTAGGTGTTATATACAATCATACTCGAGCTAAGTGTGGTAAATATAATTAAAATCCTTTGCTTACAACGACTTAGGGGTAGTATTTTTGGCAACAAATGCTTCCCACTCTTCAGGTTTGATATTTCTCCATATTTGATATGGTAATGTGGTGGGTTCCTCTCGAATTTTCCAATGCGGCCCTCAACTTCGATTTGCTTTTCTCCCCCATAAATTTTCTTCTTCTTTGTACCCGTTCTTTTCCTCCGCTTAGTAATCCAACCGGACACTAACTTAGCCTTGAAATCTCGAAATCTCTGAGCAAGCGCGGATAAAAATAGATTCTTCTTGGCTTCATCATCTTCGATATTGAAGAGATTCTACAAAAAGAACGAACAAAAATATTAGTTTCCACATTTGTTGTAATAGATTAAATTCTATCATTACTACTACATACACATACATTTATTAAAATAAGAAACTAAATGGTAGTATGAAACTTACCATAGTGTCATTCCATAGTAATTTCTTCATCCCCTCGGGCACCTCTTGCCATGAATGCAAAATGGAGAGCCTCCGGACGCAAAGGCCAATATGTTTGCCATACTTAGAACGCCACACACCACAAGGTTGACCCAAGTTATCGTACTCTAAAGTCATATGCAAGTGAGTAGCACTTATTGACTTTGTAGGTCCTCTTCCCTTTCTCTTTTTCATCACTTTCGATTTTCTTTGTTGTTGATTTGTTTGTAACTCCCGTTGTTGACCTTCTTTCCTACAAACTTGTTGTGCTTTCACAATTGTACCACTTTTTGGATGAAGTTCTTGAAGATCTCGATCTTCGAGATCACCTTTATCTGGGTCCTTCCTCACATCAAAAGATTCATCCTCGGTTATGTGTTCACTAGACGTCATCTCATCCATATGTAGTAATTATCCCTGCAATTATAAACACATAGAAATTAATATATATGTACAAGTCAAAAAAAATAACAATATGAATAAGGACCAACAATAATGGAACATCGGAAGTCGTGGGCCACTAGCGGCGAGGAAGCCGCCCTCTTGCTGCTGCTGGTACGCTGCCTGACTTCTTCTTGGCAGCTTTTTAGTTGCGCTTATTGTTGCGGGGTGTGCAAGGGGGGAAGTAGCTAGGGGTTGGACGGGGGGGGGGCTGTGCAAGGGGGGGACCGGTGGGTGTGCAGGGGGGAAGTAGCTAGGGGTTGGACGGGGGAGCGGGGCTGCACGGGGGGCGGGGGGGGGCAAGGGGGGGAAGTAGCTAGGGGCTGGACGGGGGAGCGGGTTGTGCAAGGTGGGGGGGACCGGGGGGCTGTGCAAGGGGGGGGAAGCGGGAGGCTTGAAATATATAAAAAGACATAAATCGGCCGAAACATATAGGCCTAAAATGATATTTATTTTCCCGAAATCCAACCATCAACAAAGTAGCTCGTATAAATCTACTTAATAGCAACATTTTAGGTTATAAGATCATATTCCACAACAAATTGGATTACCATGACTCGAAATACACGAAAATGACATGAAACGGCCGAAATAGGCTTAAAATGACGTTTACTTTCCCGAAATCCAACCATGAACAAAGTAGCACCTATAAATCTACTTAGTAGTCGTATTTTATGCAATATTATCACATTCAACAAGAAATTGGAGTCCCATGACTCGAAATACACGAAAATGACATGAAACGGACGAAATAGGCCTAAAATGACCCTTACTTTCCCGAAATCCAACCAACAACAAAGTAGCACCTATAAACCTACTTAGTAGTCGTATTTTATGCAATATTATTACATCAACAAGTAGTTGGAGTCACATGACTCGAAATACACGAAAATGACATGAAACGGACGAAATAGGCCTAAAATGACCCTTACTTTCCCGAAATCCAACCAACAACAAAGGAGCACCTATAAACCTACTTAGTAGTCGTATTTTATGCAATATTATTACATTCAACAAGAAATTGGAGTCACATGACTCGAAATACACGAAAATGACATGAAACGGCCGAAATAGGCTTAAAATGACGTTTACTTTCCCGAAATCCAACCATGAACAAAGTAGCACCTATAAATCTACTTAGTAGTCGTATTTTATGCAATATTATCACATTCAACAAGAAATTGGAGTCACATGACTCGAAATACACGAAAATGACATAAAACGGACGAAATAGGCCTAAAATGACCCTTACTTTCCCGAAATCCAACCAACAACAAAGGAGCACCTATAAACCTACTTAGTAGTCGTATTTTATGCAATATTATTACATTCAACAAGAAATTGGAGTCACATTACTCGAAATACACGAAAATGACATGAAACGGCCGAAATAACCTTAAAATGATGTTTACTTTCCCGAAATCCAACCAACAACAAAGTAGCACCTATAAATCTACGTAATAGTCGTATTTTTGGCTATATTATCATATTCAACAAGAAAATTGAGTCACATGACTCGAAATATATGAAAATGACATGAAATGGACGAAATAGAGATAAACCTGAGTATATGTCTCATGATTTGTTGACCTTCCGCCGTTTCTTAGGAGTTTCAACATGTATCCCTTCCGTGTGATCAACACGCATATAGTTCTCAGACATATTTACATCATCTTCCACGCTATTTTCAGGATAGGTAAAAGTTGGGATGTCTTCAAATGCATCATACTCTTCCTCACCATCAACATCACCGATGCCCAGAATACTCCTTTTGCCAGGTACAACAATTGACCACTTATTATCAGCAGGATCAGTTACATAGAATACTTGTTTAGCTTGTGATCCAAGTACAAATGGCTCTTCAGTTTCACGTAGACGACCCATGTCCACAAGAGTGAATCCGCAAGGATCATCTTTTTTTACGCAACGTCGATTATCATCAACCCAATTGCAACAAAAGAGACAAATATGAAAAGTTGAGTAGTCAAGCTCCCATATTTCTTGAATTCGCCCATAATAGTTGGTGTCAGCAAGAACGGGAGACTTATCTTTCGAGCTTGCGTATTGTGTAGATGACGCCACAAGTGAAACACCACTATTCTGTCGCGATGTCGACTTAAGATCTTGACGTTCAGTCCAAAACGTATACCCGTTAATATCATAACCCTCATAAGAGTGTACAGATTCACGGGGACCAAATGCTAACCACTTGACTGTTTCTGAAACATTTTCATCTAAATCATCCACTACTCGATGATGAAACCAATCAATGAACGTCTTATTATGCATTTGCGTCAATGCCCTTATTCCTTTTCCAGGGTTGCTAACACGTAATTCCTCCATATGCTCATTTAAATAAGGATGGACAGCTGCCACGTGATGCAACATAAATAAGTGAGCTTGTGTACGCTTGTCGACAGAAGGTGAGATCAATTTTGAGCCAATCGTACCCTTGCCCTCGAGTCTGCCCTCGTGTCGAGATATCGGAACGCCAATAGGATCAAGACCAGCAACATACTCTGCCACAAAATTACTGACCTCTTCAGCCACAATCCCTTGAATAATGCTACCTTCTGGTTGTGCAAGATTTCGAACTTTATCCTTCAAAGTACCCATATATCTCTCAATAGGATAGCACCACCTCAAAAACACTGGACCACACAACTTAATTTCTCGAACTAGGTGGACAATGAGATGCACCATAATGTCAAAGAATGCGGGGGGGGAACATCATCTCAAATTTGCATAAAGTTTCAACTATTCTAGCCTCGCAAGTCATCGAGTGTCGACGGTTGTAGCACTTTCTTTGCATATTGTATGAAAAAATGAACAAAGTTACGTAATGGTGTGCCTCACATGCTTTGGAAGTATCCCACGAATTGCAATCGGTAAGAATACTTGCATCATGACATGACAATCGTGAGATTTCATACTCGATAACTTCAACTCACCATTTAAGGTAACAAATCGCTTCATATTCGATGAGTACCCAGTTGGAACCTTAATGCCATACAATGACTCGCAAAAAATCCGTTTCTCAGCTTTCGACAGCGTGTAGCAAGCTGGTGGCAAATAATTCTTCTCCGAATCATCCACCTTTTTTCTTTTCCCAGGTTTCCTCATCAACCCCTTCCTCCACTACTTTCTTTTTCCTTTAGGCTCTTTTTTGAGCCTACAACTCGGTCGAAGCTTATTTTTTTTCCAAGTGAAGACGTGACGCTTTAACATCCTTTGTCTTACCCGGAATATTCATAAGTGTCACAAGAATAGCATCACAAACATTCTTCTCAATGTGCATGACATCCAAACAATGTCTGACTTTTAAATCTTTCCAATATGGGAGTTTCCAAAAAATAGACTCCTTTTTCCATAATCCAGTAGTTCCATCAACGTCATTCGCAGGTTTACCATAGATCATTTCAATGCCCTTAACCTGATTATAAACTTCAGTACCAGTTAATGGTCTACGAGCAACTTCCTCTTCAACCGTCCCATCGAAGGCCTTTTTCTTAAACCGATAGGGATGGTCGCGTCTAAGGAGCCTTCGTGTGCGCATATAGACATGTTTGCGGCCCTTAATGTGTGTAGACTTCATGTCATCTATACAAATCGGGCACGGTTTTTTTCCTTTGGTCTTATACCCGGATAAGTTCCCATAAAGTTGGAAAGTCGTTCATTGTACAGAAAAGCATGGCACGCAGAGTGAACATCTCATTAGCATACGCATCAAATACCGACACTCCTTCGTTCCACATCTTCTGTAAATCTTCAATAAGTGGTTGAAGGTATACAACTATGTCATTTCCAGGTTGTTTCGGCCCGATATGAGAAGCGACAACATGATGTACTTGCGTTTCATGCACAACCAAGGAGGCAAGTTATAAATCACTAAAACTACGGCCATGTATTATGCCGAGAACTAAGATTGCCAAAGGGATTCATGCCATCCGTACATAATCCAAGGCTCAAATTCCTATCCTCGTTACCAAACGGCTTATGCACCCTATTGATACTTTTCCACTCGGGGGAATCGGTAGGATGCTTCAACAAACCGTCTTTCTTCCTACGATCCGCATGCCACCGCATATTCTTCGCATCTTTTTTACCGAGAACATGCGCTTAAATCTAGGTATTATGGGAAGATACCCACAACACCTTAGCTGGTGGTCCTTCACTACCCCCGGCCCCTTCACGCTTGTACCTTGATAATCCACAACGTGGACACTCATCTAAATGCTCATACTCATTACGATAAAGCACACAATCGTTTGGACAAGCATGTATCCTCCGGTACTCTAAACCGAAAGGACACATGAGTTTCTTAGCATAATAGTTCGACTTTGGCGGATCATTTCCATCGGGGAGCATATCGGCTAAAACTTCCAACAACGACGTGAAACCGCAATCCGTCCAACTCCGCTTTCGACTTAATATTGAAGAGTGTTATCACGGCGGAAAGTTTGGTGTACTTCGTACAACTCGGATACAATGGCCTTTCAGCGGCCTCGGACATAGACTCAAACATACGAGGTCGTTTGCAAGAGCGATCTTCAACCTCTTGTATCATCTCGTCTACCCGATCTCTATCATCATCCCCATATTCATCATCCCCATACTCACCATCCTCGAAATCATCACCTAATTTATCCTTCTCCTCTTCACATACATCGTTCATTATCCTACAGCTTCTTGCATATCTCCCCTCCTCACCATGTCAAACCCATACGTGGTATTGAGGCCTAAACCCACGACGAAAGACATGCTCCCTAAGCAAATGAATACTACTAACCTTGCTCACATTTCCACAATCTAAACAAGGACAATAAAAGTCGATCGCTCCGGAAGATGCTTGGTATTATAATGCGATTTACAAAATTCGAGACCCCATTCACAAACTCAATCGATTCACGGCTACCATACATCCAAGTACGATCCATCTCATTCATGAAAACCTCTAATTAAACACAACCAATTATAAGTATCAATCATTTAAGCACATTCACATGCAAGACAATCACATATTGAAAACACGCACATACAAATGGAGGCTAAGAGAGTCACATGTGCAAATGTATGCATGCATCCGAAAGTCCTTATCACTCCAACCTAACCCATCCTTGGACGTTTAATCTCACTAGTGAATATATGCCAACTCTTCAATTCTAAGGAAAATCCGGCAGCATTTCCCTACAGTTCTCCAAGTACACAATGTAGATAATTGATTATCTACATATGTACACAGAGAACAATGTAGAGAAACGACAAGCCAAGACTTTCCTTAGAATTGAAAAGAAGACATACATTCACCACCTAAGTGAGATCAAACGTCCAAGGACAGTCCCAAATAGGGGACTATTCAAGACTTACTCCTAATGAGTAAATCTTGAACGGGTATCTAGGGATATGATTGATGATATGATGATTCATATAACTTATACATTTCATAGCTTAATTAAATTGTTTTCATCCAATCTCATATCAAGAAATATACATACACATAGATTGAATCTACATATACACAATAAATAAAGATATATAATGAATTGTCTTTATCATAAATACATACCAATAACAACTAATATGGAGATCGATCTCTATATATACTCTGCACTATCTCCAAGTTGATTTGCCGCTTCCAATATGCTAATATCTAAGACACATAAAACCGAAAAAATTGTTAGCATATAGTAAATGCAAATTGCATATTATTATAAGAAATACATTCATATATATAAATTATCATATCTAACCCACATTGAAACACATTACAACTAACTTTTATCATTTAAACTATTAACAAATTATAAATGAAATTTGTTTGCATGTAACTAAGTTAATAGCTAATGTAGCTAATCAAATAATTCAATTAACATATTTTCGGGTTCCGAAGCACGACCCTTTTGTATAACTTTTCTGCAATTTCAGTCCCACTCAAATGCTCAACACATTCTCTTCTCCCAAACGAATATAAACATATTAGAAAATAAAAATCAAAATAATTAATAAGGCAACCTTTAATTTCTTGACCAACTGCGTGAGAGAGGGTGGGTGGCGCGCACGTGAGTGGCGCACCGGTGGCAGGCGCTCAGGTGGTTGGTGCGCAACGGTGGCAGGCGCTCAGGTGGTTGGTGTTGCATGGGTCTGCGTGGTGCGCTGGGGATGGCGCGTAGGAGGCCGCGTGGCGCGCACAAGAGGGTGGACCGGAGCTCAGGGGGTGGTTCAATTCGAAAGCTAGGGCTCGGGGGGTGGTTCAATTCGCAAGGGTAGGGCTCGGGGTGGGGTTTCGCTGCTGCGTGGAGAGGATATTCGTGAATGAAAAATTGGGTGGGGGGAAGAATTAATGAGAGCGCGATTAGTTTGGGGGAAAAAAATAAAACAAAGGGTGCGGTTGTGTAGAAAACCGCAGCCCTTCCATTAAGGGCTGCGGTCGGGCCCAAAACCGCGACCCTTTATTGCACGAAGGGCTGCGGTTTTGGGCCCCGACCCTTAATTGGAAGGGAGCTGCGGTTTTCTACACAACCGCACCCCTTTTACAATAGCAAATGGCTTTTTTTCCTCTAGTGATCTAGTGTCTTACTAGCGTAGTATATCGCATGGAGGATGTTGTCCTTCCTCTGACCAAGCACAGCTCCCACAGCATAGTCGCTAGCACCACACATGATCTCGAATGGAAGGTTCCAATCCGGAGATCGAATGATAGGAGCAGTAATCAAAGCTTGCTTGATCCTGTCGAAAGATACAAGACAGTTATCGATGTTGAGACGGGGCATCCTTGAGGAGCAATTGAGTAAGTGGTTTAGCAATTTTAGAGAAATCCTTGATGAAGCGGCGATAAAACCCCCATGACCAAGAAAGCCTCGCACCCCTTTTACATTCACAGGAGAGGGCAATTGCTCAATCACTTGAATTTTTGCTTTATCCACCTGGATGCCACGTTCAGAGATAATATGACCAAGTACCACTCCTTCAGTAACCATGAAGTGGCACTTCTCCCAGTTCAGTACAAGATTGACATCTTCACACCTTTTCAAAACTTTAGCCAGATTTATCAAACATGCATCAAAATCAATTCCATACACGCTAAAGTCATCCATAAACACTTCCATAATGGACTCAATGAACTCAGAAAAAATGGCCATCATACAACGTTGGAAGGTGGCGGGGGCATTACATAATCCAAATGGCATCCTTCGATAGGCAAAGGTACCATAAGGGCAGGTAAATGTGGTCTTCTCCTGGTCATCTGGGTGGATAGGGATTTGGAAGAAACCTGAATACCCATCTAGATAATGCGAAATAAGAGTGACAAGCTAGCCTTTCCAACATTTAGTCAATGAAGGGGAGGGGAAAGTGATCCTTCTTGGTGGCAACATTTAATTTCCTATAGTCAATGCACATACGCCAACCAGTTACTACTCTTGTAGCAATTAATTCATTTTTTTCATTTTTAACAACAGAGTACCTCCCTTTCTAGGAACCACTTGAACTGGACTCACCCACTTGGAGTCAGCAATGGGGTAGATGATTCCAGCATCAAGCAATTTCATAACCTCTTTCTTAACCACTTCCTGCATATTGGGGTTCAAACGACGTTGGCCTTGTATACTAGGACGATGATCATCCTCTAAGTGAATTCTATGCATGCAGAAGTCAGGGCTTATGCCTTTTAAATCATCAATATTATATCCAATGGCTTGTTTATGTTTTCTCAAAACAGACAAAAGTTGAGACATTTGACCATCATTCAGTGAAGCACTAACAATCACAGGATAATTTTCAGATTCATCCCGAGAAAAGCATAGCGCGAGAGAAGGGGAAGGGGTTTCGGTTCGGGTTTCTTTACCTCTACTTAGGTTGAGTATCATATACTAACTGTTCCTTGTCATGAGTGGTAATACCGTCAAGCTCTTCACATGTAAGAACCGCTTCCCAGTCATCCACTGCAGCTCTCAAGGGATTACCATCACCTGTAGAAGATGCAAAACAAAGCAAAGCCTCTAGAGGATCCCGCAGAAGGGATTGAGGCATGTCATCGTTAACTAGCACATCAATGACATCAATTCTATAACAGGCTTCCTCTAGCATGGGACTTTTTAAGGCATTGGTCAAACTAAAGGTCACCTTGTCATCTCCCATAGTCAAAGTTAATTTCTCATTCTTAACATCTATGACAGCTCCAGCAGTATGAAGGAATGGTCTCCCTAAAATAATTGGGATCTGAGTATCCTCTTCCATGTCAAGCACAACAAAATCCATAGGAATAAAAAATTTACCTACTCTCACAGGGACGTCCTCTAGGATACCTTGGGGGTATTTAACAGAACGGTCGGCCATTTGAAGAGTAATATTGGTACATTTTAAATCTCCCATGTCAAGCTTTTTGCAAACAGTAAGGGGCATGACACTAACACTAGCACCCAAATCACATAAAGCCTTATCGATAAAAATGGTGCCAATGTTACAAGGAATAGAGAAACTCCCCGGGTCTTTCAATTTAGGTGGGGATTGGTTTTGCAAAAGAGCACTACATTCTTCAGTGAAAGCTACAGTCTCAATTTCATTAAAGGCTCTTTTCCTAGTCAGAATTTCCTTCAAAAATTTAGCATATGCAGGAACTTGAGTAATAAGTTCAGTAAAAGAGACAGTTACCTGCAGATGCTTCACTATCTCCAAAAACTTACCGAGCTGAAGATCAAGCTTAGTCTTCAATAGTCTATTGGGGAACGGTACCTTGATCACAGGAGTGGTAGATGGAACTTTTTCAGCTACTGTCTGCTTCTCTGCATTGCTTACCTCCTTAGGAGCTGTGGAATTGTCTGTGACAGCTTCATTCTTGTCGGACCCAACCGGAGCATCTTTAGGCATCTCCGGACCATCATACCGCGTTCCACTCCTAAGAGTGATGGCATTGGCAGTATCTCTTGGTTGCATGGGTTATGAAGGTAATGACCCAGGTGGTCTACTAGCAGAAGAACTAGCCAATTGAGCTAGTTGAGTCTCCAACATCTTGTTATGCGTACCCAAGTTTTCCAACTGAGCGTTTGTGTCGGCTTGAAAGGCATTAAAACCTTTCTGCATCTGAAACATCATATTCTTCAGCTCTGTCATGGCTGGGTCAGTAGGAGGAGCAGGTGATTGTGAAGCCTGATTTCTCTGAAAACCAGGAGGAGCTTGCTGTTGAGGTTGATATTGTTGAACCTGATTTTGTGGGACATATGGTTGTTGAGGTTGAGGATTCAACACATTATTGCTCCGATATGAGAGGTTGGGGTGATTTCTGTACCCGGGGTTGTAAGTGTTAGAATATCGATTGAACTGGCCCCTAGGTTGTGACTGAAAAGCATTAACCGCCTCACAGTTACTCCCGACATTAGAAGATAGGAGCGCAGGACACTCTTGAGAGTTGTGCCCAGGTATCCCACAAGCATCACAAATGAGAGCAGTATAATTAGAAGCACTAGCCATCGCATTAACACTCATATGGGAGGAGTCATTACCTAGCTTCAAAGAATCAATCTTCTGGTTTAGAGCAGCTAGTTGCCTGGACAGTAAAGAAATGGCATCGACATCATGTTTCCCTCCCTTCTTCATGGAGGAACGAATGGTAGATGCTTGATTAGAAGCGAGTTTCTCCAGAAGTTCATACCCCTCATCAATGGCTTTATCCATGAAAAACCCACAGGAAGCTCCATCAATTACCCTCCTTGTATCTGCATCAACTCTAGTGTAGAAAATCTGACACAAATACCACTGGCCTAAACCATGATGAGGACAAAGGCGTTGTAGATCCTTGAACCTCTCCTAAGCTTCATATAATGACTCTCCAGGGTCTTGGGTGAAAGTTACTATGGCATGACGCATATCTGCAGTCTTTTGGTAAGGATACCATTTGATGAGGAAGATTTTGGATAGTTACGCCCGGTGGTGATGGTGGAAGGCGGCTTATTATACCAAAATAGAGCTTTGTCGCGCGAGAGAGAAACCAAATAGGATGAGTTTCATCTCATCGGCAGTAACACCGGACTTGTTTCGAGTAGCACAACATTGTAAAAACGCTGCGAGTCTTGATTTGGGTCTTCGAGATGGTAACTCGACAAAGCCGATTATTCTGAACCATATTCGGAACATGAGACTTGATTTCGAAGTTTGTAGCAGCAATGGTAGGCATCCGGACCCCAGTGGGTACATTATCAGGAGAAGGTTGTGCATAATCTCTGAAGGTTGGTTTAGCTTCGTCACCCATTATAGCAGTAATAGGTGAGATGGAAAATTCTTGTTGTGGTGAAGATGGTGGAGCAGGTGTCTTTTGGGATGGTGTCCCTGCAGACAACTTCGCTTGCTTAGTTTTCTTTCTGAGTCTACGAGCGGTCTTTTCAATCTCCGGATCAAATGGAATGAGATTTGGGGATTTTAATTTCCTGCTCATACACCAAAAACATTAAAACAAACGTGAGATGCTCCAAAGAACAGGTGTTCTTCAGAGTAGAGGTTAGTGTAATACTATAATTCAAACAAAATAAAAATAAACCGTCTCCCCGGCAACGGCGCCAAAATTTGACAGGCTAAAGTCGTATCACCTTATCAAAAATAACCTAAGGTCCACAAACAAGTAGTTAGGGAAGTCAGGATCGAATCCACAGGGAGAAAGTTATACTATTGTATCTGAATTCTAATATTATACTAACTAAATCAGATGAAAATGGGTGTGTGACTAAACTAAGCAAATGACAGAACTAAATACGAAGGTAAGAATCAATTAACAAAGAACTAGGACTATGGATCACTATGCATACAATTCGGGAAATCAAAGACGAATAATAACCACCCAATAAGTCAATTTATCTAGGGCACATGTAATTTCTCTCGAACATTACCTCCCTCAAAGATCACCTAGCCGCTCTCGCATGGTCAAGGATCACTATGCCTAATGATTGAAAGCCTATACGAAATCTCTCCTCTCGAAGCAAATTCAATATTGTGATAATAGAAATACAAATCAGGCCTAATTCATAAATCTAGCATGAACAATTCAATCACAGGAAACAATTGAAATAGAGGGTAATTATACTAATCTATCAATCCCTCATTGCATACATAGATCCCCACAATCCTAGAAATAAAACTACTCACTCATGCTTGAGAAAACAATAACAAATTCCATGTAAAAATTCATACTTTGAACTATTGCAAATAACTAAGAAATTAATCTAATCAATAATGAAGAAAACAATAAAGAAGATTACCAAACTGAAGAATTTTATTGAACTTGCGAATGATCCAAAGGTTTGATCTTGAATCCACAATGAAAAGTAGTAAAACTAGGGTTCTTTAGAGAAACTATGAGAAATTAAGGACTAAAACCAAGATGATTAATAATATTCTGATTTTGCTATTTATACTAATCCTAAAACAACTAGGAAAAATCTTAGAGAAATAGCCCGAAAATCATTAAAAAAACGCGCGTCGGGTCAGCCGCCCGATCGGGCTACGTCTGCCCGATCAAATCGGGCTCAAAGCAGCAGCAGAGCTCCAAAACTAGACCTCGCCCGATGCAATCGGGCCGACCCGCCCGATGCAATCGGGGGGCCCACCAAACCTCAGCATCTAGCGCAAAACATCGCCAAGCACGCCCGATGAAATCGGGCCGAACCGCCCGATTGGGCTCCTCAGCGAACTAACGACCGGGCGACAGCGCCCGATCGGGCCCGCAACAGAGCAGATCAACTCCCTTGTGAGCGCCCGATCGGGCGTGTGCAGCCCGATGAAATCGGGCTCTGGTCCGGTTCTTCCTTCTTGGCTCTAAACGCCAAGTCTTCAATTCTTCTTTGCTCAAGGGTCCCTGAAAGTATCCTCGGGACTTTGAAACTCCGCATAAAACCTCTCCAGTCCAGCGTAATGGTCAATTAATAGTAGAAAATAGGGAGATAACTCCCTAAAACCTGCAATTTGACACAGAACAGAAAACCACAACTAGATGGAGAAAGTTTGCACAAAATGGCTCATAAGAGCACCATTGACATACTTTTTAGCTTATAAGTAGGGGGAAAAACTCTATATAAAACCATAACATCAATATACACTTTAAATTAATAAACACAACCACATAATGCAACAACTAAATAATTATACATGTTCAAAATAGTTTTAATAATAATTTATTTTATTTTAACGGCAAATATCATTTTAATGTAAATAACGCAAAAAAAAATAAAGATTGAAAATTACGGGGTGTTACAATTTGTTTTGCAATGACAATAAACAAAAGCTAAGGTTAATCTATTTCCCATGTGGGCTTATATCTCAAGAGTGACAGGCAAAATGAGATTGAAAATTCTTATTTGCAATAAAGAGCGCCAGAGCTCGGCCCTAATACTACAACAAATGTCTTCTACAAAGAAATATTCGAAACTATGTGATTGATTGAAGGTAAATAAAATTCAAATGTAACTACTATTTATATTTAGGCTATGTTCTTTTGGACTGAATTTGTCTGAAATGAACTGAACTGAACTAAACTTAATTTGTCTGAACTGAACTGAACTGAATTGAACCAAATTGAATTGAATATTATTAATAATTACAAGTAGAATAATATTTTTATCATCATTGATATTGATAATAATTAATAATATTAATGATAATAATAATATATTAATACTAATACTAATAATATGCATAATAATAATAATATTCTTATGAATTGAGTAATATTAACAATAACAAGTAGAATAATAATGATAAGAAGTAATAATATTAATGATAATTAACTATATTAATCTATCAATAAAAATAAAAAAATTCCATTACGTTAATATTAATAATAATTATATTAATCAAAGAAAAATTTGTCAGAAACAACCTTTTAAATACAAGTTTTTGCGAGAAACAACCTTTTAAAAAAAATCTGGCAAAATAAGACCTTAAAAATAATTTTTTTGCAAGGAACAACCTTGACCCATTTTTTGGGCATTGACCAAGTATTTTGCGGCTTTGATTCACTAAAACCAAACATGGCAAGGCACGTAATCCACATTTCTTATGTTTCAAGTTTCAACCCCATTTCCCTTCACATACTGATGAATTCAATGTCGGAAAATATTTGGTCAATGTCGAAAAATGGAGAAAAAGAGAGTTAAAACATATGAGATGTTGTTTACGTGTCCTCAACATGTTTGGTTTTAACGAGTCAACATTGAAAATGCTTGGTCAATGCCGGAAAATGGGTCGAGGTTATTTCTCGCAAAATATTTTCTTCTTAAAGTCTTATTTTGCCAGATTTTTTTTAAAAGGTTGTTTCTCGCAAAAACTTGCATTTAAAAGGTTGTTTCTCCCAAATTTTCCTTAATCAAAAACCTATTGTAATGTAATAATAATAATAATAATAATAATAATAATAATAATAATAATAATAATAATAATAATAATAATAATAATAATAATAATAATAATAATAATAATAATAATAATAATAATAATGATAATGATAATAATAATAATAATAATAATAATAATAATAATAATAATAATAATAATAATAATAACAATAATAATAATAATATGTATAACAATATGTTCTTATTCAATAATATATATCATGTGGTTAAAAAAATATGAATTCAATAAAAAGACACTTCTACTATCTGCTTTTTAATCTTGTTACAATATGAATGCTTTTAATGTTGGTTGGTAAGGTTTTAATGCATTGTTGGAGAATTTAAATTTTTCCTAGTTGCTGTTGAATAAATAATAAAAGTGAAAACAAGAGAGAATTCAATATGTTAAACGTATATATTCCACTTATCAAATCAAAGTACAACAAAGCCTAAAATATAATTTTTTTAAGATAAGATGAATAGAAAAGTGGTCACAATACAATGCTAACAGTTAACAAAGCAATCCCACAAATACTCCTACAATATTTGACGACTCCTAACTTCCTAACAACCCAGTAAGATCATATTTCAACATATACTCTCACTCTCACTGCTCCTCTCTCTAATGTCAGCTCCCTCTTCTCCTCTCTCTCAAATTTAAAGAGGTGCTCTTTTCTCTTCGAAGGTTCAAGAATCTCCTCTCCTCTAAGGTAAGGTTTATCAATTTCTCAATCAATTTGTTGTGCATTTTCGTTTAATTTGCTCGTTTATTTTTTTGTTCAATTTGCTTAACTTGTTGTGAGAGGAATGGGTTGCCTGTGAGGAGGTGGGGGTTGGTGGTCCAATTGAAGAAATTATTTTATCTAGATCTAACTCATCTATTTCAAAAGGTATTGTGCCTCTCGTGAAAAGATTTTGTACTTTCAGTTGTTCACTGAACTTTTTTTCAAATTGAAGATGATAATGTTACCAGGGGCGGATCCACCTTGTAACAAGCGGTAACACGTGCTACCCCTTAATTTTTGGAAAAAAAATTGAGTTTTTTTTTTTCAAAAATTAAAAGAGATAAAAGTCAAAGAAAGCGTGTTTCTTACCCTGAAGTCTTGAACCTTAGTTGTTTCTGAACTTCTTCCCCTTTTTCTCTCTCCTCCAGTCCTCCTTACCTCCCTCCTGTCTCTCCTCTCTTTTCTCTCTCACTCTCTCTCTCTCTCTCTCAAAATTAACTAGTGACAAAACTTCAACATGAAATGTCAAGTTAGGGGACCAAGGTAGGGGCTTTTTAAGATCTAGCTCATCCGGTTACCGGTCACCGTTCTTTAGGTTTTTCATCGGCTCTTTGATCTATTAGCTACTTCTCCTCCTCTAGTTGAATTATTTCAAAGCAAAATCGCTAAGAGTTTACCTTCATACTTCATAAGAGAATTCCTTTTAAACAAATTTCTTATCTACATTGATTATAGCTACAGATTTATACGCTACAAGCATACAACAAATTTATAAGAATAACTAAATTAATGACAGGTAATATAAGTGGACAATTGTAATTGAGCTCTTGAACCATCAATGTAGTCAACAATGAATAAACAGAGGAGAGAGAGATAAAGGAGGTGAGAGATGGAGGAAAGATAATCAGAAAAGCTCTCGTGGGAATAGCAGAGGAAAGTACAAGTTGGCTAATGGGTTTTTTTGGAATTTGGAATGAATTGTGTTTAGAATGTATTTAGAAATTACAGTTATGGGTTATTACTAAAAGGCGTATGAAATTAAACCAAATTTAAGATCAAATATTTTGGATTTATAAATAGTTGAATTGGCATTTTCGTGTGATATCTGATCCTATCGCAAAATTACGCTACCCCTCACCGGAAATCCTAGCTTCACCCCTGATTGTTACTATGTTGCAACTTGCAGGTTTTAATTTTAACTAAATTACAGGAATTTTGTAGCTGATGTAAGTTCTCAACTCTAATTTTTTTGCATCTCCAATATGTTCCTCTATTCTTCTTTAGCCATGAATTTTTTCTAATAGTGTTTGGTTCGGAAGGAATTATATATGCTCTAAGAGTTGTGTCTTGACATCTTTTGATTTGTTTTTTTGTTCATTGGTTTTGCTATGAAAAAACATTCTTGGTTTGTATTGTTGTTTTTTTTCCAATATTTTGTAACTTCTGGATGATATTATGTTGTCTCCTTTATATTGGAGAAGGGTGTTTGGGGTTATCCTTTCGTCATGCCGACAAATGAGCTCATTTTTGCTGGGATTGTTATCCTTGAGTGTCAATTTTTTTCTTTTTTTAAAGGGGAATGATATTCAATTCATGAAAGATCAAATATTTCATGAAATAATGCTACATAATTGCTATCTTGTTGCTATTGAAATTGCCATTGAAATTGGTCTGCTATCTATTGCTGTCAAGTAATTATTTTGTTGCTATTGAAACTAAAGATATCGGGTTGTTGGATTTGTATCAACATATGATATTTGGGATAATATCATGGTTAGGCAAGATGTCAGGACAATTGTTGACTATTCTACTTGAGGAGAAAGAAAGAGGAGCTAGCAAGTATAATTGGGCAAATATTGCTAAGATTTTTAATTTGCAAACTGACTTAAAGCTTAGTGGAAAACAAGTGCAAAATCATCATGGTGACTTGAAGGATAAATATAACGCTCGGATGGACTTACAAAATATGAGTGGCATAGCAAATCCTCAAATTAAAGAGGTGGATGTTCATGAAACGTGCCTAGAGAGGTGGGAAGCTTTCTTGGCGGTATAAATTTTTTGCCTATGTTATTATACATCCTTAATGTTATTGATGAGAATTCTAATACTCATACTTGGTGATTCATTGCAGAAGCATCCTAGGCATGGTTTTGTTATAGCTAAGAAAGGATTACCCAATGTCGAGAACATGAAAAAGATTTTCTCTGGTGTGTTAGCATGGTGTTGGTGGTCGTTTTACTCCAGGAATAGCTAAGGGAACCAACTTTGTATCTCTAAAGATACGGAGGCCGACTTGACTATCATAAATGAAGGGTCCGGGAATACTGACGAACACTTGAGTAGAGGTAGCAAACCTGTCATTTCTTGTGAAGAAAGTAAATCCCCTCCCCCAAAATCAGTTGTGCGAAAAGTGACACCCACCAACTCCCGCAAACGGCAAAGTGAAGAGACCATTAGTTCTTTTGAACTCAAAAGAAGGCAAATTAAACTAGTTTCAACAATGTTATTGAGTTACTATCGGGGGTTGGTATTGGTTCATCCACTGCTCTTGCGCCTTCAAAGGCTCAATTGGTTAGTGATGCTCTATTAAATATGGAAGTGGTTGAGGAGTGAGGCAATGAGTACTTTGTGGATGCTATGAAGTACTTGAGTGATGATAAACTTGCTGGTAATTTCTTAGCGCTGCAGAATGATGATCAGAGGTGGTATTTTCTAAAAGGAGGTTTGGACATGTCATATTGCTTTGAGTAGCTTGTTGGTGGGTGGTTGGTCTTATGCTTGGATGTCTAATTTATTTTTATTTGAACATTATTTTGTGTGTTTTAATTTGTGTGACTTTGGTGCCAAAATTTGATAAAACATTGTGTGTGAATTTTATGATGTAATATGTATGCCATCTGTTCGTATGCGAAAGTTATGTTTAAATGTTTTATCACATGTAGAATGGATGATCATATTAAACGTGCATCTATGATTGTTGTGTTAGAAGAATTAAGGAGATCACTTGAACCAAGTGAATAATCGGAATCATCAACAAGGCAACCAAGGAGAGAAATGGGGGGAAGTGGTGCTGAAATTATTTTTAGTTTGTTAAATGAAAATGCCACGAATTGTAAAGTGCAATTCAGACTTGATCGGGATATGTTTGTACAACTAGTGAACTTAATGCATGAAAGAAATCTGTTAGTCGATGGCAAATACATAAGTGTAGCCGAGCAAGTAGGCATTTGTTTGTACATATAGCCAAGGGACAATCGTATCGTGATATTGTCGATATATTCAAGCATTCCATATCTACAATATGCAAGTATTTTAGAGCGGTGTTGGATGCTTTGGTTGTATTGTCGTTTGATATCATTAGACCGCATTGTGATCTATCAGAAGTGTCTCCGGAAGTAGCAGCTAGCTCACTTTATTGTCCTTATTTCAAGGTAAATATTCAAATAGTATCATCATTGTCGATGTAGATTTTCTAATTTATATGCATGTTGCGTTAATATAATTATAATAGCTTGTATTTTTTTAATAAATTTGAACAGGATACCACTAGGGCTATAGATGGAACCCAGATAAAAGCTTGTGTAAGTGATGCAGATGACATGCCATTTAGAAATCGCATGGGATATAAAAGTTGGAATGTCATGACATGTTGTTCGTTTGATAAAATTTTCACATTTGTCCATGTGGGATGGGAAGGAAGTGCTCGTGATATTGCTGTATGGAGGGATACTTTAACTAATTCAAAATACATTTTTCCGCATCCACCACTAGGTAAGTATATATATTTTCCTTCCATAGCTTAATAATCATGGATTCTATTGTAATTATCGTTGCAATGTGTAGGAAAATATTATTTGACCCGAATGCTGTCGGATATATGTCTCCGGTTCGCTTGATTAGATACCACATACCGGAATATAAGAAGAGCCCACCTAAAGGAATGCTAGAACATCTCAACTATCGACATTCATCATTGAGATTGTCCATTGAATGCGCATTTGGTCACTTAAAGAAAAGGTGGAAGGTGCTTCATAAACTGCCACAAATGTCAGAAAAGTATCAAACAAGGTTGTCAAAATTGCGATTCTACTTTAAATCGGAAGGGCCTGTCAGAATTGGATCGTAAAATCGTAAGATTCTACGAATTTTGCAGGAATAAGATTCTATGATAAAATATGTAAATTGTTTACCTATTTTTTCAATGGACAACACTAAAAATTCAATTTTATCCGTAATGATATGAGATGAAAAAGGATGCCATCAATGAAATTAAAGTTGAACAAAAATACAAACACAATAGTTGTCTTTAATAAAAAAAAGTACTCAATTTAAATTAACAATATTCATCAGTCACTCCCGTTGGTATGTTGCAACTTCATCATCATCATTTAGCATTTGAACTTCAACATTCTCACCTACATAAAGAGAAAAAAAAAAAGAGAAGTACAAGATCATATTTGCAAAGTTGTTTAATAAAGGGGAAGAAAGTTAGAGAACAAAGCCTCTGTATCGTGTTCCCATCCAGGGTCTGATCTATTACAGCAGCATTTTTTTCTCTTTTTCCTAAAACTTGAAGCAGAGCTTGACATGTTTCTATAAAAAATTCAATACAAGGAAGTTCAGTACTTCACATTTCACTACTCGAATTAATCGAAAATTACCAAAAAAAATCGAAAACTAAATTACCAATTAAAAACAACTATTGGTGAGATTATTGATTTAGAGATCGAAAGAAAGAAAGAATACGCAGCAAAAAATCGAAAATAATTACCTGGAGGCTGGGGCTAGTACTTGAACCCGAAGAACCGAAGAAGAACCGAAGTAGAGAGAAAGAATACCCAGCTAGATTCGTGTGTGCAGTGTGCGTGCACATCAGCTAGGTATTGTGAGGGTGAGATAAAATGGGCCTGGCCCATTTTTTCTAATACCCAGCTACAAGATTTAGTATAATGGGCCAAAAACAGAATTGGTAAAATCGGTTAAAAATCACGATTTTAACGATTTTACCGATTTTGACCGATTCTACATGCGATTTTCTTCAAAAGCGATTCTACGTGCGATTTAGATCATTTAGCGAAAAACGATTTTACGATTCAAATCGCGATTTTAACAACCTTGGTATCAGATGTCTATTATTGTTGCCATTTGCTCCTTCATATTTGTGCAATTGTACAACATGAAGCAAATGTTCGTGGAAGTGTTGATGTAGGGATGTTTGACGACCATCGAAAAGCTTCCATGTTTGAAAGACGAAAAGCCTTTGCAAGGCTAATTTGGAGAGATGTTAAACTGGGTGATGCACATGAAGCTGGTGGTGAAGATAATAATGAAGATGAGGTGGAAGAAAATGACGAGATTGGAGATCGTAATGGAAGAAGATTATTAGGAAATTTAGAATACTCCTTCTGTTTCTTTTAATTGCTACATTTTCCTTAAATGTTGTTTTTTTAATTGCTACATTGTTTAAACTTTATTTATTTGAAGTTCTTCGCCCAATAAAAAGTAGGAAAAATGGATCAGAATACCCCCAACTTTGGGCGGTCCGCTTTTGATACCCCCAACTTTGGATTATTTTTAAATACCCCCAACTTTGGGGGTGGCCCGCCAAAAATGCACCATTTACCTGTTATGACCGGTTGAACTGGTAATCAAAAACCCCCCACCCCCCTCTCGCTCATCTTTCTCTCTCTCTCTCCTCATCCCCCCACCCCCAACCCCCCACTGCCACCTTCCCTCACCACCATTTCTCTCTCCTCCCTAAACCCTAAACCTAAGCTGATTTCTCACCATGCCCCCTCCGATTTCTCACCAACTAATTCGTGTTCGTTTTTCTAAGGGGTGAGGGGAGGGGGTGGTGGGGTCATGAAATTCGAAGGGGGGGGGGATGCCGGATTCGAATGTGTGGGGGGAGGGGGGCCGTGGATTCGAAGGGGTGGGGGAGGGGGCGGGGGATGCGGGATTCGAAGGGGGTGGGGGGAGGGGGTTGCGGGATTCGAAGGGGTGGGGGAGGGGGTTGCGGGATTCGAAGGGGGTGGGGGAGGGGTGGGGGATGCGGGATTCAAATGGGTGGGGGAGGGGAGGCTCGGGCTAGGGGTGGTGGGGAGGGTTGTGGGGGAGGGGGAGGGTTTGCGAGGGATGAGGAGGGGGCTGGGGAGGGTTTAAGGTGGTGGTCGGGCGTTGGGTGGGGGGGAGGGCAAAGGTGGTGGTCGGGCGTTGGGTGGGGGAGGGCAAAGGTGGTGGCCGGGGTTGGGGGAGGGGTTCAAAGGTGGTGGATGGGGTGGGGATGGGGTGTGGGGGTGGGGTGTGGGGTGGTGGGCCGGTGGCTAGGTGGTGGTTGTAATGAAGGAAGAAGAAGTAGAGGATGGAAATTTTTTTTTTTACCTTGCTATCAGGTTACAAGTCATCTGGGTGCATTTTTGGCGGACCACCTCCAAAGTTGGGGGTATCAAAAGCGGACCGCCCAAAGTTGGGGGTATTTTGATTCATTTTTTCTAAAAAGTAATACTCCCTCCATTTTCGAAAGTTCTGCATACTTTAACCAATTTCCTCTTACAAAAAGATTCCAAATAGGAACAACAAAACAAATCGGAGGGAGTATTACTTTTCTATATATCTTTCGCTTCTTTCACCAAAAATTACTCTTTTTAATACTTTTCCACCTTATTTTATATTAAATGGGTCAAAAAGTACCATCCAAAAAGTTTAAAAGTGATATGGCCAAAAATCTTAACAACAACAACAATAAAAGTTTACAACAAAAGTTGTAAACTAAACTGAACTAAATTTGTCTCAACTGAACTGAACTGAATTTCCATTAATTCAGTCCAAAAGAACATAGCCTTAATTTCATTGATCTTTTCAGGTGCAACTGTAGTTTGTATCATTTATTGTTATGCAGGATGTGTTAATCTATATTTTTCGTAGAATCAGCTTCCATTAATGTACCTATCAATAACGTTTTATGTTAATGACTACATTTTCTTTGGATGTTTCCTTTTACACCATTCTTTAAGTTATATACGTGTAACACCCCGTCCTTCTACTACTAAGATACTAACAAAATCAAATCAAGATTTATTCAAAAGACGTTAGCGGAAATAACGTCAGGACGGATATGCTACTCTAAAACAATAATTAAAGATAATCTCAATCCAAAGTTTCATAACTCCAAAAAGTAACATCCAAGAAAAAAAAACATTATAGTTCTAAATGAAAGAAATATCCCAAATCATATCATAACATAAAATCCAAAAACTACGAGACATGCAAGTCTCCCGTTAAAACTCAACTAAAAACTAAATGTCCTTGAAAGCTAGCCAAAAGTAAGTCTCTCTATGGTCTACATAGAACTCATCTACCAAAAACAAAACCAGGAGCTTCTTCTCACTACTAACCCTCACTCTGCTAGCCCAAGCAGTCACAAGTCTAGCAATCATTTCCATCTACAAGGATATATATTAAATAATTCCACAGTCAGTGGGGGAGTAACTAGCAGTTCTCCCAGAACAATAGCAATCAAAACACGATTCAGAAGTAGATTATTAAGAAAGGAAAATCATGCAATCATTACATCAATAGCATGCACATAAAAATCATAAAGCTCATAGGTAAAACAAGTGATCATCAAAAATAAGTAAACAAGATATAGTGAGTGAAACAATTCTAGAATATATAAATAATAATAAATCAAAACTACAACAAGTTATTGAGTTAGAAACCGAACGCCAGTGATTCGCAAATCACTTCCTAAGGTTTGTTAGATCGCAATCTCCAGGTCAGTCTATGGGCTTACGTTCCCCACTACCTGTGTCTAAGAATGGCCAAACTCCCGATGCAGGGTAGAACACGCAGGATTCCCTGACCTCTCGGACGACAACAATTAACCCAAGTGTACCCCTAGTTCGCAAACCAGGTGGTTGGCATGTTCTTCACCGGGGACTACATCTATCCCACCGGATATTCTTATCTCAAAATACAATCATGCATATAATCCAAGTATCATTCATCTAAAATATTCATCAAAAAGGGATGCCACCCGGCCTTATACCCACAGTTCATCAAAACAGTTCTTCATAATTCCTCAAACTAAATTACTTGCAATTTCTCAACAGATACCTCCCACAATAAACACTTGAACATCACTAAACATCATCATGATATTATACTAATTTTTACAGCAACCACACCTCAATCAAAAATACATCACCAATTAATTCTAAATCTTATTCAATAAAAGGGTAGTAACAATTAATCATTTTCTTTCATAAATCAAACATAAACATATGGTTACCTAATGATACATACTGCATACTATTGAAAATCAGAAACCCAGAATATAATAAATTATGAATTATTTCTGACTTACAAGCCCTCAAATGATTTAAAAGTGTATCTTCAATTTCACCACAAAAACACCATAATAATTATTAAACTAATAATTTCGAGCAGTAAAATCACACAAAAATTATCATACGACCCCAATAGCTCTACTGACATGGTACAATTTTTATTTATAATTTTCTGACTCCAAAAGTATTTTTAACAGTTAATATACAGATTACTCAATAAAGCCAAAATAATAACTAAAAATATAAATTAACGACCAAAAATTACCAAAAATATACATGACATGCCTAAATACACGAAAATACATAATATACAAATAAATTAAATTTTTGACCTCCAGAAACAATTTGTATAATTTATATTCTGATAGAAACGAAATTGCAAAAACAGACATATCAATTAAATAAACCAGAACACAGTAGGCAAAAATTATTCTAAGGCATGGAATACATACTACGCATATAACATGTTCTAAGAAAAATAATTTCAGAAATTTTAACATCCGTTTATTAATTATTATGTAATTTAGCCAAAAACGCACAAAACACCAATTAAATCAAATAAATACCAAAAACAATACGAAAATTATTTTCCTCTACACAGTATTCACACAGCATGCATCAAGTATGTCCATGTCAAATTTCGTCAATAATTTCACTCAAAAAGTATTTTAAATAATTCCTAGCGCAATAAACTAATACCGAATAATACCCTAATCACTATGGTTATAAGACAACTACTAGTTACCTGGATCGTCAGAGGTGAGCTGAATATTTCTGGAAAATCCCAATATAGGCGTGTACTCCTCTCCTTCTTCAATTCCCAAGCACCAAGTATAAGAAAAAGACAACAAGAACAATTCACGAACAATTAACAAGGAGTAGAAAGGAAAAATTTTGAGAGAATGAAGAAGATGATGATGGCCGAATTACTTGGAGTATGGCAGCAAGGAGTTCTGATTTTCTAATCAGAATTTGAAGTGATAAAGGGTGGTTTAAAGAGGTTTAATTAGGAAGAATCATTAGGGGGTTATGGGAGTTACAAAACATCAAAGAGTCACAAGGAAAAATAAAAAGAAAAGAAAGAAGATGAGGCTCTCCTTCTTCACTTGGCCGGCTGTCCAAGGCCACAAACCAAACAAAAATTTCAGCCCAATTCAACAAGGATCCATGCTTCACAAGTCCGCTACGCGATAAATCGATTAATTCCTAAATCGCGCTTAATCCTTGAAAATACTTAATAATGAAAATAATTCTAATAAATTATATTATAAATATAAATATAATACACACATTAGCACGCCACACGTGATGCAATATTTCATCACCAAGTCGGTCCAACAACGTTACAAAAACGCTACGCGACAACACCGCATTCTAAACGCCTAAATAAATAACGAAACTAATATAACCTTTAAAACAAATAACTAACAACTTAAAATAAATATATATATAAATACTTCACAACATATAAATATATACACATTTTCACAACACATTCCAAAATAATCTAAATAATAAATTATTTATTTTTACGAAAAATATCATTTTAAAATAAACTAACACAAAAAATAAAGGGTGAAAATTACGGGGTGTTACAATACGAGTAATACTTCGTTGATGAATGGTCGTTTATCTACCTACCTTATTTTATTTTATTTAGATTTATGATGATTTGAGGTTCTTAAATCCTTCAAACATTTTATTTAAACAAAAAATTATTCCCTAAATTGTGTACGGATCCACAAACTAGTTTGAATCTAGTATAAAAAAATGGAAGCAATGATGACATAACACTGGCAGTCGGGGCCGCCAAAAGCCAGCGAGATCCGAGGTCACCCCACTTGAGAAGAAAAACACCATCCCAACACAAAACAACGCAACTGTTAGCATATTTAGCTTTCCCACCCCCACCCATCCCCCCTTTTTCACCAGAATTCCTCTCTCGCATCAGTCATCACCATCATCTATTCATCTTTCGTCCTTTTATTTCGGTTACAGGTTTCAGTTAGGAAAGAGAATATAGCAGAGTGCGCGCCGATCTCAGCGGAAGATTGAAAAGAGAGAAAAATTAAGAGTGACAAATGGCAACTTTAACATGGCGGAAAGCTTATGGCGCCATTAAAGACCACACCAAAGTTGGTCTCGCACAAATCAACAGTGATTACAAGGTATTTTTTTTGTTTCTTAATTTTTTTCTAACTACCCTAATTTTTCGGTATACTTCATTTGATTTTTGCCTATTTTTGGTTGCAATTTTAGGATTTGGATGTTGCGATTGTAAAGGCGACGAATCATGTAGAGTGTCCACCAAAAGAGAGGCATCTAAGAAGTGAGTATTGTTTGTTGTGTGGGGTTTTCAGTTTAGCTTTTTTTATTTTTATTTTTTTTATAGAGTTTTGTTATTTTTGGTGGTAGATCTGTTTTTGTTGATGATGCTTATCATTTGATTACAGAGATTTTACTCGCTACATCTGCGGTTCGGCCTCGTGCTGATGTTGCTTATTGCCTTCATGCTCTTGCTCGCCGATTAGAGAAAACCCGTAATTGGACGGTACTATCTTCGGCTTAATCATTTTGGTGCTTTTTGTTTGCTGCAATCTTTGTAATTGTGTTACTGGCTCTTATGATTTTGCCGCAATCTGTGTTGCTTTTTACTTTTTGGTTGGGTATACTCTGTTAGTTACGTTGGGAGATCCCTATAGCATCGCGAGAACGGTTTTGTGCTTTTTAGTCATTTGGGGTTGCAATTTGGAACTGTAATTGTATTAGCAGTGTTCAATTTGGGGCTTTTAGATCTTTTTGAGACCTTGTTCTTTTACTCTTTCTGTCCCTCTGTGACACTTTTGAGCACAGATTATAGTGTAAATTCATGTTCAGTTGATGATTGGTTTGTGACTGGCGATCAATCAGTATTTTTTGATGGATTGTCATGGCCTATTTGTTATGAATGACAATTTTCTTGTGATATAATTGTTTTCCTATTGTTTTGACATGGTTACTTAGATCATAGTTATTGTATGCCATAGCCTTGGTCTAATTTGAGTTTTTTCATGGAACTATGTGCTGGTGCTGTGAGCTGTAGATGATGGCCTAGTGGTTGTGGCATCACCTCTGATCCCAAGGTCCTAGGATGGAGTCTCTCCCTTGTAAGAGGGATCCCCAATCCCCCGGCAAGAGAGATCAACCTACCTACCTACCTACCTTCCTAAAGAACAAAAAAATATATGCTGGTGCCAACATGGCAAAGTTGCTAAAATCTGGTAAATTCTCTAATGTGTGGCACTGTATGTGGGCATCACTTCATGCTGACGTGTTGAAAATAAGTAGCCCCCTGTCTGGATGGCAAAGTTGCAGATGTGGTCTCATGGGTACTAACCAACTGTGTTGCAACTTCGTGCTAGTGAATTGACAAGTTGGAAACATCTTTAGTCTAGAAGCTTCCGTTCCCAACTTCCGACTATACCCCAACCAAACTTGCGGAGGCCCCAGGTCCTACCTTTATCATTGAAATACAAGTGGTCTGAAACATATCATCTTTATTGTAGCTCTCGATATACTTTCTAGAACCTTCTTTGGTTGTTCAATAAGAAAATAAGAGGTTGGAAATGTATCGTGACCAAAATATGTGTTTAAAATTTTCTAAGATGTGAACACAATTATGTTTGATGGCTTTCATAACGAATTATAACAGTTGACGTGGCTAAGTAATATTATAAAACAGCATTTGTGGAATTGCAAGAGGCCTCAATTTGATTACATGGCGTTGAGCTACTCATCCATCCACTTGCTGCCAATTCCATTGGCTTCGGAGCTGTGGGCCCTTGATATAAGGAACCGACCGCTATTTCTTTTCAGTTGCATGGTTTGAGATTTATCTGTGACTATAAACGATGTTAGATCTGAAATGGACATGTTGAAGAGGATTTTGTTGTAGATACTCCATTATGTCATGCTGCCTATAGATGAATGCAATATGGGCATTTATGTTCTGTTTCTTGAATTGTTAGCATAATATCATTAGGGAGCTATATTCTATTAGGCATAGACTTGTTGTGTTAGTTAATTTCATCATCTTCAAATGGGTTTCCTTGCTTGGCATGAGTATTCTTATGTTGTTCTTTTTCCTTATTGAACAGGTGGCTAGTTAATTTCGTCATCTTCAAATGGATTTCCTTGCTTGGCATGAGTATTCATATGTTGTTCTTTTTCCTTATGAACAGGTGGCACTGAAGACATTAATAGTTGTCCATAGGTTGTTGAGGGAAGGTGATCCAACTTTCAGAGAAGAACTTCTTAATTTCTCACAACGTGGGCGTGTACTGCAGCTGTCCAATTTCAAGGATGATTCGAGCCCGATTGGTTGTTCTTTAGTCCCTTCCACCTTCCTGTTTTCTCATATCTAGCTTGTTATACACTTTGTCCCTTTTGTGAATTTATATGATGATAAATTTTTTATGTAATCATGTGACATCTCATATTAAGTTTTATAATTTAAATGCTTGTTGCAGCTTGGGACTGCTCTGCTTGGGTTCGTACTTATGCACTCTTCTTGGAGGAAAGACTTCAGTGTTACAGAGTTCTAAAATATGATATTGAAGCTGAGCGTTTACCAAAACCTGCCCAGGGACAGGAGAAGGTGTGATTTTGTACTTCATCTTGTTCTCCTCACAGTTATTGACCCGTGTTTCTTTTTTCCCTGTATCGCTACATTTAATCGTATTCCATAGCTTATCTAAGATCTACTAGAGCTTGTGGATGCATTACATATTGCCAGTCATGCCAACATCACGTTAAGTGAAAGTATCTGCCTGTCTGCATATGCCATAATTTGGCTGAATTTATTGGCAGATTGATGCTATATGTGGCTTATTGTTTGACACTTATCATTTGACCATTACGAGGTTTGAGGAATACCAAACAGAACCAAAGTGTTAATGGGTGTTGTTGGGAATGGAAAGGTAACTTAAGGTGCTTTTGAGAATTCTTTATTGTTAGGCGTGTTTCTGTGAAATGCAATCCTACATATGGTAGTTTTCATTGTTAATCTTTGAAAAACATTAACATGTCTCGTCTCAAGTTGCAGTTGATTTAGTTTAACAACAAATAGAGGCCTGGAAATATGATATCTTCCAAATGGATTGGCTAAACCAAATTTTTTTGCCCCTATGCCCTGAAACATTTTCATAGTGCTAGTCAAATACAGAGAAGTACTAGAGATTATGCATTGTGCACCCAATGTATAAATAAAAACTGAAAGACACTGTATTTGGGTTGAGCTTGTAAGCCTGATTGAAAATTTGAAGTCTCATTTAGATGCAATTGCTTAAAACTCAAAACAGGGAACATAAGAATATGCAGTTGCTATAAATGATTGTTTTTCGTGAATTTTATCTGGCCTGAGTCATGTCATGCTCCCAAAATCAAAATGTATACAAATGTAGTAGGGGAATGCTTCTCTGTTCAGTTCCTAATCACTGTGAGTTAAGGGACAAGAATATGCATAGTTAAAGACTTATACAGTAAATTCTATGCTGTAGGTTCTATATATCATAGTTGATTTAGGGTCTGAGATGTCATTTTATCTGGGAAATTATCTTTTTTGGGTCAGAATTTCACCAGAAATAGGCATTAGTGGGACTTGGGAGGATGTTGTGCGCTAATTTGCTCTAACAAATGATATGGGGATGATTTGTATAGTTATGGGGATGATTTGTATAGTTGTTGTAGTAGTAGGGGGGGAATTTGCTACTTTTTCCTATTTTGGAAGCTAATCGCAATTTGCATAATCCTGTGGGTCCCCTTGCTTCTTGATCCCCTCCAAAGAAAAATGTTGGGTGTGCCTGCATCGGCGAAAAGCTTTGTGGTAGAAGAAAACTGGTAAGTGAAATTATAAGATGTCATGGTCAGGATGTTATGATTGAGTTTGTGTACCTGAGTTAATTTGAGTGAGTTGGAGCTTATTGCAGAGCAAGACAATGAGGCGCATATAAGTCACTTCTGCCTCAATTGCAAGGAGTAAATGAGGCACAAAGGAGGTGCAATGAGGTGCACTCCCGCACTTATATACTTCTTATATCTTCACTTCTTCATTCCCTTCCGTTTCTTTTGTTCAGGATCTAAAAGCCATTGCTCCTTGAGTAATAACAAATTCTGGAGTATATCTTTGTAAAACACGAATTCAGAATATTTTGTGAGCCTTTTTATTCTAAAAGGAATATAGCGTCCTGTGCCTGGCATGAAAATATCTCAGAGCACTTTGCACCTGTCAAGACTACTTAATGATCAATTGAGGAGGAAATATAAGATATCTGCTAGGTCTGCTGGAAGCTTAGGTTCCAGAGGTGCTAGTCGCTAGGGACTTGGAAGCACAAAGGATTTCTAAAGCAGAGGTGTGAGGTATGAAGCAGAGGCATAACATCCGCATATATGAGGCTTGCTTTATTACAAAAAATATTTAGAAAGAATTTTCTTACTTTATACCCCTTATTGAAAAAAATTATTTCTGTATACAGAGTTTACAAACTACTTCCTCTGTTTTTTTAGATGCAACATTTGCCTTTTTGGTGAGTGGATTAAAATAATCAAATGTTGCATCTTAAGCAAAACAGAGGTAGTATATGTTCATAACAGAAAAAGAATTTCCTATTTGTCATAGGTTTTAGCCCGAATAGGTTTTAGCCCGAATGTGGAACACATCTTTTCACGAAGGCCAAGAGTGGATATGCAAAGCTGTCCTCATGGCTCAGGTATGATCTGGAAATTTTTGATAACAGATGGTGAAAGAGATTAAAGAGAACAAATATTAAGGAACTAAGAGGGTTTGAAGGGATCAAAAATCTAGAGAAGAATTGAAGGGAGTAGAAAAGTTAATTTTAAGGAGGACAAGCATAAGAGGTGGGGGAGGAGGCAGAGTATCGATCTAAAAACTTACTGATTTTTTTACCATTACCACAAAGCAGCTCCTTTAGTGCTTTACGCCTGAAGATCTGAAGGAGAGTGGTTAAGGAGGTAGTTGATGCCAAAGGAGTAAGAAGGAGAGAAAACGTTTAGACTTACGTTGCTTGGATGCGGCGTAGTTTTAAAAAGCGGGCCCAAGGCACGCCCAAGCGCTGAGGGGAACACATCTCGGGTGCAGCGACCTATGGCAGGCGCTTCAAGGCGTGCACCTAAGGCCTCCTTCAGCGATGCCCTAGGCACAATGCCTTGGCCGCTTTATGTAGAAACGCGAGGGAAGGAGGGGAAATCTAAGAGAAACAAAAAATCCCCTCAGGTAATTGCATGCTCTTGCTATAATTTGGACCCTAAATCAAAAGCCCTAATTTGAGAAAACCCTAATTTGCGATTCAGTCAAAATTGGACATTGTCAGCCACATGTATTATGACAGAGATTGCTGACATGTCCATACCAGTGGACGACGCCGGCATTCCCACCTCCGGCGGCCGTCTCTTTGTTGTTTTTCTTCAGGTCTTCCAGTTACCCTTGATTCTCTCTCTTTCTTCGATGTTCTGTTTTCTTTAACCTCTCTCTGGCTGTGTCTCTCTCTCTCTCTAAGGGCAGGTGAGAAATCACATCATGTGTTAATATTTAAAGCAGATAACTTTTTCATTATCCTCTCCTTAGCCCTCTGTGGAGGTAAATCAACTCTGGTGTTTGCTTTTACCCTTCCATTGTTGAGCTGTCATTTACTTTTTAGCAGTCTTTTTCTCTCCTACTGTTTTTGAATTTTTTTTCTTTTATACAATTCCATTTTCGTTACAATCCTCTTAATTGATCTTTAGACTTGTTTCTAGGCTTTTTTTGACTGAAACTTTATAACATATAAAAAAAATTTCTCAAAAAAAAAAAAGTAAAGGTGCACCTCCTCTATGGGATGCCCATTCCTTCACCTTGCGCCTCTTTTCGCCTTGCTCTTTGCACCTCCGTGCGCCTTGCAGCTTTTAAAACTAAGGGACTTGGATAGGTGTTTGACTCGAGTATGGATGCGAAGGTTGGACATGGAATATTCTGATATTAAGGATAAAAGACCAATTCCAAGAAGTTCCAAGTTTGGGAGTGAGGCAAGGAGGGACAATAGCTCCATCTGCAATGTAATGTTGATATCAATATGTTTCAGATTATACAAAATTTTCATTTTAATTTATAAGTTTATGTGTATTGTAAATGATTCACCTCTTTTTTTTCTTTCTTTACATTGTGCCTTTGTTTTTGTGGCTTGGTGTATCTTATACTTGTTACGTTGTCATTGAAACATTGTCAGCTATTTGTCGAAGGAATATCAAGCATGAATATTCATTGTTAATATTGCTTATCAGCCTCTCTTGCACAAGAAACATCTTTGAAATTGGAGAATTGCTTTTTTGATCTTTCTGTTTGTATCCTTGAATAGGGTTACAGTAGAACCAGGGATTTGGACTCGGAGGAACTTTTGGAGCAGCTGCCAGCCTTACAACAGTTTCTATATCGTCTAATCGGATGTCGGGTATTTGTCTCTCTCCTCTTGTTCTTCTTTTCTCATGTTATTAAGGATCGATTTTTTTGACTTATAATTCTTTTTTCTCATGACAGCCAGAAGGCGCAGCACTTGGAAATTATGTGATACAGTATGCACTTGCTTTGGTATGTGAATCCTTTTTGCTTATTCTGTTGCACTTGAAGACAGTTTGTAGTTAAATGTGCCCATTTGCTCTTAACTTGAAATTTTAACAAGAAGCTGATAATTGTTTAAGCCTGAGTCTCAAACCATGTCATGAGCATTGACTGGGAACGTTTGCCATGAGTAGTTTTGAGCTACTCTCGCCTTTGTGGACCCAGAGTATGACAATTTGGGTATACCAGGTGATGATGTTATGCATAGCGAATGAAACCTATGTAAGTCTAGTCGCCCACCCTCTGTTCCTAGACGTCCTACTCTTGTGTATGATTGGTGTGATTGAGGTGCTTCTTTCTTTGCATTCCTGTTTTTTTAATTTTTTTTTTAATAATCTCCTCACCCCTCAGTTGCTTGCTCACCTCTTGCTTGTATTCTTTGTTTATGTGTCGTTGCCTCAGTTCCATCTGAGGGTCTCTTTTTGTTGGTTCTCTATTTAGCTTAGGACATCTAGTTGCTATGGTTGGGTAATCAGCTTCCTTTTCTCCTGCTCAGATTCAGTAATCACTTCCTCTTTGTTTCTCCCTCCACCCATGGGAATTTCAGTGGTTGATGTTCGAATTTGATGCATTTTCTCTCCCACCTTATGAGCAATTAAAGCAAGTTGCTCCTGCATTTTCTTCTGTAGCTTCTTAGTAACGACTTTGATTTCATCTTACATTGTCTGCTGGAAGGATGTCTGGAATTCTGCTAGATCTTCTTCCAAGGTTCCCACCCCTCTGCCACACAGCACCAGAAGCATTGTCGTTTCATACCATTGGCTATGAAATGAAAATAGCTTGGACAGATTAGTGAACTTGATTAAGATATGATATTGACCTTAGATTTATAAGTTGGAAAAATTGCATAAAATAAATGGATGAACACAAACTTTGGAGAGGCTTGATAACTCCCAAATACAAAATAACATACTTTCCCTCTTTCTGATCTCCTCTCTTTACAGAGATTCTGATTCTCTACCTCTCTTTACTTTAACAGTTTAACTAGCTCTCCTTAAGCTTCTAGTACTAACTAAATTAGTGTATTATAATGCAACTATTTGTCATGCACCTCTCCTCAGTATTGTGATATAGTGCTGTTTTGCCTGAAGTATTCCTGTATGTAGTAACCCTTAACACTATAGAGTTCTTAAAGCTGGACTTGTTCTCTTTGTTTTTTATTTTGATTAGAAACATGAAGTTGGTATATAAATGGTCAAGACATGTTAAAATATAGATGTCTTTTTTTTGGTGATCAATTCTGTACACATTTTTTGGGTTATCTATATATGTCAATGTTTGCTGTTTAACTTCATGTTTTATAAGCAATTTTCTGATTCAAATTCTTATATGAGAGGGCATATGCAACAAGGTGACCCTCACCTTTGGTTGAGTCGTCTCATATCAATTTAAGGTTATGCTTCTCCATAGAGGCTACCCATGTATGTCACATCACATATCCCATCAAAAAGTCAACTTAGATTCACTATATACCCATCTTATACAGAACTTGCTCTAGGAAAATTATTTGAACGCACCGATTAGTTACGACGAAATCGTATTGCTAGCCTCTACCCGTGTCCTAGCTCGTCTAAGAGCTAGATTTGCTTCAATTACTTGTCTCTTTCCTTCCGCTTTCTTTCAAGGCCCGCGCAAAAAAACCCCGGAAAAAAAGAATATTCCTTGGGGGAAAAAAAAAGGAAAAAAATATCAACTCTAAAACTAAAAAAAATCCAACCAAAAAATCTTTTAATAAACCAAAAAAGGATAAAGGCCCAGCATTGTGATTGTCTGAACCTCAAAAAATTTGTCCAGTATTATGCAAGCTGTACACCCTGTGTCAGCAATTAAGGATTCTCAGTTATGTGTCTCTTTTTTATCAAATGTTTCATATTAGGACATAATGAATAATTGGTAGTTTGATTATTATGTGAATACGGGCTTGTTTTTTCTCAATTCGTTCTTTAGTATAGACTTTTGTGCTGTCCAGATTATCACACTCAGAAAAGTTATTGGATCCTCCGCCTTTTTGCAGGTTCTTAAGGAGAGTTTTAAAATTTATTGTGCCATTAATGATGGAATTATTAATCTAGTCGATAAGGTAAGGTTAGATTTTACCCAAGTTTCATATCAAAGGCAGTTGTGCAAAGTAGTCAAACTGATATTCTTTTTTTTTGGCAGTTTTTTGAAATGCCAAGACATGAAGCCGTTATAGCCCTTGAAATATATAGAAGAGCTGGCCAGCAGGTGATGCTAATTGATCTATTACAGCTTTCTCATTGTTATGGTTCTTATGCAGTGCTTCCGAAAACAGTATTGTTTTAGCTTGCTTTTTCTATATAGACTAGGATAAAAAATGAGATAACTGAGCTTTGAGCTTACTGACCATCTTTGTTTTTTGGCCTTTTACCATCCTATAACTTATTCACAACTGGTTATAAATATTGGAGGTATAATGGAAAAAAATAGATACATTTATATATCAAATATCTATTTGATAGTGTGGACGAAAGATTATAATTATGTTGAAATATTAAATCTTATTAACAGAAATGCAGTACAAGTGAAATGAATGCAATCATATACTGATTTAGTCATGTGCATTATGCAGGCTGCAAGTCTCTCTGAATTCTATGAAGTTTGTAAAGGATTGGAACTTGCACGGAACTTCCAGTTTCCTGTTTTGAGAGAGGTAATTGTGAAAGATATAGGTTATATAATGGTTACTTGTTTGATGGTATTGCTGGAGGTAGTGGCAATCTGTTTTAGCTTTTTTCTGCAGCCACCCCAATCTTTTCTTGCAACCATGGATGAATATATCAGAGAGGCACCTAAGATGGTAAATATGCCAGCACAACAGCTGGTGAGTTTTGTTAAATCCTGTTATTTGGAAAAATTACATTATCCTGCAATTAGTTGATCTTTTATCTCCGTAATGTAAACCAGGAATTTCCCGAGAGGCTTTTACTTACATACAAACCTGAGGAAAACTCTATTTCTGATGATGATAAACCAATTGTTGAAGAGCCTCAACCAGTGGCGTCAGATGATTTATCTTCCAGTGCTGAAGCTGCTCCTGCTGTTGCTTCTGTTCCTCCTCCTGCTATGAATATAGACTCCGGAGATTTGCTGGTATGTCACTTGCTCCTTGATCGAGATTCAATCTCTCCATATTATTGTGTGGAAGTTTATTTTATATATAATTTAATTAAGTCCTTTCGCGAGATTAATTCTGGCAGATTAAGGTGAACTTTCTTCATGCATCTTTGTTCATAGAGTTCAGAGTAATTTGTGTTTGGTGGTAAGAAAATATGAATGCTTTGGACTCTTAGTGTAAAACGCTTGAGGGCCTCAGGGACAAGGTGAAGACGCACACATCCCATAGGCAAAGTACACCTTTAGTCTTTTTCTTTTGTTTGGCTTTTGTGTCATATAATTAACATTGATTATACTAAAATAGCCGTAAAAAATATCAGATAGCTAATGAAGGGGATGTGGAGTGTGGACACCTGCCTAGCTCTTAATGAAACAATAAGGGAGAAAAAAATAAAAGTAGAAATGTTAATTGACTTCCTGTACCAGTTGATGTGGCAGGGGAAGAAGAGTGAGTAAGAGCTGAAACTTCCTGATTGAATAGGAGAAAAGGAATGGAGAGGGAATAATGAAAAAGGTGACAAAAAGAGATCAGGGTAAGAGAGAAAGGACAAGAGATGATGGAAGAGAGAGAGAGAGACGCAGATCAAAAAGGGGAGAGAGAGATAACGAACTTGAAAACGCTTGACCGGCAAAGACAATAGGATGAAGTGGTGTTCCTCACCAGAAATGGGCTTGCCTACAATCTCTGTCGTAACTGGCGACCACCTATAATTAATTGCTACACAATTCTTGAATTATTTTAAATTTAGGGATTTTGATTAGGGTTCAGATTGAACCAATTTTCATGTAATTAATTGTGGGCTTCTGCTTGAATGTGAAAGCTTAAGTAAGATTCAATCTGAAGAAATTCTGGTCTTTCCTCTTGTTGTCGATTCAGATCTCCTCTCTAGCATATCTCTACAAAAAGCAGGCTACGTTTTTCATAAGTGAGGAGGCTCGCACTTTTCTAAAATGAATTTGGGCCAGGGTTGTAATTGGCTGTGTGGAAATTACATGCCTGGTCCATTGAAATATATCCCACTTTTATCACAAGATTCGGTTAAAAAGTTATCTGGAAGCTAATATCCAGTAACAGGGGATGCAGGGAAAAACTTTTCTGTGGAGACCTTTATCTACCTCAGCCCTCAGGGAAAGAACCTGCACTTGGAAAGCATCCTCTATCAGAAAAAAGTACACCATAGTAAAATAAAAATGGATCCATAAATGCAGTAAATGTACAAGGGATAAAAGTTTCAAATTACAAGCTGCTGTTGTGGAGACGTGGTGGATCTGGTAATGCCCATTGCCCAAGGTGGGCTTGTTATGATCTGGAAAACCAACTACCTCGAATTTGAATTCCCAAACCACTAAAAAGTGTCAGACTGTGTATGACACTGACATACATGGCAAAAAATGTGGTCGTGTTTGCGGTTTCAGTAGCGTTGTCAAGGGAACGGCTTGCAACGGCGAAATAGAACGTTTCGCGGCCCTCACGACGTGAGTCTTTTTTGGATAATTACACAAGTGGATTTTCAAGTTTGTTTTTCCAGTTTTTTTGATTCTTTTACATGTTTTTGATTCTTTTACATCATAAATACACTATTGAGATTTTTTTGAATTTTTTCCGTAGATATTGTCAAATGAAGTTTTAATTCCTTCTATGCACCGAAGTTGGAATTAATTACTTCTATACCGTCCACGTAGGACAACACACCAGAAATTTGATTTTTTATTGTATAAAACCGCTACTCAGAGTAGCGGGTAACCACAATGAGCATGTCATCAAACATGACCGCTACTCTTAGTAGCGGTTTGCAATATTTATTGCGTTTATCGCAGAGCTCAAACATTACCGCATGTGAGTTATTTAACAATTGAATGCTCAATTGCTCACACAATGATGCTCTGACACACTCTTCTACTTTTTCTACTACTTTTCGCTTTTTATTTTTTTACTTTTTACAGTCATCTTCTACTTTTTCTACTGTCATATTATTTATTGTTTTTATTGTCATCTTCTTCTACTGCTTTTATTTAACGATTGAGATAGGGGAATTAGTTGAGTATTAGACGGCAACAACTTGCAGAGTGGGTCGGTATTAAACCGCTACGCCTAATAGCGGTTTATGTAACTAAACCGCTACTAGAGGTAGCGGTTTCCTCTTTTAAACCGCTACTCACGGTAGCGGTTTCCTTATAGATTAACCGCTATTATGGGTAGCGGTTTGCTATGCCGGAAATTTTTTTAAAAAACAAATTCTGGCATATTGTCCTACGTGGACTATGAAGGGATTTAATTCCAACTTTGGTACATACAGGGAATTAAAACTCCATTTGACAATATCTAGGGAAAAAATTCAGATTTTTTTGGTACTCCTACATAATTATTAAATTATTATATAATGGAATAAACTTCATAACAAGCGCAACTTTTTCTTTAAAAAAAAGAGCAATGAAAAATGTAAGGACTTCTATTTTTTTTTTTGAAAAAAAGAGTTAGGGTCAGTCACGTGACTGCGAGCCCCTCCCTGTTTCCATCAAAAGAAGAAAAACATGTAAATGTGTTAGGTCGTCAAACAGAAAAAAGGGAAGAAAAAAGAAGAGAGAAAGAGAAAAGAAGAGAAGATCGATAAGAGAGAGCCATCTCACCAGAAAATAACCACAGAAGCAGCCAAAGATGACTTGCCGGCATTCTTTGCCATAATGGGAGAAGCAGCAGCTGTTTGCCTCCCAACGGATATAAGGCATTCTTCGAAATTAGGGCTTCACTTCAGAGTTCAATCCGAAGTAACCCAATGAAGTCAAATGAGGGGTTTACTCGAATTTGAGTTCTACAGCCTATGTAAGACTTAATTTGAATAAAAACATTTTTTTTTCAAAATACAACTCACATCTAATTGATTTTGTACCAGCTTCTTCTTCCTTGACAAAAGAAACTTGGCCATCTTCAAGACTTTACAACCATGTAACTGTCCTGGAACGCCATGAACTCGTTACGTAATGGCCATTGCGCCGAGTTTGGTTTGTTTTTCAACGCGCCTCTCTATAACGGGTTTTCTCGGAACGGCTACTTTCAAACCCGTTACAGAGCAGCTGTTCTGGTATGGGACGGTGAGTTTTTCTTCCATGTCTACATATGACTAGCTGCGGATGACCACTACTCTGACAGCTCGTCATTGAAGAACTGGTCGAAGGAAAATAGGAAGGCAGCATTTTTGACGACCCACCTGAAGGGCCTCGAATTGGTGGAAGAAAGGATGAGTGACCTCAGGTTGCATCTTGCCCAAAATTCTACCAGTATTATGGACTAGATCAGCCAGATCCAGCTGAAGCTTGTAAAACTGAAACACATGTGATCTGGCTTGAATACAAAAAGATACTTGAACAGAGCAAAATGATAGTAAAGCATCATAAAAATTCTTTAAACTATTAAAGTGCAATATATCTCAACCAAGAGAGAGGAGCTTCGTGAAGATTATCTGAGAGAGACTTTTTCACGACCATAAGCCAAAATAATACACAACATGGCTAAATTATGAAGAAAACGACTTTCTACAGATTTGGCATAAGAGATTGCAGAGTCTAAGGAAGAAGGGTTTGTCTGGATAGCGGCTGCGGTTTTGCCTTCCATGTCTTGAAGGAGAGAGAGCCATGGTCTGTTATTAACCAAATGCACCCAAATATTTCTGAAAACCTGTCATCAATTGGAGCCAACTGATTCCACTTATTGTGACGGATTATGTTACCTGTACTTGGATAGGAGTGCAGGATACGGGTATGGATTCGAGTGTCTGGTACGACACTTCCAAAAAATTAGGACACGGGGACTCTGTCCAAGATTTGGACACGGGTACGAGTATGTGAAATTAATATTTTATAATAAAACATTTAATACTAAATTTAATTTTTTATTTTTATGATTGTCTATTTATAATATACCACTAAAATTAAGGTACTTGTTTAGAAAGAATAACTACTTGGTCATAGGTTAAGAAGAACAAAAGCAGTGTTTTAAAAGAAAAAGAAAGCAAGCCAGTAGAAGGAAAGGAGAGGATAAGGAAAATAAAAAGAAAAGAGAAAAGAAAAGAAAAGTCACATGGCCCGTAAAGCATAAAATGGAAAAACAAAAAAGAAAAAGAGAAGATCGAAGAGAGAGAAGAAGAGAAGACAGTGAAGCGGAGAAAGACAAAGAAACGAAGAAAAAAAGGAAAGAAACTGACCGGCGGTGGCGACTCCGGTCGGTGAGTTCGCAACACCGGGCAACGGTTGAGGTAAGTTCTCCTCGTCTTCTCTTCACGTTCGAATTCTAGGGTTTGCCGTGTCCGAGTGCGATTTGGAGGATCCGACCCGTATTTCGTATCCGAGTCGGTGTCGTGTCGTACTGACCCAGGCATATGGCAAAAAATGCCGAGTCTGGGTAACAGAGGTGACGGAGCATGGAACTTTGAGGGATGAGCGATGTAAAAATTTGGAATGTCAAACTTCTTCGCACCTTCTTTCTGGCTTCTGACACTATCTTATACTTTCATCTCCTTATTGTTTCTGTCATAATTATTAGTCTTTTGCCCACAGGGATTGAATGATGCAACACCTGTTGCATCAGCCATTGAGGAAAGCAATGCGTTGGCTTTGGCCATAGTGCCATCAGGTAAATTGCCTTGTTCTTTCTTTTGTGTATTTCTTATGCTGCACCTTTTTTTTTTTGTGATCGTTTTTGGAGTGTTTAATGTTAGTGTTTGTTTTTTATCAGAAGATTCTGCTTCAACTTCAAATTATGGCACTGCTTCAGCTAAAGAATTTGATCCCAATGGTTGGGAACTTGCTTTGGTCACAACTCCGAGTAACGACATTTCTTCTCACACTGAGAGGCAACTGGTAGGTGTTCCTCTGAACATTTTTAGTTGAAGGTTACAACTGATAATAGCATAAACCTGTAGAGGAAATGTTTCATGATCTAGAACTAGAAGTTTCTAGTTGAATATTCTCCAGTGGGAAGTTGTAGTATATTGTTGCCGACTTTATCTTGAGAAGCTGTTCGCATTATTGGATGATGTGTTATATGCAGTATTTGCTCATTAATTTATTTACTTTGTCGTTGCTGACCTAAATTGCTGGATATTATGAAACTTCTAGTTGTGGTCATTTTTTTGTACTCTTGGCAAAAATTTTATGGGTTTTCTTGTTCTGACTATCGCATCTAAGTTGCACAGAGATGGGGACAGGAACATAAACAGAAATGCCAAATTTAGAATTTCAAGATATAGAGATGGCAAGTCCACGTCAAATTAATTAATGAAAACTAGGATCTTTGGAGAAAATAGAAAGAAACTACCATCTTCCTGGCTTATATTGTCACAAATACTCAAATCAGAAAATAACACAAATTAAATTCTTCTTCTTTATATACTTCTATGCATTAAAAAAGAAAGTAGGCAGAGCTTATTACAGAAGATCTGGTCTGAGTCATCCTATCAGATAAATGCAAGAGCTATAGGGAGAAAACAAAAGAATTAGGAAATTTAAAGAAATCCTAGCCCTGATCTCGCTACGACCCAATTGCCTAACACCATGTCAGCTTAAAATAACTTTCTGAAAAATCCTTGGAATGGGCCAGATAACTTTGCTATAGATGATAAAGCTCCCAAGTTTAAACAATAAAGACAGCCCCATAAGCTTAGATGAGCTAAGGTAAAATCCGTAAAGCATAAAAGCACCTAAACCAAACATACTTAAATAAATTTAGTAATTATAATAATTTCAGTTACATTACGAAATGTAATAAAGTAAGTAAAAGAACTTGAAAGAAATGATAGCTTGGATGTTCCCATAGGCCGAGAACCAATCTTCAACAAAAAAGCAGAGTCAGCGTAAAAAAGGGAAGGGACTGAAGCTTCTCTACAGGAAACAGACAGGACAGCGTAAACCCCAAATATAGCAACAGCGCAAGCTAAACACATACACTACGGCAAAAACCAGTGTAACCTAATTCATTGCTCAAAAAGGGTATAAGAACGCAAAATGCTACCTAGTTCATGAAAAATAGCCTGCCTTTATGTATACATTTGCATGTACCAATTTGCCTTTCGCAAATAGCATCCGTGGGGGGTTTAGCTAATGGTAGTAGCAAACCTGGAAGGATACTGCACGTAGTGATAACCCTTTTCAGATTTAGAAGAAGGATTGGAAGTAACGACTTGCTTAGTTTTAAAAAGCGCACCCAAGGCGCGCCTAGGCTCAAGGCGAGTCAAGGCGGTGCGAAAATCGCATCCATCAGCTGAGGCGAGGCGCACAACGATAGGCGCGCGCTTTTGTGCGCCTTTACTAGAGGCGCGAGGCGCGCCGCCTGAGCCGCCTTTTGTTAAGAAGCGAGAGAAATAAGAGATTTGAGTTTAAACTAAGAAATAAAACAAAAAAAAAATCAAATTAACTCGTACCCAGTTTTCCATATGTAAATTCGAGCAAATACCCTCAATTAATTGCATGAAATTACTTCAATCTAACCCTAAAAATCAAAGCCCTAATTTTAGAAACCCTAATTTGCGAAATGTGAAGCATCTGGGAAATTGATTATAACTGGGTACGACTAACTGGCCGGCGATTAATGTCCAGTGGTGGCCGCCATCAGATCTGCCGGCGTTCGTTGCTGTGAAGCTTTCCAGGTGAGTCGTCTGGTCTCCTTTCATTCTCTCTTCGATCCTCTGTTCTCTTTCTCTCTCTCTCTCTCTCTCTCTCTCTCTTTCTTGGACATGTGACCTACTTCACAAGAGTGAGAAAGTAGTCACGTGTTCTTTTTTCTTCTCCGAGTTTTTTTCTTTTCTGAGTTTTTTTCTTTTTTGGCTTTTTCTATGATATACCCCTGTATTTTTTAAAATTCTATAATGTACCCCTAATGTTTTTTTATTCTACATTGTACCCCTGTATTTTTTAAGTTTTCTACATAGTACCCCTAGTGTGTATTAATGAAAACGGACGTTAAACATTTTTGAATTCCCATCCAAACCTCCCCATCCCCTCCACCCCCCTCCCCCCCCCTCCCCCTCCCCTTCCCTTTACCGCCGCAGCCTCCCAACCCCCTCCCCATGCCGCCCTAGACCCCTTCCCCCCTCTCCTCCACCGCAGCCCCCCCCCCCCCCCCTCCCCCGCCACCTAGCCCCCCACCCCCCTCCCCATTGATTTCCCGCAGCCCCCAACCCCTCCCCTTCGATTTCCTGCAGCCCCCCACCCATCCCCTTCGATTTCCCGCACCCCACCCCCTCTCCTTTTAATTTCCCGCAGCCCCCCACCCTCCCCTTCGATTTCCCGCAGCCCCTACCCCCCCTCCCCTTCGATTTCCCGTTGCCCAACCCCTCCCCTTCGATTTCCGCAGCCCCTACCCCCTCCCCTTCGATTTCCCGTTGCCTCCACCCCCTCCCCTTCGATTTCCCGTTGCCCCCACCCCCTCCCCCGTTGAATTTGGGTTGGTTTTTATAAAAAACATTGGTGGTTGCGGCGGTCATGGTGGTTACTGGGGGTGGAGGACTAGGGCTGGCGGCGGTCATGGTGGTTGCGGGGGTGGAGGGGGGGGGGGGTGGGCTGGGGCCTGGCGGTGGGGAGGGTTGAGAGAAAAGCCCGAAATGCAAAGAGATAACGGTAAACGTTACGTTCATTTAACGTAGGGGTACTATGTAGAAAACTTAAAAAACTCAGGGGTATAGTGTATAATAAAAAAACATGGGTACATTATAGAATTTTAAAAAACACGGGTATATCATAGAAAAACCTTTTTTTTTTTAACCTTCTCTCCTTTTTGGCTTTTTATTCTTCTGTTCTTTTGTCCTCACTCAGCCACTTTTTTTTTTTCTCTTTTCTGTTTTTCTTTTAACCTTCTCTCCTTTTTTTCCCTTCTGTTATGCTTTTGTTGTTCTTACCCTCTAGTCAGATTATTTTTCTCTGAATAAACACTTACCACCTTTTTATTTTTAATAGTTAAATGTTTATAAATAGAGTAGCAGTAGCTCTTATATATATGTATGTATATATATATATATATATATATGTATATATATATATATATATGTATATATATATATATATATATATATATATATATATATATGTATATCGCTACTTATATATTTTTAAATTATTATTGTTCTGAATATAAAACACTCTATAATTGATTTTTAAGGATTTCGCCTACGGGATGCGCGCGCCTTCGCCTTGCGCCTCCCTTCTCCTTGCGCCTTTTCAAACTAAGAGGATTGGATTGAGGATGATATTGAAGACAAAATATCGTTCGAGGGGAATTTGGAACAATGTTGGAAAAACGTCTCACACCTGAGGGTGAGGACCAACATAAGGCTGGGCTATATTGCATGTGACACCAGATCTGCCGGATAATTATATGTCACAAATAAAGCAGATTGACTTTTTGGGAAGTGGGAAAGTAGTACGCCATGATAGGCAGGCTGCTTTTAAACTAAAATTTGAGAGCCATGCACTTACGTCCGCTAACATAGTGAAAATGAGGGCGAGTATTATAAATATGGAATTTGGGGAGAAAGAAAGGAGAGAGGGGCACCTAGGAGGCTAGGACTGCTGGCTTCTTGAGGATAGAGCTGAAGTGGTTTGGTTGTATTCTGCTATGATTATCTTGATAGGGAAGATCTTCCTTGAATGAGTTGTTATGAAGGCAGTCATATGATCCTATGATCATTGTTTTCTCTAGGAAAATTTTGGAACACTTGACTACTTAATATAATGTCTGGAATCAATGCTGAGGTTAGGTGTCTTATTGACGACTCTCTGAGTCTGGGTGTATCCTTATTTCCTCGAACACAATGTCTTTTCTTTTTTAAGAAGAATATAGTGAAAGCTTTGGAAATGGCTATCTAGATGTTAGATGTCTTTTATTTATTTTACAAAAGCCGTATTTCGCATGGAATCTGTAGATAGCTACTATGGTTGGATGGTTATTGATCCTCAAGGCTTGGTGGGTTTGTGCAATCTTTTTGAACATCCTTTCTATTGCATATCATTTTAAATTGAAATTTTATTTTGGAAAATATAAATTTCTTTGTGCTTTGTATATTTGATGTCATTGAGGTGCCCGCCTGTTCGTCTGGTGATATTCTGTCATTGATCATTCTTTGCCATGATTCACCTGACTTGGTATAGAACTCATATTGCAAGTTCCATTTCTTCTTCTTTTTATGAATTCCACTATGTTATACTGTTATGTAATAGTATGAGGACAATCGAATTAGAGCATATCTTCCCATATGGTCATTTGATAGGGTCAATTTTATTTGTATGAAAGAAGAAACAATCTCCCTGTTTCAGATTTAAAATGTACCCTGTATGCAATTGGGTATTGTGCATCTTCAAGCAAGCTACTGGTTGTTTCTTTTGGTTTCTGGAGCTTATACCATTTGACACTGTTGATAATTATTCTTTGTAGGCTGGTGGATTGGATTCACTCATACTGAATAGTTTGTACGATGAAGCAGCCTATAGAGCCAACCAGCAGCCCGTTTATGGAGCACCAGCCAATAATCCATTTGAAGTACAAGATCTGTTTGGAATGTCCAATAACTTTGCTTCTCCTGCTGCAGTTCAGATGAATTCGATGACTCAGCAACCACCAGCCAATCCTTTTGGTGCTTATCAGGCTCCTTTTCATGCCCAGTCACAGCCACCTGTGGGGGTTGGGGCACCAAATCCTTTTACTGACATGGGTTTTGGACCATATTCTGTTACTCCTGCTAACCATCCACAGCATGCTGCTAATCCTTTTGGGAATACAGGACTTCTGTAATGTTGTTTGGATGCAATTTGGTTTGGCCGCATTCGGTTTTGGTAAGCCTGAGGCCACAGAAGCGATGTTAATATGTCTTAGATTTTAGGTATGCGGTGTCAATGTAATGAAGGCTCCGACACTGGGTGCTTCTATAGTGTTTGTAAACTACTTTGGAAAAAGGATTCATTAATCTAGTTCTCATGAATAATATTTTATATTCTTTCCTATTTAAAAGGAAGTTATGAGGATTGTATATTTGCTTAGACGGGCTCGTGTGTAAAGAATATAAAAAGAAATATAGGACTGTCCGTGGAATGCTTCGAGTGTCTACCTTGTATCATTTGACGAAAAACTGTTTGACATGTGACGGGAGTTTTCGGTATTGCCGATTTTCGTTTGGGAAATTCCTAAGGTAGTGTTTGGAAACTTGTATTTCATTTCAAATAATGGAATTGAAATCTGGAATTTAAAGTTTGTATTTTAATTCCTAATCATTGTTTTGTAAAGGGGGTTTGATAAAGGAGAGAGAAATAGGGGTTTGAATATTTGATGGAGGAGAGAGAAAAAGTTTGGGTTTAGTAAAGGAGAGAGAAATAAATATTAGATAAAGAATGAGTGAAGTTGAGATATGGATATCCTTTGTGAGATGGGATATGTATGAGGAGAGAATTTCAAATGACAAGGTAATAGCTTGAATTTCAAATTCAACTAATATAAGCTTTTGATAAGAATTTGGACAAATTCCATAATTTCAAATTCTATGCCATCCAAACAATAGATTTCATCCAAATCCAGAATTTGAAATGAAATCTTGCTATCCAAACATAGCATAAAGTTATTTTGTAAGGTTCCATGTCAGTAGATTAATTGGATTTCTGTCTTCGGAAATAAGTTGTTCCATTTTTTTTTACAAAAGGAAAGAAACAACTAGAATGAATTCAACATTCTTGCGGATGATTACATCTAAAGGGAAATCAAGAACATCAAACCAATAAGTAAGATTAGTCGTTGTGTGACCTCAATGAGCCATCCAATCCGCAATGGCATTAGCCTTTTGGAACGCATGACGAATCTAAATATCCTCAAACTGCTTCATATTCTCACTTGGATGTCAAATAAGAGAGTTAATAGTCTAAATTTTTTCCGAAATGTGTTTAATAGATTAGGTAACAGGCAAATTATCATTCTCGATAATAAAATTTTTTATGCCCAAAGGAAGAACCCCCCTAATGCCCTCTCTTAGACCCCAAGCTTCCGCAACAAAAATAGAAACCGACGAATCAATAGCGCTAGCGCCACAAAACAAAACTTTCCCCTCTGAATCACGAATGACAAAATCGAAGGAAGCTTGACTATTAAGAAGCTTGGAACCATCCAAAATAACTTAACAAAAATTAGTGGGAGGAGGACACCAACTGAACCGATCCCGATTCTCTAGGAGACAAACCAACCTTCTGACTAGAATACAGGGAGAGGTTAACATCAATTTCATCTACAAAAGACCCATGAAGTCTAATCTTATGCACATAAGCTATAATCATTGCACTAACTTTAGCCAACGAACAAGACTCTTGACGGAACCACCCCATTACGGTTATACCAAATGAACCACCAAGAAATAACAAAAATTTCAATTGCTTTAAAAGGTGATCTACAAAAGATGAATCATTCAAAATAATTTGGGGGGAGGGGAGACCCTATTCATATGATTATTGAGTTCCTCAAACACATCAATAACAAAAGGACAAGTAGAAAGAAGATGAGAGGTATCATAAGAATCATAATTACAAATAACACACCATACGAAGAAAAACATGAGTTAATTCCAAACTTTTCTTTGTAGGGAGACCATTTTGGCAAATTTTCCAAATAAAAAAAATTGATTTTAGGGGGAAGTTTCAATTAAAGCGAATTTGATTTTAGGGGCTCAGATGAAAGCGAATTTAGACCTTGAAGTAACTCTACACCTGAACTCCTCCTTAAGCAAACAAGTGAACATGCAACCAAGAACTTTTTCTCTTCCTATCTATCAAGGTATTTTGTTGTATCCCGTATGGAGCCACCTTCTTCACTCGGCATGCGAAAGTCCCGTTCTTCGGGGGAGTTAACTGAATAATCTCCATCAGGAGAGAAACCCCAAAACAATTTATCAGGAATTTGATTACTAAGAATAATTAAATTAGCCACTGCAGTGGTAATAGTTGGTGGGATAAATTCGGCAAGAATTATCACATTGATGATCCTGATTAATAAAATAATTAACTTTTATACTTCTAGTCCCACTAACAACAGGACACATATCCGTAATAGGATAATTAAACACCCAATTGTCATACCAAAAAGAAATATTCTCTCCATTCCCCACGTTCCATCCTAACCCCTTTTTAAAAGAACTTCGTAACCCCATAAGCTTTCGCTATTGCCATGAAACATTACCTTTTACTTTATAAGAAAATAAATCATCCTCCTTTAGATACTTTTTCTTAACTAAATTAACCCATAAATTTTACGGAAAGGCTAAAATCTTCTGAAGAAGCTTGAACTGGAGAGCAATATTATTAGTCTTAGCTTTCCTAAGCCCCAAACCTCCAAATTTTTTAGGCCTACAAGCCTTTATCCAACCTATCAAATTTGGAGATTTTGCATAGGAAGCTTTGTTCCAAAAAAAATTCCTATAACATTTATCAAGAGAAGAAAGGACCGTCGGGGGTCAAATAAAGCTTTGCATTTGATAATTGACTTTTGTAGCTAGATTAGATTGAATAAGAATAGTCCTACCAGCCTGGGATAGAGAATTAGCTCTCCACTTAGTAAGTTGAGAAGACATTTCTCTTGAATTTCAGCAAGCATAGCATTCGTAACTTTACTACTAATAATTGGACATCCAAGATATTTTCCTAATGACAATGACTCCTCCATTTGTAATATGTTAGCAAAGTTAGCATAAACTATTCCCGAAATATTTTGCGTACATTAAAAGGCGGACTTATGAAAATTAACAAGCTGACCTAACAACTTTTAACGTATTGGCCATGATTTTAGGGACATTATTTTGAATTAACCTTTCAGGGACAAAAGCTTCATGCAAAGGATGAATAATCTTACCCATAACAACTTTTAACCTATTGGCCATGATTTTAGAAATAATCTTATAAATTTTAGAACAAAGACTAATTGGTCGGAAATGGTTAGGATTAAAAGGATTATCAATTTTTGGTATTAAAGTAATGAAAGTGTGATTAATCTCCTTAAAATCTTGCCTGAATAGAAAAAAAACTTTAACGGCTTTGAAAACCGAGCTACCAACTAAAGACCAATGTTTTTGAAAAAGAAAGGTGGATAACCATCTCGACCCCGAGCTTTATCGGGTGCTAAAAAATCAAATGTAGCAGTCCTTACTTCCTAAAAAGTAAAATTATGATCTTTGAACTTTCGAGTTTGGAAACAAACTCAACCAATCAAGACTAGCTAACAATGCCTTTATCTAAACATTTTAGAATATTATTAGGATCATGAGATTTTTTTCCCACCAAGTATAAGAATTACCTTCATATGGTAATTCTATACACTCTACTGAATCATATAACATATTCATATAAGATAATCTAGAAAATCTAAATCCGGATCTGTTTAATCTACTTGTAGGTCAAGCAACTTCTTTCCTCAATATGTTATTGGAGAGACTTGTGCAACGATGCCTCGCTCCGCACTCCGAACTGTTGCAAAGGAAACCAATCCTAGAGGTTTGGGTTGTGGTTCCCCCTCCGAAACTTAAGTCAGTTCAGGTATGGAATCAAGTGTAGAGATAGAGAGAGAAAGAGAGAGAGAATATTTTAACAGAGTAATGGTACATTATTCAATGATCTACCATTTACCTGATTTTGAGGGGACTATATATAGTGTTTGGAATCTGAAAGCTGCCAGTTGATGTCACCTTAGAATGCGGGCATTTGATTGGCTAAGCAATCAGAATTCGACACGTGGCTGTCAATGATTGAGGGCTGAATTTCAACCAATCATATTTAGTCGTTTTTGGGGATTGGACTTTGTTTATTCCTTCTGTCCAAAAGTGGGCCTCAAACACCAGAGGAATGAAATCGTTTAGAAAACGAGGTTTCCCTCCAATTTCAAGGACATGTGGAGGCCTATGATTGGTACACGTGTCCGCGCATCAGCCCTTCATTTTAGGTCACAACAGGATCCACCCAACTTATCAAGATGAGAACTAAGCTCATTAAAGTCACCCAAAACAATAAAAGGGCTACTTAGGGTACTAAGATAAGCAATCAACTCTTCCCAAAAAATTTGTTTAAGGACATGACTAGGAGGATCATAGAGAAAGATAGCAACAAAAACTACAATTCATAGATAAAATACTTATATTACAAGCCATAAATCTATCAGATTTGTGAATAATTGACAAAATATAAGGATTACTAGTATTGTCCTTACACATCAACCAGATCCTACCGGCTATACCAAAAGTTGGGAGGAAGTCAAAATGTTGAAACCCACAATGCCTAACACTCCCCTCAAAGGGAGGGATTTCTCCTTAGTTTCACATAACATCATAATATGAACATTATTATAATTACATAAGGCACAAGAGAGTGCTCAACAACACGAATCAATTCTTTATCAGCTATAACAAGAGAAGGTGCAAGAGTAACAACCCTAAACTTAGGCTCATCATCAGAGTAATCCATAGTTTCAATAGGTTTAGAGAACATTATACCTTTAGCTTTCACATTTGACTTTTTTTAAACCCTAGTTTTGATGATCACAAAGGAACAAAGATACAAACTAAGCTGTTAACTAACAAGTTGTTAAGTAAATTAATTTTACAAGGTATAATTGCATTGAGCAAAGAGAATACTAAGTCTAAGGAAGAAATCAAGTTTGGATTTTAAAGACTAAGTAAAGATGCTCAAGGAACTGATACTGGAGAAGCATTGGAGCAAAAGAATCAAAATGAGGCTTTTATATTTAGTTCCTATGTAAGAAAAGAGTAAGTAATGGTAAGGAACAATGGCAACTAAAAAGAGAATGAGTGTATGCTCCATTGAAAGAAACAGACTTAACCTTTGTCATGTTAAGTTAAAGGAACTAACGAATTTAAAGGAACTAGACATAGTGCAACGGTTATATTGTGTCGGTTGTGATATGGAATAGAAGTGTTAGTTATGTAGAGTTCTAGTTCTGTTAGAATTCTATGTAATTTAGGTGTTTTAACTCATAGCTTGTTAAGAGTTTGTTCTACATTAGGACTTTAGTTTGTTAAGAATTTCATTTGCATTAGGACTTTATTTTGATTAGAGGTTGATTTGTATTAGGAGTCTAGTTACTTAGCCGTGTGGGTTATTCACCTTAGGCGTGTAACTAGGAGATATATTAGTTTGTTATTTTTTGTTTATCCTTTATGCTTTACTAGTTCTAGTTGATTTAGGTTTCTTTGTAATCTATATATTGCTGATTTTCGGCCATTAATAAAGGATGTTGAGTTTTAAGTTAATTCATGTGAATTAAAAGTTTATGGAGAGAATCCAAACTGTTTCAGGAGTGAATCCAAACCCTAGTTGAATTTTGAGTCGAAATACGCCTAAATTCTCCATATCCTAGTTGAGTTTTGAGTTGATATACATCACAATTCTTCATATCCCTTGTTACTATTCGAGTTTATTATTCAAAGTTCAATCTTTAATCTACAAAAGCCACTAAACTACACAAAAAGAGCCTAAATTGTGTTTCTTGCCTTGAAGATCCACATTAAGTGGTGTGGCTACTGATTCCACCCCCCGAACTGTTGATCGTAATCTGCTGCTTTGCGTCAAATTCTGCAGTCAGTCCGGTAAAACTGTTCTTCTGGACACGTTTCAAGTCAGAATTCCGATTTTCTTAGTTCGTTGGAGATCTACCAAAGAGATATGTATTGTGTTAAAATTTGAGCGCAATTGAACCAGTAACGAAGTCGCAGTACTCGAATACATCTGCGTCAAATTTCCTGTCGCCCAGTTTAACACCAATAGTTTTAGCCGGCGCGTGACAGAGCGTCCTGTATCGGAATTCGATGATTTTTATCTCGGAGGATTTATAACATCTTGAGGTTTGTTATGTCAAAAATTCATAAATTTCTATTCCGTAACGAGTTCTGTGCAGCGTTATACTTCCATGACATCGTATCTGCTTGCTGTTTCATAAATGCGACCTTGTTTCATGGCTGACTACTATGACTACTATGACTACTATGACTACTATGCCTCCATGGATAAGATCAGAGCAGGCTTCGAAGGAATACTTGTCACACTTCATAAGCTACAATCCATACCCCCTCTGAAGGCATCTATTACAACCGTGCGCCCAAAGACATGGATTCAATGTTTGAAGTGTCAAGGTCTTGGACACGAAGAACATCAATGCCCCAATGAAGAGTACGTTTCCAAGGATGAACTTGTCTTGTTCTTAAAACAAGATGTGGTAGAACCGAAGGCAACAATCCCTTCGTTGGATCAAGCGACTTTGCCTAATGACTCTTTGCATGGTACAACTCCCCAAGATCCAATCTTGGACGTACAAGAGGACTTAAAGATTACATCTTTGGCTTGTATCCCTACTAAAGGTCCGTAATTTGCTGACATATGTGCGAAGAACGCTCCAACGAAGCGTTGGGTCCCTAAATCTGCAGCAACTTCTAACAATTTTTGCTCTACGCCTGCTGTCCTTTGCACTACACATCCACAAACATTATGGCATCCATTGCTCTATTTCATACGTGAAGTTATGCCCATGAATCATGGATTTTGCGCATGGATGATTGCTTGGCTACAACAAAACTTGAGGACAAGTTTTTTTCAAGAAGGGGAGTATGATATGGAATAGAAGTGTTAGTTATGCAGAGTTCTAGTTAGTTAAAATTCTATGTAATTTAGGTGTTTTAACTCGTAGCTTGTTAAGAGTTTGTTCTACATTAGGACTCTAGTTTGTTAAGAATTTCATTTGCCTTAGGACTTTATTTTGATTAAAGGTTGATTTGCATTAGGAGTCTAGTTACTTAGCCGTGTGGGTTATTCACCTTAGGCGTGTAACTAGGAGATAGATTAGTTTGTTATTTTTTGTTTATCCTTTATGCTTTACTAGTTCTAGTTGATTTAGGTTTCTTTGTAATCTATATATTGCTGATTTTCGGCCATTAATAAAGGATGTTGAGTTTTAAGTTAATTCGTGTGAATTAAAAGTTTCTGGAGAGAATCCAAACCGTTTCAGGAGTGAATCCAAACCCTAGTTGAATTTTGAGTCGAAATACGCCTAAATTCTCCATATCCTAGTTGAATTTTGAGTTGAAATACATAAGAATTCTTCATATCCCTTGTTACTATTCGAGTTTATTGTTCAAAGTTTCAATCTTTAATCTACAAAAGCCACTATACTACATCAAAGAGCCTAAATTTCGTGCATCTTTTTTCAAGATCCACATCAGGTTGAATTATTGTAGCCTAAAAAATAGGAAACCGTTTTTATTTGGTAAACATATGATTTAAAAAAAAATCTTTTTAAGGAAAAGATTTTATTTTTATTTGAAAATAAAAATCCTTTTCGGTTTTTAAAGAAAATATTTTAAAGATATTATTTTGACAAAAGGATATAATTTTAGTTTTATTAATTAAAATAATTTTTTAATTAAAAATCAGATTTATGTTTGTTGCACAAGTAGTTGCTAAAATTTAGGAAGCAATATTAATCCTCTAACACACGTTTGTTGAAGATCGTGGAGTTAATGGGTGAATAATGGAACATGTTCCTCTAGTTGAGGAACATCACAAGAAAAATGCTTTTACCACAATCACATGATTTACTCCCACGTTTTACTTAATCACTGCTATAATACTTATGTCTAATTAAGTTCCAATTTGTGTCTGACCAAGTGATTTAGTGAGTTTAGCTAATTAAAGTGACAGTGCCTTCATTCTCTCATATGTCATTTGTTCTTTGCCATCTTACTCTATTCCACTGAGTTTATTTGATTACTGTAATTTTGGTTTTGGGGTAAGAGGATTTTGAGTGAAGTCATGTAAGAGAGAAGCTTTGAGTGAAGCAAGTTAAAGTGAGAAAATTTCAAGTGAAGTTGAGAGGAACAACTGCTAAGGGAACAATTGTTCAGGAACTTGAGTTTAGGAACTCAAGGTGTGGCCCGTGAGTAGAATTAGGTTGTAACAGAGTTGTTTGACCTAATTAGTGAAAGTGTTGAGTTTAAAATCCTCAGTGGTCGAGGTTGTTTCTTCTTGTTGGGCCCAAGAAGTTTTTCTTCGTAAAAATCCCTTGTGTTCCTTTAGCTTGTTCCTTTGTTTAAGTTTATAATTCCGCAAAAAGTACTTTGATTTCTACACATATAATTCACCCCCCTCTTGTAGTGTTCCTAGTGAAATAACAATTGGTTTCACTGCTAGATCTCACGAAAAGTAGGAAATCTATTGAGAAAAAATCCAAGGAACCTGAATCCCACCGAGAAACTTAAGGAAGGTTACTCTACTCAATGGCCTCCTATGTTCAATGGGAAATTCTATTCCTATTGGAAGAACAGAATGGAGATATTCATCAAGGCCGAAAACTACCAGGTATAGAGAGTCATTAAAGTTGGTGATTTTGAGGTCACAACCACTACACTAGTAGAAAAATGCGAATTTGCGTCTCCGGATTTACGTCGAACATTTAAGGACCCTATCCGACGCAAATTTCAAGTGATGTCCGTCGGACATTGCCCCCCATTCGACGTAAATCACTACTGCAAATAGGGGAAAATAATTTGCATCGTATACTGATACACATGCGACGCAAATGCTGTACGAACAAAAGTAGTTTTTGGCCATGATTTGCGTCGGATGGGCCATAGACGCGACGCAAATCATCTTTGCCAGACGATTTGCATCGTTTAGTTATTCAACGCTACGCAGATGAGTTGTCTCCTACACCCCGATACACATTATTTTCCCAAACCCTACAAAATTTAACTCCCACACCGCTAGCCCTTGTTCTTCTCTCTCCTGACCTAACTCCCCACACCTCATTCTCTCTCTTCCTTCATCCCTTCACTCTATCATTTCTCCCAACCAAACCCCTCACTCTCCCTCCTCTCCACCTTAATTCTAGCCCTTTCTCTCTCTCTCGCCTATTATCCTCTACATTCTCTCTCTAAATTCATCCTTCATAATCATTACTGGGTTTCGAGAAGATGATTAATTTACTGGGTTTCCGAAATCTCGAGGTGCATCAAGAAGACGAACATAAGTAATTTTTTTGGGTACTGAATTCGTCAACAAAACAAGCTTCTCTGTCGTTTTCGAGCAAAATCATGGCTAGTACTAGTGGAAGAACGAGAACGAAGAGGAACGAGAACGAGGTTGGCGATTTAGGTTTTTTAAAAATATATTTAGTGCAATTTCATTCTTGTATGTTAGATCTGATTTTGTTTTTTTTAGGTTCAATTTTTCTAATTTCGTTTTTTGTATGTTAGATCTGATTTTTTAATTTTGTTTAATTTTGCATCGTTTCGTTTTTAATAGGAAGAAGAAGAAGATTTTTTTTTAGCCAGAAACAAAGAAACTAAGGAGGAACCAGGAAGAAGAAGAAGAAGATGAATGTTTGTGATTATTTTTTTTTCAGTTAGACTTTTCGGTGTGTTTAGTATCTTCTTATTGTCATAGATGCTAATCTGGTAAGCTTGTCATTGTAATTTTTCTTTTGGGTCAACAAAAATTATGGCTATAAACATAGTTAAATCTACTTTGTCTTTTGAGCGAAGGAATTTGAGCACAGTTACTTCAATTGATGCTTTACCTCGTTTAGAACTTCCTTCCATAACCCTTCTCAATTTCACTAAATTTAATTTTTTTTGATAAAAAAACAGTCATTTGCGTCGGATGGTGTTCAAAGTCAGACGCAGATTGACTTTTTTTTTAAAAATAAAATGGATGATATGCGTCGCACACAGACCATCATGCGACGCATATGGTGCTGCTGGGCTTGGGGCTAAAGGGCCATTTGCGTCGGACTATGCAATACATACGACGCAAATAACACTAAATTTGCATCGTGTCTTAATCCGACGCAGATCATATCTCTCAAATTTGCGTCAAGACCTGTGCCATCGGACCAATTCTGACACAAATGGTAGTCCCAGGTCCGACGCAAATCGTTAATTCTGTACTAGTGCTAATGACAAAAATGAGGTAATTCCTAAATTATTTTCTGAATATGACAAAGCTGACTTTGAAAAAATGGAAGTGAATGCTATGGCTGTTAAACCTTTGCATTGTGGACTTGGACCCCATGAACATAATAGAATCATGGGACGCAAATCCGCAAAGCAAATATGGGATTTACTTGAAGTAACCCACGAAGGAATTAATGAAGTCAAGAGATGTAAAATTGATTTGCTAATGAATCAATATGAACTGTTCTCCATGAAGACTAAGGAAAGCATACAAAAGATGTTTACTTGTTTTACTAACATTATTAATGAGTTAGCTTCTCTTGGAAAATATATTTCATCAGAGGAACAAGTTCGAAAAGTTCTTAGGAGTCTTCCTAAGGATAGATGGATGGATAAGATCACTGCTTTACAAGAAACAAAAGACTTCACCAAGTTCAACTTGAGAACTAAATTTGGATCACTTATGACTCATGACCTACACCTTGACACTGAATATGGTGAAAGCTCTAAGTCAAAGTCCATTGCCTTAAAAGCTGATGGTGAAGATGACTCTGAATATGAAGAAGAGGAAGCAACTCTCATGGTCCAAATTTTTTGAAAGATGTATCGGAACATGAAGAATGAAAACTTCGAAGGTAAAAAAGAAATTTTCTTAACAAAGCCGCTTGTCATAAATGTGGAAGTACAGATCACTTCATCAAGGAATGTCCACTTTGGGAAAACGACAAGACCAAAGAAAGGAACAAGGAACGTTTTTCTAAAAGGAACAAGGAAAAAAAAGCTCCTTTCTCCAAAGCGAACGTTCGAAAGGCTATGATAGCAGCTTGGGGAGATTCAGAGACTGAGGAAGAAGAAGAGGAACAAAAAATTGAAGAAACTGCAAATCTTTGCCTCATGGCAAACACTGACATCGAAGAAGATGAAGAAAATGTCGAGGTAGACCAACATATACTTGAATCAGACTTAGATGGAAAAACTAAGCCTGAAATTTGTGATCTTCTTTATGATGCAATTCTTGAATGTAGAGATGAATTGAAAAACGTGAACAAACTAAATAAGCTGTTAAAGTTTGTAAAGAACATATAGAATGGCGTAAGAAAATGAGAACGGATGTTGAAAGTAGGTTCTTTGATTTATTTGATAAGAACTTAAAAATCAAGGAACTATATGAGAGTGTTAAAAATGAAAATTATCTAATCAATTTAGAAATTTCTCACCTAAAGGAATTTCTCCCTATTCTAAGTTCTTTTGATATAAGATCAACTCATTTGAAAGGTTACAGATCTGAGATTGAAAACTTGAATAAGAAAAAATCCTTTTAAAGGAACAGATCTGTAATCTCAAGAAGGAACTTGTAGTTGCAAGGAACAGAGGCAAAGTGATGGCTGTTCCTAAATGGATTGAGAGACCACAAACAAAAAGTAAAGAAGGTCTTAGTTTCGAAAATCACAAGAAAAGGAACAAACCTAAGAAATATGTTGACCTACCTAGTGACAAAATTTGCATGCACTGTGGAAAGATAGGTCATTACATAAATCAATATCAACTAAGAACTGGAATAATTGTCAAGAATGTGAAAATAAGCAACACTAAATGGGTTGCAAAAACTAATGCTAGTCAAGAACATGAACCCACGAAGGAGGGGGTTCCTACAACTAACAACTAGTTGACTTTTGCAGGTTAGATTGAGGGGGAACAATACTTGGTATCTTGATAGTGGTTGTTCTAAGCATATGACAGGAGACAAATCTAAGTTTCTCTCACTCTGAACCTATGAAGGGGGAAGTGTGACATTTGGTGACAACATGAATGGTAACATAGTTGCCATGGGTAAGGTTGGTAAGTCACCATCACATTCCATTGATAATGTTTTTCTAGTTGAAGGTTTAAAGCATAATCTCTTAAGTATTTCCCAATTCTGTGACAAGGGAAATGTTGTTAAATTTAATAGTGAAAAATGCTTGATCGTTAACAATAACTCTAAGAATGTCATCCTGGAAGTAACAAGGAAAGGGAACACATATATTGTGGATCTTGATCTTGTTCCTAAAAACAACTTGACATGCGTTAGTGTTATTGAAGATGATCCTCTCTTATGGAATAAGCGCCTAGGACATGCTAGCTTTTCATTACTTAACAAACTTCGATCAAAAGATCTAGTTTTGGGGTTATCATCTATAAAATTTCATATTGATCAAGTTTGTGAGGCGTGTGCCAAAGGGAAGCATATTAGATCCTCTTTCAAATCTAAAACTGTTGTGAGCACCACAAAACCAATTGAAATTGATTCACATGGATCTATGTGGCCCCATGAGGATTCAAAGTAGAAGTGGTAAGAGGTATGTGCTAGTTATTGTTGATGACTACTCAAGATACACTTGGGTTATTTTTCTCTCTAGCTAGTAAGGATGAGACTTATGATGAGTTCCCTGTCTTTGCAAAGAGAGTTCAAAATTTGAGTGGTAACAAATTGATGCATATTAGATTTGATCATAGTAAGGAATTTGAAAATTACAAATTTAATGATTTAAGTAGAGATCATGGCTTACATCATAATTTTTCTGCTCATAGAGCATCACAACAAAATGGTGTTGTAGAGAGGAAAAATAGGACTTTGGAGGAAATGGCTAGGACAATGTGAATATCTAGTGAACTTCTATGGAACTTTTGGGCTGAAGCTGTAAACACTGCTTGTCATATAATAAATCATGCCATGATGAGACCTTTAATTAACAAAACTTCTTATGAGCTTTATTCTGGTAAGAAACCCAATATTACACGTTTCAGAACATTTGGATGTAAATGTTTTATTCATAATAATGGAAAAGATAATATTGGAAAATTTGATGTAAGGAGTGATGAAGCAATATTTCTAGGATATTCTTCACATAGTAAAGCTTATAGAGTTTACAATAAAAGAACTATGTGTGTTGAAGAAAATTTCTTTTAGTTTTTAGTATAGTAGAATGATTATCCTTGTCGTTGTTTATGTTTTGGGTTAGAACAAATTAATATAATTCGTCCCCGTCTGCAGATCAGTTGACATTTTTCTTGATGAATCTGACAATTTTAATCCAAGCAAGCAGGTTGATGACTTTGAAATAGGCTTGGTACGATCAAATGAAAAAAATGCAGAGTCAATTGAGGAAGAAGAAGTAATCACTACAAGAAAATGCTAAAACAACGACTGCTGCACAGCGACGGTTCTATAAACGGTCGTTATTATTAAATTTAACGACGGCTGTAAGCCGTCGGTGGTCACCGACTGCTTTGTAAGAAACAACGACGGAAGAAGCAGTCGTTGTTAATTAACGACCGCTTAAAGCTGTCGTTGATTTAATTTTATGAAATTTTAGATTTTTTTATCTTGAGCGACGGTATTAAGCGGTCGCTGTTGTAAAGGAGTTAAAATAAAGTTGACTTCCTCTTTGTTGTTAAACGACTGTATTCATTTCATTTTCAAAACATGAAAGGGAAAGGAGGGCGCGCGAATTGAAGAAGCCATTGAAGGCTACCTCCACCTTCCTCCAACGACCGGCGACAGCCCATTTTCGCTCTTCTTGCCGCCGGTAATTCCTGAAGCTTCATTTTTTTATTTTTATTTTCAATTTTTGTTACTCATCAAACCCTAAAATTTGGGTTTTTGGGATATAGGTGGCCAACACCACCGTACGCCGGTCCTCGCCGCCGGTTATACCTCTCCAAAGATCATTTTCTCTCTCAAATTTCATTTCTCTTTCCTTAAATTTCAAGTACGCGTTTTTTCTTCAATCTTTTCGTTGTAATTTATTTTGATTTATTATCAATTGAAGGACACTTTTGGTGCACTGGAAGCTAGGGTTGCCAATCTTGAATCCGTTCATCATAATTCAATTGTTTAGGTGCTGTTATTTGAATTATTTTTTAGTTTTAGTTTTCATTGTGTGGAATTTTCTAGAATTTGCAAGTGGAAGTTGTAATATTGGTATAACTTTAGATTACTGCGAAAATGAACTGAAATCAAGGTTTTTATGATATTTTTAGGTATGTATAAATATATATCTAGATATGATGGAGTCATGGAGAGAGATATCACTGAATTTGTTGTTTGAATTTTCAGTTTTTATATGTGTGAAAATTCGCTGCTCAAATTTAGCGCTTGAGTTTTAGTCGATCAATTTTTTACTTGAATTAATTTCTTGTGGAACACTGAATGCGATGTTGTTATTGATTTCTGGTTGACATGTGATATGAGTTGTTATGATTAGTTCTCAATTCTGATCTTGTGGTGCTACTTGATTGAGTATTGGGATCATAATATTTTTCTTGCTGGTTTTATGTGTTATGAACTTATGTTTTTTACATGTTGTTAGAATTTGGCTTCAAATAAATCGAAGCTAAGTAGGTAACAATCTCCCATTGGCCATTGCCCTTTGAGAGTGCACTCCTCTATAATACTGCCTGCTTGATCAGACGCAAGTTGCAACCTTTATTTCTGCTATTACTCCTGCATGTACCTGAGGATTAAATCATTTTTTTTCTCTTTCCTAATTTGGTGCTACTGTTATGTATCATAGTGTTGGAGATTGTTTGGATGAACTCTCATGATAAGGTTCAATCATCATTGAACATGATGCTCCTCCTGCCATGAAAAAGTTTAGAGATTTTTTGAACTGCTAGTGAAGATTACTATGATATTTTTGTTTGACCATAGGTTTAATCTGTGTTCTCTACAAGACACACTCTCTTATTAATGGAAACTAAGATATTCCAACCCACTCCGTTATTGATGATTTTCTTACTTCTTAAGCTTGATACATGGTAATGTTTGTACCCGTGTGTTCTTGTATTTAGCTAACGATTAATCTTATGCACCATGATTTATATAATTGTTGTTTTTTTAGGTAATCATGTCTAATCCTAAGGGTGGCAGAGGTGGAGATGGCTTAGGTGGAAGCCAAGGTCATGGGAATTTGATTCCAAGGGAGATTTTTCAGTCACCAGAACCACAAGAAAGGCAGATCCCTATCCCAGAGACACAAGGAGATGATTCACAGGCACGTGACTTTGTTAACCACGTACCGGAGACTCCGAACACTCATATGGAGGAAGGTGAAGGTTCGAACCGTGCACCAAAAAAGGTTTTAAGCCCTACTGGATTGTGGTAAGTTTGTAAGCTAATATATGCTTCATGATATGTGTATGAAATGATATTCACAATTCACGTGTTTGTTTGGTTTTCAATTCAGGTTTGATGATAACAAGGTTAGTGGGTCCATCACTGACATTTTCCAGGGCCATTTTCGAAAACCATGGTTCAATTACAGTGAGGTAGACGATTCAACAAAGACGCATTGGTGGAACATTTTCATAGTATGTATGAATCGAATTATGAAGAATGAAATTGATTATATTAAATTATTAATAACTTGGTTTAATGTTTGATTAAAGGGTCTTTACGAATGGCCTCCTGAGTTAGATGGCCTAGTGAGGAAGGCTTACAAGAAAAAAGCTTCATATCGTCTGAGAGACTTGCGATACTGGGTGCTTAAGAAAGCCAAAGAAAGGCCAAAATGGTTGGGGGAGACCATCTACGAAGACATGAAGAAAAGAAGTGAAGAGCCCACGTTTTTGGAAAAATCTGAAAAGGCGAAGAAGAACCGAAGAGGTGGCTCCCTGTCTAATCCAATTGAGCCGTCACACTTTCAGGGTTCTATTTCGGCGGCACAGCATGCTAGAAAGATGGTAAAAATGTTTCATATCTACTACTTAATTTAATTTACATGACATTTCGGTATAAGTAAAAAATAAAGCCTTTGTTCAACAATGTGTACAGGCAAAGAGTAGAGGAGGAGTACTCCCTACCGCTCCCGAGTTGTTCTTGAAGACTCATTTTAAGACTGTTCCTGGAAAAGGAGAAATTCCAGCAAACAAGAAAGCAAAGCAAATCTCGGTACATACTTCTAAACATATATTTAAATTAGTTTTGATTGAAGATACAAAATATAGGCAAGTTAGAACCAAAATGAATGAATATGAGTAGTTTGAAGTTAGTTTAAGTTATAAACACCTCAAACATCATATATATATATAGTTTGTTTAATGTATTTATAAGTAGTTTTGATTGAAAATACACAATATAGGCAAGTTAGAACCAAATATAGGCCTTTTGAGGCCATTTTAGGCCATTTTACTTGAAAATGAATGAATATGAGTAGTTTCATGTTATTTTAGGTTATCAAGACATCAACCATCATATATATAGTTAGTTTAATGTATTTATAAGTAGTTTTGATTGAAAATACACAATATAGACAAGTTAGAACCAAATATAGGCCTTTTGAGGTCATTTTAGGCCATTTTACTTGAAAATGAATGAATATGAGTAGTTTCAAGTTAGTTTAAGTTATAAACACCTCAAACATAATATATATAGTTAGTTTAATGTATTTATAAGTATTTTTGATTGAAAATACACAATATAGGCAAGTTAGAACCAAATATAGGCCTTTTGAGGCCATTTTAGGCCATTTACTTGAAAATTAATGAATATGAGTAGTTTGATGTTAGTTTAAGTTATAAATACCTCAAACATCATATATATAGTTAGTTTAATGCACTTTTAAGTTGTTTTGATTGAAAATACACAATATAGGCAAGTTAGAATCAAATATAGGCCATTTGAGGGCATTTTAGGCCATTTTACTTGAAAATGAATGAATATGAGTAGTTTCAAGTTAGTTTAAGTTATAAACACCTCAAACATCATATATATAGTTAGTTTCATGTATTTATTAGTAGTTTTGATTGAAAATACACAATATAGGCAAGTTAGAACCAAATATAGGCCTTTTGAGGCCATTTTAGGCCATTTTACTTGAAAATGAATGAATATGAGTAGTTTCAAGTTAGTTTAAGTTATAAACACCTCAAACATCATATATATAGTTAGTTTAATGTATTTATAAGTAGTTTTGATTGAAAATACACAATATATGCAAGTTAGAACCAAATATAGGCCTTTTGAGGTCATTTTAGGCCATTTTACTTGAAAATGAATGAATATGAGTAGTTTGAAGTTAGTTTAAGTTATAAACACCTCAAACATCATATATATAGTTATTTAATGTATTTATAAGTAGTTTTGATTGAAAATACACAATATAGGCAAGTTAGAACCAAATATAGGCCTTTTGAGGCCATTTTAGGCCATTTACTTGAAAAATTAATGAATATGAGTAGTTTGATGTTAGTTTAAGTTATAAATACCTCAAACATCATATATATAGTTAGTTTAATGCACTTATAAGTTGTTTTGATTGAAAATACACAATATAGGCAAGTTAGAACCAAATATAGGCCTTTTGAGGCCATTTTAGACCATTTTACTTGAAAATGAATAAATATGAGTAGTTTCAAGTTAGTTTAAGTTATAAACACCTCAAACATCATATATATAGTTAGTTTAATGTATTTATAAGTAGTTTTGATTTAAAATACACAATATAGGCAAGTTAGAACCAAATATAGGCCTTTTGAGGCCATTTTAGGCCATTTACTTGAAAATTAATGAATATGAGTAGTTTGATGTTAGTTTAAGTTATAAATACCTCAAACATCATATATATAGTTAGTTTAATACACTTATAAGTTGTTTTTATTGAAAATACACAATATAGGCAAGTTAGAACCAAATATAGGCCTTTTGAGGGCATTTTAGGCCATTTTACTTGAAAATGAATGAATATGAGTAGTTTCAAGTTAGTTTAAGTTATAAACACCTCAAACATCATATATATAGTTAGTTTCATGTATTTATTAGTAGTTTTCATATAAAATAGAAAATATAGCCATGTTAGAACTAAATATACGCCATTTTGGCCACTTTATATTACTTGAATATGAGTATATTTAACCAAATGCAGGAGACATACAATAAGAAGCTGGATCATTGTACCACTCAGGGGTCACAGCCGAACCCTGATATGTTGTATTGGGAGATAGTTGGGGGGAGGAACAGAGGAAAAGTTCAGGGGTTGGGTCAGGGCGATCATTTGTACTACAACTCTTCATCTGGGCGAGGAGATGACGGCTCTTCACAACCATATGAGCCGTCCATTTTTTCTCAGATTGAGGCGCAGGTGGAGGCAAAGGTCGCTGCACGGATGGAAGAGGTCGAGGCAAGGGTCGCAGCACGGGTGGAAGAGTCAAGTCGGGCCCTCGTAGAGGAAATGATGAGGAACATGTCTAGTTTCGGCCACATGTTCTCAGGTTGCAAGCCAGGCCCCCCTCCACAACGCAGACCAGAAGATGACCCAGGGTTTGGTGGTGGCGGTAGTGCTACAGAGACACCCTTGACAGTGTAGTTTTTTTGGTTTTGGCAACGATGAAACTAACTTTTGGTTTCTATATAGTTAGTCTAACTATATGCATTTAGTGTCAATATTAATCGGCATCTCGCTTTGTTTCTAGATGTGTTAGGTTATTTTTTTTGGAACCCGACTTCTACTTTATTTTCCCAACACCGGGATCTATTTTGCGTACATATATTTAATCTAGGTAGTTTGTCTAACTATAGACATTTAGTGTCTATTATATATTTATCGGCCTCTAGCTTATTAGTTTCTAGATTTGTCGATATATATTTTTGTAGAACCCGATTTCTACTTTGTTTCCCGACACCGGGATCTATTTTGTGTACATAATTTTAATCTATTTCATGTAATTATATAAGTATCTACGCAAATTGTAATATATATCAAAATTGCATATTTTTGAAATTGAAAACATTGAATGCGATAAAGGAACAACTTTAGTGTAGTATATTTAGGTGCAGTTGTGCAGGTACAGGTTTAATTATAATTTCGAACAATAATAATTAAATTAACGTAATTTTTAAAAATAACGACGGCTAAATATTGAATCAACGACGGCTTGGCAGTCGCTGTAAGGTAATGTATGCTCACATGGACTTGAATTTCAATGACTGCGAAAGAATAATAGCGACGGTTCTTAACAGACGGTGAAGTAACGACGGTTCTTAACAGACGGTGAGACAACGATCGTTTTAAACGGTCGTTGTTTCAACGTCTGTTAAAACAGTCGTTGACATATAGTCAACGTCGGCTTTGTTAGACGGTCGCTGATTTTCTTAAAACCGTCGTTGATAATTTCACCGACGGCTAGACGGTCGTTGATTTCCATATCAGCGACCGTCGGTACAACGACGGCTGTTTACCGACCGTTTGGCCGTCGGTGATGATTCATCGACTGTTTTTTTAATATCAACGACCGCTTAAAGCCGTCGTTGATGTCGTCTTTCCTTGTATTGTAATTAAAGAGGAAAGGAACGAAGAAGATGAAAACATTCATAACAATGCTGTTCCTATTCCTCAAGAAGATGGAGTTGTTCCTGTTCCTACTAAGAATGAAAATGTTGAAGGAACTAATTCAACAATGGCTGAAAGAGGAACAAATGAACAAGGCTCTTCATCCTCTCAAGAAATTCAAGAGGAACAACCTGTTCCTAGAATTTCAACCAAAACCTTGGAGACATCAAAAATCACATCCAGTGGAACTCATAATAAGTGACATATCCAAAGGTATGCAAACTAGATCTCAGTTAAGGAATTTTTGTGTGTTTCATGCGTTCCTATCAATGATGGAACCAATAAATAATGAAGAAGCCTTAACTGACTCTGATTGGATCACTGCTATGCAAGATGAGTTAAATGAGTTTCAAAAAAACAAGGTATGTCATCTAGTTCCCTCTTCTAAACAACAAAAAGTAATTAGTTTAAAATGGGGGTTTAGAAATAAACTAGATGAATATGGAACTATTGTTAGGAACAAAGCTAGACTTATAGTAAAAAGTTATAATCAACAAGAAGGAATTGACTATGAAGAAACCTTTTCTCCTGTTACTAGACTTGAAGCCATTAGAATACTTATTGCATTTGCTGCCTACATGGGATTCAAACTGTATCAAATGGATGTTAAATGTGCTTTTCTTAATGGATATTTAAATGAAGATGTATATGTTGAACAACCCCTTGGATTTGAAAATAATGATTTCCCAAACCATGTCTACAAGCTTGACAATGCTCTCTATGGGTTAAAGCAGGCACCTAGGTCATGGTATGAGAGATTATCTAAGTTCCTTTTAGAAAACAACTTCAAAAGAGGAAAAGTTGATAAAACATTGTTTCTAAAATCGAAAGGAACTGATATACTTCTTGTTCAAATATATGTCGATCACATTATCTTTGGAGCAACTAATGAGTCATTATGCAAAGAATTTTCTTAACTCGTGAGTAATAAATTTGAAATGAGTTTGATGGGTGAGTTAAATTTCTTTCTTGGGTTACAAATTAAGCAAACTGAAAAAGGAATAATTATTCACCAACAAAAATACATAAAGGAACTGCTGAAGAAATATGGTCTCGAGAATTCAAAGATCAATCACACTCCTATGAAACCTTCAACTAGATTATATGAAGATTCCATAGGAATAAGTGTTCATCAAACAAAATATAGAGGCATGATTGGTTCCCTTTTGTATCTAACTGCTAGTCGTCTAGATATAGCTTTTAGTACTGGTTTGTGTGCTAGATTTCATGCAAATCCCAATGAGTCTGACCTAACAACAGTAAAGAGAATTCTTAGATATCTGAAAGGAACAAATGATCTTGGACTCTTTTATCCAAGAAGTGACACATTCGGGTTAAGAAGATATGCTGATGCTGATTATGCTAGAGATCTTGTAAATAGAAAAAGCACCTCAGGTATGGTTCAATTTCTAAGTCATAGTTTAGTTTCTTGGAGCACCAAGAAGCAAAACTCAGTTGATGTATCCACTGCTGAAGCAGAATATGTAGAAGCTTCTGCATTTTGCTCTCAAACGCTTTGGATAAAACAACAATTTTGTGACTATGGAATAAACTTCAATTGTGTTCCTATTTATTGTGATAATACAAGTGCTATTAGTATTTCAAAAGATCAAGTGCATCATTCAAGAGTTAGGCATATACATATCAGACCTTACTTTCTAAAAGAAAATGTGGAAAAAGGTTTGATTAAACTTGAGTTTTGTCAAACTGAAAATCAAATTGCTAATATACTAACCAAGCCTCTACAAAGAGATATATATGAAAAATTAAGGCTTGAGTTAGGTTTAATAAAACTTAAGTGATTGTTCCTGTACCAATCCCATATGTCTGAATTGAATTGATTTACTCTATGTGATATTAAGTGACTGTGAATGAATGCCTAAAACCATTGCAAATTGAAATGTTCAAAACAGAAACTTGTATTCAAAGGAATAAAGCCACTCACAAATATCACATAATACTCCTCTTATTGTTCCTAAGTGATAGAAACACGTATGATTTGATGAAATGTTGATAATTAGTATAAGTTGTTCCTATAGCATAAGTTCCTTGATTTTCTTTTCTTTCCATAAATTAAAATTCGATAAAAATCGAAAAAATTAGAAAATCCCAAAAATATAGGAATCAGATTTATTAAATCTTGATTCATCTTTATCTTTTCTTTTCTTTTCTTCTATCTTATTTTTATTTATCCTTTTCTTTTTCCGCATGTGACCCTTCATGTATTGTTACATGCATCTTCTTTCTTTTTCCTTCTTTCCTTCACAAATCGTGTTCCTTTAATCACTTCATCTTCACCATTCTTCACCTTCATCCCACCTCTTCGTACCACATAAAACCTCGATCTTTCATCACCAAATGGCAAAACCTCCCTCAATTCACCTTTTCCTAAAGCAAAATCTCCCAAAACCTCACAAATGGAAAACCCCCCTTCTCCTTCCAAAACCCTAAAAATCGAAAATCTTCAAGAAACACATTAGGAAGTTGGAGAACAAAAATCAGAGACACCCAGGAGAAGTAATAGGAGAAAGAAAGTGATTGGGGAAGATGATGAAGAGGAAAGAGGGGGAAGAAGAAGCAACACTTGTTCCTCCTAAAGGAACTGCTACTTCCTACTCAAAGAAACGAGTGGAAAGAAGTGAATCTAGGTATGTTCTTAGTTTTTGTGTGGATTTAGATTGGGCTAAGAAGGTTAAACTCACTAAATTGATTGAAATCTTAAAGGAACAGGGTATGGAATACCTATTTGAAGCCGCGTTTTAACAATGCCTTAGTTCCTTTAGGAATGGATGAATTTTGTGCAAATTTTTTTAATAGTGATGGAGTATGCACCACTGAGGTTAGGGGGAGGAAAATAAAATTTACCCAAGAAACCTTAGGAAAGATTTGGGACATTCCTTGCAAAGGAACTGACTTGTATTTCAAGCGAAAAGGAACTATGTCCTCTCCCAACTTCTCCCAAGATGATGTAGTTCAATTCTTTGGGGGAACTACTAGGCAAACAAAATTGAACCACAATGTTTTATCTCCTCTCCATAAAGTTTTGTTCAACCTTGTATGGAAGGCACTCATTCCTCACACTATAAAGAGGAATGAGGTTGGTCTCCATGATATGTGTTATATGTTTTGCCTTGACCATCACATACAAATAAACTTTCCATCCCTCTTCATTCAATATCTCACTCATTGCATAGAAAACCACTATGTTGTTGGCTATGGAGCCCTAACCACCTCTCTTCTCAATCACTTTAAAATAAAAACTACTGGTTGGCCTACCTTGGGGATTAAATAAGGAAATATTTTGAATGAGAAGATGGAATCATGACTCAGGGTAGGATTGCTTCAAGTTCCTCTCAAAAGAGAAAACTGCCTTTGGCAGTGGTAGATGAACCAGTTGAAGTAATCATGGAGGAACCAGTTCCTGAACTTGATGAACCAGAGGAACAACCCAAAAAGAAACAAAAAACCACAGCAAAAAATCCAACCAAATCTGTTCCTAAGAAAACTCCTTCCTTAAGGAAGAGTACAAGGTTGAGAGTTGCAAAAACAGTCCATGTTCCTTCAAATCAGGACTCACCCTTGGTCCTATCTGATGAAGAGAACAACATGAACCCTCTCCTAAGGAACCCATTGTCCCTACTCCTCCTTCTTCACCAAAACAGCCAATCACCCTCACAAATATCCCTTCCATTTCTCCTTTTTCCTTCTCTATTCCTTCCAGTTATGAACAAATGAAGGTTGCCATAAACGAGCCAAATCCATTTGCATCCACCTCTGATACATTACCACCAACCTCTCCATTTCTCCCTTCACAATATGCAGATGTTTCTCCCTCTGTTCCTTTCCCAGGAACAGAAGGACCCTCCAAAGAAAACAAACATGTTCCTCCTCCCCAATTCCCCACTGAAACTGGTTCCAAAGGCAATGAACAAGTTCCTTCGAATGAATATGGGTGGGTAAATGAAGTGTGTCTTCCTGCTCAACACATGATTAAATTCTACAACCATCTTCACTGGACCTTAGATAATAAAACTAATAAGATGATGGGGTTAATAAAGGTCCTTAGTGATACGGTTATTGAGCAACAAAAGAATATGGAGAACATGGTTGACGCAATGAAATCTTTGAAGCAGCAAGTGGATTGTCATCATGAGGAGGTGATGAAGAAACTGGAGGAAGTGGTAGAGGAACACAACTATCCTTCCCTTCCAGATGTCTTAGTTCCTGTTTCTCTTAAAGGAACAAGAACTCATAGCTTTTGTTTCATTTTATTTTCTTTTCCTCCTTTTTTCTTTTGCCATCATTTGTAACAAGTGCTATAAATATAATGAATTTTGCTAAATTGTCTTCGTTTTGGATATGATTGCATAATTTCATACTTGGAATGGCTAGTATTATGTGAATGACGTTTGAGCAAGTCTACCCTTTGAATTACTAACTTAACCATTTTTGGTGCTTGTTAATGGTCTAAAGGTCTTACAAACAAACAATCTTCCCAAAATCACCAAGAGTTTGATCTTTTTGAGTACGACAAAGGGGGAAAAGATTTAAGGAACAAACTAAGTTGCCAGTTGACAAAATTGAAATTGCAAGTTGACAAAATTGAAAAAGTTAAAAAATTAAATCCTTAATCTGCATTAATTAAAAATATAAATTATTTAATTTTATCTTTCATTCTCTTATGTTATTTGTTGTTTTATCTTTCTTAGTTCGTAACTTTGTTGTCATCATCAAAAATGGAAAAATTGTTGAACCCTAGTCTTGCTGATGACAAAGGAACAAAGATACAAACTAAGTTGTTAACTAATAAATTGTTAAGTGAATGGATTTTGCAAGGTATCATTGCATTGAGCAAATATAATACTAAGGCTAAGGAAGAAATCAAATTTGGATTTTGAAGACTAAGTAAAGATGCTCAAGGAACTGATACTGGAGAAGCATTGGAGCAAAAGAATCAAAGCGAGGCTTTTATTTTTAGTTCCTATGTAAGAAAAGAGTAAGTAATGGTAAGGAACAATGGCAAATAAAAAGAGAATGAGTGTTTATTCCTTTGAAAGGAACAGACGAACTGGCACTGTCATGTTAAGTTAAAGGAATTAACAGATTTAAAGGAACTAGACATAGTGCAATGATTATATTGTGTCGGTTGAATTATTGTAGCCTAAAACTAGGAAACCGATTTTATTTGGTAAAAATCTGATTTTAAGGAAAATCTTTGTAAGGAAAAGATTTTATTTTTATTTGAAAATAAAAATCCTTCTCGTTTTTTAAAGAAAATATTTTAAAGATATTATTTTGACAAAAGGATTTAATTTTGGTTTTGTTAATTAAAATACTTTTTAATTAAAAATCAGATTTATGTTTGTTGCACAAGTAGTTGCTAAAATTTAGGAAACAGTATTAATCCTCTAACACACGTTTGTTGAAGATCGTGGAGTTTATGGGTGAATAATGGATCGTGTTCCTCTCGTTGAGGAACATCATGGGAAAAATGCTTTTACCCCTATCACATAATTTACTCCCACGTTTTACTTAATCAATGCTATAATACTTATGTCTAATTAAGTTCCAATTTGTGTCTGACCAAGTGATTTAGTGAGTTTAGCTAATTAAAGTGACAATGCCTTCATTCTCTCATAAGCCATATGTTCTTTGCCTTCTTCCTCTATTCCACTGAGTTTATTTGAATACTGTAATTTTGGTTTTGGGGTAAGAGGATTTTGAGTGAAGTCTTGTAAGAGAGAAGCTTGAATGAAACAAGTTAAAGTGAGAAAACTTCAAGTGAAGTTGAGAGGAACAGCTGTTAAGGGAACAATTGTTCTGGAACTTGAGTTTAGGAACTTAAGGTGTGGCCCGTGAGTAGAATTAGGTTGTAATAGAGTTGTTTGACCTAATTAGTAAAAGTGTTAGAGTTTAAAATCCTTAGTGGTCGAGGTTGTTTCTTCTTGTTGGGCCCAGGAAGTTTTTCCTCCTAAAAATCCCTTGTGTTCCTTTAGCTTGTTTCTTTGTTTAAGTTTTATAATTCCGTAAAAAGTACGTTTATTTCTACACATACAATTCACCTCCCCTCTTGTAGTGTTCCAAGTGAAATAACAACTATGGGGGAGAGAGAAGCATGTTGAACATGCACATCAGTAGCAACATATTTAAACACAATACCCTTAGTAGTAGGATTTTTCTTTGAACCATCAAATACTTTACCTGGAAAATTCTTCTTCACAACATAAGATTTCAGACTAGAAGCAGCAGTAGCAGGAGCTCTAGAAACATGCCTAGGCCTAGCCTCCACCACATTAGCTTGCTCAGCTATGGTGAGAGGCTTGTCTTGCCTATTAGCACTCTCAAGAAATTCAGCCAACCATTATTTCTTTGGATTTTTATGCAAACTCACTTTCACTTCCTTCTGAGGAGGGTATAACAAAGAGCAATTATCAATTATATGATCATCACATGTACAAAAGAGTAGCTTGAAGAAAAATCTTCATACCAAATCACATACCCACAAGACACACCCCCCAGCAAAAGTGATTTCAGCATATTCCTCAGTAATATCAACTCTAATACATGCACGAGCAAAACGAATTTTGTGCCTCAAAAGAGATCTAGAATCAAGCTTAATAAGGAAACCCACATTGTTAGAAGCTAACAGGAAACCCACATTGTTAGAAGCTAACATATTGGCCACAGATTCAAAATTCAATAGTTCAACAGGAAATCTAGGTATCCTAACTCATAAGTCTACCCATTTGATCTCCTTAACATAGGGATCAAAATGAGCTCTCTATAGGCATATGACAAACAACTCACCTTGGACATGCCAAGGTCTATCTGACCAAACCTAATAAAGATCACGAGGATTAGCAAAACGCATCATTATCCAATTATTACCCATTTTCATAAAATCCGCATCACCGTTGCAGAATTTCCAGTCTGCCTTAGTTCTAGAAATGATTGTACACATATCAATTGGATCACCCAACATCTTACTAACCAAACAAGACTTAGTGAGATCATCTATATCATTTTTAACTTGAGGTAAATCATCTGAAACAAGGGCTTTAGGAAAACAAGGAGGACCAGAAGGATCACTTTACAGCCAAATTAACAGGTTCACACATAGGACCAGCAGCATGAACATACCCAAAATTAGAAGAGGAACTATCAAGAGAGTAGAACTAATAGTAGGGCCACCTTTTCTTGCATACCCATAAATAATAGCATCTTTAAAGGATTTGAGAATGGTCATTTTTGAGAGACAAACACAATAACAACTTAACACAGAACCACAAGAAATAAACTGAAAGTATAGAGAATGAACTCAAGAGCTAACTGAAGTGAGATAAATGAAAGTGAAGTAAACAAATACCTTAAATGAACGCCTTATATAGCACAATAAATTAGGGAAAATTCTGAAATAAAAAAGAGATAAACACGAACCATATCAGAGACATTTCCTATCGCATTAAACGCAATAGCTGAATTGATGATGTAAAATCCAACACCAAAAAGCAATCTCTACTTCCCATGAAAAACAGACGCCACACCAAAGGGAGAAATGATGACCTCTAAGCTAAAAAGATTTAATTCACCAACACACGAACAAGAACTTAATTAAACATTTCCATCTGTGAACAGTAAAACCCTAGCCCTCTTTCGATTTTTGTACTTGAAACTCATGAATTGAAGCCACCTAATCCATATTTAAGGTGAATTAGCTGGAGTAATTATGAAAAACGGCATAATTACATCCTTTCTAGGCTTATAGCCCCGACATTGAGTAGAATTAATGTTAACTACTCTACTAGCACTTGCAGGCGTACTCCTCATAACGAAGCAAGAAGGCGAAATGTTAACCACATTAATGGATAACCAGACTAATAGAGAGATAATAGCAATGAATTTACTGTAGAAACGAAGATTTGAGGAAAGTGGCTTAATTACGTGTGGAAAGGAAATTGATTTGGGGATTTTTTCAAAGGCTTACTCGAGAAATGTGATATGGGGGAAAGAATTCTATAGCTTTTCTCTCTTACTTTCTCTCTCATCTTTTTTTAGGCAAAATGTCTGTAATATAAAATATTTCGTTCCATAAATGTTGGTATACTTAATTTAGGTGAATATAGTCGAATGTATAATTGTATACAACGAATAATGCTTCAGCGTATACTCATATCTGAATCTCTATTATATATGACAATAGGGGTGGGACACTGTGAAATAGAAAAATGAAAAATAGAAAAATAAAAAGGATGTAACTACTTAATTAATTTAAAAAATCAAAAGATAAAAAAGCACAATAACATAAAGAAAATACTTAAAATTTACAAATAGTTAGTTACTTCTCTCTCAACTATGTTTTTGACAAAATTAAAATTCCTGATTTAGTGGGATAAACTGATTAATAATTTAAAAATCCCTAATTTATTAAATGTAATTATAAGTTTTTTGAATTATATATATGTTTTCGCACACATCGCGTGCATATAAGGCTAGTTACTATCAATTGCAAGCTATAACACCTCTCTATCAGACTGTTAGCAAACAGGGAATTCTTCAAAAGACGAGGGTAAAGTTTAGTTTCAAATAAATTGCAACGGAAAATTGGCACAATTGATTGTATCAGACATTGATGAGCCTCTGTTAAGTGTTTGGTTAGTTTTAGTTCATCGTTTATGTGGGCTTTCCTTAGTTTGTGAGTCTAGTTTTAATTAATGCAAAGTTTGTTGATGTTAAAAAAAAATTGAAAGTTTACTTCTCTATAACACTCATTTCGAGAAGTTCCCGTTCGAAGCTCTACCAACTAGGAAGCTTTGAAAACAAGTCGTTTCGTAAAGCGTAAATGCTTTTCACTACCTTCAACTGGAAAAAATCGGATGATTGATCCGCCGACCATGGGCTAGCACTCTGGCCAACCCCCAATACAAGACTAAGACTTGCCCTACTTCGATCAACGGAAAGCCAAAAAGAATGTACTCTAGTCTAGTCCGAGGCTGCTTTATATCGGCCATACAAAAAAAACGCCGAGTACTTCGAAAATTGCGACAATATCCTTAACATCCTTACCATTGGGGTGCGTATAACACATCCCAGCAGCTAACAAAGGTACATGTCGGTGAGTACTCCGTCCTTTCTTTGATTTTGGCGGTTTAGTGTCAAAATGCTCAAATGCTTTTTGCTCCTTGTCGGTGAGTGGCATAACAGAAATATGTTCGATTCGGCTTCGCGGCTTGGTAAACCAACGCCGCAAAGGGAAATCTTAGGGCACCTTCACCCAAAACCACCGCTGTCGCCATCCTTTCAAAGACGTCATCTGGGGAAATACCGTCAACATATGGCATGTAGTATAATGAACACCAGCCTTTGTTTCGAGCAGCTTCAACATTGTCATATTTGGTTCCATGATTGGAACCATCTCTTTTAAGCTTGTGTTAGTGGCGAACAAGATTAAGAGTCAGAGGCAAAATTTATTTATTGACAAGTCCAAATATAACAAACCATTTGGCGAATCGCCAAAGGTGCAAGCTGAGGGAGACAAACATTCAAGGCAACCAACATGTCTTTTAAATGACGGTCCAAGGGGAATCACAAACCAAACTCAAAATGGTAGCTGTAAATTCCAATACAACCGGTAGGAAGGCGGATAATCACATCATCTTCTTGTGGTAGCTGCAACTCAAAATTAGAGGCCAGTTTATATAACTTGGAACCGACACTACAATAATCATATTTGACGGCTTCCCACAACCAAGAAAGTTCGGGCATCATAGTAGATGGTTCCTTAGAATAACCTTTCGGCAAATACTCATCATCCAGATTGACATATTCTTCATCATCAACTTCCTCCTCCTCGTCATCACTACCGCTCATCTTCTCATCATCACCATCAGGCCCAACATCAACATTGGCGGCCAAACCGACAACTGCCTGCGGCTCAGTAGGAGGATTTGCAACTATAGTCCTCATGATAGTGGGAGTCTTGTCAGAATGTGAAGAACCTAGGTCGACAACCTCAGGGGTACCAACTCTAGAAGTGGCTCGGGATCGACAGCATGTTTCCTCCACGATAGCGCTTATCCCTGCTTATCTTTCCCCAACTCAGAAGTTCATACCAGTCTAAAGGCTCATCAGAAAGATCGACATCCTCAGATAATGGCAGTGGCACCGCCACAGATACTCCAACTAATCCTAGATTGGTGCCATACTCCTGAATGACGACCTCGTCAGAAGCCAACCGATATTAGCAGCTAATTGGCTCTATTTCCTCAGCATCAGGGACATCAATATCAGGATACTCCTTGACGCGAAGCTCACCTTGGGTTTCATGAAGGAGTTTTTTGAGAATTTCAGGATCAATAGAAGGCTCAGATTTTCGCTTACGACTGTGCTCTTCCACCCTAATTTCCGACAAACCTTGAGCCACTTCCTCCCTAGTAAGCGAGATGGAGACGAGCGCCCCCCATTACCAGTGGAAGAGGAACTCCCCTCATCCTCCTCTACTAGGGTTTGCGTCTCTTTAGAAGAATACTCCGGCGTAACTGGATGCTCGCCAAAAAGAGAAACCACGAGGTCCTTGTTCTAACTGTCATCGGAGGCGCTAGACGTCCCCGAAATTCTCGAAAGGGAAATGTAAAATAAAGAAAGAGAAAAAGAAGAAATGCGAGGAAAGGGAAGAACTATACCTCGTAAAAAGCAGGAACCTAGCAAACGAGAGTTCGAAGAGAAACTGGAAAACCCGACGACTAGAGAAATTGAGAAACCCACAAAAGGAAAATGAAACTAAGTTAGAGGAAAAGCTTAAAATGGCTAAAATCAGGCCCAATCTAGAGAAAAAGTGAAGATAACAAAGAATTTAAGTGAAAAACTCGAAGAAAAGAAGAAATCAAAGCAAAGTTAAAGAGAGAAATCACCGAAGATGAAGGGACGCTCAGAGTGTAAGGAGAGAGACGAAGAAGAAAGAGAAATAAAGTTAAGAAAGAAGGGGGAAAGAGAGAAAAAAATCCATTGAAGAGAACAATCGAACGATCAAGATTGCAAAGCAAATAACCACCCCCACGAGATCCTGACACGTGGTGCTTACCCACGTGATACTGCAGCAAATATTTTCGGAAATGCGCCATTAGAACTTCCTTGACAGGTTCTTGCTAAAGCAATGACGGCTTCACCGTCATCACTTGGGGGGGGGCTAGTTGTACGGGAGTCTATAACTCCCTTGATTGGATGGCCAACAAGGCCGGTCGTACTTGCCCACCTCCTCCCAGTAATACGTTAACAGTGTCCCGCTAAACAGAATATCTAAGACCGGTAATGTAAGACTTGCCAGCGTGGAATGCCCTCTGGACAATTACGCTTACGTGTACGAATTTGATTAGGTCATACACGTGCACGAAGCAGATCCCATTGTGGGAATCGACCAGCTGTTCATCGCCTATAAATAGACCACCTGCACTGTTCCCAAGGTACATTTATTCTAACCTGCTTACCTATCTGCACATTACCTTGACGAACCTTGTCTTACTTAAGCATCAGAGTGGGTTAGTTTTACTATCCCTCGAGGTCAGTTACCCTTGTTACTTGTGCAGGTACATCGACAAACCTACACCAATAACTCCCACAATGCCAAGCCTTGTCATCCCTTTGATGTCGTCAACCCTTGACGTCCAGTGTTTCATACCCAAACAAGGGGTATATATATATATATATACATATATATATATATATACATATATATATAATATCCTATGTGAGAAATGAGAAGGACTTAAGAGTCACTCTAGTTCCTCATTAGAGTCACAACACTTATTTATTAGAGTCACAACACATCTACTCGCCCCTAACAAAATTAATTTATCAATTTATATTTTTTAAAGGTTGGAGTCACAACACTTTTTTTATTAAAGTCACATTAAGGTTGGAGTCACATCACATTTTCATTAGTGTCACAAAAGTTTTCACTTCGAGTCACAACATTTTTTCAAAAAAGGTTGAAGTCACATCACTTATTCATTAGATTCACAACTTTTCTCATTTCTCATGAAAAAATGCATTCTCACATGAACTTAACTCTCTATCTCTCCCTAATATATATATATATATATATATATATATATATATATATATATATATATATATATATATATATATATATATATATATATATATATATATATATATATATATATATATATATTAGTTTACTACTTTTGTTACGATATAGAATATGCTGTTAGGGTGAACCGGTATCCCTCAATCACGTATGTCGGTTTGATGTCCTGTAAGACACACATAAACTAACCTCGGGGGTTGATCTGAGGAACACCCCTCCGATGCCTAAGTTAGTAAAGGGTAATGACCGGTATGCCTCAAGTAGAGTGTAATAGTATATGTGAACGTACCTTATGACTCAGATCATGGGGTATTTATAGAAGCCGACAGTGTCCCAAGCAAGGTAGGACACTGCTCCTATTGGTTGAATACAATTCTATCCTCTTTTGTTACTTATCTTTAGGCCCATAGGCGCGTTGAGTAAATACTGGATCCGACCCAGGCCCATTCGATGATGGCCCAATTGGTAAACACCGGTAAGGTCTTCATTAAACGCTAGTATAATAGGAAGACCGGTATAATACCTGTTTACATCCTAATATTTAGGGAGTCATCAAGATATCTTGACCATATCGGTCAATGACAGCCCAGTTGGACCGGTAGTGAACTTAACAACCCCCATACAACTAGCCCCAAGCCAGTTATGACTTTTTCATGCGTATTTGGTTTCAAGTCCGTATAAGCCTGCGTATGACTAGCACTGACAAGAGTGGACACATGGTAAGTGCAAAGGAGATGAAAGGACGCTTCGATACTCGTGTCACATGTTGATAGCCCCCAGGTAACCGTTTGGTGGATGGAGGTTCTAGGAACAACACGTGTAATCATCAGATAAGGGAAGTTGTAGGGTTGCTTTAATCGCAGTCGTTCGTAGCCTGACATAAAGGATTTTTTTCCCCCGTTTCTTCCATCATCTCAAACTCGAACTTGCACTCAGGCGAAAATTCTCTCAACTTCCAAATTCTTCTCTTGCTCATATCCCTCTCAATTGTTACCCAAATTCCTCGAAAGTGAGTTCAAATTGTTCAGCATCTCATTTCGCTCTAGACGTGACCATTTTCACAAGGTTTGTTGCCGGTTACTCCACCTTGCAATACTTTGAGAGTTTCTGAAGTGGTTTGTGTTTTTCACCTGAACTCCTTTTCAAGGTAAACATTTTTAATTCCTTCTTACGATTTTTGCTTTCAAGCATGTCTGATAATTCGGATTCCCAGAACAACTCTGAGAGTATTCCCTCTATAACCGATAGCGATTTTAGCTCCGATAGGTCTTCTACTGCTAATCATGAGTCCTCTTTAGGATCTAAAAATTCACCAACTGTAGACGTAGCCAAAGAGCGTAGGTCTAAATCTGGTAGGGACTGTAGCACTTCAGACAGGGTTGAACCGTCCATTCCATCGCCGATAATGTCCTCGGCTAAATCCCTCACCCTAGATGTTTCTCCCTTAGCCGCCGTCATACCGACCGGTTAATATGGTAGCATGTTAGGGTTTGCTGAAAAATCACCCCAACTTTTCCAAGACTTGGCCGGTAACATCCCTTTAACTAATCCCCCTGCCGAGGCTTCCTCTTCAAGGTCGGAGTAGCCGTGGATGTAGAAGATTCGGTAAGTAATGGAACTTTGGATGAAGAGTGTGAGGAGGAGGATGACATCAATGAGGATAATGTCCTCAGCGTTGAGAGCGCCATGCTAGAAAGTGACGATTCCACCGACTTGGAGGTGGATGATGATGAAGAAGATCCGTCGAAAGTAATACTGGAGGATGATGAGGAAGTGCACCGCCCCTTCCTACCGGTAGTGGAGAAGGACAACCCGTCGTTTGAGGAGATAGATAACAAATGGCGACAGACATGCCAGTTGCACTATTTCTACAGCAAAGCGGCCGTAGCTTTGCCTTCCCTGAGGACTATGCGCTAATACTACCCGACGAAGGGAGTGTGGTGACGGACTGTCCTGCCGGCCATGTTGCTGTCTATGCCCATCAGGTTGACTTTGCGCTGAGGTTTCCCCTTGACCCTTTTCTTGTCAAGATTTTGAATGCCTTCAACATCTGCTTGGCTCAGCTGACGCCGTCATCGTGGCATAACCTGATTGCCTATGCCTGGACAGTGCGCTTCAAAAGATTCTCGGAAAAATTGAACCTTTTCCGGAAGATACACTAGTTGAAGGGAGATGGGTCTGCCCAGGGTAAGGGTAAGAAAAAGCTCTCCAAGGCCGACAAGGCAGATGGCCTGGGTGGAGGATGGTTGTCTCTATATATTCCAGCCGCGAACGAGGATGGAACATATTCCAGACCAAGGCCTGACACGCCGGGAGAGGGTAGCCTTTAATTATTTTGATAGTCGGACTGTGTTGGCACCCAAGGGACTGAAGCTGAAGCCGGTACCGAAGACGTGGTTGCCCCACGCTTCTTACATCTAAACCAACCAAGCCTTGCCGGCATTGGATTTTTGCCAGGCTGACCCTCATGGTAAGACTCTGGAGTTATTGTGGTAGTCTGATACCGTCTTTTCTTTTGTGTATGCTTTTCTACCTTCTAACACTCATGTTAATATCGTTTCCTGTATTTGTGTTCTGTAGGCCGAGAATATCTTATCCGGGAAGCGCTGCACCTAAGCATCAATTGGATATCGATATCCAACATGCCTCCCAAGCCATTGAAGAAGTACACTTCCATCCCCGCCTCTACAGGCAATAGGGGGAAATACTTCTGGTGCCGGCCGGGGTGATAGGAAGCGTGCTGACGATGGTCCTGTTGGGTAGCCTACCAAGGTTGGTTTCAAACCTTTCTCCGAATCCAAACCGACCGATAATGTTACAAAGCGGGGCCGGGAGGAGTTAGAGAAAGAAGGTGCCGATTAACGGCTGAAGAAAGAGCCTAACCCTTATGCAGCGGCGAAAGCCGATGAGGGTAAGGTGGGGTCGTCCCTCAAGAACGCCCTATCCTTGGACGACGATTCCGTTCCTCCCCCTCCGCCAGCTCCCTCGGCCCCGCTGAGGCCGAAGATATACAAACAGCTACTACTGCCAGACCTTGTACCGGAGCTTGCTGCCGTCAAGAGGCGCAAGCAACTTGGCGTCCTCGAGAGGATGCTTGTGCCGGTTCCAGAGCCAGTTAAGAAGTTTTGGGCCCGCTTACCGATCCGGCCTGGGGGTAAGTTTAATCCGACGTTGGATGTCGATGATGACGAGTCCCTACTGCTTGACCGCCCTTTGGAGGGCGGCACCCTGGGATATCGGCTTCTTCGGTCGATGCAGATGAAGCTCGACATGCCGAAGCTCGATCTTCTGGAGGTGGCTGCTATGCACTCCCATTATCTGGCGCTAGTAAGCTTTCCGCCTAACTTTTATTGTCTGCCATGGTCAACACTTTTCATTGCACTTGTCTTTTATACTGATAAAGCCTTTGTTACTTATGATTGCAGTCTGCCCAGTCCGGTAAAGAGCTACTGGATTTATACCGTATTTATCTAAACGGGTATTTTACCGGTCTGGACGAGAGAATGGCTGACAAGGTCTAGCACCGTAAGCAGAAGGAAGAGTTGGAGCAAGCCCAACTCAAGCTCACCGAGGCGGTGGCTATCCCAGAGGAAAATATGAAACTCAAGGAGAAGGCCGGTAAATACGAGGAAGTCGCCTCTATGGTAGGAGTTGATGGAGAAACTCCAATGTCGTGAGACTTTGGTGTAGCAGCGGGACCTGGAGAGAGGGCTGAAGATGGCGTCCCAAAAAGAGTTGCAGGAGCTGAAGGAGAAGCAGGCTCAGCTGACGGAGGAGGCCGTATCTCAGTATCGACGATCGGAGGACTTTGTGACTCGCCTCCAGAACCGATATAATGCTGGATGGTCCGCCGCCATGAGATGTGCCAAGCATACCATTGCTGACATCCGCTGGCAGGACGTGGAGAAGGCCCATGGAGACCGAGCCTTTGAAACTCCGGCGGAGGGCCTGGATGACGGTGTCACTGAAGCCGACATCGCCAATGCTGATCCTTGGGCTGAGCTTTCTGAACCTGAAGATGAAGAGAAGGAAGAGGAGGACAAGCAAGAAGACGACAATGCGCCTGTTGTTTAGGGCCATTCCCGATTTATTTAGCTGCTCTTTGCTTTTCTTACTCTTTTTGTGCCTGCATGCTTTTAGCGGCTTTTGTAATGACAGTGTTCCAACTTATACGATTGTCCTTTTATAGTGGCATTATTGATATATAAATATATTTATATTTGTCCAACTGTTATGTCGGTTTTTTATCTTTCTCGTTGTTATTGTTTAGATATATAAAATTGCTTCATGACGGCAGATACATGGTGGTCATATACCGTCAATAATTTTATGAAGTTGTCTTATTCTGGCAGATCCACACAGGTTCATAGACCGTTAGACAGTTTGACAATCTATCTTACTCCGGCAGATCCGTTAAGGTCATTGACCGGCAAGAGAGTTGTAATGGTTGCTTCCTGTCGGCAGATCCGAGGAGGTCATTGACCGACAGGGGTAATATAGTTTACTGTGGCTCTTGTGTTGGCAGATCCAATTAGGTCGTTGACCAATAGAAAAGAGTCTTGGTTTTTTAGTTACTCGTGGTGACAGATCCGATTAGGTCATTGACCGCCAAGGAACTTGTTTTATATTGTTTTAGTTTCTCCTGACGGCAGATCCACTTAGGTCATTGACCGTCAGGGAACAAATAATGAATTGTACGCGTTGTAGGTTCTTCAGATGCTCACCTTATTCTAAGTGGCTCTTCCCGATCGTACCGGAATTATTCCACTGAAAGCAAATAATACTAGTTTTGGCTACAATGCCTTGTCACTAAGTAATGCTAATCATGGCAACAATGCCATTTTATTACTAACTAGGGAATTAAGCTAAGAAATCATTAAACAAAGTACTTTTTCAGTACGCTAGCATTCCAGCAATTCTTCAGTAGCTTGCCTTCCATATCCTCAAACCGGTATGCTCCTGGGACAATTTCTTCTTTCACTAGTTAGGGCCCTTCCCAGTTACCCGTCAGCTTGCCCTCAGCATAGGCCTTGCCTGTAGCTGTTGTGCGCCGCAAGACCAAGTCTCCTTTCTCTATTGGTCGGCTTCATACTCTTTTATTGTAAGCCTTGCTTATCCGATCTTTGTAAGCGGCTGATTGGTCTTCTACTGCTATTCATGAGTCCTCTTTAGGATCTAAAAATTCACCAACTGTAGACGTAGCCAAAGAACTGTAGCACTTCAGACAGGGTTGAACCGTCCATTCCATCACCGATAATGTCCTCGGCTAAATCCCTCACCCTAGATGTTTCTCCCTTAGCCACCGTCATACCGACCGGTCAATATGGTAGCATGTTAGGGTTTGCTGAAAAATCACCCCAACTTTTCCCAGACTTGGCTGGTAACATCCCTTTAACTAATCACCCTGCCGAGGCTTCCTCTTCAAGGCCGGTAGTAGCCGTGGATGTAGAAGATTCGGCAAGTAATGGAACTTTGGATGAAGAGTGTGAGGAGGAGGATGACATCAATGAGGATAATGTCCTCAGCGTTGAGAGCGCCATGCTAGAAAGTGACGATTCCACCGACTTGGAGGTGGATGATGATGAAGAAGATCCGTCGGAAGTAATACTGGAGGATGATGAGGAAGTGCACCGCCCCTTCCTACCGGTAGTGGAGAAGGACAACCCGTCGTTTGAGGAGATAGATAACAAATGGCGACAGACATGCCAGTTGCACTATTTCTGCAGCAAAGCGGCCGTAGCTTTGCCTTCCCTGAGGACTATGCGCTAATACTACCCGACGAAGGGAGTGTGGTGACGGACTGTCCTGCCGGCCATGTTGCTGTCTATGCCCATCAGGTTGACTTTGCGCTGAGGTTTCCCCTTGACCCTTTTCTTGTCAAGATTTTGAATTCCTTCAACATCTGCTTGGCTCAGCTGACGCCGTCATCGTGGCATAACCTGATTGCCTATGCCTGGACAGTGCGCTTCAAAAGATTCTCGGAAAAATTGAACCTTTTCCGGAAGATACACTAGTTGAAGGGAGATGGGTCTGCCCAGGGTAAGGGTAAGAAAAAGCTCTCCAAGGCCGACAAGGCAGATGGCCTGGGTGGAGGATGGTTGTCTCTATATATTCCAGCCGCGAACGAGGATGGAACATATTCCAGACCAAGGCCTGACACGCCGGGAGAGGGTAGCCTTTAATTATTTTGATAGTCGGACTGTGTTGGCACCCAAGGGACTGAAGCTGAAGCCGGTACCGAAGACGTGGTTGCCCCACGCTTCTTACATCTAAACCAACCAAGCCTTGCCGGCATTGGATTTTTGCCAGGCTGACCCTCATGGTAAGACTCTGGAGTTATTGTGGTAGTCTGATACCGTCTTTTCTTTTGTGTATGCTTTTCTACCTTCTAACACTCATGTTAATATCGTTTCCTGTATTTGTGTTCTGTAGGCCGAGAATATCTTATCCGGGAAGCGCTGCACCTAAGCATCAATTGGATATCGATATCCAACATGCCTCCCAAGCCATTGAAGAAGTACACTTCCATCCCCGCCTCTACAGGCAATAGGGGGAAATACTTTCGGTGTGCCAGGGGTGATAGGAAGCGTGCTGACGATGGTCCTGTTGGGTAGCCTACCAAGGTTGGTTTCAAACCTTTCTCCGAATCCAAACCGACCGATAATGTTACAAAGCGGGGCCGGGAGGAGTTAGAGAAAGAAGGTGCCGATTAACGGCTGAAGAAAGAGCCTAACCCTTATGCAGCGGCGAAAGCCGATGAGGGTAAGGTGGGGTCGTCCCTCAAGAACGCCCTATCCTTGGACGACGATTCCGTTCCTCCCCCTCCGCCAGCTCCCTCGGCCCCGCTGAGGCCGAAGATATACAAACAGCTACTACTGCCAGACCTTGTACCGGAGCTTGCTGCCGTTAAGAGGCGCAAGCAACTTGGCGTCCTCAAGAGGATGCTTGTGCCGGTTCCAGAGCCAGTTAAGAAGTTTTGGGCCCGCTTACCGATCCGGCCTGGGGGTAAGTTTAATCCGACGTTGGATGTCGATGATGACGAGTCCCTACTGCTTGACCGCCCTTTGGAGGGCGGCACCCTGGGATATCGGCTTCTTCGGTCGATGCAGATGAAGCTCGACATGCCGAAGCTCGATCTTCTGGAGGTGGCTGCTATGCACTCCCATTATCTCGGCGCTAGTAAGCTTTCCGCCTAACTTTTATTTTACGCCATGGTCAACACTTTTCATTGCACTTGTCTTTTATACCGATAAAGCCTTTGTTACTTATGATTGCGATGCACTCGGGTGAAGAGCTACTTGGATTTATACCGTATTTATCTAAACGGGTATTTTACCGGTCTGGACGAGAGAATGGCTGACAAGGTCTAGCACCGTAAGCAGAAGGAAGAGTTGGAGCAAGCCCAACTCAAGCTCACCGAGGCGGTGGCTATCCCAGAGGAAAATAAGAAACTCAAGGAGAAGGCCGGTAAATACGAGGAAGTCGCCTCTATGGTAGGAGTTGATGGAGAAACTCCAATGTCGTGAGACTTTGGTGTAGCGAGCGGGACTGGAGAGAGGGTGAAGATGGCGTCCCAAAAAGAGTTGCGGGAGGCGAAGGAGAAGCGAGGCTCGGCCGACGGAGGAGGCCGTATCTCGGTATCGACGATCGGAGGACTTTGTGACTCGCCTCCAGAACCGATATAATGCTGGATGGTCCGCCGCCATGAGATGTGCCAAGCATACCATTGCCGACATCCGTGGCGGGGACGTGGAGAAGGCCCATGGAGACCGGAGCCTTTGAAACTCCGGTGGAGGGCCCGGATGACGGTGTCACTAAAGCCGACATCGCCAATGCCGATCCTTGGGCTGAGCTTTCGAACACGAAGATGAAGAGAAGGAAGAGGAGGACAAGCAAGAAGACGACAATGCGCCTGTTGTTTAGGGCCATTCCCGATTTATTTAGCTGCTCTTTGCTTTTCTTACTCTTTTTGTGCCTGCATGCTTTTAGCGGCTTTTGTAATGACAGTGTTCCAACTTATACGATTGTCCTTTTATAGTGGCATTATTGATATATAAATATATTTATATTTGCTCCAAGTTGTTATGTCGGTTTTTTATCTTTCTTTCGTTGTTATTGTTTAGATATATAAAATTGCTTCATGACGGCGGATCCATGGTGGTCATATACCGTCAATAATTTTATGAAGTTGTCTTATTCTAGCAGATCCACACAGGTTCATAGACCGTTAGACAGTTTGACAATCTATCTTACTCCGGCAGATCCGTTAAGGTCATTGACCGGCAAGAGAGTTGTAATGGTTGCTTCTTGTCGGCGAGATCCGAGGAGGTCATTGGCCAAACGGGGGTAATATAGTTTCTTGTGGCTCTTGTGTTGGCAGATCCAATTAGGTCGTTGACCAATAGAAAAGAGTCTTGGTTTTTTAGTTACTCGTGGTGGCAGATCCGATTAGGTCATTGACCGCCAAGGAACTTGTTTTATATTGTTTTAGTTTCTCCTGACGGCAGATCCACTTAGGTCATTGGCCCGTCGGGGAACAAATAATGAATTGTACGCGTTGTAGGTTCTTCAGATGCTCACCTTATTCTAAGTGGCTCTTCCCGATCGTACCGGAATTATTCCACTGAAAGCAAATAATACTAGTTTTGGCTACAATGCCTTGTCACTAAGTAATGCTAATCATGGCAACAATGCCATTTTATTACTAACTAGGGAATTAAGCTAAGAAATCATTAAACAAAGTACTTTTTCAGTACGCTAGCATTCCAGCAATTCTTCAGTAGCTTGCCTTCCATATCCTCAAACCGGTATGCTCCTGGGACAATTTCTTCTTTCACTAGTTAGGGCCCTTCCCAGTTACCCGTCAGCTTGCCCTCAGCATAGGCCTTGCACAGGTAGGCATTGTGCGCCGCAAGACCAAGTCTCCTTTCTCTATTGGTCGGCTTCATACTCTTTTATTGTAAGCCTTGCTTATCCGATCTTTGTAAGCGGGCGATTGGTCTTCTCTTGCTATTCATGAGTCCTCTTTAGGATCTAAAAATTCACCAAGCGTAGACGTAGCCAAAGAGCGTAGCACTTCTGGACGTGGGTTGAACCGTCCATTCCATCGCCGATAATGTCCTCGGCTAAATCCCTCACCCTAGATGTTTCTCCCTTAGCCACCGTCATACCGACCGGTCAATATGGTAGCATGTTAGGGTTTGCTGAAAAATCACCCCAACTTTTCCCAGACTTGGCTGGTAACATCCCTTTAACTAATCCCCCTGCCGAGGCTTCCTCTTCAAGGCCGGTAGTAGCCGTGGATGTAGAAGATTCGGCAAGTAATGGAACTTTGGATGAAGAGTGTGAGGAGGAGGATGACATCAATGAGGATGATGTCCTCAGCGTTGAGAGCGCCATGCTAGAAAGTGACGATTGCACCGACTTGGAGGTGGATGATGATGAAGAAGATCCGTCGGAAGTAATACTGGAGGATGATGAGGAAGTGCACCGCCCCTTCCTACCGGTAGTGGAGATGGACAACCTGTCATTTGAGGAGATAGATAACAAATGGCGGGAGACATGCCAGTTGCACGATTTCTGCCGCAAAGCGGCCGTAGCTTTGCCTTCCATGAGGACTATGCGCTAGTACTACCCGACGAAGGGAGTGTGGTGACAGAATGTCCTGCCGGCCATGTCGCTGTCTATGCCCATCAGGTTGACTTTGGGCTGAGGTTTCCTCTTGACCCTTTTCTTGTCAAGATTTTGAATGCCTTCAACATCTGCTTGGCTCAGCTGACGCCGTCATCGTGGCATAACCTGATTGCCTATGCCTGGACAGTGCGCTTCAAAAGATTCCCGGAAACGTTGAACCTTTTCCGGAAGCTACACTAGTTGAAGGGAGATGGGTCTGCCAGGGTAAGGGTAAGAAAAAGCGCTCCAAGGCCGACAAGGCAGATGACCTGGGTGGAGGATGGTTGTCTCTATATACCTGTCACCATAAGCTGACGGTATACCGCAAGCTGACTTCTTTGAAGAAGTGGCAGTACCGGTTCTTTTGGCTGCGTGTTCCAGATGGCTTCCCTCTCAGGCAGTACTTTGTCAAGCCGCGAACGAGGATGGAACATATTCCAGACCAAGGCCTGACACGCCGGGAGAAGGTAGCCTTTAATTATTTTGATAGTCGGACTGTGCAGGCACCCAAGGGACTGAAGCTGAAGCCGGTACCGAAGACGTGGTTGCCCCACGCTTCTTACATCTTAACCAACCCAGCCTTGTCGGCATTGGATTTTTGCCAGGCTGACCCTCATGGTAAGACTCCGGAGTTGTTGTGATAGTCTGATACCGTCTTTTCTTTTGTGTATGCTTTTCTACCTTCTAACACTCATGTTAATATCGTTTCCTGTATTTGTGTTCTGTAGGCCGAGAATATCTTATCCGGGAAGCGCTGCACCTAAGCATCAATTGGATATCGATATCCAACATGCCTCCCAAGCCATTGAAGAAGTACACTTCCATCCCCGCCTCTACAGGCAGTAGGGGAAATACTTCCGGTGCCGGCCGGGGTGATGGGAAGCGTGCCGGCGATGGTCCCGTTGGGCAGCCTACCAAGGTTGCTTTCAAACCTCCCTCCAAATCCAAACCGACCGGCAATGTTACAAAGCGGGCCGGGAGGAGTCTGAGAAAGAAGGTGTCGATAAACGGCTGAAGAAAGAGCCTAACCCTTCTGCGGCATGTAGGTCGTCCCTCGGCCGTCCTATTTGCCGAAGATATCCTCCTCGCGGCTACTCCTCGCCCGTGACCTTGTCAGGACCTTGTCCGGAGCTTTGCCGTCAAGAGGCGCAAGCAACTTGGCGTCCTCGAGAGGATGCTTGTGCTGGGTTCGAGCCGGTTAAGAAGATTTGGGCCCGCTTACCGTCCGGCTGGGGGTAAGTTAAATCCGGCGTTGGATGTCGGTGATGACGAGTCCCTACTGCTTGACCGCCCTTTGGAGGGCGGCACCCTGGGATATCGGCTTCTTCGGTCGATGCAGATGAAGCTAGACATGCCGGAGCTCGATCTTACGGAGGTGGGCGCTACGCACTCCCATTACTCGGCGCTAGTAAGCTTTCCGCCTAACTTTTATTTTTTCCCCATGGTCAATACTTTTCATTGCACTTGTCTTTTATACTTGATAAAGCCTTTGTTACTTGTGATTGCATCCCGCTTATCCGGTAAAGAGCTCTTTGGATTTATACCGTATTTATCTAAACGGGTATTTTACCGGTTTGGATGAGAGAATGGCTGATAAGGTCTAGCTCCGTAAGCAGAAGGAAGAGTTGGAGCTAGCCCAACTCAAGCTCACTGAGGCGGTGGCTATCCAAGAGGAAAATAAGAAACTCAAGGAGAAGGCCGGTAAATACGAGGAAGTCGCCTCTATGGTAGGAGTTGATGGAGAAACTCCGATGCCGTGAGACTTTGGAGTAGGAGCGGGACCTGGAGAGAGGGCTGAAGATGGCGGCCCAAAAAGAGTTGCAGGAGCTGAAGGAGAAGCAGGCTCAGCTGACGGAGGAGACCGTATCTCAGTATCGGCGATCGGAGGACTTTGTGACTCGCCTCCAGAACCGATATAATGCTGGATGGTCCGCCGCCATGAGATGTGCCAAGCATACCATTGCTGACATCCGCTGGCAGGACGTGGAGAAGGCCCATGGAGACCGAGCCTTTGAAACTCCGGTGGAGGGCCTGGATGACGGTGTCACTGAAGCCGACATCGCCAATGCTGATCCTCGGGTTGAGCATTCTGAACCTGAAGATGAAACGAAGCAAGAGGAGGACAAGCAAGAAGACGAGAATGCGCCTGTTGTTTAAGGCCATTCCCGATTTATTTAGCTGCTCTTTGCTTTTCTTACTCTTTTTGTGCCTGCATGCTTTTAGCGGCTTTTGTAATGACAGTGCTCCAACTTATACGATTGTCCTTTTATAGTGGCATTATTGATATATAAATATATTTATATTTGCCCAACTATTATGTCGGTTTTTTATCTTTCTCGTTGTTATTGTTTAGATATATGAAATTGCTTCATGACGGCAGATCCATGGTGGTCATAGACCGTCAATAATTTTATGAAGTTGTCATATTCTGGCAGATCCACACAGGTTCATAGGCCGTTAGACAGTTTGACAATCTATCTTACTCCGGCAGATCCGTTAAGGTCATTGACCGGCAAGAGAGTTGTAATGGTTGCTTCCTGTCGGCAGATCCGAGGAGGTCATTGACCGACATGGGTAATATAATTTACTGTGGCTCTTGTGTTGGCAGATCCAATTAGGTCGTTGACCAATAGAAAAGAGTCTTGGTTTTTTAGTTACTCGTGGTGGCAGATCCGATTAGGTCATTGACCGCCAAGGAACTTGTTATATATTGTTTTAGTTTCTCCTGACGGCAGATCCACTTAGGTCATTGACCGTCAGGGAACAAATAATGAATTGTACGCGTTGTAGGTTCTTCAGATGCTCACCTTATTATAAGTGGCTCTTCCCGATCGTACCGGAATTATTCCACTGAAAGCAAATAATACTAGTTTTGGCTACAATGCCTTGTCACTAAGTAATGCTAATCATGGCAATAATGCCATATTATTACTAACTAGGGAATTAAGCTAAGAAAGCATTAAACAAAGTACTTTTCAGTACGCTAGCATTCCAGCAATTCTTCAGTAGCTTGCCTGCCATATCCTCTAACCGGTATGCTCCTAGGACAATTTCTTCTTTCACTAGTTAGGGCCCTTCCCAGTTACCCGTCAGCTTGCCCTCAGCATAGGCCTTGCCTGTAGCTTCTGTGCGTCGCAAGACCAAGTCTCCTTTCTCTATTGGTCGGCTTTACACTCTTTTATTGTAAGCCTTGCTTATCCGATCTTTGTAAGCGGCTGACCTGAGTTCTGCGGCGGGCCTGACTTCCGGCAGTAGATCGAGATCTTCCTTGTGCAGCTTATCATTTAACTCAGGATCATAGTTCAAGGTCCTCCAGTTTGGTAGCCCGACTTCGACCGGTAACACGGCTTCAGCGCCAAATGCCAGCCTGAAAGGGGTTTCTCCTGTCGCTTCCTTCTCGGTGGTCCTATTGGACCACAGTATTGCTGGGACCATATCGGCCCATGCCCCCTTCAAGTCATCTAGCTTCTCTTTCAGTGCGTTGAGGATCTGCTTGTTGGAGTCCTCAGCTTGACCGTTGCTCTGCGGATGACATACTAACGAGTACGCGAACTTTATGCCGTAGGGGCTCAGGAAGTTCTTTATCGGTCTGCAATCAAACTGGACACCGTGGTCCATAACAATCCCCACTGGAATTCCGAACCTTGTGATGAGGTTCTGCCCGATGAACTTTTTTACCTGGTTGACCGTGATCTTTGCAGTCGGCTCTACTTCAATCCATTTTGTGAAGTAATCAATTCCTACTCTCAGGAACTTTCTTCCTCCGGATGCCGGTGTGAATGGTCCTATGATATTCATCCCCCACTGAGCAAAATGTATTGGATTTAGCATCGGTTGCAAATCATTTGCTGGTTGGTGGATGATTGTGGCAAACCTATGGCACTTGTCACATCTTTTCACATAAGCTTGCGCGTCTGCCAGCATTGTCGGCCAGTAGAAACCGGCTCTCAGGGCCTTCAGGGCCAATGTCTTTCCTCCGATGTGATTCCCACATACCCCTTTGTGGATTTCTTCGATAATCTTCATGGCTTCGTGAGCCGTTACGCACCTTAGGAGTGGGAATGAGAGACCTTTCTTTTATAACTGTCCTTGAATGACGCAGAACCACATGTCTTCCCTCTTTATCTTCTTTGCCGCCATCTTATCATCCGGTAAACTATTTGTCAGTTTATATGCCATTATCTTGTCATACCACTCTTTCCCCTGACTGATTGTGTTCACCTCTGATTAGGCGGTGTCAACACTTCTTTCCGGCAGTACCTCAATCATGACTCTACGCTTCAGATCAGTTGTACTAGAGCTTGCTAGCTTGGATAAGGCGTCTGCAACCATATTCTCTGTTCGTGGGACTAAGACTACCTCGAAGCTCTGCAGCCCTGCCGTTATCTACTTCACCTTACTTAGGTACTTCTGCATTACCGGCTCTCTAGCTTCGTAGGTTCCTTCGATCTAGCTTGATATGAGCTGCGAGTCTGTTGTCATTCTAATTTTCTTGGACCCTGCCGCGATTCTAAGGTTGATCCCGGCTATTACTGCCTCATACTCTGCCTCGTTGTCATTCTAAGGTATCCCCTTCTGGGGACGTCATGACTACTCCGGCTCCGGCCCCCGTTTGTGCCGCGGAGCAGCCCACAAATATTTGCTAGGTACCGGCAGGTTCCTCGGTATCCTCATAAGTGGTCTCGATTATGAAGTCGGTCAGAGCTTGAGCCTTAATAGTTATACGTGGCCGATATTCTATGTCAAACTTTGACAGTTCGATCACCTATTTAAGTAACCTACCGGTCGTGTCGAGCTTGTGAAGTGCCTTTTCTAAAGGCTGATTAGTGAGTACTTGGATGGTATGAGAGTCGAAGTATGGCCTTAGCTTTCTAGCCGTTATCAGCACGACATATGTCATCTTCTCCAACAACTCGTATCTCTGCTCTGCCCCTGCCAGCACATGGCTCACAAAATAGATGGGGTGTTGTTGCCTGTCCTTTTCAACCAGTAAAACTGCTGCCACCGTCTTCACCGATAGCGATACATACAGCTGGAACTTATCCCCCACTTCCGGCTGGTGATAGTTGGGAGCTTCTTGAAGTGCTCTTTGACGGCCTAGAATGCCTGCCTCTGCTCACCCCCCCATTCAAACTTCTTATTCCCCCCAAGGAGTTTGAAGAACGGTAAGGCTTTCACAGCTGACTTGGAGACGAATCTGGTTAAGGCTACCATTCTCCCGGTAAGCTTCTGAATATCCCGGATTCTCTTTGGCTCCGGTAGCTCACTTATTGCTCTGATCTTGTCAGGTTTTTCATCTATCCCCCTTTCACTGACCTGAAACCGAGGAACTTGCCGGATCTTACCCCAAACACGCACTTCTTAGGGTTCAGCTTCATCTGATACTTGCGAAGGGTTACAAAAGGTTTCTTCGAGGTCAGTAATGTGGGCTTCTTCTGTAGTGCTCTTGACGATGCTATCGTCAACATACACTTCCACATTTCGGCCTTTCTAAGCCGCGAATATCCTGTCTACCTGCTTCTGATAGGTAGCTCCTGCATTTTTCAAACCAAACGGCATAACTTTGTATGCATAGATGCCAGCATCTGTGATGAATGTCACTTTATTCCTGTCAGATTCTAAGAGGCTGATCTGATGGTACCCAGAGAAGGCGTACCCATAAAGCTCAACAGTGCGTGGCCGCTAGTGGAGTCCACCAATTGGTCAATTATGGGCAGTGGGTAGCAGTCCTTGGGGCACGCTTTATTCAAGTCTGTGAAGTCCACGCACATCCGCCATGACCCATTGGCTTTTTTGACCATCACCACATTAGCTAACCATTTCGGGTACGCACAGGGCTCGATGAAATCTACCGCTAGCAGTTTATCCACCTTTTCTTTGATTGCAGCATTCTTCTCAGCCGAGAAGTTTCTCTTCTTCTGCTTTACCGGTCGCATATCCTCGTTGACATTCAACCGGTTGGCCATAAATGCAGGATTAATTCCCGGCATCTCATCTGCCGAGAACACGAAGACATCAACATTGCTTCGGAGCAAACTTATCAAGTTTACTTTAACGTTATCCCCCAAGTCGGCCCCAATGTTAACTGTTCTCTTCAGCCTGTCCTCTTCTAGGCTAATCTCCTCAGTTTCTCCTTCAGGGCTAGGTCTCGGCATGTCTGCCGGCCTTCCCTTAAAGTTTTCCATGGACATATTTTTGTTAGCTTTATTCTCTGTCCTCTGCCTTTTTTATCTCAAATGGTGGTGAGTCTGTCGGCCTTTTATGCGTTGAGAATTTCAACGCTGTTAAGTAATATGCCCGGGCTGATTCCTGGTTTCCTTTCAGTCTCTCTCGGTTTTCCACTGTTCGATGTATAAATCATTGTTAGGTGGTATGTAGACACCACGGCTTGAGCATCGTGAATCAGTGGTCGCCCTATGAAGGCGTTGTAAGCTGCCGGTACATCAACGACCAGGAATTCCACCACGAGATCTCTGGACTGGGGCCCCTCTCCCAGCTTAACTGGTAACTTAATGGTGCCTTCAGAGATGACAGATGCCGCTGTGAAGCCGATCACTGGATATGAGACCGCCTTTAAACATGACCTCCCTAAGCCCATCTTCTCGAATGTCGGCATGAACATAATGTTGGCTGAACTGCCGCCATCCACAAGGATGCGATGGACCATCGCAGTAGAGATATGCATAGATACTACCAAAGGGTCATCATGAGGATAAATGATCCATTTAGCGTTCTCTGCCGTAAAAGCTACGGATGACATTGCAGGTGGTGCCGGCCATTGTCCAGTGTTGTGGTAGTGTACCTGGTGCCTTACTTCTTTCAGACTAGCTTTAGCGCCATGTATGCTTCCACCATGAATAGGTCCTCCCGAGATACATGTATCTCAGTTTTTCTCTCTTTCACCGGCTTTCTCTTACCGTCATCCTCTCAGGGTGACCCTTCCCTGTCAGTTCTGGCTTGATATTTCTTGAAATAGCCTCTCCGTATCAGATCTTCGATCCCATCTTTCAGGTCCTTGCAGTCGTCTGTGACATGGCCGTAATCTCTGTGGAAATCACACCACTTCGATTTGTCACGACCCTTGTAGAACATTTTTCTAGGTCGCTGCCATTTGTCTCCCTTCTTGTGCAACTCATAGATCTCGGCTCTAGACATCGTTAGGGGAGTGTAATTGTGATAGTGTTCTGGCCGTCTTTCCTGGCCTTTTTTCACCGAGTTACTCTCCTCCCTTCTACTGGAACTGTCAGACTTTCTGTCTTTCTGGTAGTTTTCCTTGTCCTTATCTTTCTCCTTCTCTTTCTCCTTACCATCTCCCTCAGACCGTTTGGAAGTTGCCGCCTTATCGAATTCTTCTCCTCGGATGAGTTCATTGGCTTTGCCGAGGACTTCAGTCAGGCTGGTCAATTTCTTGCGGCCTAAGTAACTTCTGAAAGCAGTACCCTCTTTCAAACCAGTCATTAGTGCAACAACTGCGACCTCTTGCTTCAAGCTGGGGATGGTAACGACTTCAGAGTTAAAGCGGCCGATATAGTCCCTCAAGCTTTCCTTCTCTCCCTGCTTGATGGACATCAGTTCACCAGTAGTCTTTTCCCTCCGCTTATTGCTGACGAAGTGTGTTACAAACATGGATGTGAGTTGCCGGAAATCATAGATAGTTGCCGGCGGGATGCTTTTAAACCAAGTATGCGCCAGGCCAGCTAAAGTGGAAGGGAACACTTTGCCCCAAACAGAATCAGTGTCGGTGTACAACATCATGTGTTCCTCATAAGCAGATATGTGGTCTTCAGGGTCCGTTTTGCCATTATACTTACCTGTCAGCATCTTGATTTTCACCATAGGCTCCTGAAGTAAGGTAGTCGTGATATGAATTTCGAGGCTGATTTCGAACACTTTTTGTGTTTATGATCTTTGTGGACGAACAACAATGAAAGTAAAGGGATATTACTCTTAAGCCGCGGTTAAGAGTATGGACAAACAAGTCTCGGTTGTTTGTTTAGGTTTACTACTCGGAAACCTAGTGTTAGCTTTCGCTCAACATATGCAAAACATGCACATCAATTTACTCAAATTCACTCTACCTCTTTAGGAGGATAGGCGCCTTTATTTATAGTAGAAGAGGCAAGAAAACCTTGCTCTCCAAGACTCTTACATCACACGGCCATCCTTAAGAAAATAAGGAAAGTGCTTCCTGAATTAAAGCCTAGAATCTAGCTCAACTTTAAGGAAACTCTAGCATAAGGAAAGATGCTCAAGACTTTCCTAAAATGCTCTAGATTCACACGCCTAAACCTAAAGCTATTACAACTCAGATTTCGGCCAACTTATTATAACCAACTAACAATAAAAACAACTTAAGACATTAACTAATTTAACTAACAAACATAATAAAAGACATAATTGTTTATTACATGTAAAACCTCTACTTTAAGAGTAAAGTAAAACCATGCAACAATCCTAAGAAAGCAAATTAAACATAGAAATGATGCTTGATCTCACATCATTCCCCCTTCTTGAAAGAAAAACTTGTCCTCAAGTTCTCGCCATGTATGACAACAAACCACCAAGAGATCATCCATATGAGACGAATGAACACCAACAGGATCACCAACTGCAGAAGATCAAAGATCGAACAATGATTCATGAGACCTTGAACAAACAACCCTGTCTCGGGGACTTGGATTAGTATGAACATAAACTTTAACTACTTCATGTAATATTATATTTTTCTTGAACAAATCAGATTGAAAACATGATATAGGTAATCGTTCTTCAATGATTGGAACGTCCAAGATCAAATCTTCATTGTCCAAATTTGAAAAAGATTCAGTCTTTTCTTCTTCTTCAACATGAGAAGGTTGTGTAGCACTCGCTTCTAATGTATGGCAAAGAGAATATTCGACAGGTGTAACCACTTCAGCAAAAAGATTATGCAACGCATGCCCAAATGCTTCACTTAGTGTTTTTGCAATTTTAGAATGATCCAAGGGTTGTATGTAAAACCTCTCACGTACTTCATCATATGCTAAATCAAATTCCTCCATACGAACCAAACAACAACAATCAACTGCAATCTTTCCAGTAATCTGCCCAGAACTTTCACTAAGAGTTCGAGATCTAAAACCTAAGGAAAACACTTCGAAATTTCATGAAATTTTGTCAAAACATAGATCTATGTATCTGAAACACTCTACCAAAATTTCATTAACAAATACACAGCCAATTATTTGCAGTTTTAATTCTCCCAAAACTGGTCTAGAATCGTTCGGTTTTGACCAATTATCAAAAACTTATTCGACTAAATAGCAAATTTCTTCAACAATTATGAAACTTTCCAGTATTAAACTAGACCAAAATTAGTCCAATTTTAAGCCAAGAAACACTCAAAAATTCGTTGTATGCTAGGAGAACGAATTGCCCAAAGTTTACCTGAAAACTGCTTGAATCTGCCAGAAAATTATCTCTGAATGTTTCAATTTCTGTGACTTCGTAACTGATTGGATTGCTACGAAATTTTTATAAAATAAACTTTAATATGTCAACTGGCACCACACAAAATTTCAGCTTAATACAAACTTTCACGCTCCCTCACACGCCTCAACAACCACACTGCTCTGATACCAACTGATATGAATTTCGAGGCTGATTTCGGACACTTTTTGTGTTTATGATTTTTGTGGACGAACAACAATGAAAGTAAAGGGATATTACTCTTAAGTCGCGGTTAAAAGTATGGACAAACAAGTCTCAATTGTTTGTTTAGGTTTACTACGCGGAAACCTAGTGTTAGCTTTCGATCAACATATGCAAAACATGCACATCAATTTACTCAAATTCACTCTACCTCTTTAGGAGGATAGGCGCCTTTATTTATAGTAGAAGAGGCAAGAAAACCTTGCTCTCCAAGACTCTTACATCACACGGCCATCCTTAATAAAATAAGGAAAGTGCTTCCTAAATTAAAGCATAGAATCTAGCTCAACTTTAAGGAAACTCTAGCATAAGGAAAGATGCTCAAGACTTTCCTAAAATGCTATAGATTCACAGGCCTAAACCTAAAGCTATTACAACTCAGATTTCAGCCAACTTATTACAACCAACTAACAATAAAAACAACTTATGACATTAACTAATTTAACTAACAAACATAATAAAAGACATATTTTTTTGTTACATGTAAAACCTCTACTTTAAGAGTAAAGTAAAACCATGCAACAATCCTAAAGAAAGCAAATTAAACATAGAAATGATGCTTGATCTCACATCAAGTCGAGAATGGAGAATTTCGGAGAGATACCGGTGCTCTACGCCGGGCTTACTCGCTCTCTCTCCTGGGCTGAGATGATTGCTGGATCTCAATGCCTTGTTGATCTTCTTCATCTCCATCCCCCATAAGCTCTGTGGGAGTCTTAGAATTTTTCCCTTGATCCTGATCATGCCGGCTTTGGTCACCCTGTTGGCCACTAAGGAGAGATTGAATCTTCCTAACAGGACTATGTAGCCTATTCAGGGAACGCTTTATAGCACGACCAACCGGTGGAGTTTGACTCGCCATGGCTTGAAAGACCTCGGCAGCGCTCTTGAGTCTCTCAGGGTTGAGGGGTTTCAGCAACCCTCTTACCCTTGTCAGCTTGTTTGGAGGATCCAACCACCGGTTGCGGGGTCTTGAAGCCGGGAGGTCCATCCTCTTGAGCATTGTTGTTCTCATCCGTTTCCGGCATCCCAAAAGTTTGCTTAGGATCCATAGGGAAGATAGGCTGGCAAGATCGTGGCTTAATACTAAAGGTATAGTTCACCCCTCCTTCTAGCGCCAATTGTTCCGGTATGGAAATGCTGTTAGGGTGAACCGGTATCCCTCAATCACGTATGCCGGTTTGATGTCGTGCAAGACAGAACACGTAAACTAACCTCAAGGGTTGATCCGAGGAACGCCCCTCCAGTGCCTAAGTCAGTAAAGGGTAATGACCGGTATACCTCAAGTAGAGTGTATTAGTATATGTGAACGTACCTTATGACTCCGATCATGGGGTATTTATAGGAGCCAGCAGTGACCCAATGATCCATATGATACATGGTCATTTCCTATAAATCCTAGTTCTATCAGGATTTGTTTGTTTTCCTAGTTCTAGTAGGAATATGACTCTTAACATCCTAATCTTACTAGGATTAGAACTCCTAGTTCTGTTAGGAGTATAATAGTTTGTAATTCTAGTTGAGTTAGAAATCCAAATCCTAGTTGGATTAGGATTCTAATTGGAGTAGAGTTATATCTTTAATAGGATTAGGAGTGTGATTTCTTTCTTATCTAGTTAGTGTGTGCCAAGTTGAGCTTGTTCTACTTGGTTTAGGAGTGTGATTTCTTTCTTATCTTGTTCGTAGTTTCCTAGACTTAGAAGGACTAGGGTTTGTTTTATTTGCTTTGTGTTACACGCCTATTTAAAGGCTTATTGTTCATTGAATAAAATCAGTTTTGTGTTTTAAAGAATTAAAGTGTTAAGCTTGTTGTGCTTGCATAGAACTGAGAGTTCAAATACACAAGCCGCGACTTTGTGTGATCTTGGAGCCGAGACTCATAAGAGAACCTCTTAAACTGCGATTTAAGAGCCTATCCCTTTTATTTTCATTGTTGTTCGTCCATAATTCACAAAATACAAAAAGAGTTCGAAACCGCCAACAAAAATCACATCACCCAAGCAAGGTAGGACACTGCTCCTATTGGTTGAATACAATTCTATCCTCTTTTGATACTTATCTTTAGGCCTATAGGCGCGTTGAATAAAACTGGATCAGACGCGGGCCCATTCAATGATGACCCAAGTGGTAAACACTGGTAAGGTCTTCGTTAGACGATGGTAGAATAGGAATACCGGTATAATACCTGTTTACATCCTAATATTTAGAGAGTCATCAAGATATCTTGACCATGTCGGTCAATGACGGCCCAGTTGGACCGATAGGGAACTTAACAGCCCCATACAACTTTAATATTAATATTTTTGTTTTTGGAAACTAAACTATAGATTATGTTTGTGATAATAGTTATTATATGTTTGGTATATTTTAGGACCAATCACTCGACAGAGGACCTTGGTGAACCCTTTCCTTGCAAGGGGTCAAGATGTCATTTTTGCTAACAATGTAATTCTTTGCAGAGGAGGGGTTTGGCGACGTCAAGCTCATATATTCAGTAGATGTGCCGGCTGTGACCCATTCAAAGTGGATGTGAAGCCACCATGGACGACCTCCGAATATATTGTGCATGAGTTTGAAGTGGGTTGGCGCAGATACAAATATAAGATAAGAATTGCAAGCCTTGGTTTCTCTTTTTTGGGCACAAAAGGCAATAGTTATATGTAGGAGAATGGTCGGCTCGTGAGGAGATTTGCTCCAAGAGTTGCGAAGGAACTTTGAAGCTGTTGGGAGTGAGGCGAGCACTTCTGCGCCCGATATGTAGAAGATGAGGAGTGATCGATCGAGGACCCTATACCATTGATCTCCTAATCCTTAAACTCATTTTAGTAGTTTGTTCGCTTATCGATTAAATTGGCTTTATAGTAGATGTGTTTGTATACAATACTACATACGTATGTTGCATATATGTAGCATGCACTCAATGGCAGATGTTTGTTTTCATTCTTGTTGTCTTAAATCTTAGTATGGTGTTGCATGCATGCATGCATAGTAATTGTAATAGACTGAAAATTAGAAATACTTTGAAAGGGAAAGGTAATGATGATAATGATAATGATGTTTTGTCAGAGGCGGCGCTGAGCACGTGCAACATAGGCTACCGCACAGGGCCTCGCAAATTTTGGGGCCCCATATACTATTTTTATATTAATAGATATTGACTCATTGTATAAGACATTTTTTATTGTTGGTGTAGGACTCATATATCATATATGCATAGTTTTTACTGTAGCAGTATGACTGATATGAAACCGGATAGTAAATTGATCAAAATACCACTCCTGATAATATGATTACGACTTTGATTCCATCAAATTACTCCAAACTTAATTAATCAAATAATAATTTTTAATACACTCCTGTATTAAAACTAAAGGTTTATGTCACTCTTAACCATCTAATAATTTAAAAGACACCTTTCATTAATACACCTTTCATTAATACTAATAATAAAATAAGTCATAGGTAGAATATAACTCTTCCTTAAGGGTATTGGTAAAACCATGAGCTATTCAAACATTAAAAAGATAGTATAAGACAAGATTGTAACACATGGCTATTCATGATTTCATCCTATAAATTCTTGCCTTGATGTCAATAAATGAAAGTCAATGGAGTAAAACTAAAGAGACAACGAACTCAAAGAATGCCTCTGACTTTACCTCAATGATGTTAAATGTGTGAATATTTTTTAAAATTTTAATACAAAATTTAAATTTAAAAAAAATCTTTGTACTTTCAACATATTAATAAAGGGACCAATATAATCTTAACTGAACATGGCTTCTTGAAAGATGAACCGTCCCTGTGCTTTGTTAATATAATTCTGGTTATTTTGCGTACGTATTTGGGATTAATTATCCTAGACATACCAGCTAAGGTTTATTATCCAAATTTAAGCATGTTAATTAGGGTGGTATAGTGCATGATATCTCTAATTAATATTGTAGGGATGATGAATATGTATGTATATATATGTTCTTTCCATTCATTTTATTTGGAGGCCAACCAACTCGAGGTACGTAGTATGTATAAGCATGAAGTACGTAGTGCATTGGTTTCATAATTAGCATTTTAACGGCTTGGCCCAATTGTAAAGTAGTACGTCGTAGTTAGTTGGTTCTTGATTATGTAGTAGTGTGTTAAATCATTGGAAATTAATGCAATAACAAAAGTCGGGGTGGTTTGGGCATATTTGCCTTAATTGGGACATAATTGAATGCTCGCTGTTTGATTATATATGCTAGCTACATAATTGAAAGTTACCCATATTTTGAATTTAGTTTTTTTAAGGTGGGTCGGAACTAGGAAGTGGAGTCCCGACTCCCAAAAATTGCTATTTTATGAAACTATTCTCCAAACTAGCTAAATTTAAGTAAAAAGTGAAACAAATCCAATTAACTTTGCATTTGATTGGATTTATAATCTTAAATTTTGTAGGATTTTATTCCACATTGCAAAGGAAAATAATTACCAATAAAAGTACAAAGTACATCAAAAGCAAGAATCCATTAAAACCCATTTGGAATGCGTTTTTCTCCTGTCGACGAGTTGTTGTTATGAGTATTACACATCAATCCTATATGATAAGTGGCGGCAAAAAGAAAAATTGGCTTTTAATTTTTTATATATATTTTAATTTTTTTGGGTTGTTGTTGTTGTTGCTAATTCTTCATAAAACTTGTTTGGGGGTTTTACATTATATACTTTTAGGTTTCATCAATTATTTTTGTCTTTTTGAGTCTAAATTGAGTTTTTCTGGAGTTTTGAGAGGATGTTCGATCGATACTTTTAAAATCTTTTACTCCATATTTTTCCATGTAAAAAAATTTAAATAGTTAAATAAATAAAGAACTTACCATCCCATAGCAATTATTAAAGGATGACTTTACAATGGTCTTTCAGAAAAAAGACCACCATAAGGTATTACTAATGGAGCAATATTAGCCACCAATTTGTCCATGTAAGATAATCATTTTATCTTTTTTTTTAATGTATATATATATTAAAATATTCCTATTGTATATTTTCCAAAACAGCAACAAATATCCATGATTCCAATATTCCTAATTCTGTAATTCATATTCTCCATTATAACAACTGATATTTATGAATTAATTTTTTCTCCAAATTCTTTTTTGATTGATTGTGTTCATCTTTTTCATTTCTTTGTAATTCCAATTAAGATACGAAATTCTTAAAGCTAATTTTGCTGCTCGATCTCGGATTTCAAGAAACAACTTGAATATTGGTATGGTTTACATATGATGTTACCATGTCATCAAGTTAGACATTAAGCGACTTAAGGAATTTGAAGGTTACACACTTGTTCTTAGACAAGTGGGAGATTGAAGGATTTTGTCCTCGATCAAGTGTAGCAAACTAAATGTATATGGACAGATTATGAAGATAATATATTCAATAATATTAGGTGACCGCAACGTTTTGCTAGAAGCTAATTGCGGTTTGTTGGGCTAGTATATTTAGGCCAACTACTAATATGTATTGGGTCCTATGAGGTCACACAATGTGACAACCCTTGGATATTACCCAAATCCATTTGTGAAATGGGTTGGACGGTTTTAAAGATGGATGGAAGAGTTGTAACTCATGAGTTTATTAGGCTCATAATGTATGACATTATGAGGCAAAATAAAGCCTCATGAATCACCTCTTTGTAACCACCTTATATAATGATATGGGGTTACAAAGGAGAGGTGAGATATTACATCATTTCTTGTAGAGAAAATCTGATTTTCTTTGCTCCTCTCTTACTCCTCATTTTCGGCCATCACACCTCAAAAGCAAGAGGATTATTCTCTCTTCCGTACTAGCATACGTGGTGATCTAAGGGTTGTTCGTGGACCAACACTAGAGGAACGGCGGTTGACGTTCTAAGGGATCTCCACTAGAAGGCTCGTGGTGGAAGTGGAATTCACGCATCAAGAGGTATATACTACACTCTTAATTGATTCATGTTGATTTATGCAAAGATCTTGGTGTTAGATGTTTGAGTATGTGATACTCGTTTTCCGCATTAAGCATCTAAATTCCTACAGTAGTATCAGTTAGCCTATTGCATAGATTAATATGATCATGTGGATGCATGTTTTCCTTTATTTTAATTCCTTTAGGGGAGGGTATTAGCATGAGGATATTGTTTACATGATTAAAATTGGATTTTAATCTAGTGGGAGTATAAAAGTTGTTTATACATTTTTTGATACATATATATATATACATATATAATTGTTATATTATTTCATGTTTTAGTTAAGTTGTTAATTAGAATATGATGTATATATATATATGTATGATTCATGATTTGCATGCTTTGAAGTTTTTATGCTTAATTTGATTATGTATAATTCCATGGCATGAATTCTTGAATATGAGGCCAAGTATGATTTAGTTATGCATAAAAGTGTTTTAGTGTATAAAGAAAATCATACGTATTTTTGATTAAAATTGCCTGAATCGAAATCGGAAAAGTGGAAGCAGTGTGCTTCTCGCGAGTCGCGACTAAAATCGCGAGTCGCGACCCTGGTCGCGAGTCGCGACCTGTCTCGCGAGTCGCGAGAGGTGGTCTGCCTCTTCGGCTCGTCTCTCCTTCAACGGATAAAAACTTTAAGATCCGTTTATCCCTTAATGCATATTAATAAGTTATTATGCATGGTATCCTATGTTAATACTTAAATGAATTAAAATTATGATGGGAGTTTCATTTTGTGACATTTAATTTTATGTTAGGATGTTAGTTTTAATAAGTTGATTAATTCTTGCATGCTAGTGTTTGTGATTAAATGTCATGCAATGCTTTTATGTTTTAATATGATTAAAATATATGTGGTACCTTAGAGTGCTTGTGTATTTTTCTTTAAATTTAATAGTTGTTTAAATTTGTTAGATTAATATTATAATGCCCTTGGGAGATAAATTCTAATATGATTAAATTTATTGAGAGGTACTAACCATTTAATTTAATATGAGATTAAATTTGGTTGATGTTATTATGTTTTAAAGTTGTTGAAGCATAATAATTTATTTTAATAGTTGATTAAAATGCATGTTTTATATATATGATATTATGATTGCATGCGGTGACTAGTATGGCCCAAACTTGGATAGAAAATACGATCTGCGTATCGTTAATGTATTTTTGTAATCTAAATACGATCTGTGTATCGTTGGTATTTTTGTAATTGTAGTTTAAAAATTCCAAAAAAAAAATGATTATTCAAGTTGTCATAAGAAGAATGGTGATTCAATCTTATTCCATGAAGCACAAGGATGGAGATCCAAGGTGATTCAAGAATGGAGACCTTAAAGAGTAGTCTTTAGAGTTAGGGGCCATACTAGGATCACATTTCATTTTATGCATTTAAATATTGCTTTTGAATGCTTTCTAAGTTTTATTATGCATGTGATTTATTTTTGCAATGAGTTCACTAGTAATTAAATCACATAATAATTTACTTAGGTCCCTAAAGCTAATATTGGGTAATTGCTTTTCCAAATAAACATCTACTAAAATCTTGATCGTTAGTAATAGGTTACGCCAAAGCGAGTGTTACTTCCAATCTTGGGCTAAGTAGAGTAAATTTCCGAAATTTGCATGTTTAGTTTGGTTTGGCCCAACAAAATCATCAAAACGGTTTTGGATTTTGAAGCAAAGGGTTTGGTTTTTGTGTTTGGGTGACAAGTTCTGTCTAGGATTAGGAAGGCTTTCCCCAACGTTGTGGGTAACTTCCTTACCTGGGAACTTTCATCACCTTAGCAATCACCCATCAACTAAGAAATTACACTTGTTGTAATTAGTAAAAGAGTTTACTTACCTTTTAAATTTGGTTTTAAGTTGAGGCCAAAGTCCACTTATAAATCATGTTTGATAGGGTCTTAGAATCACTTGATTCAAAGGGGACATTTTGAAAATTGGTCAAGTTCATAGCTTTTATTTTAAAAGTGTTTAAAATTTATTAAAAGCTATTATGATAAACATACTTATTACTTTTGCATCTTCTATGTAGATATCATGTCTGGTAACAACAATAATTCACCTTTTAACTTACGTTCAATCCTTGAGGATAAGTTGAACGGCAAAAACTTCCTTGATTGGGAAAGGAATCTAAGAATTGTTCTTAGATCCGAAGGTCGAGAGGATGTTCTTGAAACCCCTTTCCCGGTTTTAACGACCACCTCTACTGAAGCCGAAAAGGCGGCCCACAAGGCCATTGCAGAAAGGTCGGTAATTGTTACCTGCCTTATGCTTGCGGCTATGGAACCAAGCCTTCAAAAGAGGTTTGCATGCTTGGATGCCTACAGTATTATCCGACAGCTGAAAACCATGTTTCAGCAACAAGCTCGGATAGAGAGGTATGAAACTCACAAGGCTATTCTTGAGTGTGCGTTAGTCGAAGGCAAGCCCGGTCGCCACTCATGTCTTTGAAATGATTGGTTATTTCGAGACAATGGAGAGGTTGGGCTTTCCTTATAGCCAAGAGTTGATTCTTGACATCATACCACACTCACTTCATGAAGGCTTCAACCACTTTAGGTTGAACTTCAATATGAATGGGGTGTCGAAACCCTTTGCCGAGTTACATGGGATGCTCATGGCTGCAGGAGCAAAACATCTCTGTTGCACCTAAGAAGGAAGTTCTTATGGTTCAAAAGGGAAAGGGTTTTAAGAAGGAATGGGGCAAGAAAAAGCGGGACAAGGGCAAGCAAGTTGCCACTAAGGCTGGCTGATAAGCCACAGCAAAAGCAAAGCCAAAGGTGGCCGCAAATGCCAAGTGCTTCCATTGTGATCAAATTGGTCATTGGAGGCATAAGCGCCCGAAGTATCGAAGGATAAGAAGTCCGGGGCTTCTTCTTCGGGTATCTATGTCATTGACATTAATTTAGCAACATCTACTTCTTGGGTATTTGATACCGGTTGTGTTTCTCACATTACTTCGAATGTGCAGGGACTAAGAAGGAGTAGAACCTTGGCTAAACGGGAGGTAGAACTGCGCGTTGGAAATGGTGCAAGGGTTGCGGCCGTTGCGGTTGGGACTTATAGTCTACCTTTGCCTTACGGTTTTATATTAGAGCTTAATAACTGTTATTATGTTCTGCTATTACCAAAAACATTATTTCTATTCCTGTTTTGGATAATGAAGGGTTTTCATTTACAATTGAGAAAGGTTGTTTCTCTGTTTATTTGAATTCAATGTTTTATGCTATTGCTAAAAGGTCTAATGGTCTATATTTCCTAGACTTAGACAAATATGTCCTTAACATAGACAAAAAAAACATAGATCAGCGATACTAATCCTACTTATTTATGGCATTGTCGTTTAGGACATATAAACGCGAAACGCATTCGAAGTTACATAAAGATGGACTTCTAACATCCTTTGACTTTGAGCCATTTGATGTATGTGAATCATGTTTAATGGGTAAAATGACGAAGTCACCTTTTCTTGGAAAGGGTGAAAGGGCCAAGTGATCTATTGGGTCTAATACATGCGATGTGTGTGGACCAATGAGCACAAAAGCTAGGGGAGGGTTTGAGTACTTCATTACTTTTACGGACGATTTAAGTAGATATGGATATGTCTATTTAATGACGCATAAGTCGGAATCATTTGAAAAGTTCAAAGAATTCCAGAATGAAGTCCAAAACCAGCTTGGCAAAACAATTAAAGCACTACGATCCGATCGTGGTGGTGAATATTTGAGCCAAGAGTTTAGTGATCACTTGAAGAGTTGTGGAATTCTTTCACAACTCACTCCGCCTGGAACACCTCAGTTGAATGGTGTATCCGAAAGGAGGAACCGCACTCTACTTGATATGGTTCGGTCTATGATGAGTTTTGCTGATCTTCCCATCTCCTTTTGGGGATATGCTCTCGAAACTGCTACTTTCACACTTAATCGAACTCCATCAAAGGCAGTAGAAAAGACTCATATGAGATGTGGAGTGGAATAGTTCCAAGTTTATCTTTTCTACGTATTTGGGGTTGTGAGGTTTATGTAAAACGTTTACTTTCGGATAAACTCGCCCCCTAAATCGGATAAGTGTTTCTTTGTGGGTTATCCCAAAGAGACCAAGGGCTATTACTTCTACCATCGGACTGAGGGCAAAGTGTTTGTTGCTCGTCATGGTGTCTTTTTGGAAAAAGATTTTATTTCCAAAAAGGCAAGTGGGAGTAATATATTTCTCGAAGAGGTTCGAGAAAAGCAACAAATGGACATAGTTCAAACTATGTTAGAGTTAGAAGCACAAGTGCCAGTTGTGGAACATGTAGTTCCTCCTTTGGTAGAATCTTCTCCCATAACTGACCAAGTGTTGGAGGACGTGCATCATGTACACGAACCTCCCTCTTGTCCCACTCGAATCTAATTCGTGCGAAAATTCTCAAGTTGTTGAGAAGAAAATTTCTCTGTTGCGGCCCTCGTAGGAGTAGTAGATCAAGAATACCAAACAAAAAGTTTGTTGATTTCTTGTTAACCGAAAGTTCTGAGATAATGATCTTAGAATTTGAGGAACCTACTACCTACAAGCAAGCTTTGATGAGTGAAGACTCCGAAAAATGGCTTGAAGCCATGAGGTCCGAAATGGCATCTATGTCTGAAAATCAAGTATGGGACTTGATGGATTTGCCGATGGGGTTACACCTATTGGTTGCAAATGGGTTTTCAAAGTGAAAACGGACAAGGATGGTAACATTCGGGTTTACAAAGCAAGATTGGTTGCAAAAGGGTTCAAGCAAGTTCATGGTATAGACTATGACGAAACCTTTTCACCAGTAGCAATGCTTAAATCCATTCGGATACTCCTAGCGATAGCTGCCTTCTATGATTATGAGATTTGGCAGATGGATGTCAAAACCGCTTTCTTGAATGGGTTCTTGAAAGAGGATGTGTATATGACACAACCGGAAGGTTTTGTGGATCCGGAATATCCTAGGAGGGTATGTAAGCTTCATAAGTCCATTTATGGATTGAAGCGAAGCATCTCGGAGTTGGAATCTTCGTTTTGATGAGGCAATCAAACTGTTTGGTTTTCTCAAAAACGGAGAAGAGTCTTGTGTTTACAAGAAGGAAAGTGGGAGTAACATAGTCTTCTTGGTCTTATATGTAGATGACATACTTCTCATAGGAAACGACATTCCCATGCTTGAGTCGACCAAGGAATGGTTGAAGAGTTGTTTTTCTATGAAAGACCTTGGAAACGCCGAGTACATTTTGGGGATCAAGATCTATAGGGATAGGTCTAAGAGGATGATTGGACTTAGCCAAAGAACTTATATAGATAAGATCGTTACTAAGTTCAATATGGAAAACTCTAAAAGAGGTTTTCTACCCATGCAACATGGTGTTTCGCTTAGCAAGACTCGGTGTCCTTCCTGGACTGATGAGATTAAGCGAATGAATAATGTTCCTTATGCGTCGGCTATAGGGTCCATTATGAACTCCATGATTTGTACTCGCCTGGATGTTTCATATGCCTTGAGCATGTGTAGCGATTCCAATCAAATCCGGTGACGCACACTTGGAGTGCGCCTAAGAATATCCTAAAGTACTTACGAAGGACTAAGGATAATTTCTTAGTGTATGGAGGTGAAAGTGAATTAATTGTTGAGGGTTACAGCGATGCGAGCTTCCGGGCCGACAAAGATGATTTCCGATCCCAATCTGGTTTCATCTTTTGTCTAAATGGAGGGGCGATGAGTGGAAAAGTTCAAAGCAAAGTACTATCGGCGATTCTACAACGAAGGCGAGTACATTCTTTGCACGAGATGCAACGAAAGGAAGCCGTTTGGATGAAGAAGTTCATTCGGAGCTAGGAGTAGTGCCTAGTGTTGGAGATGGTATTGTTTTACATTGTGATAACAATGGTGCCATAGCTCGGTCTAAGGAACCAAGATCACATCAAAGGTGTAAACATGTACTTAGGAAGTATCATCTCATTCGAGAAATCGTTGAGAGAAAAGATGTAATAGTTAGCAAAGTTCATACGGATAGCAATGTCGCCGATCCTTTGACTAAACCATTGCCTCGGCCTAAGCATGAGAGTCATACTAGGGCTATAGGACTTAAGCATGTAGGAGAGTGGCTTTGATTGTGTACTATTTACTTTTAATTAGTTCACAGTTATAGTTACTCTTGTGATATGTTTGGTTATGTTTATCAATAAAAGGTTATGTTCTTATTTAATCTTGGTTTAGTATTAAATAAAATGTTCAAAGTATTTTATAACGTTTGATAGGATTGTCAAATATGTGATTTGACGAATGAAACCCTATCCAGTGAACAAGAGTTATAATTTACCTTTGTCCCTAGTTCGAATCATTAAAATTGAACGTAAATGATTATGTTTCATGGACTAGATTGCAAGTTGATTGATAGCGCAGTTTCATGGGCTATGGGGACATAGAGATGTCTAGTCATTTGCATAGGCGTGTATAGTTGATACACGTTGGGCAGACCTAGTGGGAGTTCTCTAAAAGGTTTATGAGAATCTCATTAATACATTTAGTGGATTCCTTAGACATGAGTTTGACACTATTCTTGCTTAAGGATTAGTATATTTTTGACACTGCAAAACGTCGTGCCGTAAAAGGAGTCTATAAAAGCAGTGTTCGGAACTACTATGAATTGAGTGGGAGTTTTGGTTATACAAGACTGGATAAAGTCCTCCTAAGAGTTAGGATTGGTGTCTTGGCCTCTTGAAGAGCGAGCGAAAATGCATGGCCGTGCTCAAATGGATTAAGGAGTTAATCATTTGTTTCGACGGTTCGAACTCGGATTTCAAGAAACAACTTGAATATTGGTATGGTTTACATATGATGTTACCATGTCATCAAGTTAGACATTAAGCGACTTAAGGAATTTGAAGGTTACACACTTGTTCTTAGACAAGTGGGAGATTGAAGGATTTTGTCCTCGATCAAGTATAGCAAACTAAATGTATATGGACAGATTATGAAGATAATATATTCAATAATATTAGGTGACCGCAACGTTTTGCTAGAAGCTAATTGCGGTTTGTTGGGCTAGTATATTTAGGCCAACTACTAATATGTATTGGGTCCTATGAGGTCACACAATGTGACAACCCTTGGATATTACCCAAATCCATTTGTGAAATGGGTTGGACGGTTTTTAAAGATGGATGGAAGAGTTGTAACTCATGAGTTTATTAGGCTCATAATGTATGACATTATGAGGCAAAATAAAGCCTCATGAATCACCTCTTTGTAACCACCTTATATAATGATATGGGGTTACAAAGGAGAGGTGAGATATTACATCATTTCTTGTAGAGAAAATCTGATTTTCTTTGCTCCTCTCTTACTCCTCATTTTCGGCCATCACACCTCAAAAGCAAGAGGATTATTCTCTCTTCCGTACTAGCATACGTGGTGATCTAAGGGTTGTTCGTGGACCAACACTAGAGGAACGGCGGTTGACGTTCTAAGGGATCTCCACTAGAAGGCTCGTGGTGGAAGTGGAATTCACGCATCAAGAGGTATATACTACACTCTTAATTGATTCATGTTGATTTATGCAAAGATCTTGGTGTTAGATGTTTGAGTATGTGATACTCGTTTTCCGCATTAAGCATCTAAATTCCTACAGTTCATGGTATCAACCACCATATACAATTCATAAGTGTTGAATTTGTATTTATTTTGATTTTTGATCTTTCCCTTATTCACAAATTTCAGACATTGATTAAGTGTGCTTAGTTATATATTGTATTTTTTCTAATTGATGTTCAAGGATAATTACTGGTATTTTAGCCATTGTTTACCATATTTAATTATATATTGAGTTTTTCCTGCTAGTTTTAGGTTAATCTCGCTGGAAAAAATGGTGCTTTATCGAACATGAGAAGTTAGGAGATAATTGTCATGAAACAGTAAAGATTCGTGTATTAGTTGTTTGCTGTTATTAATTAAAGTTAATGTATGTAGTCATAATCGAACTTTTTTTTATGTATGGTTTGAGAAATTCGTTGGCGTTTTTTGTTAATTTCATTACATGTTGTTGGACATTTCTTTTAGCATTATGCCATTCTTTCGTTATGAATAAATATAATTTGTTTTCTAATTATTATGGCATTGTTCATACAAGTTGAGTTACATTTCCAAAAATCGTATTAAAATCAGGGGTATTACCTACATTTTCTTGACAAATATATTAACACCTATTAGTACTCCGTTGTATGTGGTTTTTTTGTTGTTGTTATTTTGGTTGTTGTTATTGATTTTGTTGGATATGGACAAATGTAGTTTTTTATTTTATTTTATAGCTATCCACATATAAGTCTTTGGTCATTACGATATTATACTTTTGATATGCCTTCCATTTATTTGAACTTGACATTATAACATAACTGTTAGTTGTTAATATTACATATGTGTACTTAAATTATTTTTCTTGTCAATATATTATTGTTTACTGTAAAGAAACATATCCTACTTATATATACTTTCCTATTCTTGTAAATCTTTTTGTTTGTTTATTTAAAATTTATTTATTTTAGAAAATTACTAAAGTTTTTCTTTTAAAAAAATTGTCATTTTGATCTTCCTTATTTTCATAGCCATTAGCGAAATTTATGGAAAAAACTTAATTAATTTTCTCATATTAAAAAGTAATAACTAAAATTATTGAAATAAGTTAGAATCAAATTACGAAATATATATGGAAATAGGAATCATAAATATTAGTTGCTATAATGGAGAATATGCATTAGGAATATGTGAATCATGGATATTTGTTGTTATTTTGGAAAATATACAATAGAAATATTTTAATATATCTACATTAAAAGAAAAGATAATTTTATCCTACATGAACAAGTTGGTGGCTAGTAATGCTCCATTATTAATACCTTGTGCTGGCCTTTTTTTGGATAGGCCATTGTAAAAAATTTGATTATTAAAAAGATGTGTAGAAGAAACACAAAACAGTTAGAAAAGTGAAATTCAGCTTGTGTTGAGTGTGCAAGAGGATGAGATAGGATTAATTGAACTAAATTTTAGAGCAAGAATAAAGAGTACATATGAGGCGTTCTTTTTACTTTTGACAAATTAAATTATAATGTCTTTTCAAAATATAGGATTAGTTTTACAACTCTTAATCCTATACTAAAATCTTCTTTTATCTTTAGTCATCCAAATAATCCTATAAAATTTAAAACTCATTATTTTCAATCTCATTAGTTTATAATAAGTTCAAGCTTATATAGTGTAGACACGTAATCGTGTCTCCCCATTTAAGGGGCCAATGATGAAACACACCGTGGTCTTAATTAGTCCTACTCAAGGGCATAACAGTTCGAAAAGCCAACCAAAAACTATTTCGAAAAGTGTTGAAGTCTTATTTTAAAACTCACTTAATTATTCATGATAATTAAATGTATTTTGAGCCCAACTCTTTGAAATGCCCAATTAATTGTTTTATTTCAATAAAATAAATTTTTTCAAATAAATTTTTTTTATAATCAAAATACGATTTTATCCCGTAAAATTAGATTTCGGGAATTAAAAGATAAAAGAAAATCTTTAAAACGCATTTTTATCAAAAAGTTGTCAAAACGTGTCAAAAGCAAGGCGGTGCTCTGAGTGTACAGCCCTGCGTCGAGCGCACGTGTCATGCCACGTAAGTGTGCGCCTAGCGCACAACAGTGTGCCGAGCGCACGTATCATGTCACGTAGACTTATGTGTCATACAATTTCCTGCACCAAGCGCACTTCTCTGTGTTAGACATATCTTTTCTTTTTTTATCTTTTCCAAAGCGCGTACCACGTGTACGCTTTCTACTGGGCATGCCGCATCAGGCGCGCCAATCCGCGTCAAGTTCGATTTTCAGGCTTCACGATTGCTCGTCCCGAACCGCAAATAAGTACATGCACCCAAGTGCACGTAGAGCATGGTGCACCCTCTTCTAAACTACGTCGTTTTATCATTTTTTGAGTCTATAATTTTAAAAAATTGTTGTTATTTGTTTCCTTAAATTTTGAAACTAAAGATTCCCTTTTCAAATTTAAATTTAAAAGGTACATGTTCTTTTACCTTAAGCGTAAATGTTCATTTACTATATGTTCTTTTCATTATAACCTATGTTCTTTTATAAAAATAGATTTATATGTTCTTTAATTTTAAGTTGTGTGTTCTTTTTTAAAGTAGAAAAGTTGTTGAAAAAAACTCGCGTTCTTTTATATAAATGGTATGTTCTTCTTGGGTGCACAATGAGCATTGTGCACCCTAGTGCATAATCCACGCTTTGGTCCCGAACGTTGTCAATCTCTCAGACCCAAGCCACGATATTATCCTGAAGGACCTTGAATAATCTATTATTTTTATATTACTAACAATTTTCTTCAAAATGTAGATCTTTAATATAAAAATTGCTCTTTTTTTATAGTCTAACCTTTTATTTCTCTTTTTTATTTATTTTCATACATTATTGCATGCTGAATTGCCTGATTGTTCAATGCATTATTTTTTATCACCTACATGTTATTATTGCTAATCAAAGACCTAAGGAACTATTCTAATATTACTCAGATAATATGGACAACCTGTTAGGTTCCCTATAATTTGATTGCCTAATAACTTGTCACTAACAATAGTATTTTTATGTGTTTCCTGAGCCAACCTAGACTAAATTATTTTTAGGGTGCTAAAAATATTTATGGTTATTCTATTGCATAAAAATTGACATGGATCGATATTTAGTATAGGCCAGCAATGGGCGAATATGGTTCATTATGATCATATTCGTGCCCTCACCCCCGAACTCAATCTTTGGTTCATTTTGACCATCTATGGAGTCTGGACGGGGAAATCTACATTGAATAAGTCTCTAAGATGTCCCTACAGTTTGCAATTATCCAATTAGGTTTATGAGTCTTCCTTTAAAGACTTGTGGGCGACTTCAAAACAATTTTCAAGAAAACCTTTACAATGGGGTAGTCAAATCAAATAAGCGCTCATCCCGCGTAGGCAAAATAAAAACATGCCTACAATTTGGCGACTCCACTGGGGAGGATTTTAAAAAATATATTTTTTAAATGAGCAGGTGAAACTCGAATTCATACTCTTTTTATGCTTTAGAATGACATTACAGTTTTGCATATGCATGGCTATTTTTCAGCCACCATAAGGACAATCTACCCTGCCTCATTAGCACATGTTCTATGTGTGAGGTCGCCCCCGAGGGGTTTGCGCTTATTCCTTCCAAAAAGCTTCCTGAGTGATAGTGTTGAATCTTAGTTATAAGCAAACCTACCAAAACATGACATTGTTTTCTTGTTCCTGACTTGAGAACTGGAGTGTGTCTTACACGTGGCCACCTCTTTAAGCAGGGGTACGAAGCGTGGGATCAATCTCTTAGTCATGGACCCTTTCAGCCTTAACCTAAACCTGACCATAGTTTCAAACACAGAACTGGACTTTAGGTTGGAACTTTTGCATCCATGTTACATGACATTTGCTTGTGATTGCAATTTTGGTTGTTATTAACTTGTCAAATTTCCGTCGTTATGTATTTTTGTCTAAAATCGCGTCGAAAAAACAAATAAAAGATCGTCAATTGGCCAAAACCTTGCCTCAATCCCCGAAAAACATGTCGGGGCCGGGAGTAGTGCGCTAAACGCATTAAGTTGCGCTTGGCGCACCACTCCCGCGCCAGACGCAAGGTTGTGTGCCGCGCACAACAATGCTGCGTGGCACGCAGTCTGTGCATCACATGCTTTTCGTCGATTTAGTCGTCGTGGTGGTCGATCCTATATTCGGTCCGTCTGCATTCGCGTGAAAAGCATGGTCATTTTAGGGGTCTCACCTAATTAAAAAAAAAACCAGTCTTTTCATGCAAGGTCAAGTCTATCCTAAAAAAGTGTATCTAGAAAAATGGTCGTGGTAGAATTAGAATTGTCACTAGAGGAAAAATTGTCAATTGCTGTTGTAAAAGGGCTGCAGTTGTGTAGGAAACCGCATCCCTTCCTTTAATGGCTGCGGTCAAGCCTAAAACCACGGCCCTTACTAGAACAAAGGGCTGCGGTTTTGGGCTTGACCGCAGCCCTTAAAGGAAAGGCTGCGGTTTTCTACACAACCGCAACCCTTTTTTTATTTTTTACACTCCCAGCAGCACCGCGCTTAATTTGCATTTCCCTCGCTCATTATTTTCGTTCACTCTCTCCTCTTTAAGCAGCGACCCAGCCAGCACCCTCTCCACCTCCTGCGCGCCACCCCCCTATGCGCCACCCCCACCGCACCACGCAGAACCCTCTCCTCTGCTACGCGCCACCCTCGACGTGGTTAGAAACGCCACCAGCGAGTTCCTCCCCACGCACCTGAGCGCGAAAACCGCTCTAAGTTGCGCGCCAACCACCTGAACGCGAGGCACCTGTGCGCCAACAACCTGAGCGGCATCCACTGCTGTGCGCCACCCACTCCCTCTCACGCCATCGCGCGGCACTACCCAGAGTCAGCCACCACCCAACCACCGCGTCGGCCTATAGCTAGGTTTGCAATTTTCTGAATTTAATGTTGTTTTTCACCAGATTAACCTTCTTTTACACACCTAGAAAGTCAAAAGCTTTATTTATGTTATCTTATAGTTCTATCCTTTGATATTTTTCTTCATATATGTTTCTAGTTGATTTTTGCTTCACTTGCTTGGTAACTTTTGTTCTGTAATTAACTTTCAATTTCTCTAAATTTATTGGTGAAGAATAAAAAAAATCCACACCCACAAGGTGTTTGATCTTTTGTCCAAGAGAAATTAGCCAAAACCCTTGTTTTTTCTTCTGTTTTAGTGATGTATCCTGTGCTTGTTGATCCTGAATTAGAAAGCCTGAGCCATGAATTTAAATACAATCCTGAGTTGCTTTCAAACTTTTTCACACATCAAGACTTTGGAAATGGGATTAGTTTAGGTGGGATCTTTGAAAACAGTAATTTGGTTGATCAAAAACCTCAATATGCTCCTTAATATGCTCCTTAAGTTGTAATTTTACTAGTGGAATATGACTTGAATTTTGTTGTAATGTGTTTCAATATGGGTAAGATATGATACTTTATATATATTAATGTATTTCTTATAATAATATGCAATTTGCATTTACTATATGCTAACAATTTTTTCGATTTTATGTGTCTTAGATATTAGCATATTGGAAGCGGCAAATCAACTAGGAGATAGTGCAGAGTATATATAAAGATCGATCTCCATATTAGTTGTTATTGGTATGTATTTATGATAAAGACAATTCATTTTATATCTTCATTTATTGTGTGTATATGTAGATTCAATCTATGTGTATGTATATTTCTTGATATGAGATTGGATGAAAACAATTTAATTATGCTATGAAATGTATAAGTTATATGAATCATCATCATCAATCATATGCCTAGATACCCGTTCAAGACTTGCTCATTAGGAGTAAGTCTTGAATAGTCCCCTGTTTGGGACTGTCCTTGGACGTTTGATCTCACTTAGGTGGTGAATGTATGTCTTCTTTTCAATTCTAAGGAAAGTCTTGGCTTGTCGTTTCTCTACATTGTTCTCTGTGTACATATGTAGATAATCAATTATCTACATTGTGTACTTGGAGAACTGTAGGGAAATGCTGCCGGATTTTCCTTAGAATTGAAAAGTTGGCATATATTCACTAGTGAGATTAAACGTCCAAGGATGGGTTAGGTTGGAGTGATAAGGACCTTCGGATGCATGCATACATTTGCACATGTGACTCTCTTAGCCTCCATTTGTATGTGCGTGTTTTCAATATGTGATTGTCTTGCATGTGAATGTGCTTAAATGATTGATACTTATAATTGGTTGTGTTTAATTAGAGGTTTTCATGAATGAGATGGATTGTACTTGGATGTATGGTAGCCGTGAATCGATTGAGTTTGTGAATGGGGTCTCAGAATTTTGTAAATCTGCATTAGAATACCAAGCATCTTCTGGAGCAGTCGACTTTTATTGTCCTTGTTTAGATTATGGAAATGTGAGCAAGGTTAGTAGTATTCATTTGCTTAGGGAGCATGTCTTTCGTCGTGGGTTTAGGCCTCAATACCACGTATGGGTTTGGCATGGTGAGGAGGGGAGATATGCAAGAAGCTGTAGGATAATGAACGATGTATGTGAAGAGGAGAAGGATAGATTAGGTGATGATTTCGAGGATGATGAGTATGTGGATGATGAATATGGGGATGATGATAGAGATCGGGTAGACGAGATGATACAAGAGGTTGAAGATTAGTCTTGCAAACGACCTCGTATGTTTGAGTCTATGTCTGAGGCTGCTGAAAGGCCATTGTATCCAGGTTGTACGAAGTACACCAAACTTTCCGCTGTGATAACACTCTTCAATATTAAGTCGAAAGCAAGTTGGACGGATTGTAGTTTCACGTCGTTGTTGGAAGTTTTAGCTGATATGCTCCCTAATGGAAATGAACTGCCAAAGTCGAACTATTATGCTAAGAAACTCATGTGTCCTCTCGGTTTAGAGTACCAAAGGATACATGCTTGTCCAAACGATTGTGTGCTTTATCATAATGAGTATGAGCATTTAGATGAGTGTCCACGTTGTGGATTATCAAGGTACAGGCGTGAAGGGGCTGGGGGTAGTGAAGGACCACCAGCTAAGGTGTTGTGGTATCTTCCCATAATACCTAGATTTAAGCGCATGTTCTCAGTAAAAAAGATGCGAAGAATATGCGGTGGCATGCAGATCTTAGGAAGAAAGACGGTTTGTTGAAGCATCCAGCTGATGCCCTTGAGTGGAAAAGTATCAATAGGGTGCATAAGCCGTTTGGTAACGAGGATAGGAATTTGAGGCTTGGATTATGTACGGATGGCATGAATCCCTTTGGCAATCTTAGTTCTCATCATAATACATGGCCAGTAGTTTTAGTGATTTATAACTTGCCTCCTTGGTTGTGCATGAAACGCAAGTACATCATGTTGTCGCTTCTCATATCGGGGCCGAAACAACTTGGAAATGACATAGATGTATACCTTCAACCACTTGTTGAAGATTTACAGAAGATGTGGAACGAAGGAGTGTCGGTATTTGATGCTTATGCTAATGAGATGTTCACTCTGCGTGCCATGCTTTTCTGCACAATGAACGACTTTCCAGCTTATGGGAACTTATCTGGGTATAAGACCAAAGGAAAGAAACCGTGCCGGATTTGTATAGATGACATGAAGTCTACACACATTAAGGGCTGCAAACATGTTTATATGAGCACACGAAGGCTCCTTAGACGCGACCATCCCTATCGGTTTAAGAAAAAGGCCTTCGATGGGACGGTTGAAGAGGAAGTTGCTCGTAGACCATTAACTGGTACTGAAGTTTATAATCAGGTTAGGGCATTGAAACGATCTATGGTAAACCTGCGAATGACGTTGATGGAACTACAGGATTATGGAAAAATGAGTCTATTTTTTGGAAACTCCTATATTGGAAAGATTTAAAAGTCAGACATTGTTTGGATGTCATGCACATTGAGAAGAATGTTTGTGATGCTATTCTTGCGACACTTATGAATATTCCAGGCAAGACAAAGGATGTTAAAGCGTCACGTCTTCACTTGGAGAAAAATAAGCTTCGACCGGAGTTGTGGGCTCAAAAAAGGGCCGGAAGGAAAAAGAAAGTAGTCGAGGAAAGGGTTGATGAGGAAACTGGGAAAAGAAAAAAGGTGGATGATTCGAAGAAGAATTATTTGCCACCAGCTTGCTACACACTGTCGAAAGCTGAGAAACGGATTTTTTGCGAGTCATTGTATGGCATTAAGGTTCCAACTAGGTACTCATCCAATATGAAGTGATTTGTTACCTTAAATGGTGAGTTGAAGTTATCGAGTATGAAATCTCACGATTGTCATGTCATGATGCAAGTATTCTTACCGATTGCAATTCGTGGGATACTTCCAAAGCATGTGAGGCACACCATTACAGAACTTTGTTCATTATTTCATACAATATGCAGCAAAGTGCTACAACCGTCGACACTCGATGACTTGCAGGCTAGAATAGTTGAAACTTTATGCAAATTTGAGATGATTTTCCCCCCTGCATTCTTTGACATTATGGTGCATCTCATTGTCCATCTAGTCCGAGAAATTAAGTTGTGTGGTCCAGTGTTTTTGAGGTGGTGCTATCCTTTTGAGAGATATATGGGTACTTTGAAGGATAAAGTTCGAAATCTTGCACAACCAGAAGGTAGCATTATTCAAGGGATTGTGGCTGAAGAGGTCAGTAATTTTGTGGCAGAGTATGTTGCTGGTTTGATCCTATTGGCATTCCGATATCTCGACACGAGGGCAGACTCGAGGGCAAGGGTACGATTGGCTCAAAATTGATCTCACCTTCTGTCGACAAGCGTATACAAGCTCACTTATTTGTGTTGCATCACGTAGCAGCTGCCCATCCTTATTTAAATGAGCATAGGGAGGAATTACGTGTTAGCAACCCTGGAAAAGGAATAAGGGCATTGACGCAAATGCATAATAAGACATTCAATGATTGGTTTCATCATCGAGTAGCGGATGATTTAGATGAAAATGTTTCTGAAACAGTCAAGTGGTTAGCATTTGGTCCCCGTGAATCTGTACACTCTTATGAGGGTTATGATATTAACGGGTATACATTTTGGACTGAACGTCAAGATCTTAAGTCAACATCGCGACAGAATAGTGGTGTTTCACTTGTGGCGTCATCTACACAATACGCAAGCTCGAAAGATAAGTCTCCCGTTCTTGCTGCCACCAACTATTATGGGCGAATTCAAGAAATATGGGAGCTTGACTACTCAGCTTTTCATATTTGCCTCTTTTGTTGCAATTGGGTTGATGATAATCGACGTTGCGTAAAAAAAGATGATCCTTGCGGATTCACTCTTGTGGACATGGGTCATCTACGTGAAACTGAAGAGCCATTTGTACTTGCATCACAAGCTAAACAAGTATTCTATGTAACTGATCCTGCTGATAATAAGTGGTCAATTGTTGTACCTGGCAAAAGGAGTATCCAGGGCATTGGTGATGTTGAGGATGAGGAAGAGTATGATGCATTTGAGGACATCCCAACTTTTACCTATCTTGAAAATAGCGTGGAAGATGATGTAAATATGTCTGAGAACTATATGCGTGTTGATCACACGGAAGGGATACATGTTGAAACTCCTAAGAAACGGCGGAAGGTCAACAAATCATGAGACATATACTCAGGTTTATCTCTATTTCCTCCATTTCATGTCATTTTCATATATTTCGAGTCATGTGACTCAATTTTCTTGTTGAATATGATAATATAGCAAAAAATACGATTATTACGTAGATTTATAGGTGCTACTTTGTTGTTGGTTGGATTTATGTCTTTTTTATATTTCGGCCGATTTATGTCTTTTTTATATTTCGAGCCTCCCGCTCCCCCCCTCTTGCACGACCCGGTCCCCCCTTGCACAGCCCGGCTCCCCCGGTCCATCCCCTCGCTACTTCCCCCCCCATGCATGCCCCGCCGACAGCGGCAGAGCGGGAAGCGAGCGCGGCGGTCAGCCGGCAAGAAGCGGCCGCGCAGGAGCGGCAAAACCGGGCGCTATTGCCGCTGGCTCGCCTGGGCACGCTCGCTATCGGCTGCCGCGCTGCCGTACCCTTTGTAGCGCCTGTTGGCGGCCTTTGCTTGGCAACTTATTCAAAAGTACGTTTTGTTTTTTTAAAAATTTTAACGTCCAATTATCTGTTGTTGTTTAATTTCTAGATCGGATTGAAGGAAAAGGAGGCAACCGGTGATTTCACTCCTACCGCACACATGGATGCTTTGCACGAAACTCTAGGAAAGGACCATAGTGGTCGTGTGAGGGGCGTGGGAGGTGTCCGCCTCGGCGTGCGAAAGGTATATGGTGAACAATACACTACAACGTCAAAATCAAGTGCGAGTAGTGTGAATTCGGCGTCGGTAGATGTGGAGGCTATCAGATCTGCAATTCGGGAGGAGCTTAGAGAGGAGATGACACATAACTTCAATGCTATGATGGAGCAAATGGGTTTACCGACCTTCCCATGGAAGAAAGGTAGTGATGTTCCATCTAGCCAGCCGATCGGTGTTCCACAAACATCGGATAATCAAACGATACTTGCACCTGATCCACCAATACCCGAGTTGAAGGTAATCACTTTATTTGGTTTAATCACTGTGCTTTATTAATTAAATATGTATTGTCCCTAAGTGCATGCAATTCTAAATGTAAGGTTGTTTCATCGCTTAACTATTAATGACTTGTTTTGATTCAAAGCAGGAGACCCCATGCCGACTATTAGTTCAAGAAAATGATTCTGATAGTCTGATTGTGGTAGCTAGTGGCCATGCACAACCTCCTGGTGATCGAGTACGAGTGCATCACCAGATAGTGAACAATGATCACTATGTGGTGAGCATCGACTACATTGAGCCTGGTTTTGAAGACTTAGGTCTTCCGATGCCAAAACCGGAGGTTAGTCTACATACACTGAGTGACGCCCGAAACTAACCCAAAACTTGAACTCTAATATTTTGCTCCTAAATTTCACATTAACACTTCAAGTATGCATAAAGTAAGTGGTGTGTGTTAGTTTTGCTCCTATATGTAACATGTAGTTAGTTTTGGGAAGTGAAATAGCTCAAATTCACAAAAATCGACCTCGAAACGAACCTAAAAATTGAACTTCTAATCTTTTGCACCTAAATATGACATTAACACTTCAAGTATGCATAAAGTAAGTGGTGTGTGTTAGTTTTGCTCCTATATGTAACATGTAGTTAGTTTTGGGAAGTGAAATAGCTCAAATTCACAAAAATCGACCCCGAAACGAACCTAAAAATTGAACTTCTAATCTTTTGCACCTAAATATGACATTAACACTTCAAGTATGCATAAAGTAAGTGGTGTGTGTTAGTTTTGCTCCTATATGTAACATGTAGTTAGTTTTGGGAAGTGAAATAGCTCAAATTCACAAAAATCGACCCCGAAACGAACCTAAAAATTGAACTTCTAATCTTTTGCACCTAAATATGACATTAACACTTCAAGTATGCATAAAGTAAGTGGTGTGTGTTAGTTTTGCTCCTATATGTAACATATAGCTAGTTTTGGGAAGTCAAATAGCTCAAATTCACAAAAATCGACCCCGAAACGAACCTAAAAATTGAACTTCTAATCTTTTGCACCTAAATTTGATATTAACACTTCAACTATTCATAAAGTAAGTGGTGTGTGTTAGTTTTTCTCCTATATGTAACATGTAGCTAGTTTTGGGAAGTGAAATAGCTCAAATTCACTATAATCGACCCCGAAACGAACCTAAAAATTGAACTTCTAATCTTTTGCACCTAAATATGACATTAACACTTCAAGTATGCATAAAGTAAGTGGTGTGTGTTTGTTTTGCTCCTATATGTAACATGTACCTAGTTTTGGGATGTAAAATAGCTCAAATTCACAAAAATCGTCCCCGAAACGAACCTAAAAATTGAACTTCTAATCTTTTGCACCTAAATTTGATATTAACACTTCAAGTATGCATAAAGTAAGTGGTGTGTGTTAGTTTTGCTCCTATATGTAACATGTACCTAGTTTTGGGATGTAAAATAGCTCAAATTCACAGATTTCGTCCCCGAAACGAACCTAAAAATTGAACTTCTTATCTTTTGCACCTAAATTTATTAATTTATTATATTCATATTATTGCAAGTTTTACATGGATAACGATGCACCAAGGTTGGATGAATTCACAATTGAAGAATTGGATGAAGTTCGAAACAAGTTGGCAAGCTACATTTGTGAAGATTGTCTATGATACATTGGTTAGGATTTTGCAAGAAGTAGCTAGAAGTTCGAAACAAGTTGGCAAGCTATTCGGTTGCGTTAATGTAGCTTTTTGTATTAGAATTAATTAACATAATTTTGCCTTAATATGTACTCTTTAACATTATTATTATTATATATATATAATTATTACATAATTGGGAACTCTATATGCATTATGAGGTTTGTAATATGGTACAAAGCAAAGCAGCAAGGAACCAGCGACACAGGGAATGAGCGCATATATATATTATATAGCTGAATTTTTAAAAAAAAATTACACAAGGGCTGCGGTTAATAGGGAAACCATGACCCTTGCTAAATAAGGGCTGCGGTTAATTGGGAAAACCGCAGCCCTTAATTCACCAAGGGCTGCGGTTTTCCCTATTAACCGCAGCCCTTAATCGGCCAAGGGTTGCGGTTTACCAACGACCGCAACCCTTATTTCTCCAAGGGCTGCGATTCAGAACCGCAGCCCTTCCTATATGTTAAGGGTTGCTACTCTAATTGCTGCGGTCAAAAAATGCAGCCCTTAGGCCACTTTTGACCGCATCTCTTAGGTTTTTTTCCTCTAGTGTGTCATGCATATCTACATTCTCCCTGCTGCCCTACTAATCTTTCCTATCAATCTTACCTTACCATATTCAACAAATTTCAAAATCTTACATTTTTTCAAAATCAATCCTACACCCATGTCTTTTCCATCTTTTTCAAAAAGTATTTATTAATTATCATCATTCACGACATTTACAAAAACATTTTTAAAATTAATACACCATCTTTTCCTAACAAAAGATAAAAACAAGGAGTTCCTTTCAAAAAACAAATTTCGAAAATTCCAAGCCCAGACCATACACCTTTATTCAATGCAATGCAATCGACCAAACCCAATCCATTTGCATTCATTTCTAGGCTGATTCTCGCAAGAATTAGAGGGTCTCTTCCTAATCGCAATTAGAAGATGAATACAAGTCGCAACAAGTATTGGTTTTAATTAACAACCGAAATAAGCAACACTCACAATTATCAAATCAACTCTCTCCTTTTTATTATGGACTACGCGTGTACTTATATAGGATGAGGAAACAACCTTGCCCTCCAAGCTATATCATGACCGAATCTCCTAAGCAAGAAATAAGGAAAGTTTCCTCTAAATTAAAGCCTCAAATCTAGCTAGAACTAAGGAAATACTAGCTTAAGGAAAGATGTGTAAAACGTTCCTTAAAACAACTAAAACCACATGGCATTAAGGCAGCATCCTTACACGCCATTACAACTCAATAATTTGGGACATTTATTCAACTAATACAACTCAACTACTTTAACTAACATAACAATAAAAGACATATTTTTGGTTACATGTAAAACCTTCACTTTAAGAGTAAAGTCAAACCATGCAACAACCTTAGAAAGCAAATTAAGATAGTTGAACTTGCATCATAGGCCCATGTGCATTAGAGTCCATTTTGCATTGATCCTAGGCCCGTCTAAATTTAAGTCCATTCATTCACTAGCACTAGAGTCGATCTTAGGCCCATATAAGTCTAGTTCATGTCAAAATCTAGGCCCATTTGCATCTTTACGTGAAGTCTATTCCAAGTCTATTCCCGATCCATTCCAATCTAAGTCTAAGTCTAATATAATCCAAATCTTAAGTCTATTTAGGCCTAATTCATTCCCTAGGTCTAGTTTGCATTATATGTAAACCCTAGTCAGTCTTCGAACTATAAAATTTCCCTAGGTCTAATTTGCATTATATGTAAACCCTAGTCAGTCTTCGGACTATAAAAGTCAATCTTCGGACTATACAATTTTCCCTTGTCTAGTTTGCATTATATGTAAACCCTAGTCAGTCATCGGACTATAAAAGGCAGTCTTAGGACTATAAAATTTCCCTATGTCTAGTTTGCATTATATGTAAACCCTAGTCAGTCTTTAGACTACAAAGGTCAGTCTTCGTACTATAAAATTTCCCTAGGTCTAGTTTGCATTATATGTAAACCCTAGTCAGTCTTCGGGCCATAAAAGTTCAATCTTAGGACTATAAAATTTCCCTAGCTCTAGTTTGCATTATATGTAAACCCTAGTCAGTCTTCGGACTATAAAAGTTCAGTCTTAGGACAATAAAATTTCCCTAGGTCTAGTTTGCATTATACGTCAACCCTATTCAGTCTTTGGACTATAAAAGTTGAGACTTAGGACTATAAAATTTCCCTAGGTCTAGTTTGCATTATATGTAAACCCTAGTCAGTCTCTTTGGACTATAAATTTTAAGTCTTCGGACTATAAAAGTTCATCCCCTAAGTCTAACCACCTTTATTTGTGTACTCTACTTTGAGTCTAGTCTGCTTATTGTAAGTGCAAAGTCTAGTACTCAACAAAGTCCAATCATTCAATCTGCTTGCATAGTCCAGTCCAGTCCATGTCTGCATTTGCATATAGTTAGCCCATACTAGTCCAAAATCATATCCGTTTCTAATCATATCCCATTTCTCATTCCCATTTCCATTTCTCATTACCATTTCCCATTTCCATTTCTCATTTCGAAATGCATTTCTAAAATCTTACAAGCGAGATCCACTCGATTCTGTTCATGATCAGTCGAGAGATTACAACTTAGGAGCGTCTAATGGTGAAACAAAAAGTTGAGCCTACTCTAAAGCTCATCAGTCGCACTATCACCACCCCGACTTCATTTAGAGTCATGAAGATTACTTTTGAATGCCTTTACAATAGAGGAGCGATCACTTCCATAGGGTCTACCGCCTTCACATAGAGGCGCGATCACTTCCATAGGTCTACTTTGAACCCTACACCTAAAAGATAATTCAAACGGTGCAACCTACATTTCTACTGTGAATTCCAACAGAACAATGAAAATCTGACATCTAGTGTCAAATACCATCAATACGCTGCGAAACATGGTCAATGACAACAGACTTCTAATGCTTGCTACAACCAGAATCAGCGTCACCAGCAACCCTTTTGTGCAGTGCATCAATATTCAACAGGCTTAGTCTCTTATTTTTGGTTTCCTATGATGAGTCAGATAGTCCTTACCTGAGCCATTTTTGTCCTTTCCCATCGAGTCTATGTCACTATAGGATTTCATTTATCATGGCCTTTCCATTTTCATTTCATTTCATTTTTCTTTCCATTTTCATTGGCCCTTCACCGTCATTTTATATATGCTTCGAGTTCAATAATGAAACTTAAATCACCTAATGAACTTGACTAATAATAATAATAAAAAGAGATCTGAAATATATAAAAATAATAATAAAGAAAAATGAAAAAAGGACATACTTTGGATTAAGAGTTATTCCCCTCTTCCCTCCATCATTCATAAGCCATCTCCATGTAATCCAAAATAAAACAATCCCTTAAACCATCATCCTCCATGATCATTAGCCAAATAAACCTTTCAAAATCAAAGCTCCACAAATATCCTTCAAGCCTTCCAATACCCTTAACCACCAAAAACTTGTGTTCAAGCCTTACTACATAAAAAAATGCCAGGCAAAATAAAAAATAAGTGAATAAATTCAAAGTGCGAAAAAAGTAAAAGCAAGAGAAAACGCACATGACAAAAGAAAAAATGCAAAAAAGAAAAAGCCAAAGGCAAAGAAATAAAAAGTCAAGCTAGGGGATTGCACACAAGTTCTACCCCTCATTCAAATCCTTCAATCCATCAAACTTTAACCCATATAATCCAAATCCATAATCCACACATTAGCCAAACCAATTAAACATTCATTAAAGCCTCAAGCCTTAAACCTTTCAACCTTTCATTAACCCTAACTCCTTCTCCAAGGTATGTCCAAGCCCACTAGGAAGAAAACCCGAAAGGGCGGCCTAGACAAAAGTTAGGGCACAAAAAAAAAAAGAAAAAAAAATCAGATTCAGAACTACGAATGGTCTGATTCCGCAAGGATACGTAGGAATCCTCATCTCGAGGTCCGACCACTTCAATAAAATAAAATTAATCAAGGTCTAATGATTTGACTTTCTAGAATTTAGGAGCATACTCTTTCTAAATCCCGACATAGAATCGAGTCTGAACCTAGCTACGTCAAAGCCTTTTCCCACCTACATTTATTTTAGTCATAAATTCAAAACTTTTTATTTTTCAATCCAAGCTCTCGTTTTGCCCGAAGGTCTCTCCGACAATTCCATGGTCTCTGGCGACACTTGAGTTTGCCTAAATCACTTTCCAAAGAAGAATCCCCAATGACAACATTCAACGCTCAAGACAGATCAGCTACATTTCAATCAAGGCTCAAGGTGCCTAATTCAAGACAAGCTCACCCAAAGTGGGGGCTTCCCATATATGTGGTGGTTCCTCCAAATCAAATCAAACTCTTGAAAAGTTGTAATCTACGGACCTCGTTTACGGACCCCGATTATTTACTAAAAACTATTTTCGGAAATCATTCTATCCATTTATGATCATTCTATTTCTCTGCATATCCAGATTCATGCATGGCTCGTGTAAAGAGTTCTTCATCAATTATCTTTAATTGCTTTCTTAGGTTGTTGCATGGTTTTACTTTACTCTTAAAGTGAAGGTGTTTCATGTAACCAAAAATATGTCATTTATTGTTATGTTAGTAAGTTAGTTGAGTTGTTTAGTTTTAATAAATCCGAATGCTTAGTAAAATTCGGTGCATTAGAAGGTCTACTTGTCATGGCTGTATATTTTAGGAAAGTTCTCTTAGCCATTGAGTTGTATGAGGCGTGCAAAGGAAATGCCCTAAGCTGCCGTGTGGTTTAGAGTATTTAAGGAAAGTGTTGCACCTCTTTCCTTAAAGTTATTATTTCCTTAAATTAAAGCTAGATTCTAGGCTTAAGTTTAGGGGAAACTTTCCTAAAATTGTTGCTAGTTGGTTGTGTGGTGTACTAGGCTTGGAGAGCAAGGTTTTCTTGCTTCTTCTTTTATAAATATAGGCGCCTAACCAGAATAAAGGTTATAGTGAGTTTGATTGAAGTTATTCGAGTGCTTTTGCATTGAATGTTGGTGGTCGTGCCAAAAACACATAAATCGAGGTTTGTGTGCATCTCTTAATTGAGGTCAGTGAGAGATCCTCTAGTTCTCGAGGGAACAAGAGCATATCCTTGTTACTTTGCTTAAATTCACGGTTTTCATAACTTGGTTCCTTTTATTTTCGTCCATAATAATAAAACACCAAAACAAATAGTACATTAACATCCAGCAATCATATCAATTCGAGTGTTTAAGATATTAGTCTTAACTTAAGCTTCCGTATTTCATGTCAGTTAGTACCAAGAGCCAACGAAATTTTTCCTTAAAAATTTTAGTCCTTGGGTGAGGTTTCCGAATTTTTTTTCTTTCTTTCTTCCTTTTTGTTTTGTCCTTTGTTCTCGTTGCATACTATGGGGGAAAAATCCGTGGAGACTGCCTTGGCTAAACAGATGGCTTTCCTTAGTGAGAAATTATTGGACTTAACTCGTGAAGTCACTATTTTGAAACAAAACCCTACTGGTGGTTTTTTTTTCTAATGGAGGGAGGAGAGATGAGGACATCTAACTTGGAGATCTTCCCGAGTTTAGTGGCCTAAAGGATCCAGATTCATTTTTGAATTGGGAGAGGCGCATGACTCGTCTCTTTGATCATAAGATCATGGGTGATTATAAGCGTTTTGATCATGCTATCTTGAGGTTGATGGAGTATGCAAGTGATTGGTTGGATATCTATCAAAATAGGCGTAGGAGAGAAGGGAAGGAAGAGTAAGCAACTTTGACAGATTTGCGTGCTAAGATGAAAAAGAGGTTCATACCAACAACTTATAAGCAAGAACTCTTCATAAAGTTGAACTCTTTACAGCAAAACCAATTGAGTGTCGAAGCATACATATCTGAATTTGAGAAGCTATGATTGGCGTGTGACTGTAAGGAGGAAGATGAACAAAAATCCGCCAAACTCCTTTTAGGCCTTAAGAAGAAAATTGCTGATTTTATGGAACTCCATCCCTATGAAACGTTTGATGACTTGTGATTGCTAGCAAAGAAGGTTGAGAGACAACAAGAACCGAAACCTAAAGAGACTAATGGTGGTTTGACGATAAAATTTGATGGGGCTAAAGTTGGGGATGCAACAACTAAAGCCAGCAATGAGAGTGTGTCTTCTCCTAGCTACGGGGCTAATACACAAAAAAAGGTTCCAACTTTGACACAAGGGCCGCAAACCATGAAGGAGAGGATGTGTTTTAAGTGTAGGGGTTTTGGTCACCTTCAACGTGAGTGTCCTAACAAGCTCTTAGTTTCACTAGATGATCACCAAGTCCTTCTTGCATCACTTGAACATGACAAAGAGGTGGATTATATGGAAAGCGTGGCTAATGAAACTTTTTGGCAAACAACTCCAATGTTTGAACCGGAGCAAGAGCACCACAACTTAATCCTTTGCACGACTTTAATGGCTACACCATAAGCTTCACACGAGCAAGAGCAAAGGGAAAATTTGTTTCAAACACACTGCCTCGTCAATGGTAAGACCTTTTCGGTTATTGTTGATAGTGGCTCATGTACTAATGTTTGTTCTGTTTCCATGGTCAATGATGCACGCTTGCCTACTCAACCACACCCTAGAACATATAAGTTGAGTTAGTTGGATCTACTAATGGTGTCTGGGTTAATAAACAAGCACTTGTGTCCTTTCGAATTGGGGGATACATGGACAGATTATGGTGTGATGTGGTACCAATGACGGCTTGTTCTTTGCTTCTTAGGCGTCCATGGCAGTGGGATAGAAGTGTGATTCACCATGGAAGGGATAACATATGTTCGGTTCTTATGAATGGGGAAAGAATTGGCTTGAAACCACTATTACCTAAGCATGTTCCTATGGTCAGTAAGGAGAGTCTTGGGGATGCTTTGCCTACGTCCTTAGATGCTGCTCCTAAGGGTGCTCATACTTGTTTAAGTTCTTGTAGGAATTAAGTACTAGAGGTGCCTACAACAAAGAAGGAAAGGTGCAACAACTTGCTGCATACACGACATGCTCCTAGCTTGGATGTTGGGGATTATGTTTGGCTGTCGTTGGCTGCACAAAAACTCCACATTAATCACAAGCATGATGAACCAATGGATGAAGGGCCATTTGAAGTTGTTCACAAGCTTGGTTATGAAACATATAAGGTGCTGCTAGGAAATGGAATTTGTGCTACATTGGGTGCAAATGACCTTGTTCCTTGTTTAGAAAAAACTTGAGGTCAAGTTTCTTTGAAGAAGGGGAGTATGATGCATGGCTCGTGCAAAGATTACTTCATCAATTATCTTTAATTGCTTTCCTAGGTTGTTGCATGGTTTTACTTTACTCTTAAAGTGAAGGTTTTTCATGTAACTAAAAATATGTCATTTATTGTTATGTTAGTAAGTTAGTTGAGTTGTTTAGTTTTAATAAATCCGAATACTTAGTAAAATTTGGTGCATTAGAAGGTCTACTTGTCAGGGCTGTATTTTAGGAAAGTTCTCTTTGTCATTGAGTTGTATGAGGCGTGCAAAGGGAATGCCCTAAGTTGTCGTGTGGTTTAGAGTATTTAAGGAAAATGTTGCACCTCTTTCCTTAAAGCTATTGTTTCCTTAAATTAAAGCTAGATTCTAGGCTTAAGTTTAGGGGAAACTTTCCTAAATTTGTTGCTAGTTGGCTGTGTGATGTACTAGGCTTGGAGAGGAAGGTTTTCTTGCTTCTTCTTCAATAAATATAGGCGCCTAACCAGAATAAAGGTTAGAGTGAGTTTGATTGAAATTATTCGAGTGCTTGTGCATTGAATGTTGGTGGTCGTGCCAAAAACGCATAAATTGAGGTTTGTGTGCATCTCCTAATTAAGGTTAGTGAGAGATCCTCTAGTTCTCGAGGGAACAAGAGCCTATCCTTGTTACTTTGCTTAAATTCACAGTTTTCATAACTTGGTTCTTTTTATTTTCGTCCATAACAACAAAACACCAAAACAAATCATACAATAACATCCAACAATCATATGAATTCGAGTGTTGAAGATATTAGTCTTAACTTAAGCTTCCGCATTCATATAACAGATCTCCTAGCCTTGCAAAACCCGACCTTGCATTGCATTTCATACATTCTAGTTTTGCATAACCCTGACCTTGCATGACGTGTCATCCCTTAGCTTTGCATAACCTTAATCCTTGCATAGAGTCTCATGCATCCTTAGAGAGTCTAAGTTTGCATTATTGCATCATTATGTGCTTATCTGAGTTGTTTGCACCTATCTGCTAACATCTTTTTCTGTAGGTAATCAGATTGCTTGTAGTTATTGTCTTGCATACTAATTTTTTTTTGCAGAGACCGGCGTATATAGATTAGTTCTAAATCGCAGAGCGTTTAGAATCGTTCTCCATCCCCACACCGTATACTTTGACTATCGGTTTCCTGAACCACGATTAAAGTGGGGGCTTCTATAGACACATAATCGTGTCTCCCCATTTAAGGGTCCAATGATAAAACATACAGTGGTCTTAATTGGGCAGAGCAGTCCGAAAATCCAACCAAAAACTATTTCGAAAAGTGTTGAAGTCCTATTTTAAAACCCACTTAATTATTCATAATAATTAATTGTATTGTGAGCCCAACTCTTTGAAAAGCCCAATTAATTATTCAATAATAATTAATTGTTTTATTTCAATAAAATAATTATTTTCAAATATTTTTTTTTTTATAATCAAAATCGGATTTTATCCCGTAAAATCAGATTTCCGGAGTAAACGATAAAAGAAAATCTTTAAAACGTGTTTTTATCAAAAAGTTGTCAAAACGTGTCAAAAGCAAGGCGGTGCGCTGAGTGCACCTGTAAAGCCACGACTCCTAAGCATCATTATTGGTTAATTAATTATGTGATTAGCAGCGGAAGACCTAACTTAATCGGTGCGTTACTGCCGTACCTCCCGTCAGGAAGGCACAAGGCAACATACTTTCATAAAACAAAACATATTATAATGATTAATCTAGGAATATATAATTATCTTAATTGAATATAACTAAGGTCTTAAGTTTAGTGTAAGTGAACTTATAGTACATAATCGTCATAGTTGCATAATCTAAAGTTAATCTTTCATCACTGCTACGCCTTTCCATCTTCATAAGCATACCTAAAACAGAAAAACAAAACGTCATGAGCCGAGGCTTAGTAATATACTACCCTAACATCGTAAAAGCATTTCAATTCATTTTAGTTGCAAACAGGGAGGAGAGAATATAGTCAAACCATTTTATAAACATATGATTCGAATCATACAGATTATCACAGATCATTATCATCTTTCATTAGCATACTTTATCATCTGAAAACTTTCATTGGTTTTTTGGCGAGTACAACAGAAGGAAAAGCCACCGAGGACATAAGTCCCCCATCAGAAGGTGACATATAATGCCATAGATCGTAACATAAGGCAAAAGCCACCGAGGATATTCATCCCCCATCAGAAGGTGGCATATAATGCCAATAGTGACAGAAGGCAGAGCCACCGAGGACATTGTCCCCCATCAGAAGGTGGCATAATGCCATAATGCGGGTGCCACCGAGGACGTTGTCCCCCATCAAAAGGTGGTGTTGCCGCCAGAAGGTACGTGTACGACCCGACATAACAAAATACTCTTTCACTTAACTTTATAATATTTCGTTTCTTTTACGTATCATAAATACATTACATAATCGTAATCGTAATCATAAAACGTAATCATAATCGTATTTTCATAACATCAAAGTCATCATACTTCATAACATCAAATCATTTAATATACATCGTTTACATAGACAAGCATTTCATATCCCGCACACCATATAAAACATAGCATAAACATTTCATTAAAGCATCATATGAAACATAGTTGGAAGGGGAGTGCGGGTGTTAGCAGTAGACGTTACATACTTTTCATAGCATCAGGAATTCATAAAACATATTTTCATAGCCAAACATTTCTTATCCCGCACACCATGAATAACGTAGCATAAACATTACATAAAAGCATCGTTTTAAAAACAGAGTTGGAAGGGGAGTGCGGGTGCTAGCAGTAGACGTTACCTGAATTCCTGCTTAACAACCTTGATAGCCGGGGGAGGCTTTTAATATCCTTTATCTTTTTTATTCTATTCAAGAATACTTTTATTAATATATATTTCATTAAATAGCTTTTAAGCCTAAATATTAGTTAGAGCCTATTATAGCCATAGAGCTCGTCAGATTGTCATTGTCTTGCTTATAAAACCGTAATCATTATTATTTAACTTAATAAAGGGACTTGTCATTAACTTATAAGTGTGGTAACTCCTTTACTTTCATTTTAGAATTAGTAAACAATTATAATTACAATTCACACAATATGTAGCTATTTCATTTGGTTATAAAAGTACATTATTATGTTTATAGATTATATTATGAGTCCATGATTATCAATTAATCATTTACTATTGATTAATTAAGTAAGTTTATTGTTAACATAAAGCCATTAACATTACCATAAAATTATTTAGTCACATTATATTAATAAAGCAAGTTAATTAGATATTATTAGTGAACAAGAGTCTTAGTTACGCAACTTGTTATGGTTATAGCCTATTATATAACTAAACTAAGGTTATTAGAGTCCTCTAATTTACTAATCCATAACATAACAAGTTTCCAATATTAAATAAGAGCATATTTAATTAAACTCCACAATTCATATTAACAAAACATTAACAATAACATAATTTAGCTCATAGTTAGTTCTTAACATCTTACTAGGAGTCCGTAAGGAAATTAGTAGTTCAACTAAGGATATTATAAACTTGGCTATTAGCACATGAGATAAGTCATTAGCCCAACACTTAGCTTTTGTTTTAATAAGATTATCCTAGGCCCAAAACAAATACTAACTAGCAAAGTGTAACCGGGCTTGAAGTACAAAACTTAGAAAATAAGAATTTTAAAGCTATAAGAAACGTAGTATAGCTCTGCTCTTTGAGCAGGAAGAAACGCACGACAGGTGCAGCGAGGCTCGGGTTCCGAGATCCGGTGGACAACGACGGTGGAAAGCGGCGGACTGTGGTTTCTCCGGTAAGGCTGGAAACAGGAATGGTGGTGTGGCACAACAGCGAACGGAGAGAAGAGAGAGGATGTGCGAGCGACGAGGGCTGGGGAAACGCGGGGCTGGGACGCGGAAGTGGTCGGAGGCAGGTGAGGCCTGGTGGGGAGATAGTTCGAAGGGCGGTGGTGGTGCTGCGAGCAAGCGTGTAGTGGTGCTGCGGTGGTGTTGGTGGTAACCGAGAGAAATGAAGAATTTGTTTTTGTTCTTGGTTGCGATTTTGGAGAATGAATTCCATGGTTACTTATAATGGAATTGAGGGAACAAAATCTGAAGTTGGATGAAGGAGATTGGGGCAACACTTCTGCATTGCCGACTTTGGGGAAGAAGGTGGATTGGGTCGGCTGTTTTGGGTAGAGAAAAAGGCTGGGGAATGTTGGCATGTTTGCCAAATGCCATAGAAGAGGAAGAAGAGAAATGGAAGAAGTCACTTAGTTGACTTTGAGAGGAAAATTTCTCCTTTCCCTTTATTTTTTTGTAACAAAAATCAGGAAATTCTCAATCTCCCACCTTACTTCACGTGACTTAGTATTAGATTAGTGGATGTGGATATTTTTTTGTGCCTAATTGATTAAACAATGAAAACAAACCTTTTTCTTAAATTCATAAAATCATAAAATTTCTTATTGTCACTTAAATTTCAACATTTTAAAGTTGGTAAATTTATCTTATTATCTTATTCAAACAATTTGTTATGTTTTGCTTAATTAGTGAAAAAATAAAAATTATATTTTAACTACTCATTATAATTAATCATTTAGTTAAACACATTTAAATTTTTAGGATATTAAATCACCACCCTGCGCTGAGTGCACCACCCTGCGCCGAGCGCACGTGTCCTGCCACGTAAGTGTGCGCCTAGCGCACAACAGTGTGCCGAGAGCACGTATCATGCCACGTAGACTTATGTGTTATACAGTTTCCTGCGCCAAGCGCACTTCTCTGTGTTAGACGCATGTTTTCTTTCTTATCTTTTTCAAAGCGCGTACCACGTGTACGCTTTCTACTGGGCATGCCTCGTCAGGCGCGTCAATTTACGCCTGACACGTGGATTGGCGCGTGACACATCATCGCTTGACGCAGATGGCGCGTGAAGCGCAGTTCGTTTTCCCTATAAATAGGCTTCGATTTTCCGAATTAAAAGACGGTTTTCTTACACACTTAACACTCGGCTTTTATATTACGTATACACTTACGAACCTCTCTACAAAATACATATTCTCTCTACGAAACACATACAAACACATTCAAATCTTTCATACAAGTTCGATTTTCTGGCTTCACGATTGCTCGCCCCGAAGGTTGTCAATCTCTCAGACCCAAGCCACGGTATTATCCTGAGGGTCCTTGAATAATCAATTATTTTTATATTACTAACGATTTCCTTCATAATATAGATCTTTAATATAAAAATTGCTCTTTTGTATATTGTAACCTTTTATTTCTCTTTTTTATTTATTTTCATACATCATTGCATGCTTGCCTGATTGTTTTATGCATTTTTTTTATCACCCACATGTTATTATTGCTAATCAAAGACCTAAGGAACTGTTCTAATATTAATCAGATTATTTGGACAAGTTGTTAGGTTCCCTGTAATTTGATTGCCTAATAACTTGTCACTAAAAATAGTATTTTTATGTGTTTCCTGAACCAACCTAGACTAATTTATTTTTAGGGTGTTGAAAATATTTTATGGTTATTCTATTGCATAAAAATTAACATGAATCGATATTTAGTAGAGGCTAGCAATGGGCGAATGTGGTTCATTTTGACCATATTCGTACCCTCACCCCCGAACTCAATCTTTGGTTCATCTTGACCATCTATGGAGTCAAGACGGGCAATTCTACATTGGATAAGTCTCTAAGATGTCACTACAGTTTTCAATATCCAATTAGGTTTACGAGTCTTCCTTTAAAGACTTGTTGGCGACTTTAAAACAATTTTCAATAAAACCTTTACAATGGGGTAGTCAAATCAAATATGCGCTCATCCCAGGTAGGCGAAATAAAAACACGCCTACACATAGCTATGATTTTTTTAAGCTAAAAGAAAATCTTTTCAAATCTTTAATACCCCTAATCCTTGAAAATTAGAAATTATTATTCCCAATCCCATTGGTGTAGAATAAAATAAATCGATTATGCTCTCCGATTTTAGTCTTTTATTTATAATAAATATAGATTAGATTGGATATACATTTTTTACCCCCATACTGTACTAATTGGCTAAAAACTAGAAAACTACTATGTAGTTGGCTACAAAGCAGGACCATATGGTCAAACTAATATAGATGAGAGTTAATAAAAGATATTCCATATTATATAAATACAAATATATAGCACTTTATATACGAGTATTTATATATGATAGGTATTGTAGAATTCTTACTCGTATATGCTTCTCCCTTACTCCGTAGTTCCTAAGTTTATATGATGGATAGCGTATTTTTCCCAGAAGAATTAGTGTTAGAAATTCTAGTGAATTTACCCGTGAAATTGGTACTCCACTTTCGTATCGTGTGCAAGAGATGGAAAGCTATAGTTGGATGACAAAATTTTAGCAACCATTACAGCTTCCGGAGGACAAACAAGAAGTTGAAGCTAGTTTGTTTCGGTGAACATCCGATTACCAAACCACACGTTATTGGGAAACAATCCAATAATTATGCGATATCATAGGAAGAGGAAAAGGAGGAGGACTTGGAGTTCCCTCCGTTTCCTGATGATGACGGGTGGAAGTGCGAGGGTGTTGATTACAAAGCAATGATTATTGAGCAATTTGGTGAACAATTTCCTAAGGAGGTTAAGATCTTTGGTCCAGTTATTGGTTCATATTGCATATATCACTAGTGCAAAAATGCTCAAATGCTCCGGTTAATAAGCCCACAATTGCTCCGTATTTGACGCGTAGCAGACGTCATACGAGCATTTGAGCATTTTACAAATGCTCCGGTTGAGAACCGTAGCTTTTATTTTCTCAAATGCTCCGGTTCTTCCTAAAACCGGAGCATTTGAGCTTTTTTACATGGATAAAATAACACAAATGCTCCGATTTTTGGAGAAAACTGGAGCATTTGCGTGCACAAGTGCTCCGGTTTTCCTTAACAACCGGAGCATTTGTATATTTTATATAGTAAAAACAAATCCAGCTACTGCAGCATGCGTGCTAGCAGCAGCCATAGTACAGTAATAAACCATAATTCCCTAATCAACTCACGCACAGTAACAATAATTGATAACCATTTTAACAAAATCTCAGATTAAAACTAACTCTTACAAAATCCTACGAAAAAACATAATCTCTTACTGATGATCGCATCCAAACTAAAACTCACTCTTACAAAATAATATTCCCTTTAGGGACTCTTAAAATACTTTGTAATTCAAGATAATTAAACTTGGAATTGAAAACCATAACTTAATGATTCTCCAAAGTAATTTTGGACATCACAAACGAAATCAGACTCAAATCTAAATGGGTTCCAAAAAAAAATAGATATAAGTGCTCAGTTTTTCATTCCAGACCTAAGTCTACAAATCCTTAGTACTAGAAATAATAGACTTTAATAATTTCAGAGCTACTTTTTCGGCAATTCAAGGGCAAATGATTAGCACTGATAAAAGAATATTAACTAGACTTTAGTAATTTCAGCAGTTAAGACACATAATAGAGTATATTGCAACAGTATGACCTATATATTAAGCACCACATACTATTAAGCACCGATCCATTATGTCGGTATATGTAATCTCATCAGAATATCCTTCATGAAGCAATTATTTTCTTATGAAGTGAATTAGTTGGAGTAAACAAAGACATGGGGATTACATAACATAAAAGTCAGCTATAAACTACTTTCGGATGGAGAATGATTAGACATTCAACGCATATCTAAGAATGACACATTATCCATTCCCAAGAAAATACATATCTTGCTTAACAACTATAGATTTGGAGGTGTCATGCAATGCCGGCAACATACATTACTGCATATACTTGCCAAACAATCACGAGTCATTCAGGAAGTGAAATATTTTATTATGAGAAAGATATGTACAATCTTTATTGTTTTCTTTTTTCCAGTTTGCATGAATTAAAAAAATTCTAATAATAAACAACACAACTATTTTCTAAATTGCAAAAGAGATATAAAAGTAAACAAACAAGAAAGAATAACAACACAACTGACCTCCAAATGAATCTCGAAGTAATATATAGGAGAAATTAGAAAAGACAATTACAACCATTACCTGAAGATAAACCGTAACTTCTTATCCCAATACACAAGGAATACCAGGGGCAAGACACACATAGGTCGGCTCACACAAATATCTTTACCGTTGATTGCTAAGAAATGAAGGCTCGTTCAATTCCCATTGTCCAAAAGCAAGCCTACACCACACACGAAGTTTTCAAACGAGAAAAACCGACATTTAGGATCTCTAAGAAAGAACCAAAGAATTTAGTTATTTCATTCAGAATCAATCAAGGTCTAGCTCTTAACAACTTCCACACCTTTTGAGTGGCTAGCTCACTCCCACTACTCAAGTAATTTTCATTATGCAACCTGCAAGTAGTCGTAAGATTATTATATGGAGTACTATAGATCTACAGAGTGTATGGGCACTAGATGCTCTAAATTATGCAACTTGAAAACATATCTTTCATTAAGAGCTATTTAAAAGGCCAAAAGAACAAGATCATTGCCATTCTTCTATTTAACCAAAGCCTTAATCGTAAATCGAAATTTGAGGTATGAATCGTGCGCACTAAATGAAGTTAGTTATATCTCAAGCAACTAACTAAAACACACATCACACAAAGATGAAACCAATCTCGATCACTCCTATATATATTCTTTCGACCTAGTGTCATAAATCACAAACATCATTTGCACTTCAATATTAAAAGTTTTATAAAGACCTCGACTTGTTGACCACATTTCAAGTGATAATACAGTCACTAAAGCCGACCACATTTCAAGTGAGACTAATTTGTTGAAAAAAGGAATAAAAAACTTATCTTACATTATTATACTTTAAAAATTTATCAAAAAACGAGATGATAAGTTGTGGATGGATTATTTCTTCGGAGTATTGGAGTTCGGTTGACAAAAATAAACCCAACAACATCTATGAACCCATTATAAACAACATAGAGCCAAGGAACATATTGAGAATTTGTACATTATGACCAAAATCTAATAATGACATATCACAACATTTCTAGTTCTGGTATCTTTTTTCAAATTCAAAAAGTATTATTCGCCAATTTCCATTTGAAATAATGGCATCGGCCTTCATATCATATGATGACAAAAATATAAGCTAAGTACAAATTGAGAAACATCATCATATTTGATCAATGTATAAGTTATCTTCTTTGATCAATGTATATGCTTGACACTAATTGACGAAGTGATGCTACCATAATAACCCAAAAAGAGAATATAATTTTCCTCCCCTCACCAAATAATATGAGCGGTGTCTCTTAAAACGCATTTAGGAATAAGAAACTTAAGAGGTCGGCTTCTCCGCCAATGGATCAAAATTTTCAAAGGGCCATAACTCATAAGTGGGTTTTTCAAACCCTTCCGGCTAGTAAAGATGCTACGGACATACTACGAAATAAACCTAGATCTCGAAAATGAAGTATAAGAAAATTACCACAACATATGCAACTTATGTAGGTTCCAAAGATGCAAATGCATTTAAATGAAGTATCTGTGCGAGCACAAACATAAAATCTTCACCCAAAAGTAGGACCCGATTTTTTGACAACCCGTACAACACAAGGTTCACACCCTTCACAAAGAGGTATGTTGTCCTCACTCCTACATAAGTTGTTAAATCCTTTGCCATTCCATCACAGCAACAGTCTTCTTATCATTTGCAGGACATCAGGCAGTTGACATGTTAGGCTCTTGAGAAGTAGCACCTTCATCAAAATCACTTTCCTGTTTGACTGTCTCGTTGTTCCTTTGCGTAATTAAGAGAATTAGAAGTGCTTTCCTGGTTATTCGATGCATCTTTCGTAAAAGTTTCCATATTCTCACCACCATTTGAAACTTTACGTAAAAGATGTCGATGCGATTGATTTTGTTTCACTTTCTTCTTCTTTGGAACATCTAAGTCGATCCAATTAATCGATTTCCTACTGTGGCCACATCTTGTATGTCTTTTGAAGTACTAGCGTCATTTTCAGAGGCACTCGTATCCAAGTGAGTGCTTGATACATCGCAAGAAAAGACTAGTCCTTTTACACCTATTAAATCTACATTCTCAATATCCTGCTTTGTGGCTGAACTTGTCAACATACCAACATCAACTCTTTCATCATCTGTCTTTTCATTAAAATTGACACTGCATACAAATCCAGCAGACTTTCGATGTTCAGGTAGTTAGCTGCTTAAATTAAGGATCAAAACACAAGTACTAATTAGTCCCAAGACTACCAAATGAGAGAAAAAGTAAACTATTGTTTAGCATCTGCATTCAGGTCAACTGCCTTACTTACAAATTTGCAAAGTCGAGATCAATTTAGGATAATGATAATTTTCTTTCATACTCTCCCTTTACTTATAACTCACAACATATACTATACAAAATTGCACCACAAAAAGATTGTTGCTAGATTACTGTATTAACAACTAGCTTCATTGCTTGACAAGTGTCACTGTAAACAACTTCTCTTATCCATATTACTTGCCACTTTAAAACTTTGATGCAATAGTAGTAGTAACTTAAAGGTACTAAAGCAATATTGATTGTTAATTCTGGATTCCAGGGTACTAAGCAACAAATTTTTGCATTGACCTTGAAAGACACCATAAAGGCAAAAAATAAACAAAGAAACGGGTGGTGAAAAAAGCTTACGTTTCCTGAATAGTGTTAATCCAAGAGTGGGGAAGTTATCAAACCCACAACAATCACCAATACCACAGAAAAAACACTTAAAGCAACTCCAGCATAAACTAATTAAAGCTCAAATACATCTCCAGGCATTTCACTTGCTTCCTGCAAATAGAATATACAAATGAAAAAGAATATAATACCAAATGAGCTTAATGATATGAAAGCATGAAGTCAAGGGCCCCTGCTCACACTGCAATACTAGCAAAAGATAAATTTTAATATCTCCTCAGTGTTCTTGAGTAGTTGCTACCACAAGAGTAGTAAGTACTTACTACTCCATTAGTTGTGTCACTCGTTGTGTTGTAGAGCTTACGAACGTCTATAATCTATCAACTTTATCCTATCAGACATGGGTATAAGGATCTAACTAAACAATAGAGAAATTACATAAGCAAAAGCAACAAACAGAAAAGGTGACCACATGTATTCTGACAAAACAAACATGGTTTAAACTGATCTAAAGTTTTGTCTGAGAATCAACAAAGAAAAGTAAGATTCAAAGACATCATATTAGCGGTGTCATGACTACTCCACCTTCATATTGTCACAACCTTTAGGCTTGGTAGACTGATACATATGAAACTTTAGATTTATTAAAACATTAGTTACATCCATTTGCTTCGCATCCAACATTGACATAAATCGTGTCTATAATTTTCACTTACCCAACAAGCTCATCTCCATTAGTTATGTGAAAACTGTTGATCAACATAGCTCTGGCTGTCCTACTTGGCCATGTAAGCTTATAATCCATCACCATAACCTCGAATATCATATAAATTACAATAATTAGATAGCAAGAAGACAGAATTTTAAGACTTCATATAGAGGGACCCAAGTCAATAGGATATAAAACAATATAATGTACCACATCGATCACAATACAAAAGTTTCTTATATCTATAACAATTAATATCTACTCATGAACTCCAAAAAATCTCTCACCCTTCTCAGGGTAAGGGAAGTCAAAGTATTAAAGTCTGCAACTTCAATACCGAAAAAAATGATAATAACAATATTTAGGGTTTTCAAGCATCAGGATCAAGTGATAGATCAAATTAGTAAGAATCAACAATATTTAGCCACTGCAAGTCCTAATCCCTAATTTCACGAACCCCAAATCAAACAGAAACTCTAATTTCAAAGGTATTGGTGTTAAAACACAAAGAAACTTAAAATTATGCAAAAAGATATGCACTCTATAGTACTGTAAACAATCTAATCACAAATGTCATCACCGTATCTAATCACAAATGGCGAATCAGAGGTGAGAGGGAAAGTTTTTGGATCAAAGAAAACCCTAAAAAATCAAAGAAAACCCTACAAAATCCCCAAATCTAGGAAACCAAAAAACAAAGCTAAAATACAGCAATGAAGTTCGAAAGAAATTACCTAGACATGCATTCCATGGAGCGGATCGAGAGCGAAGAGGTGAAGACAGACACATAGAAGTAGTTTAATGAGGAGGGAGAGAGAGAACACGAAGGGAGGGACGACGGAGAGAGTAGAAGGACGAGGAGGGAGGTTTCAATTGAGCAGGAGACTTGGGAGTTGGAGGGAGGAAAACAAATAGAGGGGAAGACTGATGAGGGTCGAAATAATATTTAGTAATACCCTATGCGAGTTTTAATTCTATAAATACAAAGAGGGTTCAAGTGCTCGGGTTGATCAACCGGAGCAGTTATTCACAAATGCTCGGGTTGATTAGTCAACCCAAGCATTTGATGTCAAATGCTCCGGTTGATTAATCAACCCAAGCATTTATGAACTTCTTTTATGAAAATTTTCACAAATGCTTGGGTTGATTAGTCAGCCGGAGCATTTGATAAGGAGCAAAAGCAGTTTTTTCCACTAGTGTATTATAGGCTATTAGGTAGACATGGCGGTACCATTATTCTCTGCAATCCTTCTACTCGATCCTGCAAACACATTTGCCCTCCTATTTGTTTTCCCTTCCCGTTGCAGCTTCCACGCTACTTCCATCGTTATCGTGATCATCTAATCGATGTGGATGTGCCTCGAATTTGGATATGATGATAAAATTAATGATTATAAGGTAGTCGTTATCTACCAGACTACCACTAGGAGTTATTATCTGAAATTCCAACCACGGAGCATTGGCATGTTAAGGTTTATAATAACGCCATTAACGCACGGTCAACTATTTACGACGTACTATATTTTTATACATGTAAATCTCCCGCTTTTCCATATGTTGATTTTTGCCCGAGATTTGTAGGTCGCTTTCCTTGCCGGTGTTTATCATTGGTCCCGTGCACGTATAGATAATATTGTTTTCGGCTCCCATGTTAATCAATATAGTGTCCTTGCATTCAACTTTGCATCTGAGACCTTCCAACTCATGCTAGGACCTCCCATCCCTATCCCCGGATGCCATGTTTTGTGGCATGCCGGACAACGGTTGCGTGCAAGTGCTTAGGGGACTATTGCTTCTTTACTTTAACTGTGTTAAAAACGAGAATGTTGAGGTGTGGATAATGCGCGAGTATGGTGTTGAGGATTATTGCGATTTGTTGTGTACCATTAAAGTCGGACATCTTAAGGAGTTTTATGTTCTTGGGATTTTAATGATTAACACCTTTTCTTGCGTGATGATAATGGACATTTGATTTCATATCGAATTGATGATGATCGACGAGTTATTAAAAAAGGTGTCCAGTTTAAACCTTTCGAGCCTACCATGGTAATGTATGAATGTTTGTTTACGTATGAAAGCTTAGCAACCTTGCACCCATCAACCCGAATAGGCTAGGTCACCAACAACCATGGAGGATCCAATCTTTGAACATGACCTGAATGGAAGAGCTTATTCTCAATCGAATGGTGTTGGACCAACCTTGGAGGTTGACTTATTTATAGATTTTAATGTCCTTTTCTTCTAGTATGCAAAAAACTCACTTGTCTAATCCATTACTCTTTGTTCCCATTTTTTTTCTTTAATTACTATATTGATGTTATGACAATGTATGAATGAGATTTGCATTTGCTACATATATTAAATTATTGAATTTATATTTAACCTTATGATAAATTTGTAATAATCTCAATAGATAAAGTGTAGCACTTAGAATGTATTATGTACAACATAGGTTAGAGATCATATATGCGTGATAAGGGGTAATTATAAGGAACAAACAATATATACATATGAAAATAAATGGTTCGACATAAGATTCACCAAAGTAGTTACCTCAACTGATATCCAAAGATGAGCTTTTCCTAATCGAAGTCCAAGTCCATAATGCTGCTTCATCACACTACATCAATACATTATAAGATGTTTATTATTATATATATATGGAATGTACTGATGTACACAATATGGTAGTGGGTATACATATATATGTATATGTATATATATATATACATATATATAGGTGAGAAAGGAATTTATAGTTTATGAAAATGAATCACCGCCCTTGGATTAGATCCTATCAATGGCCAAGATTTGAAAACTAATATCAACTTTAAGCTACCTTTTTTCATCCCTTCCATGCAAAAACCTAATTTTCTCTTTCCTCTCTTCTCCTTCTTCCCGAGTACGTCGTCTATCCCCTCCCATCTCCTACTGCACGTCTCTCCTGTCATCTCCTTTTGTTAGTTTGTTTTCAGAAGTTTGTATGCTTCTTCGTTTTCGAAATTTGTTTGGTTATTCATAATTTTTTTTTGCGAAAATTCTTTGCTTCTTCATAAGTTATCGAATTTTTTTTTGCTTGTTCATGTCTTTTGTGAAATTTCTTTACTTATTCTTGTTCAAGCCAACTGCCAACTAAATAGTATAACCTGTAGATTATCTTATATTATATTGTATGATGATATCATATGATGCGAGTTTGATTTCGATATTATAGGATGATATTACATTACTATTACCTATAGAGTATCTCGTAATATAAGAAATAGTCATGCATTCATAATATAAGAAATAACAAAGAACCCAATTGAGAAACTAGCTACTATACTGTCGACATCGTAAATAATTGTAATGGTTTTCATGACTTTGTTCTCTATGCTGTCAACATTGTAAATATTCCACTTGTTTCCATTTTGTTTGATGATCTTGGTTAATGCATGATTTTGTCACGAGTTATAAAAGGTGTTTATTAAAGTTATAACAATATTTGCTTAGAGTTGCAAAAGGTACTAATTAAAGTTGGTGCAATATTTTTTTAGAGTGATAGCAATTATTAGAGTTATGGCAACACTTGTTTAGAGTTGTAGGATATAATACATTAATGATTGTTAAGAGTTTGGGAAGTGCTAATTAGTATTATGGCAACACTTTTATCGTGTTATAGGATTTGGTAGTTAGAGTTATACTAATACTTATTTAGAGCTATAGTAAGTATTTACTAGTAGCTACTTCACATAGGTTTCTAGCCTCCTCTACTGCCCTTGCTTTACATCTTTTAAACCATATAAACCAACTAGAGTTATAACAACATTTGTTTAGAGTTATCGGAAGAACTAGTTAGAGTTGTAGCCATACTTCTTTAGAATTATAACAATATTAGTTTAGAGTTATAGGAAGAACTAATTGATAAGAGTTGTAGCAATACTTCTCTAGAGTTATAGCCATGCTTGTCTAGAGTTATACCAAGTTTCTATAGTTTTTATAGGAACTAGTCACGAGAGTTGTACCTATACTTCTTCTAGAGTTGTATAAGTAGTACTTAAGAGTTTGAGTAACATTTGTTTAAAGTTATATATAAGAATACTAATTAGAGTTATGGTAACATTTGTATAGAGTTGTAGGAAGTAGTAATTACGAGTCATATCAATGCTTGTTTAGAGTTATAGGAATATTGATTAGAGTTACAACAAATCTGCTTTAGAGTTACGACAAGTCATGTTTAGAGTTACTAATTACATTTATGTAGAGTATTAACAAGAGTTACAACAAGTTCTGTTTAGAATTATAGTTAGCGATACCTAGAGTTATGGTAAAATTTCTTTAAAGTTATAGGAATTGTTTGCATAACTTTAGATTTTATTTTCTACGACTCTAATTAAATGTTGCCATAATTCTAACTACTTGTTTAATACCTTAATCAAATGTTGCAACTTGATAGCCTGTTATCTCAATTGGCGAGTGTTTTGTGTGCAAACACAAGAAAATGTGGGTTCGACTCCTACACAGGCTTTTATTATTTGATAGGCTTTTTTAATGGTCTTATTCAGTTTTAGGATGTAATTTTCTCCTTACCTAATGAGGTGGTATAAGAAGAAATAAGTTACACTAGCTCGAATTGCAATAACAAAAGAAGTTCTACTCTACCTAAAATTTACATGAGTGCAATTATACAGAATAATTTGTTCTATGTTTAGGTTTCTAACTTCTAACAAGATTCATTTCATAACTTATGTGGCAATAGAACCCACATCTTGTGCATAGCACAATACTCTTCCATTTGAGCTAATAGGTTTTAGGGTGTTTGAACACGATATACCCAAAAATGTTTCTGCTTCTAAGAATAAGATTATTTCGGAACAAGTAGTTTACAAACAATGCTCTACTAGTTTATATACCTTTAATCACGTGTAATGGTGCAATGGTTATGAAACAGGCTCATACCCTGTAGCTTGAACAAAAGCAATGAAGAAAATAGCACATAAAATGAGAATGTTTTAGTACGTAAAACTTGTAACTTTAGTGCTGAAAGGAGAATGCAGCGGTGTCCTTGTACTGATAGAAAACATAAGCATCAAGGAGAACAATTTGGCCTTCCCCATTTCTTTTGGACCCCATCAAGCCATAGCTTGATTTCATTTGATCCAGCATCCGCAGATGGTCTCAGTGACACAGCCTGCTGGATCTCTCTGGTATATGATTACTCGGGTACAGAGACAAGTTCTGTTGAAGGGGAATGTGACACCAGATTAGAATTTGACTGCTCCTCAGGCTTTGAAAGCTCATAGGCCTCAGACCTAAGTTCATGAGTGGATGGCTCCTGGTGAGTTTGACTTTTGAAGTTTCTGATACTTAGTATTCCAGAAATTTGATTCTCAGAGTTATAAGGTGAGCCCTGTTTTCTAGAGATTATTGCACACAACCGTCAAGAAAAGAGAGGCTTTTGTTAACCTGCAAGCAAAACAACAGTTCTTACTAAACCTTCCACGAAAAAAGATCATTGATAATTGTATCAACAACAGAGAAATAAGGATTGTTAGTGATACAAAAATAGATATGGATGATATCAAGTGTTCAAATAATCACAAGGCAAAAGTACATTTCAGAGCCTCCAAAATTATTGATTTCTGAATTCCATATATACAAATAAACACAAGTTAGGAAATGAATAATATATGCCAATGCTCTATATATTTCATTCTATCCTTCCAAGTCAAGAAGTGCTCTACATAGGTAACAAGTGAAGACTGACCAATTGGCAGGCTCAATCCATGAACCTAATTAAGAGCAATGTAAATAAATAATTTTCAGCATCTCTGCCCCACATGTAAAGCTGAGGAGAATCTACTCATAGTTACTAGTGACTTCCTCACTCCAAATATTCAAACTACAAGTAATGTGAGCCTAATTCTAGAATCTAGATGCTTTCTTTATAAATCCACATGAAACATACAAATTGTAATTTTCACCAGTGAAGGCTTTAGTTGATGTACCATGCATAAAAAAGAAAGGTAGAAAGAAAACTCTTGTATCAAAGAATTGCCTTAGCACATAAAGCTAGAGAATACAACCTCAATGTCCTCATAGCTTGCATCAAATGGAAGTATACTTTCAACTGCTAGAGAATCCAAACTAGTGACAGCATTCAGTTCATATGCACGCTGCTGCAATATTGTTCAGTGGGATGCTGATAGTTCTTCAATCAAGATAAAGTGACCCATCAACTCTTGTTGCCAGTTTCTCTAGGGTAATGTAATAATTGGTAAACCAACCCAGAGTATATCTATTGCAATGGTATGTCCATTGCATAAAGGGCCTAAGAGAGAGCATTGAATATTAGTTTATATAACTATAATCAAATATTGGCATAACTCTAACTACGAATTCCTATAACTCCTATGGAGTGCTTCTATAACTTTAACTACTACTTCCTATAATTCCTATGAAGTGCTTCTATAACTCTAACTACTAATTTATATAACTCTAATCAAACGTTGGCATAACTCCAAATAAAAATTCCTATAACTCTAATCAAAGGTTGGCGTAACGTTAAGTACAAGTACCTATAACTCTAACTATTAGTTTATATAACTCTAATCAAATATTGGCATAACTTTTAGTATTAGATTCTGATATTTTCACCTTTTCACACGCTTCCTCTTATAAAAAACGAACTTTTCTTCATAAAGAAAACATAAATTTGTAGCATCACTGATACAAAAACTACCTACATTCTAATGGCAAATTGAATTAACTAAATGCATAGTTGCATAAACATGGAAGAGAAACACCACCTCGCGTTCAAGATAACAATTAAATTTAAATTTGACTAAGAAAAAGAAGGAACTTTAGATGTTTAAACGTTGCATAGTCAGCCTCACTAAACAACCAGAAAAGACTAACAACCTAGAAAAAACACTCAACCAAGATCTAACAAAGCCAACCAATTCATTCCAAATTTAACGCAATCAAAGCAAATCAGACGAAAAAAAAGCACATATTACAGACTAATTGAACGCAATTAAAAGAACACCAATGAGAGATTCATACAATTCTGCTATCAACAACTTATAATCCAATAGTATTTATCTAATTTAAAGAGACTTATAATTACTTCAATAGTATTTTCTAATAGAATTATTATCACTTCAATAGTATTTATCTAATGTTGAATTATCTAATTTCATGAAAATTATAATCCAACAAACAATATATAAGTAGTTAATGAACAAATCTACAATTCGATCGATTAATTAAATATAATCACAACAATTTCCAACGAAATATGTTTCATAAAGAAATTCAGATGTAAGATTGAATCAAAATTCTAAGAAAAACGAACATTTTAACGAAATACTAACCTTCTTCTCCCATATTGTATGTGTCTCTCGAACTAATCTTGAGTATTGAATTTCACTGATAATCAGGGATGAAATTCACTGAATTGATATTGACAAAAAAAAATTAAGTAGTAGCGTCATGGAAGCAGAGTAACCAAAGAGAGAGAGAGAGAGGGGAGAGAGAAAGAAGGTTATGCGTGAGAAGTGTCGACAGTTAGGGATTTTAATTTGTTTTAGTTTTAATCTTGGCCCTTAAATGAGGCATGGTCTAAGGGTTTGTATTTCTTCTCACTTCTCATGTAAAACACCCTTCTCATTTGAACTCAATTCTATATATATACACACACACACACACACACACACATCCTTCTCTCCTAACCGCCGCATCACAATTTATTTTTACCAAACCCGGCGAGGGAGGTGACCACGAAGAGGGAAGCTGCTGCTCATCATCTTCATACTGCTCATTTGCATTCTTGAAAGCTTCGTAATAAGTGAGAGCCCCAAGAACAATCTCACCATAACATTTCATCGAGCTACGAAAGATAGCCTCGTTTCTTTCCCTTCCATGACCCCAAAGACACCATTGATATTCGACACAAGTCTTCACCTTAATAGATCATAGCCACATTACACCACCAATCCGCGAATGAATCCAGTCTACGTTCTCTAAATACACCATTCTCCAGCTCCATTTTCTCCCACACACCTTGAGCACGCGGACAGTAAATGAGAGCATGCAGCTCATCTTTCACCCATCACACCCCTTACAAAGTTCATCCACTTGTGGTATTCGACGAGCAAGGCTTTTACAGGTTGGCAAGGCACGCGAACATGCTCTCCAAATTAAAGACTTCACCTTAGGAGGTAAGGGGAGAGCCCACAACTTCTTCCCATTGTGAGTTACTTGAGGAGGTAGACCCTTGTTTCTCATTCATTCGGACCATCTAATGAAGTGGTAGCTCTGTCCTAGAAGAATAGTCACCATCCTTCGAATAATGCCAAACAAAGTATCCAAGGAGGGGGCCTCGCTCAAGGGGATTTGCAAAATTCGATCTGCTTCATAGTCCAGAAAAAGTTCCTTCACTTTATCTTCATCCCAGCCACCTTTAATCCAATCAATCAACTCTTCCACCTTTATAGATTGATCATGCATACCTCTAGCAGTTATTACTTTCAAAGATGGACCAACAGGAATCCATTTGCCAGACCATACCGCAATAGTAGACCCATTCCCTACCCTCCATCGGCTCCCGTTTGTAATGACCCGTTTAACACTCACCATACTCCTCCACGTATAGCTTGGGTTATAGCCCACCTTTGCGTCCAACACCGAGGTTCGTGAAAAATAACGAGCTTTAAAAACTTGTGCAACAATCTTTGTCCAGGCATTTTTGAAGCCTCCAAATTTGCTTTGCTAGCAACGCATCAGTAAAACATTCAAAATGCCGGAAACCTAAACCACCATCACCTTTAGAGTTACACATTTTGTCCCATGAGACCCAATGTATCTTCCTCTCCCCATCTTTCGCACCCCACCAAAATCTTGCAATCATGGATTGAATATCACCGCCAAGAGTCACCGGGAGTTTCAAAATACTCATCACATACGTTGGGATGGATTGGGCCACGGCCTTAATGAGAACCTCCCTTCTTGCAAATGATAAAAGTTTTTCCTTCCACCCTTTCAACTTCTTCCGAATTCTTTCCTTGATCATTTGAAACACCACTTTTTTCGAGTGACCAACAACTGTGGGGAGGCCAAGATATTTAGACGGAGTTTGCACGACATGAATCCCAAGAATCGTTGTTATTCTTTCCTTCAAATCATCCGGAACACTAGGGCTAATAGTGAGCTGACACTTGTCAAGATTCACCATTTATCCTAAAGCTTCACCATAAGTCTACAGAATTTTCATAATATTATGGCATTCATCTTCACGGGCTCTGGCAAAAAGAATACTGTCATCCGCAAACAACAAATGACTAATAGCCGGGGCCCCTCGAGCAACACAAACACCACATATTTCTTTGTTGGCAACACGTCTTGTGATTAAGCTAGAACAAACCTCTACACATAGAATAAAAAGGTAGGGGGAGATAGGGTCCCCTTGACGGAGTCCCCTCTCCAGATAAAAAACTTCCGAATCCACTCCATTCACTTGAACTCTGAAATTAACAGAGCGCACACAATTCATAACCATATTAACCCAGGGAGTAGGAAAACCAAGTTTATAGAGCACCGCTTCCAAAAAATCCCACTCTACCCGATCATAAGCCTTACTCATGTCTAACTTAAGAGCAATATGACCTTTCTTCCTCTTTTTTTGATTTTTCATGTAATGGAAAACTTCAAAAGCAACAAGAGCATTGTCAGTAATTAACCTCCTCGGAACAAAAGCACTTTGATTAGGAGAGACAACTGAGGGAAGAACACATTTAAGTCTATTCGCTAATACCTTTGACACTAACTTATAAACTACATTACAGAGCGAGATCGGACGAAAATCAGACATTGTAGAAGGGGATTGTGTTTTAGGAATGAGAACAATGCGGGTACTATTTATTGACTCTATGTTGGACTCACCTTTTAGAATACTAATGACAAAATCAGCAACGTCATCTCCAATTATAGACCAAAATTTCTGAAAAAAAATTGCATTAAGACCATCAATACCAGGGGACTTACTTGGGTGCATTTGAGATAAGGCTCGGAAAACTTCATGCCGAGTGAAAGGAGCACACAACCCCTCGTTCATGTTTGTGGTAACTCACGTCTCTAAGCTGGCTAAAGCTTCATTGAAATTAGTAGGCCGAGTCGACGTAAACAGATTCTTGAAAAATTGAACAGCCACCATTTCTATCTCTTCTTCTTCATTCACCCATACTCCACAACTATTATGAACCCCCTCTATGAGATTGCGCCTCTTCCGAAGAGAAGCCCGAAGGTGAAAATTTTTGGTGTTGCGGTCCCCTTCTGTCAAATAAGTAACTCGGGAGCGTTGACGCCAATATAATTCCTCCCTATGCATGAGCTCATCGATATCATTCATTAACTTCCTATGCTTAGTACACTGATCAATTGTTGGCTGAGAGTTATTAAGAGAGAGAAGCATCTCCCTTTTTTTCTTTATTTGCTCCTGTAAATTGCCAAACTCCTCTTTACTCCACTTTTTTAGTTCTGCACTCACCTTCCCCAACTTCCACGTGACCCCCTGCACATTACCTACCACACCCACATCCCAAGCATCCTCCACCACCGACTTATATTTCTCCGAAGTAAGCCAAAAATCTTCAAATCTAAAACCTGCCTTTCTACGTATGTCCCTCTTTCTCCCTTTATACTCCTTTAGCAATATTGCAATATGATTAGAAGAGCCCCTACTAAGGTGTGAAACACACAACAACGAACAAGTATCAAACCATGCTTTATTACCCACCATCCTATCAAGTCTTTCATGCAGGCACCTATCTCCCTCACTCCTATTCCACCAAGTAAACGGAAAGCCAGAATAACCCAAATCAAGAAACCCACACTTATCCAAGGCCAGTTTAAAATCATCCAACAACCTTTGGTCTCTCCTAGGTCCCCCAAGTTTTTCTTCGTTATAAAGCACCAAAAAAGTCCCCTGCACAAAGCCAAGGACCCTCCCACAAGCATATCCTCATGAAGCGACCCAAGGAGCTGCCAAGATAAATGTTTGTGCGAGTTCTTCGCCAACCATAAAAACCCGTAAACGCCAAACTGACTCACTAAAGACACCTTCAAACGACCCGTCAATATGATGAAGAGAGCATGAGAAAAATTGAAACTTCAACTCTTTCCTCCAAAAAAGAGCAAGTCCTCCCGCTCTCCCCGTAGAATCAACAAAGAACGCATCATAGTCACTAAAATCATTCCAACTAGCACGTATTTCACTACCACTAAGTTTCGTTTCCATCAAGAAAAAAACATCAACTCTCTCACTAATTAGCAACTTCTTAAGGTTACCAACTGCCTCGGGGTTGCCAAGCCCCCGGTAGTTGTAACTTAGAAGACTCATGGCTCCCGGCGGAGTTGAGAATGCTCAACCTCCGCCGATATACAATTTTCTTGAGACACCATAGTAACATCATTGTCTGAGTCCACAACACCTACATGCGATTGAGCTTGCCTTCCTCTCTTACTTCCTCGCCCCCTCACTTTCAACCCCGGGCTAACCCGACCCGGAACTCCCGTCCGCACTTATACTAGCAAGTTGACCCTCATGGAAGACCCGGCCCTCTGCTTTGCTTTCGGTTGAGATATAGTTTTCTTAAAATTGTCAAGCAATTTCTTCTCATACTCATTTTGGCTATCACTCCGGAATTTGGCTTTAGTAGGTGAAGCACGGAGCCAGCTACCATAGGGGTACAAAGAGGTATCCATCTCCTTGTCATACAAGTCACAGTCCGTAGCACCATGTCCGAACAAACCACAAAAATAAAAATCTGGGAGTTTCTCATACTTCAAGTCAATCCATTTTTGCTCCCCACCCACTTGAATTTTCGTACCCTGCATTATCGTCATTGAAACGTTCATATCAACCCGAAACCTCATATATTTCTTGAAGCCAAAAGGATCAGACTCATCATACTCAAGAAAAGTACCCAACTTATTTGCAATAGCCATTGCCATTGCCTTCTTTCGCCTATTCATGGGAACCCGATAAGCCTTCACCCGAATCCGGGCCGTGTTAAACGTCATCTCAGTAGGTTGCTCATCACCTTGAACTTCCTTCAACAATGGCAACTTGCCATCAAAAGACCACAGCCCGCTCTCCATAACCCTACTTTTATCCGCTTTTGAAAAGAATTGGAACATGAAGATATTATTTTTGACTTCACCAGCAACCATCCCCTTTGATGGTTTCCACAAATTCCTCATGGTATTTTTAGGGCTCTCGGATTAAAAGGTGCATGAGTCAACAACCGCCTTGCCAAACAATGAGCCACCAGTTGTGTTGAGACTTCATCTTCACACTCCTCACACAATACTGTCTCCTCTTCAGCCTCGGTAAGTGACAACTGCTTCCACTTCTCGACCAATTGCGACGCCATCCAGACCCACAAAAAAAACCAACAAAACTAAGCCAGCAAAGAGACGCAATGAGAACCGCACAAATAAGAACAAACTCGGCACAAGATCCCAGAAAATTAACCCAAAAAGACACCTAACACGAATTACAAGAAAGAAAAACCCCACAAGATTAAATCTTGGGGCAAAAAGTCCTCATCAGCCCTAAAGTTGACCCGCTAAACCCTAGAAACTCTAAGGAAACGCATAAACCCTAGAGAGAGAGTCGAAAATTTTGTCAGACCTTTAATTTACATTATAATCGAATAATATGGGGATTTTATCAACGGGCGAAAAAACCATCAAATCAAGCACTGAGCTTCTTGAATACATAAGGTGACAAATAAATTACATCCAACTAATAGAAGTGCCAAAGCATTTTAGAAAAAAACTTTCCAAAGTTAGTAAGATAATTAGTAAGTAAAGAAGTTCATCAAAAGAAGAAATAACACAAAAAAGAGTTTAAGTTAGTAATTAAGAGGATTTAAACTCACTTAGAAATTAAGAAAATCATAAAAAAAAGGTAGAAAAATTGGCAAAAAGGAAGTGCATCATTGAGCTAGCAAGGTAAAGTTGAAATTCTTGTTTATTTTGATTATCTTCTTGATCATCTACTAACTTTCTCCTTGTTTTCTTCTTATCATTTTTTTAATTTTTGGAGTGATTTGGGTATGTAGAAGTCCTAATAGGTTCCCAACCTTAAATCACCCCACCTATAATAGTCAAATCTAATGGGGAGACTCTTAGGAAACAATGTGATTATGTTATTTTTCTTAATCGAGTTGTTTTTCATCACCAAAAAAATTCAAGACAAGTTGTGCATAAACATCTCCATAAAAAAATGTGATGCTGTATTATAATCAGTTTCAATTTTGTACTTCATTTTTTTTTCCGTCTGCATTAACTAAATAGTTTGTAGGATTTTATATTTTTCCTATGAAATGAAAGATGTTTTCAGCAACTGGGCTTTGGAATTTTTAAAAAAAGATTTTTTTATAAATAATTAAAAATCATACAACTTTGTTGTGCAAAACTGATTTTGTCCAGTACCACCTAAGCTTGTTCTGTCAATAAAGTTCAAAATAAAAATCATTTAGACAAAACTAAAAACATAAAGTTTAAATAAAACATCAGTGGCTTTCCAAAAATATAAAAATCATGTTCATTTCATACAATTGTACATCATTTTTACAAAAACATTCATGTAAATCACTAAATTCTAGAAAACTGATTTTCTCTTCAGTTAAGAAAACAAACAAAAAATGGTCTTAAAAATGTCCAATTCAAGTGAAAATTTTCAGTATAGTTTTTCAAGGTGTCTATAATGTTCATGCTAAAATTTACTTAAGAATAAGTTCAATAAGTTAGGTTTTATAAAACAAATTGAATAAAGATCCTATTTTGACCAGTTTTGGAATAAAATTCACCATAATTTGAGTCGTCACTAAAAACTTGTGAAATTTTGAAACAACATAAAGAACTCACTGATATATCCATAGATGTATCACATGCTCAGTTTAACTCTTTGTACAGAAAGTTATGAATTTTGTAAGTCAGTACAAGAACAAAAAGGCAATCTGGAAAATGAAATAAAGTGATTAACTCATGTTTCATAAAAAAATTTATTTTCTTTTCACACGAAAATGTTAATTAAAAATCATGAAATTTTAAGTTTATCTTAAAATGATGCATTTTCATCATGTAAATAAAAATCAATAAAAATTATCATAAAAAATCAAAATCAAATAGGTTAATTAATCTTTAATTTTCACAAGTTTACAACTAAACATCAATTCCAAAGCCCATTCAAGGAGATAAAGATCAAGGAGCCTCATGGTGAAGATCAAGATTGAAGATTTTGTATAGATCATAGAGTTTGTACATTTTGTTGTAATAATAATTTTTTGTAAATAGTTATTGCATCACTCAATTAATGAAAAACATGGAGATGTTTATGCATAATTTTCATAAATAATTCCACAACTCTTTTTAATAAAATGAGCAACCAATGTTACAAATATTGCATGTTGGGCCAATATATCATAGTATATGAATCAAATGACCCAAGCTCAATTAAGAGGAAAAATTGCAAATCTAACTAAGTTAAATTGTATGATGATCCATCGATTATTTTAAAAATGTGTTCTCCATATTCAAATGGATTAATCATATAATTTGAAATAATTAGATTGGTAATTATGATCTCCGAATTGATTTTAGGTTGTTTCATGTGTCTCGCTTTAAATGGCCAAATTCCAATTAGCCAAACACAAATCTCCAAATTCGATCTCAAATTGATCACTTCTCTCCAAATGACTTAATAATCTTCAATTAAGATTATTTCTTAAAAGCCTTCAAATTAGGAAGCAAACCTCTAAGACCTCTTGAAAATCATAAACATGATCACTAATTAAGGTGGTTATTTCAATCCTTGATTAATCGTTAATTAAGGCGATTGACTCAAACTCTTCAATTAATCACTGATTAGAGTGATTATCTTAAACCTTGGTTAATCACTAATTAGGGTGATTAGCTTAACCTTTCATCTCGTTTAATCACTATTAAGGTGATTATCCTAAACTTCCTTTTAATCGCTAATTAAGGTGATTAATTTAACCTTTCATATTTAATCTCTAATTAGAGTGATTATCTTAAACCTTAATGATCGTTAATTATGACGATTATTTTCTCATTTAATCATTAATTAGAGTGATTATCTTAAGCCATAATTATCGTTAATTAGGACGATTATTTTCTCATTTAATCACTAATTAGAGTGATTATCTTAAGCCTTAATGATCGTTAATTAGGACGATTATTTTTTCTCATGTAATCACTAATTAGAGTGATTATCTTAATCCTTAATGATCATTAATTAGGACGATAATTTTTCTCATTTAATCACTAATTAGAGTGATTATCTTAAACCTTGAATAATCACTAATTAGGGTGATTACTTCCTTCCTTCCTTATTAATCACTAATTGAGGTGGTTATCTTAATCTTTCATATTTAATCGCTAATTAAAGTGATCATTTTAACCCCATTTCATTCACTAATTGGAGTGATTACCTCATTTTCCAATAGATTTATTTAATTTTAAAGGTGAGTTATTCATAATCTATTTTCTTTTCTTCCCCAATGGAATTGGCCATTTAGGGTGAGACATAAGATCGAACTACGATGGTTTTGATCCATGAGTGGATTCCAATCCCGCAATGATTGGTACGTAGTGCAACTTCAGTGCTCAAACCTACCATGTACAAATGATATATTGGTCCTAAATAAAAATGGTTGATGTGTATATGTGCAAACTATGTGATTTTCTTTCTTTTGAATAGCCATGATTACTTTAAAATGGAAAATAATGCATTTAGTAAGAGCCTGTTCTTTAGAACGGAAGAGGAGACGAGTTCCAGACGTTCGCACCTCTTAACCTAAACCCCGAACCCTATCTCATGGTATGAAAGACCAATTTTAAAAAATGCCTTATCCATATGTTGTCATCATCGTTTTAAACGATATTTCTCGAAATTGATTTTAAAATGATTTATTAAATAAATCTGTCCCTATTTTGAAATTAATAGGGTGGCGACTTCCAACTTTTCTAAAACTCATAGTCCAATGAGAGACTTTCGTGGGATATAGACCGTTAATTAAGATTATCAAAAATCGGATACTACACCAATAAGGATCGATTTATGATAAGTTAAGCTAAGCCTATGTTTTTGAAGATTTATAGATGAAAAGACAATAAGAAAAATGATTTTGGGCAGGGGTATCCACCAATCAACTCATTCACAAACCAAGTAATCACAATGGGAAACAACAATGGGGATCAATTAACGGGAATTGTTCATCCATTAGTATTCTAACCACTCTCTCGAGCTAGCTATATTGGCCTAGTCTCATGCCTAAGGCATTCAACCAAGCATATCCATAAACATGATGAACATAAACAAGCAAACTAAGTCCCCTAGACTAGGCAATCCCTATTCTAATGGTCCTTCAAGCCTAATAATCGATTTGAGGCAACCTCTTAACTTCATCTCTCGATCCATCACTAAGGATACCTAAATTATGCTCCTATTGTGGCCAATCACACAAACATTCATGAAACTGCCAAATCAATTAACCAAAATTATCCCAAGTCAAACCCCAATATTGGATTTAGAGGTTTATGAACTCATCAATGGCTTCAAACCCTTCCCAAAGAAATAACTACTCACAAATAATAATAAATTATAAACTAAAAGCCATTAACAACTATTAACATGAACTAAAACACTAATTTATGATGAACAAGTAAATAGAGTGAGAATGACATTAAAATAAGAAAATAAAGCAATAAAATATAAGAGAGAGTAAGAAATTCTCATTAAAGTTGCAAGGAGCCTCCAAATCTTCAAGTTTCCTTCTTTGATTCTTCAAATTCTAAACTTTCAACAAGTTTCTCTCACTTCTCTCTCTAGAAGATGAGAGTTTCTCACTACAAGAAAACAGGCTTTAGGCAACGTTAGAAAAATGTAGCTGTTGTAGCCAAAATATCTACGGCTGTCATAGAGACACGTGGGTCCATCAGGGCCGTACATGTGTCCCCTCATATAGTCTAAAGGAAAATGATTTAACCATTGGGTTATACTCTGATGGGATGAACAGGCCTTCCTTTTGGCCCAAAGGTTAGTCAGAGCCCAAGCTCATATAATGAATGCAGGTGTTGGGTTGATGACCCATCTCTAGTCATATCCTGCCACGTGTCATGTTTTGATTGCCTAGCCAATCAGGTGCTCCTATTCTAGGTCAACCTTAAAGGGCACCAGCCATACCATGAGCACTATAAATACCCCTGAAATCAGGAGAAAAGGCATTCAATACAAACAGTGTAAACTTACACTGAAAAAATACTCTCTCACTTTCTCTCTCTATCTCTACTTTTTCCTTCCAACTCCGTATATCTGACTTAAGCTTCGGAGGGGGAACCACCACCCAAACCTCCAGGGTGGGTCCCTTTTTTGCAGGTTCGGGAACGCAGGTCAGGTTCAGGCAAGACAGACTCAGACATTGTTGCACAAGTCTCCAAGTGAAGAACATCTAAGGGAAACTGGTTTACTTGCCGGGCAAGGAAGCTAAACCTATAGTTTACTTGCTAGACAAGCAGACTAAACATTTAGCGCCGTCTGTGGGAAGACGCAACGATGACTGACTGTCAATCGTCCAACGTCGCTAGGAACCGAAGTTTTCTGGTCAATGTCGAAGACACAGTAGAACATGAGAGACCGCCTCAAGGAAGGGATAGACCTCCGTCCATCGTCAATGTCCCTGGACCAAGCCAACTACCTGTCATTCAGGAGAATCTTGAACGTCCAGTGACTGCTGCCCATCTGGAGAACATCCTGAATCTTTCAGACGAAGATGGCAGCAGTCGTCCAGGAACAGATTAAGAGCAAAATGCTGTTTTTCCATCATAACCCTGAGCCAGCCGCTAACAATCCAGCTCCTCTTAGGGGACGTTCCTAAGAAAATCGTCCAGGTCCTAGTCGACTTGTTCGTCAAGAACCCTCTAGGAGGACGGCCAGAGGAAAGCAGCCAGAAGGCAGTGAGCAGCGAAGGAAGATGGACTGGAACCTGGTGGTTAGGACCCAGGATCATATTCGTCCAAATGGGCACCGAATGGAAACAGATGCCAGGGAATATCTAGAGGCGAAGAAAGCTGCTGCATTACAACGGTCGGCCACAGGGTCTACACCATACTTGAGAGACCCTCCTTTGAGGATGCCGTCCAGAACGGAAGGACGAAGTTTAAGCCTTTCTCTTATCCATACAAGACAAGAGAAGACGGTGGTTTAGCCCATGGTTTATAGACGTCCAGCCCCTGCAAACACTTCATCTGATCCTGTGTTTAAAGAATACCGTAAGTAGTTCATACCCATTGAGGGACAGCTGGGAGCCCTCCGGATTAACTGGCCCACTCCATTCTCGACCAGGATCATGAGGCGCCCCCCTTCCTAAAGGTAAGACTCCCTACTATAGAACCTTTTGATGGAACAACAGATCCAGACAATCACCTATCCGCTTACAAACATCAGATGTACGTCCAAGGAGTAGATGATGCTACTTGGTGTAAGAACTTCCCAGCAACTCTGAAGGGATTAGCTCAAAAGTGGTTTAGCAATCTTCCCCCCAATTCAGTCAACAATTTCACTGAACTCAGTTTCTTATTTACTAGTCACTTTGTTGCCAATCGGCAAGAGCAAAACCTAAAGAAGCCCTTAGAAGTTTTGTTAAGAGATTCAATCTAGAAGCCCTTCAGATTCAAGATCTCAATGCTGGGGTGCTGAGGCCAGGAAGTTTTAAGTTCGATCTTGTTAAAAAGAAAATCACCACTCTTGCCGAAGCTTTTAGGGAAGCCGAATCGTTTATACACGCCACTGAAGTGTGTGCTGAGGCAAAGCATCCCGAGTCCAAGAAGCCTAAAGAGGTTGCCCAGCCAAAGAAGAGCAACCCCAAAAAGGCAGAGACTTGGGCCATAACCTCCACCACTACTTCGTCCAGGAGAAACAAGAGGAAAGAATCTGAGCCTTCTTCATCCAACCCCATCGAATTAAGCAAGGACCAATACTCCATTCTCATGGAGATAAAGGACCAATATGAGCTGAAATGAAGACTTCTTACAGAATTAGGGACAAGAGCAAATATTATCACTTTCAGAAGGACTGCGGTCACGAGACCAATGAATGTAAGCACCTTATGAAGGCTTTGGAGGATCTAGCTCGAAAAGGAAAGATGAACTCCTATTTGCCTCAAGGGGGAAGGAAGTTTCAGAGGAAGGATGATCGGCAGACCAAGAAGAAGGAAAGTTAGAGCACTGACGAGGATGTTGTTCTTGTCATTTCCGGAGGATTTGCCGATGGGGGACCAACCAATAGAGGGCACAAAAACTATCTCAGGGAGCTCGACCAAGTCTTACTAACTGATCAGACAAGAGCCGAGCCCTTCCCAAAGGTGGTAGTTAGTGAGCAAGATCGGGGGAAGCTGAGAACTCCCCATGATGACCCTTTGGTTGTAGAAATGAAAATAGCCAACTTGAGAGTAAGAAGAATTCTGATTGACACAGGAAGCTCGACAGACATCATTAGTGCAAATTGCTTGTCTAGATTGAAGTTCGATGAGAAGAACTTGGTTCCCGTCCACCATCCCATCATAGGATTTTGGGAGAAATCATTCATCCTATGGGAACAGTTACTTTGCCTGTCCGAGTTGGAGAGAAGGATGCCTCAAGGACTTTATTTATCAAGTTCTTGGTTGTCCGAGATTTGACAGCCTATAATCTCATACTTGGACGGCCAACTCTGAATCATGTTAAAGCTGTAATAGTAACTCACTTGATGCTTATGAAATTTGAATGTGATGGTGGTAAAATTGGCTCCTTGTATTGAGATCAGCAGGCGGCTAGGGAATGTTACCTAATTACCCTCAAGCCGTCGTCATGGAAAGCAGACAATGAAGACCAAACGAGGACCGCTGGCAGAAGAAACACGTCTGAAATTGGGAAAGATAAGACGAGGGCCGCTAGCGAAAGGAAAACGTCCGAGATTGTAAAGGACCAAGTGGCCTCGCTGAGAATGGCAATTGAAAGTCCTCAGACGCCAGTTGCTCCCTCAAGGAAAACGTCTGAACATCTCCCCAGCAAGAAAAGGAAGCATGAGCCCGTCAAAGAAGAGCCACCCTCGTCTGAAGAAGTGATGGCCATTATGGGATTGGCACTAGAACGTCTAGAGCCGGTGGAAGTCTCTGAAGATGTCTGTTTGGATGAAGCCCGTCCAGAAAGAGTCTTGAAGATTGGATCTTCACTCTCTCCTGATTTGAGGGGCCTTTTAATCAGCTTGTTAAAAGAATTTCAAGATGTATTTGCTTATTGTGTTGAAGAAATGCCTGGATAGCCGTCCACCGGCTGAATGTTGATCCAAGTTTAAAACCTGTTCGTCAGAAGAAAAGGCATTTATGACCGGCCAGGAACCAGGCGGTCGACCAGGAAGTTCAGAAGTTGTTGGAATCAAAATTCATCGGAGAGACTTATTATCCAAAATGGATAGCGAATGTGGTCATGGTGCCAAATCCTAATGGCACTTGGAGGATGTGTGTGGACTACACTGATCTCAACAAGGCTTATCCCAAGGACAATTTCCCCTTGCCTAAGTTGGATCGACTGGTAGACTCCACAGCCGGCCATGCTTTGTTAAGCTTCATGGACGCATATTCAGGTTTTCATCAAATCCCCATGTGGTCAGAAGATCAGGACAAAACGTCCTTCATTACAGAGAAAGGGCTGTATGGCTGGCTGAGGATGCCTTTTGGCCTCCGTAATGCGCCGGCCACCTTTCAAAGATTGATTAATACTGTCTTTCAGCCACAGTTGGGAAGAAACATGGAAGCATATATTGATGATATGATAGTCAAGAGTCGACAAGAGGAAGGTCATGTTGGTGATTTGAGAGAAACTCTCAGAAAATACAATCTAAAATTGAACCCAAGCAAATGTGTATTTGGAGTCTTGTCTGGGAAGTTCTTAGGCTTCTTAGTAGATCAGAGGGGAATCGAAGCCAACCCTGAAAAGATCCAAGCTATTCTAGACATGAAATCCCCGTCAAAGATAAAGGAAGTTCAACGATTGACAGGTTGCTTAGTTGCCCTTGGACGTTTCTTGTCTAAGTCGAGCGACAAGTGCCATCACTTTTTCGCTACTATCAAGAAGAAGGCCAAGTTTGAGTGGACAGCAGAAGCTGAGCAAGCACTTCAGCAAGTCAAAGATCACCTTCGTCAGCTCCCTAGATTGGTCAGTCCAGCCGAGAGGGAAAGACTGTTTGTATACTTGGTTGTGTCCACTCATGATGTGAGTGCTGTTCTGCTGGCTGAAAGAGAACCCGTGCAAGTCCTAATATACTTCGTCAGTCATGTGCTCAAGGACGTGGAAAATAGGTATACTCCGGTCGAGAAGTTTGGATTGGCACTCGTCATGGCCAGCCGAAAGTTAAGACCCTATTTCTTGGCCCACAGTATACTCGTCTACACTGATCAACCCTTGAAGCAAGTTTTACAAACGATCGCCGGGCGGATGCTAAAATGGGCTGTTGAACTGAACATGTTCGATATATCATTTGAACCAAGGAAACCATTAAGGGGCAAGCTTTGGCAGATTTTATAGTTGAGCTTACTCGGCCAACCAATGCTTGATCCAGTTGAAGGGAGGAAGCATTGGACGCTCATGGTTAATGGATCGTCCACTGTTAACGGATGTGGGGCAGGAATCATTTGTCAATCTCCAGAAGGAGACAAGTTTGAAGATGCGCTAAGGTTCCAATTCCAAGCGTCCAATAACGAAGCTGAATATGAAGCACTTCTGGCTAGGATCAAAATGTGTAAGGCGGCTGGAGCTCTGGAGATTGAGGCTAAATCGGACTCTCCCTTGGTCGTCAGTCAAGTCAATGGAGACTTCGAATGTAAAGAAGCATCAATGAGCAAATATATGCGTCTGATCAAGGATGAGATTGAGCCTTTGAAACGATTTGTTCTCGACCAAGTACCAAGGTCAGAAAATCATCAAGTAGACGCTCTCTCAAAATTGGCCAGCTCGGCTGAAGGGAATGCGCCAAGAATAGTGTTTTGGGAGGTTAAACCAAAAAAAAGCATTGACCAAGAACAAATCATGTTTCTTAGCCGTGGGGCAGTCTGGATGGATCCTATAATAGAGTACAAGAAGACAGGAAGACTGCCTGCAGACCCTGTAGAGGCAAAGTATGTGAAAGCCCGAGATAAGTGGTTTGAACTGTGGGATGAGACCCTTTACAAGAAGTAATTCAATCGTCCTCTTCTCAAGTGCATCACCAGGGAAGATGGTCTAGAGGTTCTGAAGGAACTCCATGAAGGAGCTTGTGCATCTCACATTGGGGGAAGAGCATTGGGAGAAAAGGCTTTAAGGACGGGGTATTACTGGCCTACCTTAAAGGAGTATGCTCTTGTCTATGCAAAGAAGTGCGACAGTTGTTAGAAGCACAGAAATCTGCATCAGAAGCTGTCCAATTACTTAACTCCTATCATGTTCCCTCTGCCTTTTGCCAAATGGGGCATGGATATTCTAGGACCTTTCCCTATAGCCGCTGGGCAAAAGAAGTTTGTAATTGTAGTTGTGGACTATTTCACTAAATGGATAGAGGCTGAAGCCATGCGGGGTATAACAACGAATGACGTCAAAGGCTTTATTTGGAAGAGCATTATAACTCGATTTGGTATGCCGCAGTCCATCGTCTTTGATAATGGTCCACAGTTTGAAACGCCTAAGCTGAAAGATTGGTTGGCAAAAAGAGAAATCAAAGCCCAATTCGCTGCAGTCGCCCACCCACAAACCAATGGGCAAGTAGAGTCCTTCAACAAGATTCTATCCATTGGAATCAAAAGAAAGTTGGATAATGCTAAGGGACAATGGGTTGAAGAACTACAGCTGGTGTTATGGTCCATCAGAACCACCGTCAAAAATTCTACAGGGGAGACACCCTTCATGTTAGTCTATGGCACCGAAGCCGTCTTGCCTATTGAGAATGAAGAACCCACCCTACGAGTCATGTTGTACAGGGAAGATGCTAACTGGGCTGCATTACGCACGGCTTTGGATCAAGTACCAGAAGTCAGGGGCAATGCTTTACTCAGAATGCAATTATACAAGTTGCGAATGGCCCGGGACTTAAACTAGAGAGTAGCTAGACGACCACTCAAGGTAGGGGACCTGGTTCTAAGGAAGATGGAGGCAGTTGGACGAGCTAAGGAGCTGGGGAAACTAACACGAAATTGGGAAGGACCCTATCTGATTGTCCAAGAGGTGCAAAGCGGAACCTTTCGTCTCTAAGATATGGATGGACGACCAATACAGCGCACTTGGAACTCGGACACTTTGAAGAAGTACCACGTCTAACTCAGTTAAACGCCAGAAAAAACGGCAAGTAGTTTGTAATCACTCAAAAGTGCCATGGCACAAACAAGGGAAAAGGAATTGTAAACATGTATCTTGACATTTAGTCAAGCAAAATTCATATAATAAAATCTCTACTTCCTTCTTATCTTTGTTTATTTTTTACCAAGTTGATTCACTTTCGGGCATTTAACCAGTTCGTAGTCTAAAAGTGACGGTAACTTGGACAAAATTACAAAGAACAATAGAGCGTCAAAAATGCTCACTTTTCTGCTGAACATCACTCCCTCAAAGAGACCGGCCAAAGTGTAATAAACCTAAAGGTTAGATCACATATATGGTCAACAAATTGACAAAAATCTCTAGTAAGAGCAATGTCAAGGTCTCTAAGAGAAAGCTGACCTAAAGTAAGCAACCCTTAGTAAAGGAATCTTACTTTTGAATACACGGACAGCTAAGTAGTAAAGACCTTAGTAAGGGTCCGCTACTTCAAGACGAGTGTTGCTCCCTCAAGAAAGCCGGCCAAAACATGGTTCGTCCATTAATCTACGGCTCGTCCGAAACAATTTCAGCAGGCTCGGCCAATGTTGGCCGCTCTCCTTCTTGGTGCATGGCTCGTCCATAATACAAGGATGAGCTAAGCCCAAGAATGGGGGGGGGGATAATGCTATACGCCATGAAATTTACTAGGATGAGTCAAGTCTGTAGGACGAGGCACAGTTATCCTTGGCCTCTTTTGAGGGAAGTCAAAGGTCGTCTAAAGGCCAGGACGAACTAAGCAATAAAAGCCCTAGTAAGGGTTCACTACTTCAAGACGAGGGTTGCCTCCTCAACGAAGACGGCTAAAGCGTGGCTCGTCCATAAACTGCAATATATAGATCGTCCACAAGAAACTAAGCCTGTCCTAAACAAAGGAGTTTAGGTTTGCTCGGCTAATATTGGCCGCTTTCCTTCTTGGGGCAAGGCTCGTCCAAGTTTGCAGACCGTCCAAAAGTCCGGACGAGTCTCATTTTATACTTGGCTGCATTTTGGAAAGTTTCACGATCGTCCAAGGACAATGATGATACTATTTCCTTAACTTAGTTTGCAGACCGTCCAAAAGTCAGGACGAGTCTCATTTTATACTTGGCTACATTTTGGAAAGTTTCACGATCGTCCAAGGACAAGGATGATACTATTTCCTTAACTAAGTTTACAGACCGTCCAAAAGTCAGGACGAGTCTTATTTTATACTTGGCTGCATTTTGGGAAGTTTCACGATCGTCCAAGGACAAGGATGATACCCTTTCCTTAACCAAATTTGTAGATCGTCCAAAAGTCAGGACGAGTCTCATTTTATACTTCGCTACATTTTTAAAGTCTGATGATCGTCCAAAGACAAGGATGATACTCATCCTTTCCTTCACAAAGCTTAAAATCCGCTCAAAGGTCAGGACGAGTTCAAAAACAAGTAGGACGAGTCTCATCTGAACTTGCTGATTCAGTAAGTTGCAAAGACGTCCAAGAAGAGATGGACGAGTCTCAGTTATACTTGATGAAAATTTAAGTGCAATAAAAGAAAGGACAGGCAATTGGCAAAAGGTATTTCATTATATACTTGTCAAAACTTACAGATTAAGTATAAAACTAGAGGAGACAAAGCTACGACGGCAAACAAGCCAAGAAACTTAGAAAAATAAACCTAAAGCTAGGCATCTCATTCAGCAGAAGCTTCTTGGTCGTCCTCAGGAGTTTCTTCCTCGTCGTCAACTTCTTCATCCGAGTCCAAGAATTCAGGAGGCTCTTGAGCAGTCACCATTGCGTTGTGAACGCTACCCTGGAATTCAAGACGCCGAACAAAGCTGGGGACCTCATGAGGCTCTGCCAGCATTTCAAAGGCTTTGACAGCCCAGTCTTTGGACGTCTCAATGACTTGATTGAAGCCATCTTTGGCGTCATCAAAGGCCTGGGCCGCTTCCTTTTGCAGACGGGCATTCTTCGCCCTTAGGAGGATATTTTCCCTCCTCAGTTGGACCGCGGCCAGTAAAGTAGTATCTCTTTCGCCCTTCAACTCGGCTGAGACGGTGTACAAGGCCAATTTTAGTTGGTCTTGTTCCTTGTACAGCTTTTTGATAGCAACAAGGTAGCTCTTGTTGCTTGACTCCAGTTCTGCTGATCTCTTCTCCCAGGCCTCCCTTGATTGGCGATGGAGAGTATTAGCCATCTCGACGTCGTGCATGGCCTTGTCGCCAACCGTCGTAGCCTGGTGGACGAGCTGCTTATTTTCTTTCCTGAGCTCCCTCGCCCACTCATCAGTCAATATACTGCGAGCCAGAAGCTGGAACAACGAAAACAAAACAAATCATTAGACGAGTTATAAAAGAAAAAAAATCTGTACAAGTATAAAACAACAGCGGCAATAAATTATACCTCAGCAGCAAGTTGTGACATGTAGCCCACATGCCCAACTGATGCCCCCCTCAACCCTTTTATATAGGATTCAGGGTAACATTTGAACAGCTCCTGCTTGAGCCGATCTCGCTTAACTTTTGACATTTTGGCAAAAGCAGCAGAAGACTCCTCGTCCGAGTCTATTGTGGGAGCAGCTGTGGGTGAAGCTGGTCCTTTGCCCTTATTTGAAAGAGGGGGGGAGTCAGTTCTCTTGATAGAATTGACTATGGCTTGTCTGTTGGACGGACTCATGGACAGTCCGCCGACCCGCACCGTCCTATCTCATTTTGGATAATATGACTCACCGACGACAAGGATGCCGTCCTAACGGATAGCGGCATCTGTGAAACCTTCGCCACCGAGCCGCTGAAGCCAGGGAAGTTGTCAGTAGCCGTCTCTGGCTCCGGCTCCGGAATAACCAGTGCCAAAGCCGACTCAGGTCTGATTTCAGTTGGATCAGCAGGCAATACATCCAACTGACCAGCAGGAGCGGAGCTTTTCTCCTCCACAGCCAGGGAAGCAGCGAACGGCAATCAATTGGACGGACCAGAACGATTTTCGTCTAGGGACTGGAAATCAATTTTCGTCCAGTATTGGAAATCAAAGTCACTCAGACGAGATGGGCCCAAAGAAGGTGGCCATCCAAGCATGGACGCCTTCCTTCTTCGGGTGATTCTCGTCCAAGGATTGGAAAACAATCTGGACGAACTCGAATGGTCCTCGTCCAAGGTCGTTCAGCATCTCAGACGAGAAGGGCTCAAAGAAGGTGGTCGTCCAAGTATGGACGCCTTCCTTCGTCGGGTGATTCTCGTCCAAATACTTGAAATCAATATTTGACGAGCCAGAATGATCCTCGTCCAAAAAAAAAAAATTTATTTTACCAATGTTTCAGCCCTTTTCTCAGCACTACTCTTGGCGAACTCCTTCCACAAGTTATCAGTAAACTTAGACATACTGATATCTCCCGTCCAAGAGTGTTTAAGAAGTGCTCTGGCTGGATCTGTAACAGGAAGAAAAAGGGGTTAGTCCGATATGGGCTATGGACGAGGCATTTTACTTAGAAATTATGAATGTATACCTTTATCAACGGCCAACCGCAACCCGGCGGCGACCAAGAAATTATCGTCATAAAACATCTCTTTAAAGGGTATCCAGTTAGCTGACCCTTTAAAGGATGCCTGACCCGACCTGGAATACTCCTTTATTCTAAAGTACTCCACCACCTCTTCGTCAAAATGGTCCTCCAACTCCAACCAGGACTGCTTTCGCCAAGTATTCGTGACGGCTTAATTATAGAAACAGTAGCTCTCAGCGGCGGAGTCGTTGGCCGCTCGTAGGAAGATGAACTCGGCTTTCCATTCGCGCATCTTCGACTGCTTGCCCCAAGCAGTGAGAAAGTCGGGGCGGTTGCAGATGCTGAGCCACGTTCCGTCCACAGCCCCTGGAACCTTAGCCGCATAATGAATGTGGGTGAAGGCCTGGAGAGAAAGAGCCAGGCCGCGTAGCTCGCAGACGGCTATGAAGGTCAGCACGTTGTGCTAGGCATTAGGCGCCAACTGCTTATGGCCGATGTTGTAATACCTTATCACTTGTTCTATAAAATCATGGAGGGGGAATCTCAATCCCGCGTCCAAGGCTAGTATATAAACTGCAAAGTGGTTCTTGGGACTACTCAGAATTATGGCCTCCTTATTAGGAATGACGAACGAGATGCCCGGCATGGGCATATAAGTGGAGAAGTAGCTGGGGTCAGGACCTATCTTTTCTAACCATTTACGATTAACTATGATAAAGTCAGGGTCAGAAAGGGGACCTAAGCGTCTCCTAATTTCAGACGAGGTAGTGAAAGGTTCGTCCGACTCTTCGGCAGTGCCGGATTCGCTCCCGTTATTGTCCTCGCCGGCTTCCTCCATATTGATGTCCCTGCTAGAAGGACTGGCCTCCGGGTTTATTTGAGAATCGTCAAAACTGTGGTCAGGAGAAGGAGGCCCGCCTAGTGGTTGAGTACTTTGGGCCTCCCTCGTCTCATCTGGAACTCATCCAGTGGATTCTTCCATTTCAGAACTATATGTTGGGAGTATTATCCTTCGTCTTAGACGGGTCGTTTGCTTGACACGCGCCAGATTACCCTGCACAGGTAAAGACTGGGTCGTCTGACTTTGCCGGCCAAAACCATAAAAAAATATATACTCGGCCAGAAGAGGCCCCACTCTAGAATGTGCCGAAGAAAAAGTACTCTCGGTTCTAGGGTCAAGACAAACTCTTGGTCGGCCATGATTATTTGACGAAGAAGAAGATTCCAATTTATTGATTTTCTAAGAAAAAATAAAGAATAGAGGAAATAAAAAAGAAGAAAGAAAAGATACCTGATGAAACTCTTGGACGATTCGGTGAAGAAAATGGAGAATGGACGATCGCTCTCTCTCTCTCTAGAAAAAATGCAGAGCCTCTCGCTCTAGAAAAATTCTCTCAAGGTATGAAATGATTAAATTAAGACACACCAGGCATATATATAGTGAGGTAAAAAACCCGCTGAGCCGGTTAAGAGTGACCGAGAATGATTAAAACGGTCGACTATAACCGGTAAGACCCAAAAAAGGGCGCGCCTTTGCCTCTTTTTTGAATTTGAATTAACTACCTCGGGTAAAAGGGTCTTAACCGTCAGATAGGCCAACGGTAAAAACCCTTTTTGGGGCAAATGTTTTAGCCCAAAATATCTATGGCTGTCTTAGAGACACGTGGGTCCATCAGGGTCGTACACGTGTCCCCTCATAGAGCCTAAAGGAAAATGATTTAACCATTGGGTTATACTCTGATGGGATGAACAGGCCTTCCTTTTAGCCCAAAGGTTAGTCAGAGCCCAAGCTCATATAATGGTTGCAGGTGTTGGGTTGATGATCCATCTTCAGTCATATCCTGCGACGTGTCATGTTTTGATTGCCTAGCCAATCAAGTGCTCCTATTCTAGGTCAACCTTAAAGGGCAGCAGCCATACCATGAGCACTATAAATACCCCTGAAATCAGGAGAAAAGGCATTCAATACAAACAGTGTAAACTTACTCTGAAAAAAAATACTCTCTCACTTTCTCTCTCTATCTCTACTTTTTCCTTCCAACTCCTGATATCTGACTTAAGCTTCGGAGGGGGAACCACCACCCAAACCTCCAGGGTGGGTCCCTTTTTTACAGGTTCGGGAACGAAGCTCAGGTTCAGGCAAGACAGACTCAGACATTGTTGCACAAGTCTCCAAGTGAAGAGCATCTAAGGGAAACTGGTTTACTTGCCGGACAAGGAAGCTAAACCTATAGTTTACTTGCCAGACAAGCAGACTAAACAGTAGCTATATGTTGATTTAGTGTTTCTAAAGGCCTATAGCAACGGATTATCAGCCGTCACCAATACGTGGCGTTGCTATAAGCCTATAGCAGTGCTTTAGGCACCTTTAGCAACGATTAAGATAATCCGCTACCATAAATATTTATGGCAACACTTTTTCTTTGGCAACACTTTCACCTAATTATGGCAACGCTTTTCTTTGGCAACACCTTTACCTAATGGCAATGCTTTTCCTTGGCAACACTTTTACCTAATTATAGCAACATTTGTTATTTAACTTAAGGCAACATTCTCTACCAATTATGGCAACACTTCATAGCTTATTATTGGAACGTTTGTCTGGCTTTTTGGCAACGCTTTCCAATTATAACAACAATTATCCTTTCAATTAAGGCAATAATAATAAAAATTTGATCGGACTATCCACCAATATAAAGGGACACTTCTTAGCTTGGTACGCAACATTTTCCTTTGTCTTTCTAGACAACGCTTTCACATGTGTCTAAAGCAAAACGTCTAATTGGTCCTTCAAATCCAATTTTCCACCAACAAGCTATGTATATCAAAATAAATATATTATATTATATTCCAAAATCTACATTAGTCATCCAAAGAAACGCCATTATCTTTAATTACATCAACTAAAACTAATATCCAAAAATCAAATCAAAACTCATTATTATATTATATTCCAAAATCTACCTAATTTTTATGTGCCCAAGACATCCAATAATTCTTCACAAATTTGGAGAAGCTCGCAAAGTTTGTGCATTCTGTACCATCCTGCAAAAAACAAGAAAAACATTATAATTAGACAATAGAAGGCGGTAGCTATAAAAAAAAAGCAAATTTATCAATCACACTAGTGTCTTAAATAAACCATATAAGTAATGAGACTTCATATCTACTAGATCTCATTCTTCTTACCTACTATAGCAAAACTATTAAAGAGTTATCTGATGCATATATAAACTGCAATCTAATAAAGTTTCTACCACCTTCAGTTTCATTCAACATAATTTTCAATTGGTATTTCTACATCTCCCTGCTAAATGGATGCTAAACCTTGTCAACTATTAATGTCCCTAAAGATTTAGCATCTAATAATCGACCATTTTCTGCAATTTTTAACACATGAAAACATAACACAACTCCTCGACATCTTCCTTTGTCAACACATCATAATACTCCATAAAGAGTAACTATGCTCATATTAGTTCCAAATCCTAATGTCTCAGGTGCATTTAAGCCTATAGCAAGTTCCAAACGGTAAATTTAGACAATGGCAGGATCAACAAAATAGTAGGGCAACTTAAGCCAGAAAAAAAAAATAACAAGAATTATATGTAATATGCAAAATTAAGAGAAAAATAAGAAAGTAAAAACCATACCTTTAGTCAACCATGATTGATGAGACTTCTAGTGTCGATAAATTATGTTGCACCATTTGCAGCAGTAGAAACAATTACTTTTGCAATGAGTTCTGGGATTAAACTTGAGTCCTTTTGGCGAAGTTGGGATAATGCTGAAGCAATCACATCAAGAGTACTCATTGTCTCTCTCTGAGCTTCAAATTCCTTTCTCATCTCCTATAACTTTGTTGCCTCTAATTCAAGTTCCATTGACATTCTTTCCATATTAGCAACTTGTGCGGCATGAGCTTCCTTTTCTCTTGCTAGTTCTTCCGTTTCAGCATTCAAATCCTTCTGCACATCAGCTGTTACTGCAGTTTTGATGGACTCCATGACCTCCTTAGGTAATATGAGAGAAGTACTAGTCCTTTTATCGTTCAGCTTCTTGCGGGAAGCACCTGCACCAAGTAGTCGTACGCGACCTGGCCGGTCATCTCCCATTACTTCATGGTATGGATCTTTACGAGAATCATTACTTGGATTATCTTGTGATGATTCCAATTGCCTCATAGCTTGCTATATGAATTAAATACACTGTGTTAAAAATGTACAATAAATATTATATATTTTTTTAGATTGGAATAGAATATGATAAGCATAACATACACAATTTTCTTATCAGTATCATCATATGGTCGGTTGTATGTTCTTCCTTCTCTCCGACGTCGAGTTTCCTCAAACATTTTTCTTTTAGATGGAGCTACACCATCTTTCCGCAACTGAAATACATGAATGAAAAAAACAATAAGCTAGGCATCTTCTGTAAAAAAAAAATTACGTTATTTAAGCTAAAATTGTAAGTATTTAGTACCATCTCGTCATAAATCATGGCAAAAGGAACTGTACCAACTGTGTGCATGCTATCTTGTTCTTTGCGATTTTCATAATTTTGTAGACTTGTTTTCTAACAAAAGGGAAAAGTTAAGCAGGAAACAACAATGTAAATATTTTCATAGTATAAATTATGTTTTTAATCTACCTTTGTAGGTATAGTCTCCCAATATGCTAGAAGCATTTTGAAATGTGATTCAGGCATCATCTTTGGAGCATGCTCCAATCGTTGTTCATCAGTGTCATATTTATAGTAGTGGTCCCTTTTGAGCCGACACTTGAAACCTCGCCATGATGCATCAAGGGTCTCCATCACCCTACGTTCAGATTCAGCTGGAAGAATATATTTGTTCTAAAAGATTCAAGTTTTAGGCTAGTAGAAAATAAGAAGCATACAAAAGAAAGAGTACATATAACTAGACCATGCCATTTCGGAGTATTAACTCAAATTCAAGGGTTCCGACTACAATAAAAACAAAAGAGAGCTTACATTCACATGTTCCCAAATCTTATCTTTATTTGGAACTTTGTGCCAATCTGTGTAAGTCAATGGAGCCCAATTATAATCATGAGCAACAGTTCCCAAGAATCTGGTAAGCTTCTTCCTTGCCTTTTCAGGCTCAATGGGTTGTCCTAAGTCATTAGAGTAAATAGCAACGCGGTTTTCGAATTTGCGAGCATGGACTTCGAATAAATTTGTTGGACCTCGACCCTTCTTACTTGGGCCTACGTGTTGTAAGTATAAAACATATATATATATATATATATATATATATATATATATATACATATATATATATATACATATATATATATATACATATATATATATATACATATATATATATATATATATATATATATATATATGTATATATATATGTATATATATATATATATATGTATATATGTATGTATATATATATGTATATATATATGTATGTATATATATATGTATATATATATGTATATATATATATATATATATATATACATATATATATATATATATACATATATATATATATATATATCTATATATATGTATATATATATATATATATATGTATATATATGTATATATATATGTATATATATATATATATATGTATATATATATGTATATATATATATATATATATATATATATATATATCAATCATATCCTTTCGATTAAGATGAGGGAAAGCATAATTGTAGTCATCAATCAATAAAATATGCAATCATATCAACCAATTTGACTCATATAGGTGGACAAAATTACAACTTTCTTTCTTCATCATTTAGGGGGGGTTGGCAGGGGCGGTTGGGTTGGGCGGGGGTGGGGAGCCGGGCTGGGTAGAGGGCTGGTCGGAGGGAGCGCGGGGGGCTGGCGGGGGGTTGGGGCAGGGCGAAGGTTGGGCTCAGCAATCAATGAACTCGACATTTGTAATGCCTCAACACTGTCTTCCTTTGACCTTCCTTTTTTTTCATCTGTTCAACCTGTTGTTAGCCAGTAACAAAATCTCATAATGTCCTTCTTGCTTTCATAGAATGGACTAATATAAAGCCGAGAATAAAATTTGAACCTAAAAGAGGATAAGCAAACAAAAACCTTGCTTCTCTGTGAGAACAATCTCTTCTTGGCTACCACATGGAGCAGTGATGGAAAGTTGATGCTTAGATCTTAATTGATCTTGCTCCAGCCTCTGCACTTCTAGTTGTAACCGTTATGCTTCTGTTGGATCCATTTGTTGTTGCATCATTAAGAAATCTCTCTCCTAGTGTTCTTAGAATTTGAAATTCTCAACAAAATAAAATCTCTCTTTATTAAAATGTAATGTGTGTTAGCCTCCTCTAAAATGAGAGGAATTTGTCTTACAAGGAAACCCCCGTACACAAGAGAATAAAGAGAAGTTAGTTTTCCGGAAAAACCCAGCGACCCGGGCGGGTTGGAGTAACCCAGGTGCTTGGGGTTGAGGTTGACTCTTGAGGGTCAAGTCTGACCCGGGCGGGTCAGATTAGTGGGACTGAAATTTCAGTTTTCCGCATTCTGACCCGGGCGGGCCAGTTGAACGCTCGGGTCACTTTTTCAGTTTCGTCAGTTCATTTTCAAACGGCCTATCTCACTTGTTTTTCATCAGAATTGAACTTGTGACCACTCGTTGGAAAGCTATTGAGCCAAGATTTCATATCCAACTTGAATCGCTCAAAAATGTTTTGTTTGCTGAAAGTTATGACCATTTGAGATTGACCTTTGTGCGCAAACCCTTCAAAAACTTCTTGTTTTTGGCCCCATGAACTCGTTTATGCTTGGTTATGCTTCCTTGACCTTCCTCTTTGATCTTGATATCCGGGGTTGTGCAAATGTCCTCCAAGCATGATCCTAATCCCTGAAACGAAATAAAGCACCTAAAGAAAGTGCATACAAGGAGGAAAATTGCACAACTTAAGGAAATAGCTAAGCCTAAACTAACTTAAAAACCACTATAATACCAACTACAAGCTATCAAAAAGTAAAGCAATGAATAAGATATAAAAGTCCCCAAGCTAGATCTTTGCTTGTCCCCAAGCAAAATACAAAAAAAAAAACACACAAGCGTAAAAGAATGAAGATTAGAAAACAAGATCAAGAAGAAAGAAGGAGAAAGAAAGAATTTACACAAACTGATAATTTTCGTAGGAATCACGATTGCATTTAGCATATGCAACAAGCTCTTTAAACCCCTAGATCGCTCTAGAGGGCGAGTGAGATCTCGCGAGGGTTTCCAAAGAGTTTTAAACACACGACTCTAACTTTTCACTAACAAATTATTCAACACTTTCAAGATTTATGCTCAAGTCAACTGGTAACGAAATGATTCATAAGCAAAGAAAAAGAGCAACTTTCAAGACAACTATCTTCTAAGTGTACTCATGGGTTATGGGTAGAGGAAGAGGCTAATCAAGATTGCAATAAGACACCTATTTAGACCTTTTACTCGCTCATTAGAAGAATACCTAGATACCCAAAAGACATAGGGATCTCTAAGTGTTATAGAAGCTTAAATCACTAGTTCACCTTCCCTAGATGCACAAATAGGCCTTAGACTCCACTCTACTTGAAACTTAAGAAAAGTAAAACTAAATGTGGACGGCATCCACAAATTGACCTCTTTGATTGAATTTCTTTTATTCTTTTTGTGCTTTTCCTTTTTCTTCACTTTTTTTTCATTTTTCACGTCTTTTTTTAATGTTTTTGGCTTTTTCTTTTTCCCTTATTGTAGGATTTTTGCTATACAAAGGAGAAGTAATCATTGACTACGGAGAAAAATAAGAACTTGTGGATTTTTGTGCCACTTATTACATACAAAGAGAAGTAAAACTAAGTTTCTTGTAGAGCTATGTTTGAGGATATGATGAGTATATCAAGGGACACAAGGGACTGCGAATTTGAAGCCAAAATTATCCAAGCATGAGCAACTTAGTGAAGATTCAATACTAGACATCCAATTGAGCATTCATTAGTTTCATTTAGTAGACTCTAATGCAATAAAGTTTAATCACCTCCTAAAACACCTTAACCCATGCTCACACTGTTCCAAAAGAAGCCTCTAAACATATACTCAAAGTCAAAGCAAGCAATCCACATCATATCATTACTTAGCATCTTCCTTGGGCAAGGAAACCAATTTTTTTAAAAAAACTGACACTTCTTTTTGTTTATTTTTTCCTTGTTTTTCAATTTATTTTGGACTTTGTTTGAACTAAAGAGAAGGAAATCAAAACATAAAAGATAAGAAAATAATATAATTTTTTATATTTTGAATTTTTTTGTAAAAAAGGGAGAAACAAAGAAATAAACTATATACACTTCCCCCAATCTAGCAAATAGCTACCCTCCCAAGCTAGAATAAAGCATTGTCCTTAATACTTGAACAAGACGATCAAAGAGAGGGAGGGAGGGAAGAAACATTCAACAACCAAACATATGTTCCACAAATCATAGAGCATTGAAGAAATAGCAAAAGGTAGGAAGCTACCAGATAGTATGTGGATGCAAATACCCGCAAATGACCCAATTTCTCTTTTTCTTATAAACTTCTTCAAACCCATGATTTGCTTTCCACGTACTATTGAGAATGGTTGGTATTCGAACAATGTACCTAAATGAAAATCAAAGATAGAAAAGAAAAAAGAGTGAAATTAAAATAAAAAAATGAAAGCAATAAATCACGGTTACATCCCGCAAAAGGCTTATTTAAGGTCATAAGCTTGACCGTTCTAGTAAATATCAATTCAAAGATCGCAATAGTTTGTCAAATGCACTAGCACACATCTATACTAATATATTAAAAGGTGTTCCTAAGAAAGTTTGTGTGCCATGTGGCATTCTCCTCTAAGGCTCTAGTGCAAATGCTTTATTTCCAAGTCAAACCTTCAATTAAAAAAAAATGTTGTATAGTTACAAGGTATCGAACACGTGACATTTGAAATGAAAAGTGAAAGCTTAACCATCAATCCAACATAACACCATTGTTTAGTATTTCAAAATAAAATATCATAAAGTCTTATAATTATATCTCATTAAAAGATTTGCACATGTAGTTAGATACCTAACTTTTTTATGATAATAACAAGAGACTATTATACACATAAACTCTTACTCCAATTCCTTGTAGAAAGTTAAGCTATTGCTTTCATCCCCAAACTTTTAAGGGTTTATTTTTCAAAAATCATGCAATTACTTATCATGTCATTATGTCAATTTTTCCTCACTTGACAAAAAGTAACAAAAAATAACAACCCGGGGCATCGCCCGGGATACTCACTAGTTTCCATTATTATTAAGTATGCAATGACAAAATGCAAAGTGTGCATAAAGTGCAATGTAACTCCATGCAAATGAGGAGAAGGGTGCCAAAAAGAAGAAAGCAAAGAAATAAGAAGAAGAATCAAATGAATTAGAAAACAAAGGATAAAGCGGCAACTTCTCCTCGACAAACCCTTTTTGAGTGGCAATCTTACTCCTCTCCTTATCAATAAACAAATTGGGCACTTGAAGGTCAAAAGAGGTAAGAAGCTCATATAGAGGTGGGGTTTTGATAGATGAGAATGGATATGAAATGGGAGTAGAGAGAATAAGGCCAATCCTTCTAGTAAATGGAATATGAGGGGAATGGAAGGCTTTCACTAACCACTTCACTCACATCACAAGACTTAAGAGTCTTCCATCAATGAATTCTCCTCAAGCACATCTTAATTATCCATCAAAACTTCAAAATCAGTACCAACCACCAAATGAGGTATCTCACTTTCAAATTGACCAAGATCTTCACTCAAGATAGAATAGGTAGGAGAGGATGAGTGTTCTAAAGCACAACGAGGGGGAGTAATAAGGTCCAATTTGCTGGAGGTAAACACATGAGACTCAAAAAGGGAATGTATAGACTCATAAATATCCTCACTTTCAATAATATCCTCAATAATGGGCCTTTTCTCCTCAAAAACATATCCATCATCGTTACTACTCCAAAAACCATCATCAAGATCTTGCGGTTTTTCAAATTGATTTTCATTTTCAACATACCTCGAATCAACATAATCAAACTTCAAAATATCATTTTTGCAACCCCAATTTTCCCTAAGCAAATTCAAACCACTTTTCAATTGTAAAAATATATCCTCAATGGGTTTGGGGTCAAATTTAGGGAGGGGCTCATAACTAACACTAGAATTTTCCCCATTAAGTATTCGCTCACGAGTAAGCTCCAATTTAGATTTCGATGATTCGAAATATAAGGAACCTTGAAAATCAATTTGGGGGTAGGGATCACAATTAAGCATATGAGAATTAATCTTGGGAACATGTGCCACATCATTGAAATTCATGCACAAATTTAATGAAAATCGAGAAGTAGCATGAATATCATCAACATTGGAGTCTACCTGATTACAACAAACAAATGAGGGAATATGATCATGCATAATAGGCTCGCTAGTAGGAACATTTGACTCATCACATAAATTCATGCTAACATTAGATGAATCATGACAATTTGCATAAAAATTGAAATCATAAGTGTCCTTGGCTAACCACTTATAAAAATTCCAAGCTTCGTCCTAAGATGTCGCTCGAAATTCACCGTTAAACATATTTTCAACAATTTCTCTAGTATTCTCATTTAGTCCCCAATAAGTATTCTCACAAGCTTCCCCAATATCATAGCCATATAACTTTATAAATTCCCCAAGCCTATCAAAGTATGGACAAATGGATTCATTGTCATATTGAGGAAAAGAAGTACTTGCATTTTTCTGAGAATTTCTTTTTCCAAAAAAAAAGAAAAAAAAGAATATTCACAAATAGCCTAGACTTATCTAATCAACACCAATCAATGCAAGCCGAAGTCCCCGGCAACAGCGCCAAAATTTGACGCGCTCGTTGTAGACACGTCAAAGATACCTAAACTACCCAATATAGAGAAATTAAAGGGTCGAATCCTCAAGGACTAAGGGAAGCACCAATAAGTATCGATTTTGATAAGCTAAGCTAAGTCTATGTTTTTGAATATTTATAGATGAAAATACAATAAGAAAAATGACTTTGGGAAGAGGTATCCACCAATTAACTCATTCACAAACCAAGCAATCACAATGGGAACTAACAATGGGGATCAATTGAGGGAAATTGTTCATCCATTGGTATTCTAACTACTCTCTCGATCAAGCTAGTTATATTGGCCTAGTCTCTTACCGAAGACCTATTCTGATAGCTAAGGCAATCAAACAAGCATATCCATAAACATGATGAACATAAACAAGCAAGCTAAGTCCCCTAGGCTAGGTAATCCCTATTCTGATCTCATGGTCCTTCAAGCCTAATAATCGATTTGAGGCAACTCCTTAACTTCATCTCTTGATCCTTCACTAAGGTTACCTAAATTATGCTCCTATGGTAGCGAATCACACAAATATTCATGAAAATGCCAAATCAATTAACCAAAATTATCCCAAGTCAACATCCAATATTGAATTTAGAGGTTCATGAACTCATCAATGGCTTCAAACCCTTCCCAAAGAAATAATTACTCACAAATCATAATAAATTATAAACTAAAAGACATTAACAGCTATTAAACTGAACTAAAACACTAATTTAGGATGAATAAGTAAATAGAGTGAGAATGACATGAAAATAAGAAAATAAAGCAATAAAATATGAGAGAGAGAGATAGAGAGTAAGAAATTCTCATTAATTTTGCAAGGAGCCACCAAATCTTTATGTTTCCTTCTTAGATTCTTCAAATTCCAAGCTTTAAACAAGTTTCTCTCACTTCTTTCTCTAGAAGATGAGAGCTTATCTCTCCTAGGGTTCTAAGAATTGGAAATTCTCAACAAAATAAAATCTCTCTTTATTAAAATGTGATGTGTGCTAGCCTCCTCTAAAATGAGAGGAGTTTGTCTTATATAGTCCTAAAATAAACTAAGTAAAATTACATGAAAACCCTTGTACACAAGAGAATAAAGAGAAGTTTGTTTTCTGGAAAAACGCAGCGACCCGGGCGGGTTGGAGTGACCCGGGCGCTCGGGGTTGAAGTTTACTTGGGAGGGTCAAGTTTGACCCGGGCGGGTCAGATTAGCAGGATTAAAATTTCGGTTTTCCGCAGTCTGCCCCGGGGGGTCAATTGACCCGAGCGCTCGAATCACTTTTTATGTTTCGTCATTGCATTTTTAAACGACCATATCGCACTCGTTTTTCATCGGAATTGAGCTTGTGACCACTCGTTGGAAAGCTATTGAGCCAAGCTTTCATCTTCAACTTGAATCGCTCAAAGATGTTTTGTGTGCTGAAAGTTATGGCCATTTATAGTTGACCCTTGTGTGCAAACTCCTCCAACATTTCTTGTAGTTGGCCCCATGAACTCGTTTATGCACGGTTATGCTTCCATAACCTTCCTCTTTGATCTTGATATCTGGGGTTGTGCAAGTGTCCTCCAAGCATGCTCCTAATCCCTAAAACGAAATAAATGACCAAAAGAAAGTGCATATAACAAGGAAAATTGCACAATTTAACGAAATAGCTAACAAACTAGCCTAAACTAACTCAAAAACCACTATAATACCAACTACAAGCTATCAAAAAGTAAAGAAATGAACAAAACATTAGGTTTCTCGAGGGATCTAATTTGGAGGAAAGAATTCTAGAGCTTCTCTCTCTTACTTTCTCTCTCATCTTTTTTTAGGCAAAATGTCTATAATATTAAAATATTTTGTTCCATAAATGATGACGCTCCGTTTAGTTTTTGGTTAGTTTCATTTTATCGTTTATGTGGTCTTTCCTTAGTTTGTGAGTCTAGTTTTAATTAATGCAAAGTCTGTTAATGTAAAAAAAAACGAAAGTTTACTTCTCTTCAACACTAATTTCGAGAAGTTCCCGCTCGAGGCTCTACCAACTTGGAAGCTTTGAAAACAACTCGTTTCGTAAAGCGTAAACAGTTCCACATACCTTCAACTGGACAAAATCGGATGATTAATCCGCCAACCATGGGCTAGCACTCTGGCCGACCCCCAATACAAGACGGAGACTTGCCCTACTTCGATCGACGGAAAGTGTAAAAGAACGTACTCTAGTCCAGTCCGAGGCTACTTTATATCGGGCATATACCTCATCCCGGGGAACAGGTGCAACCTCAACAACTATATTCTAAATTATATAGCCCCGTAACCCTTTCCTTTGTATCGAACCTTTCCCGCTTTCTATGTACCCAGTCAACAAACCCCGAAATCTAGCATAAATGTAAAGAAAATATTAGGTTATGAATAGGAAAAATGTACCTCACGTCACTTACGAAGTAGTTGGAGCTGGGAACTAGGAGAAACCTGACTAGCTTTAGTTGCCTCCCTCGAAAGTCTTACACTCGTTCTTTCACTCAGACTTGCTACAACGGGTTGAGATTAGAGTAGAATGTAGGGTTAGAGCTACAACGGGTATCGTTGCTGGTCTGGCAGAGCTCCAAACATAAAAACAAAAAAAGAATGAGAAAGAATTTATGCGACATACAAAGTGAATCCTTAAGTGGGGCAATTTTGTGAAAGAACTTTCCCAACTCCGAAAAAAAGGAAAGGTTTTAGGCGGTTAAAGACAGCAAAGCGAAGCAGTCATATCTTTCATTTCATCAGAAGAAAGAGATAAACACTCCTAACCCAAGCCCTTCCTTCATAGAGCCGTGCTTTGTAATTGATTCCAACCTGCCCGGAGCGAGCCTCCTATAAAGGCAAGTGAAGTTGGTGAGGTAATTGTTATTGCACTTCTATTACCTACTACTTTTGTTCCTCTTGAGTTTTACTATGGTTTTTCATACACTCTTATAAGTCTAGCCATTTCCCCTTTATTCAGTTAAGGATAAATTTATTTTCCTACATTTTCCTCCCTTGGCCCATAATAGTGTATCCATTTAAACCCAAAAATTAAACTATAGTGTCTTTCTCTGCCAAAAAAGTGAAAGTAACCTCCACGTGAGTGATCTGTATTTACAGTGACAAGGTAGAACTCACGAAAATGAAGAGGGTATATCATAAATTATTAATTATCTAAACTTACAAGTCCACCAAACTCCACTTTATTAAAATAGAGAGGTTTAATTTGTTCACTAGAGCTTGGTCAGTATTGGTTATTAAACTAGGTACATCACAAGATATGGGACCTTTCTTGTATGGTCTGATTTTTTTTCAGACCATGGGGACAAAACAATGTGAGCCACACATTTGTTTGTGTAGGACCCCCATTGCTTTTCTTTTAATTGCCAAAATTATTTTCTTTTGATTTTGTTTATTTACCAAAATTTATGAAATTAATTTTTGAAAATTGAAAAAATAATTTAAAATTTTTTTTTGTAAAAATCCGAAAAACAAAATTTCAGCTTCCAAACAGTAATTCATGTTTGGAAAAAAAAATTTGAGCAAATTTTTTTTTTACCCATTTTCTCTCTCCTCCTTGTTCTTGGTGTTCTTGGTGTTCTTCACCAAAAATTCACCATCCTCAACCAAATTCCTCCAAAATTCGAGCCATTCTTCCACCTTCTCCCTCAATTTCGACCCTATCTTTCATCTTCTTCCTCCATTTCGTCCCATTCTTCACCCCCATTTCGCCCCAAACCCTCACCTCCATTGTTGGACTTCACCTCCATGGATTTCGATCTAAACTCTTCACCCGTAGATGAAATGGATGTAAGTGGACATGAATATTTCGCATATACTAACGAATTAATGATTTTCTATCTTCATTTGTGTGTTTGAGTAAGATTAAACATGCAATTTATGAAAATTTTCACCAAAACAAATCTAGGGTTTTAGGAAAAATAAAATGCCGGTATTGGTGATTAAATTGCTCTAAAACAATGCACATCACACTTTTATGCGACAATTTGTGGTTACGAAAGGTCCTCGTTCATACTTTAGTTTAGCTATGATGCGAAAAAAAAAAATTCAGATTTTTCACGACCTCCATGGGAGGTTGAGCTGGTTTTCTGTCCAAGTTACTGCAGTAATTTGGTAATTACTAAAGATATTTTGGACATGACCAAACATAAAGAAATATTGATAATTACTAAACATATTTTTGACATGACCAAAAATAAAATTAAGGTGTGTGAGATAATTGCAATAAATCAATGCACTTCACACTTTTATTGGGTTATATTTTATGCAAAGATCATACTTTTGTTTAATAATTAGATGAAACAAATTTGCAGCATTTTCGGGGCCCCCATTGCAGGGGAATGTCACTGGTTTTTTGTGCAAGTTAGTGCAGGGTTTAGGTAATTACTAAAGATATTTTGGTCATGACCTAACATAACCACTATATATGTTAGGTAATCACCTAATTATATTTGGATATTACCAAATCTGTTAGGTCATTACCTAACAAATTTTAGGACATTACCTAAAATAATAATTGTCTTGGGCAATGACCTCAAATCATGTGACTATAACATATATATGATGAGGGAATTGTATGGTTAAGATGTGGGTTATTGATAACCTAATCTATGAGATTTTAAATGGTTTATATGAAAAGATGGCGTCGGGCTAAAACGTTACATTTTTTTTCCTTTTTCTTTTTCTTTCAATAATAGAATTGAATGACTTTGGTGATGTAAAAGGTTCATCGATAGAATGTTTATGTGAACACCGGATTGAATGGTGGAACAATCTCTAAAAAGAATACTCTCCATTGTAGTGGAATGTCACTTGTTTTTTGTGCAAGTGAATGCATGGTTTAGGTAATCACTAAAGATATTTTGGTCATAACCTAATACAACCACTACAAATGTTAGGTATTCACCTAATTAGATTAGGATATTACCAAACCTTTTACGTCATTACCTAAACCATTTTAGGGCATTACATAAAATAATAATTGTCTTGGGCAATGGCCTCAAATCATGTGACTATAACATATATGATGGGAGAATTATATGGTTAAGATGTGGATTATTGATAACATAATCCATGAGGTTTTAAGTGGTTTATATGAAATGATTGGATCGGGCTAAAACGTTGCATTTTTTTTCCTTTTTCTTTTGCTTTAAAATGATTGAATTGAATGACTTTGGTGATATGAAAGGTTCATCGATAGAATGTTTATGTGAAACAGGATTGGAATGGTCGAACAATCTCTCAAAAGAATCCTCTCCATTGTAGTGGAATGTCAATTGTTTTTTTGTGGTAGTTAATACAGGGTTTACGTTATTACCAAATAAATTTTGGTCATGACCTAATATATGTTATGTAATCACCTAATTAGATTAGGATATTACCAAACCTTTGAGGTCATTACCTAAACCATTTTAGGGCATTACCTAAAATAATAATTATCTTGGGCAATTGCCTCAAATCATTTGACTATAACATATAAGATGAGAGAATTTTATGGTTAAGACGTGGGTTATTGATAACCTAATCCATGAGATTTTTTGTGGATTAAATAATAAGATTGGATCGGGCGAAATCGTTGCATTTTTTCTTTTTTATTTTGCTTTAAAATGATTGAATTGAATGACTTTCGTGAAATGAAAGGTTCATCGATCGAATGTTTATGTCAACAGCGGATTGAAATGGTCGAAATCTCTCAAAAGAATCCTCTCCATTGTAGTGGAATGTCAATTGTTTTTTGTGCAAGTTAATGCCTGGTTTACGTTATTACCAAATATAGTTTGGTCATGATCTAACATAAGCACTATATATGTTATGTAATCACCTAATTAGATTAGGATATTACCAAACCTTTTAGGTCATTATCTAAACCATTTTAGGGCATTACCTAAAATAATAATTATTTTCTTGGGTAATGGTCTCAAATCATGAGACTATAACATATATCATGAGGGAATTATATGGTTAAGATATGGGTTATTGATAACTTAATCCATGAGGTTTTAAGTGGTTTATATGACAAGATTGCATCGGGCTAAAAAGTTGCATTTTTTCCTTTTTCTTTTGCTTTCAAATGATAGAATTGAATGACTTTGGTGATATAAAAGGTTCATCGATCGAATGTTTATGTGAACAGCGGATTGAAATGGTCGAACAATCTCTCAAAAGAATCATCTCCATTGTAGTGGAATGTCAATTGTTTTTTGTGCAAGTGAATGCAGAGTGTACGTTATTACCAAATATATTTTGGTCATGACCTAACATAAGCACTATATATGTTATGTAATCACCAAATTAGATTAGGATATTACCAAACCTTTTAGGTCATTACCTAAACCATTTTAGGGCATTACCTAAAATAATTATTATATTCTTGGGTAATGGCCTCAAATCATGTGACTATAACATATATGATGAGGGAATTATATGGTTAAGATATGGGTTATTGATAACTTAATCCATGAGGTTTTAAGTGGTTTATATGACAAGATTGGATCGGACTAAAAAGTTGCATTTTTTCCTTTTTCTTTTGCTTTCAAATGATAGAATTGAATGAATTTGGTGATATAAAAGATTCATCTATATAATGTTTATGTGAACAGCGGATTGAAATGGTCGAACAATCTCTCAAAAGAATCCTCTCCATTGTAGTGGAATGTCAATTGTTTTTTGTGCAAGTGAATGCAGAGTGTACGTTATTACCAAATATATTTTGGTCATGACCTAACATAAGCACTATATATGTTATGTAATCACCAAATTAGATTAGGATATTACCAAACCTTTTAGGTCATTACCTAAACCATTTTAGGGCATTACCTAAAATAATAATTATATTCTTGGGTAATGGCCTCAAATCATGTGACTATAACATATATGATGAGGGAATTATATGGTTAAGATATGGGTTATTGATAACTTAATCCATGAGGTTTTAAGTGGTTTATATGATAAGATTGGATTGGGCTAAAAAGTTGCATTTTTTCCTTTTTCTTTTGCTTTCAAATGATAGAATTGAATGACTTTGGTCATATAAAAGATTCATCTATAGAATGTTTATGTGAACAGCGGATTGAAATGGTCGAACAATCTCTCAAAGGCATCCTCTCCATTGTGGAATGTCACATGTTTTTTGTGCAAGTTAATGCATGGTTTAGGTAATTACTAAATATATTTTTGTCATGACCTAATACAACCACTACATATGTCAGGTAATCAACTAATTAGATTAAGATATTCCCAAATCGTTTAGGTCATTACGTAAACCATTTTAGGTCATTACCTAAAATAATAATTGTCTTGGACAATGGCCTCAATTCATGTGACTATAACATATATGATGGGGGAACTATAAGGTTAAGATGTGGGTTATTGATAAATTAATCCATGAGGTGTTAAGTTGTTTACATGATAAGATTGCATCAGGGTAAAACGTATCATTTTGTCCTTTTTCTTTTGCTTTTAAATGATTGAATTGAATGATTTTGGTGATATGAAATGTTCATCGGTAGAATGTTTATGTGAACAGCGGATTGAAATGGTCGAACAATCTCTCAAAAGAATCTTCTCCATTGTAGTGGAATGTCAATTGTTTTTTGTGCAAGTTAATGCATGGTTTAGGTAATTACTAATTATATTTTGGTCATGACCTAATACAACCACTATATATGTTAGGTAATCACATAATTAGATTAAGAGATTACCAAAACTTTTAGGTCATTACCTAAACCATTTTAGGGCATTACCTAAAAGAATAATTGTGTTGGACAATGTGCTCAAATCATGTGATTATAACATATATGATGGGGGAATTATATGGTTAAGATGTGGGTTATTGATAACTTAATCCATGAGGTTTTAAGTGGTTTATATGATAAGATTGGTTCTGGGTAAAAACGTTGCATTTTTTTCCATTTTCTTTCGCTTTAAAATGATTAAATTGAATGACTTTGGTGATATGAAAGGTTCATCGATAGAATGTTTATATGAATAACGGAGTGAAATGGTCGAACAATCTTTAAAAAGAATCCTGGCCACTATCTTTGGAATGTCACTTGTTTTTTATGCAAGTTCTTGCATAGTTTAGGTAATTACTAAAAATATTTGGGTCATGACCTAATACAACCACTACATATGTTAGGTAATCATCTAATTAGATTAGGATATTACCAAACCTTTTAGGTCATTACCTAGACCATTCTAGGGCATTACCTAAAATAATAATTGTCTTTGACAATGTCCCCAAATCATGTGATTATAACATATATGATGGGGGGGATTATATGGTTAAGATGTGGGTTATTGATAACTTAATCAATGAGGTTTTAAGTTGTTTATATGATAAGATTGCATCGGTGTAAAACGTTGTATTTTTTTCCTTTTTCTTTTGCTTTCAAATGATTGAATTGAATGACTTCGTGATATGAAAGGTTCATCGATCGAATGTCTATGTGAACAACGGATTGAAATGGTCGAACAATCTCTCAAAAGAATCTTCTCCATTATAGTGGAATGTCAATTGTTTTTTATGCAAGTTAATGCAGGGTTTAGGTAATTACTATAGATATTTTGGTCATGACCTAACGTAACCACTATATATGTTAGGTAATCACCTAATTAGATTTGGATATTACCAAACCCTTTTAGGTTATTACCTAAACTATTTTAGGGCATTACCTAAAATAATAATTGTCTTGGGCAATGACCTCAAATCATGTGACTATAACATATATGATGAGGGAATTATATGTTAAGATGTGGGTTATTGATAACTTTATCCATGAGGTTTTAAGTGGTTTATATGATAAGATTGGATCGGGATAAAACGTTGCATATTTTCCTTTTTCTTTTGTTTTCAAATGATTGAATTGAATGACTTTGATGACATGAAAGGTTCATTAATAAAAATGTTTATGATAACAGCGGATTGGTATTGTAGTGGAATGTGGTGGTTTTTGTGCGTGTTCTTGCGGGGTTTAGGTAATTACTAAAGATATTTTGGTCATGACCTAACATTTTGGGTAATCACCAAATTAGCTTAGGGTGTTACCAAACATTTTAGGTCATCACCTAACCATTTCGGGCATTACCTATAATAATAATTGACTTGGGGAATGGCCTCATATTATATGACTATAATATATAGAAGTGTTAATGTATATATTTGAATTTGTTGCATGATGGTATTGTATTAACTTGTGTAGCTTTTTGTGCAGATCTCCGCAATGTGTGTTGAACGTTTACGCGCTTTGCCAACATTTTTTTAAGCAAACATAACCAAACCAATATAGCTCGATATTGTCGCGCTAAGTTTGTTTGCATTGCGCTTAAATATATCAATGCCTTGGTATTGTTTTGTCGTTCGACTTGGTGTACGTATTTTTGTAGACATATGACAATCTAACTTAGTAGATCAAAGAATTCACTTCTAATGTAAAAGTTTAGGTAATAGCCTCACTTAAATATGGTCATTACCTAAACTTTTGATGGTCCACTCTGTCCATCTTTTGTGTAAATAGATCAATGTCCTTTAGTAGATCAAATTAAATAGTTTAAATATAAAAGCTTTTGGTAATTACCAACTTTGACTATAGTCATTACCTAAACATTCTATGCTACAGTTTGTCCCTTTATGTTTAATTACAATTATGTGGCTTTTAGGTAATTACCAAACATGCTTTGGGCATTACCAAACATATCCAATCACAATCCATTCCCATTACTTATCAAAGCAATCCTATGGGGATTGAACAATCATGCCACTGGGTCCATTAGGCCCAATACCTCACCAAACCCCATTGACTTGAGTTTTGGCCCCCATTGTCCAGCCTTGTGCTAAAAAGCCCAAATTAACCCCATATCATATACTTTTACGTAATTACCAAAACTATTTTGGGCAGTACCAAACCTACTTTGGCTTATTTGGATTAACACATTTATATCATATTGATTAAGTTGTACTTAAGATTGTTGATTTCAATTGTTTTTTTAAATATACTTTGGAATTGACGGTTTTGAGACTTCTCTTAGTTTACGTTAAGCTTTGGTAATTCTTGGAAACCCTTATAGTAATTACCTAAAGTTTCCGAAGTATTTGAAGGTTATTTTTTTGCTTATAAAATGTTTGCTTCAAATCATGAATACATTATCCAGCACATGCATTATGCACACTAAAACATCCATATTATATACTAAACTAACATCCCATCAGTGTTAGGATATTACATTAAATATCATAGTCATAAACAAACTACATGGAAAAGTGAAATAATATCCAAACATATGTCTTTTAAATAAAAATTATCCAAACCACAAACTGAAGTTCATAAATATTATCCAAACCACATTCACGAAAATAGTTTTTTATTGAAGTAATACCTTGCCCACAATCTCATCTTTGAGAGTATTATGCTCCCAACAAATGGCATCGACCAAGGTGTCGATGCGGTACCTGTCCATATCCTACATTAAGACAACAAAAACCAAGTTAATGAAACACCTTTTATGAAAAACAAATTGGTGCTAGGTAATGACTGAAAAACTATAGGTCATTACCTAAGACTGCAAGAAAACCAAATAAAAAGTTGTAGATGTTTTTGGTAGTAATTAAACATGTTATGGTAATTACCAAATAACCCCAGACCACTACCTTAAAATGATGACGGTTGTTCCAACCTCCAATTTCCTTTGTCTCCAGCAGCTTAATGACATACATCCCACAATCATATCTGACAGTGATTTAACAATTAATTAACATGATTTCTTAAACCCAAGATCACTATGTTCAAAATAGCACACTAAGATAATAATTTTTAAAGTTATAAATGACCTATATGTTATTGGAAAATTACCCATTTTCCTGAACTGGAATACGGGACAGATTTCGGTGGCCAAGTAGGCATATCATCGATCTTCCTGCCGTATGCATCCTTCTTTGCGATCGATAGAAATTCGACAACTTCTTCACCTACGTTGGTCAAATTTAAAAAAATTTAAATGACTCAAAATATTAACCCTTCGTATAAAGTACTAATAAGATTTGTTTCGAAGTTAGACCTGTTCTGCGGCATACTTAAATCGCTTTTTAGAATTTGCCCCAGGATCCGAATCAAAGAAGTATGTACAACATTGCGGCAATGAGATAATAATTAGGAACCAATGATTTGGGTCAGACAACCCAGGAAGGAACAAGAAACTACATCATAAATATCGGGACCCCATTATAAGAGAAGTTAGGAAAAGATCTTTTGTCTAAAGAGTGCATAGTGTATACCTGACGGCATCGAGAAAGTGTTGTAGACAGGTAGGTCGTCTTAACAAGTGGATTATACGGCAATAGTCCTTGCTTCCCATCGGCTGTTCTTTCTTATCAAAATTTGCCGGTTCCATGTACTTAACGAAAATAACACATTGTAAATAATTAAAAAGTGTAAGGTAAATAAAATAAACATACTACGTAATTTAAAATTATAAGGAAAATAAAAGATGAAAACATTTTCTATATAAATAACGTACTCGGAATGTTGTTGGGATGTAGAACGAAGATGGGTTTTTCACACTCTCTGACCCCAGCTACATTGATAACCTGCATGTGTGCTTAATATCAGTTAACTATTATGTTTATGTGTAATTAATGGAGTCACATAGATGCCCATACCGTTTCCATGACAAGCGCTGTAGGATATAGAGTACGGAGGTCGGAACGTGTGGCCTGGATGCACTCAGAATCAACTAATAACTCACTGCTTGCCAAACAAATAAAATCACCTTACATTAGATAGTAATGACAAGCAAAGAAATAAACTGATAAAAGAATTATCACAAAAACGTACTCCATGTCCTTTGTGTCATCAAACACATACTCCACAATATCCTTCTGAGTCTTTTCTAATCCGCGCAATACGTGACGGATTGTGGCAATCGTGATCTTGAAATTAAACTTCACCTCATCCTAAATGCAATCATTGATGAAGAATTTTTTTTTTACTTGTAAACAAGAAACAGTTATGCTTGGTTATTACCTAAACCTGTTTGGTAATCACCAAACAGGAAAATAGTGAAAACTGTATTTCTGTCTATGTGAAGTTATTACCTAAATAAGTTTGGGTAATGATCAAAGTTGAACCAGTCCTGTTTGAATATTACCTAAACCTCTTTAAGTAATTCCCAAACAGTAAGAAAGTTAAATCAGTCATGTCTGAGAAGTACCAAAACATTTTTAGGTAATCACCAAATTATATGAAAGTGAAAACTCAGCTTGTGTCATGTTAAGTCATCACCTAAACATATTTAGGTTATAACCAAAATAGAATCACTAATTTTTACTTATTACCTTAACATTTTTAGGTTATTACGAAACAGTATCAAAGTGAAAAATGTACCTTAAGATTTTTGTTTTTCTTTCCCTTCACAGTAGGGTCTTTATCTTTGTCCTCTTCAGTTGGTGCTTTGGTAGTGTCATCTAGAGGATTCGGCTCACCCCCTTGCTCCATAGGAGGCTCCAAGCATTCCTCGGCTTTATTCTCAGATGAAGTTCCACCTACACCATTGCCTTTTCCTGACCCATTGTCATCATCATTGTCTGGTTCATTTTTCTTGTCCTTCTTCCCATCTCCCTCTGCCTCAGTCTCCGTTTCTTCATCTTCCTCCTCCTCAACCTTCTTTTCCTCCTTCTCTTATTTCTTCTTATCCTTCTCTTCCTTCTTCTCATCCTCCTTTTTCTTTTTTATTGCCTCATGCTTCTTCTCTTCCTCCACCTTCTCTTGTTCCACCTTTTTCTTTTTTAAATCTTACGCTCTTCTTTCTTTTCTTCCTCTTTCTTCTTATAAACTTGTTCTTTCTTTTTTAGTGCCTCTTTTTTTCCCTTCCCCTTGACATCGCTTTCTTTCTCACTTCCTCCTTTCTCTTCAACACCCTTAATTGAGAGAATAGGGTTTTTTTTTTAACTAAGGACTCAACATCAACATCACCAATCTCCTCAGCACCAATTACATCCTCCTCTCTTTTTTGAGTTTTCTTAATCTTTTGTTGTGCCTTACCCTTTTCAGGTTCTTTAGGCAATTGAGGTGTTTTTTTGGATTTAGGTGTAACCTTCCAATCACTCTTTGTTGGTGTCTTACCCTTTTTGGGTGTCTTACTCTCATGAGGTAGCTTGACAAATGTCAACTTCTTTTTTCGTTGAGTCGGCTGCTGCAACTCCTCGACATCATTGCGTCACTAGCGGAATCCTTGCCCGGATTTCTCACTCTTAGACATAGGGGTGACATCCTTGAATTCTTCATCATTATCTTCATCATCATCACCATCGAGTTTTGGACAACCTGTTTACAGGTTTGTTCTTCATAAACAATCCAATGATAAGATTAAAAACAATCAAATAACAAAGATCAAAGCTAAAACTTCTCTAATTTATAACATTTCATCCTCAGATACAATATTAAAAAAACTTTTGTTTGGTCAGACTTTGTTTGGTAATCACCAACTTAATTTTAGTAATTACCTAAACTTTATCACAAATGTATATGTTAGTCAGACTTTGTTTGGTAATCACCAAAACCTTTTTAGTAATTGCCTAAACCTTTTCATTACACAAACAAGTTAAACTGACATAGTTTGGTAATCACCAAAAGTGTTATAATAATTACCTAACACTCTTCAGAATACAAGTACATAAGGTAATTACTGAAACTAATTTGGTGATTACCAAGAATGTCAGACAGTAAGTAGATGGAGTGCTAGGTAATCACCAGAATGAGTTTGATGATTACCACATATATGATAGGTAATCACCAAACATATTTCAGCCTATATATTTATCATGATATCTCATGAACTAAACCATACTCTAAATTTGCATATCGTTTATATTTTAGATTCTTCCATTTTATTTTATGAATGACGACATCGAGACATAAACTTCGAATTTAAAAGGTTTAGAAGTTCAAAAACTACTTAATGTTTATCAAACAATACACTAGTAAACACCAACAAAAGTTTACGCGATCACTGAGAACTTTTATTATATCAACGTACACCATAATAAACTACCATTATAATTCATCAACCAATCTACATAAGAAATTAGCATCTTAATTTAACCACCATAGAGCCCAAATTAATGCAAGCATAACATATTACATAAGAATTAAACTATTAGAGCACGAACCTTCAAGCATCCATTTGAACATTTGGTTGAAATTCTGCGAGAGTTGGTCAATTTTGTTCAATATGACAAACTGCATCTTCAAGCAATTTGCCGCGAAATCGCTCGGCAAATTTCCCTTGATCAACTCCTTCTCATTTTCAATTTTGTTCATCAACTGTGATAAACAAAACAATAGACAATTACTTTCATAAATTGTGAGAAAACAATTTGAAAATGAAGAACTTAATGATCATTTACAAACTCACTTTCGGGGTTCTGTAAGCATCTTGCAAGTCAAGGACGGCGTCATTCAAGCGCTTGGTGTTGGCATCACTCCAGTCAACCACTCTTGGAGTCTTAAACCTCCAAATCTCGTCAATGCCAGAAATCGAAGAGTACTCAGTGAAAATCAACTGTTACAGATATAAAAATTCCAAAATATTTTTATTTACTCAAGGTAAACCATAGAATGGAAAATTTTATCATATACATTTTGCTTTAGACCTCACCTAAACATGTTGGTAATTATCAAATATGTTAAGAAGATAAATTAATCAGATGATTATGTGAAGATATGCCCCAAATCATTTAGGCTATGACATAAACCATCAAGGGAAATTCCCAAACTCAGCAAGAACACTATATTGTGTTCTGAAGAGGTTTCGGCAATTACTAAAACTATTTTGGTGATTACCAAACAATATCGGACCAATTTATATACTTCTGTTCTGAAGAGTTTTTGGTAATTACTAAAAGACGTTTGTTGATTACCAAACAATGTCAGACCAACTTATATGTGTTGAAAAGAGGTTTAGGTAATTACTAAAACCATTTTGCTTATTATCAAACAATGTTAGACCAACTATTATACATGTGGAGAGGCAAATAAGTAATGAATACTTACCATCCAAAACAGGAAACAACCACCAACATTTGCACCGGATGGCTTGGCTTGAAATTTAGCCACTTCACTGACCGAAGTGTCGAAGATAAACTTGGCGTAATTCCATTGCGGAATCATCTCCGCGTTAACCACAGCATGAAGCCATCCCTCCTTGGCTTTACGATCAGGAGTGGGTGAAAGTAGTGCAGTCATCATGAAGAGGGTGAACAACGCCTTGAACAACTTGTCGTCATGATCAAGTTTGCGTAGATTGTGACCATATTATCTAAATCCATATTAGCCAACCCCATAAACCTTTCCTCATAATCGTCGTCAAGCATTTTACTCTCAATATCAAATCCTACGCTTTTAAATCCCAACAACCATTCCACATGCGTCGGGGTTATTATAGTTTGTTTCCCATGAATATCTAAGATGTGTGTTTTAGGATCGAAGTGGTCAATCACCCACTTACACATCGTTTTGCTTATTACCTTGCAGCGATGGAAAACAAGCAATCAAAACCAAGTTGGATCAAAACGTTCTTCTTCTCTCTCGGAAACTTTTTAATGACATCAACAAACAGCTCAACATCTCCTAAAGTTGACCATGTACTCTGTGTGGATATTATAAAGTATTAATTATTAATCAAATTATAGATTTTCTAAAAAGGCAACAAAAGTCTGTAAAGAATTATAGTTACATCCATACCTTGCTTGTGGATGCACTCGGCATGTTGGTTTGCCGTTTAGCAAGAGGTATGACAGCTACCTCATCTGATTCGGGTTGCTTTCTCTTTGACATCGTGCCTAACAACATTAAAAGAATCTCAACATTTAACAAAAATCACAATTACTTAACGGTTTTGATAATTACCAAAACAGGTTTGGTTATTACCAAACTTATTACAGGTATCACCAATCAGATTTAGGTAATCACCATAGGTTGCATCTTATTGATAAACAAACCACATCTGAAGCATAAATAGCAACAAATTTAACAAATATATTACCTTAACAATCTAGTGTCACAAAACTCTTTTGACACAAGATATAATTTTCCATTAAACTTTGAAGAAAAAACGAAGAAGTCGACAAATGAAACAACTCGAATAATATACATCATTCCCAAAAATTAAGGTAATAACCAAAATTCTCTTTTTAATCACCACATATTAAAATTTACATGCAAAAGTCGATTGACTCAATGTTCTTCATCAAGGAGTATCCTAAAACCACAGTATAACCAAGCCCATAAAATAGTTATTTTACAACACTGGCAACTTTTTAGGGCAAAATTCAAAATAACTAGTTATCATAACAAACCAACCCAATCATATAATTCAGTCACAAAATAAGTACATTCAAACATAGGAAAAAAAACCATTCAAACATAGAAAAAAACAAAACAAAAACATCGAACAACACTATACTTGGTCTAAAACAGAAACCAAAACTAGATGAAAATGTGGGAGGAAAATAAACCTCGTAAAGCGTTTTCCGACGACTTGTGTAGGTTTTCACGCCGGTGGTTTATCACGGTGGTTGTTAGGGAGTAGAGAGAAATGAAAAAAAAACAGGGGATGATGTAGAGAGGAAAATGGCGGTTAGGGAGGAGAGAGAAAATGAGAGTGAGTAAAGAATGAGGAAGAGTGGGAAGAGAAAAGGGGGGAAGAATACTAAAAGGGGCGGTTTCCCCCACAATGAAAAAATATCAAAAAAGTTTAACAAAAAAAAAAGGTAAAAGAAAATATAAATTTTTAAATGCCCTAGCCTATATTTTCTGACTTTTGTAACACAAGCCATCAACTCAAGTCAATTCTAGGAAGTCAAGTTCAATCTCCATTGGAGGAAACCTTCATCCAATAAGAAAAAGGTTGTAACAACAATAAATGTAGTATTTGACTTTGAAAAAATCAATAAATGCTTAAGATTCAACTTTTATAATAGGAAAAATTGTTTTAAATAAGTCAACCTTTGCGCGATCTTCCCATTTTAAGTTTTTTGATTATCCCGGATTGAGTTAGGCTTGTATATCTGTTTTCTTTTATTGAGTTTTAACCCCTTTGTGACTTTTTTAGTTAGTTACTTATGATACGTGTTACAAGTCCCTTCTTCTAAAACAAGGCGAGGGTGGGGGTGGGACATTGTAACACGTATCATAAGTAACCTATTAAACAAGTCACAAACAGAGTTAAAAACTAGAAGAAACAAGCAAGCCTACAATCGTAGTAATCAAAAGGTAGACTTTAAATGGGAAGGCAGTAAAGGTTGACTTATTTAAAACAATTTTTCCTTTATAATATTGTAGTTCTACATAAATTAAAAGTAAAACAAAAAAATGTAAACCCTAGAAATTTTGAACTAAACAAAGCATTTCATTTTATTTTTAGGAAATAAAACAGCCAAAGTGAAGATTCTAAGTTTAAATAAAGTGGTGAAACTTATCTTTCTCTTTCAATGGTATTTTTTTTCCATAAATAGTGGTTTAAATGTTTCATTGTACAATGCATGTTTAGTAATGACCTGCATATATTTAGGTAGTTACCAAAAGTATACAGAATTTCCTAACACAGTTAAGGGAATTCAAAAACATAGGACAAGTATAAACCTAGCATTATTATAGCCATCATTAACCATTCATAAACCAATCAATACTAGCGTAATCAGATGAAAATTTACAATTCATAACACAAGCTAAGTGAGGCAACATTAGCATATATTACCAAACACAGTTATGGAAATTGAAAAGTCTAGAAATAGTACAAACCTAGTCTTATTATATATCATTAAATATTCATAAATTCTACGACACTAGGATGCAAAGATTACATGAAAACTTCCAATTCATAAAATCACTACAATTTCTGGAATGTGTTGGTAATCACCGAACCTAATCAAGTAATAACCAAACACATGATTGCATTGACATTGCACTTAATTTTTATGATTGCATTGGGTTTAGCAATTGATAATGATGGATTTGTAATTACATTCAACATTTTGCATTCAGAGGTTAGTGGAGTGCGTATGAACAATACGTAAACTCATGGCGTCAACGGAGCGCAATGAACATATAGATGGCTTGGATGACTTGGAGTTTACTCAAAAACATGATGTAGAAGACGAAGCTATTCATTCACCAAGGTCCGTAAAGGGTGACGATACTCAACATATTGATGACTTCGATGACTTGGATGACTTGGAGAATACTCGCAAATTTCACGAAGAAGACAAACCTCGGGATACACCTAACTCCCCGACGGATGAGGATATTGACGCCACTGATACGTTCTTTTATATGGAGATTTGGGAGAAATTTGACAAAGATCTAGAAGATTTCGATGATGAAGATATGAAGGGATTATACTTTGACACTCTTGAAAACTGTGTTCGGTTTTATATGTTGTATGCCAAGGTTAAAGGATTTAGGATCCGACACAAGACCCCAAATAAGAGTACAAGTGGTGATCACTGAACCTCAAAAACCATATGGTGCAATAAGCAAGGTTTTCGGGATAACCAATATTTGGAAAACCCAAATAGAAAGGCTTTCGAAAGACCACTTACAAGATGCGGTTGTCAGGCGATTGTTAAGTTCAAATGGGATAAAGTTCAGAAAAAATACTTTATCAATGAATTCAACGATGTCCACAATCATGATCTTGTTCCCCCACACCAAGTGTCATTCTTAAGGTATTTTCAGTATGGATTCATTACATTTACTTCTTTCAACATGATGTTTCTTAAGGTATTATCTTCATTGTTCGGTAATTACCACAACTTGCTGGGTAATGACCTAAACTTATGGTAATGATTTAGATAAGCAACTTGTTTGCAGTTTGGTGTGGTTGATAAAATATAATGATAAATAGGAAGTGGTGGAACTATGTTTGCTGATTACCTATCCTGTAGTTAGTAACTACCTAACCTGTCCGAGGAAAATGAAAATGTTTGGAGTCTCTAGTTTTTTTCTACATTTGGTAATTATCAAACAATGTTTGGTGATAACCTATCACTCCATGTATTTGTTTCAAAGTTGATTATCCGAGTTGCTTTTGAATACTACCAAATATGGTCGGTAGGTGGAGATATATGATCGGTAAACATGATTTATATCTTAAAATGTGCCATTGTGTGGTTCACATTGACAAGTAAAATATTAACAAGTTATGATAATCATTTTTTTTACAGCAACCATCGTAATGTTTCCGAGGCTGACAAGAGTCGTATTAAAGCTATGATCAATTCGGGAGTTTCTCCTTGTGTAACAATGCGAAATTTCATTCAAGAAGCGGGGAGGTCCGGACAAAGTTTCTTTCCTAACAAAGGACATGTACAACACTATTCACCGGTTGCAAAAGGAAGATATTGGCGATGGTGATGCGAGGCGGTAATGGCATACTTGTTATGTGCACGAACGCATGACATTAACTTTTTCTTAACTTACACACGGGACAAAGACAAAAGCTTGGAGAAGATGTTTTGGTGTGACGGGATGTCCCGTCGTGATTACAAAACATTTGGTAATGTCATTGCGTTTGACACGACTTACAAGTGCAACGCTTACAATAAGCCATTAGTTGTTATCGTCGGCATCAATAACCATGGGAAAACAGTCCCATTCGTTGTTGCTTTGGTTTCAGATGAAACAACGGAGACCTATAAATGGGTTTTGGAGCAGTTGATCCAATGTGGGGAAGGTAATATACCACACACGGTCATAACTGATGGGGACAAGGCCATGGCCGCTGCAATCAAGATTGTTCTACCAAATGCCCATCATAGATTATGTTTGTGGCATTTGATGAGGAATGTAAAAAAAAATGGAGGAAAACGGTTTGGGAGCGGCTTCATGAAATGCGTTGACAAATGTCGAACAACAGAAGAATTTGAAGATGCATGGCGTGAACTTGTTGTAAAGTACAAATTGCAAGAAAAACAATGGGCTAAGGATTTGTACAAAGACAAGGAAAAATGGGGAGAAACATTTATGCATGGCAAGTTTTTTGCCGGTAAGAACAAATCCAAATTATTCCCTCCATGCATAGCTTTCTAATGTTTAGGTAATTACCATACCTTCTCTAGGTGATTACTAAATAGTGAATACCAACTTCTTAGTACACACTGAAGATCACTGTGAGAGTTTAGTAATTACCTAATATGTTTTGGTGAGTATCTACCATGTTAACTAACTACTTATGCTTGTTCCAATAATTACCTAAATTATTCTTGTACAAAGTTCTCACTTATTTAACCAATGAATAGGCATGAGAAGCACACAGAGATGCGAGTCAATGAACCACACTTTGAAGACTGTTCTTCGAACCAAAATAAAGTTGTATAGATTTGTTGCATTGTACGACATAGCACTACAAAGTATCAGATTCACCGAGACAGAAGATGATTACATCTCGGAACACACAACTCCGGTAGTCAAGGAGTCTTGAAGAATGTCAAACAACATGCATCAACTATATATACGCGGGGTGCTTATAACATGATGTGCAAAGAACTTGACTATGAAAGAATGCACGTCGTCATTGATACTCAAGTTGAACATTTCCATCCCGATGGTCCAGTTACATGTTATTGGCTATCACACTCCGAGCACAAAGATGCACAGTACATTGTTGCTTATTATAAAAGAATTGAGACAATGTATTGTTGTTGCATGAAGTTTGAATCGATTGGTTTCCCATGTCGCCACATGTTTGCTGTCATGAAGTGTGCTTATTTTGATCAGATTCCTCTGGGAAATATTCTCCGTCGATGGACAAGACATGCAAAGACAATTTCTAATCCAAGTGAGGCCATGGATCAATTCAAGAGCGATGACGATGCCGCGGTACTTGGACGGTTTGCGTACCTGACTTTGGAAGCAAAAAAAATTTGTAGGGCGTATTCCAAAACGTACAAGTCATCACAAAAGGCGAAGGCGACTTTCTTCAAGCTTCGGTTATTTGCTCCACGAGAGATAAATGACCATAACTTAACTCCAAGGGTTTTGGTAGGTTTAAATGATCCTAAGGTAGTGCGGTAAAGGGTAAGCTAAAAAGGAAGAAGGCAAAATGTTTGTTCAATGAGCCCTCCACGCCTAAGAAGAATGCGGAGGAGAGCGAAACCGTGTCATTCAACCTCAACAAGACACCTCCCGGTTACTCGCACAAAAAACCGAGGCAAGCAACTCCCCCAAACTTAGCGACATCCTAAAGAATCATATGCCTAGAACATTTATACCTGGAGAAGCAGCAGAGTGCATTTCGTGTTATGAAGTTTCTCACTTTGACAAGGATCCACTAGTTTTTGATTGGGGGCCCCAACCATTTTGGTAGTTGTAATTGCTAGTTATTGGTTGGTGCCCGCAATCATTTTGGGAATCATTATTTTTTTTGTATCTCTTTTTGGATCATGATATTTTTTGTGTATGTTTTGGAAAGCTATACAAAGCAATCTCAATATACGGTTTCACCTAGTGTCGACATTATTTAGTCATTACTAAAATCATTTTAGTAGTTACCTAAACCTCTCAACAAATATATTTGTTGGTCTAAACTTGTTTGGTAATCACCAAAACCGTTTTAGTAATTACCTAAACCACTCCATAAATGTATTTGTTGGTCTAAACTATTTGGTAATCACCAAAATGTTTTTAGTCATTTCCTACAAATCTTCAGCACACAATTACACAAGTTGGTCTGACATAGTTGGTAATCACCAAACATCATCAAACTGATAAGCCTATTATTCATAATCTGGTCAAGTTACAAAATTACCAACTATGCTTCAGGCAATCACCAAACTACTTTAGGTAATAACCAAACCTACAAACTTGAAATCACAAAATATAATTATAAGTTTTACTACCAATAAGCAAAGGAAACATCGTGCTTCAAAACCTAATACAATCCATATATCCGAATACCTAGACAACATTACGAACTTAATAGTAAGTATGTCCACAAAAGCTATAGTACGAACTACCTAAACAAACATTATCATTCAAAAGCAAATAGAATTCATAGATCCTAATTATAAAACCATATTATAAATATCTAATTCAAGCACCAAATATTACACATCAATTCAAGTCTCAGGGTCAGAGGCATAGGTCTTGTTTGCTTCTCCACCATCTTTCTCTTCTTCTCCATCACCGTTACCATCAGCATGATCAGAACCTGTGAACATTCAATAACCAATTCAATCAAATATATTGAGATTAATAAAAACTGACAACGATTGAAAATCATTACCTAAAATTGACAATGTACTTAACGAAAAAATTTAACATTTAGTAATGCCTAAACAATTTCAGGTCATTACCAAACTATGTCAGATAACATAATCCTAAAACTTATCCCTATCTACCTATCACCAACTTTTTAAGTTTTAGAAAATGCCTAACAATATTTAAGTCATTACAAAACACTATAAGATTACCTTATTCCTCTTGTACCTATCTCATTAAATATAACAAGCATAATACCTACCCTAAACTTTTTAACATTAGGTAATTACTAAACTATTTAAGATAACATAATCCTAAATTTATCATTCTTGGGTAATGACTAAAACTATTTTGGTGATTACTAAATGACGGCAGAATAAGTACCACTAACTTTTTACGTTTAAGTAATGCCTAAACATATTTATGTCATTACCAAACAATAACAGATTGTCTTATTCCACATTTATATATTATGTAATGGCCTAATAATCGAAAAAGTATGACTTTAATAACCAATTTAATAATTATTACCATAATTTTCATCTCCGCTATCTACGGTTTCCTCTTCTACCTGTCGAGGCCCCGTTGGAGCGGTTCCTTTCATCACCTCCAAATGCATCCTATTCCTGAGATCATGCATGAAATCATCGGGAAAAAGTTCCGGATATGCACGTTTGAGCATTTCTTGTACCATTTTGGCCTCCACAAGGACATGATGTGTGTTACTCAACGTCTCAGCAACATTCCTACTAATCGATGGAATAACTCCAGCAACCTCTTCTCCACTAGGCCCATCACTTCTTTTCCTCTCCCCTTTGTCAGCTACAAGTCCACCCCTCTTTTTCACCTTCACCCATTTATCTGCCTCTTTATCAAAAGTGAAGCCTAGAGCATGACTGATGGTCCTATAGTCAAATGGATCATGATCCATCTCCTTTACAACCTCATCTTTCAAATCCACTTTAAATTTAGTGAAAACCGCAGTCAACCACATGCCATAGGGCAAACAAGATTTACGACCTTCTGATCTGCTTATATGGGACATTAGCTCCACCATGAAACGCGGCATGTTCAATTTTTTCTTTGAAATGACAAAATACATAATGAACATGTCAGCCCACGTTAAAGTTGATTTCCCCCCTATCCGAGCATTGAAGGACTGCTGAATGACAAGGAGGAGGAAATGAGTCTCGAGAGGAAGCTCATCAACTTGAGGCTTACGCGTCCTCTCGGCTTCATCATCCATCAACAACAGCTTAAAGCACTTCTCAACATCAAAATCATCGACTTCACTGGGTTTGTTACCGGGGTAATCCCACTCACCATCGGTAGGCATATCAAGAATTCTTCCAAGTTCTATATCATCGAACGCGATTTCGACACCTTTCACCCAAGATGTTACTCTGCCATCAGCAGTGTCATCGACTTCGAGATGGGTGTAGAATATTTTCACAAGTTCAGGATAGCAAGGAAACTTAGTCCGAAGTAGTCTATGCCATTGTTGGTATTCAAACCAATCAAAAAGGAAGTTTGCACCATTGGTTTCCAAAGACCCAAAGTCCACTGTCCTACCTGAGTGCACCTGACGTGTACCAAAATTTTTTTTGTAACGTTGAGCATGGTCTGGGGTGCGAAACCTTTTGTTTTTATCAACATTAGTTTCGGGAACGATAGGATCAACACCCGAAAACACACGTTTCCTTTTCTGTGACCTCTCAGAAGTAGATGCCTATTGCGTATTTTTAGCTTGCCTTTTTCTAGATGCAAGAGGAGGGGAAGTAGGTGGGGATTCTTCGCCTTCTTCAGAGTCAACATAATCCGAATCATCACTATCATTCTGCTCCTTATTCTTTCTCGTTGGCTTCATAGCTGTCCTATTTACCCTTGCCATCTCATTGCCCAAAAAAAAAAAATTTATAAGCACATTACACATACTGACAGGTAAGGAAATAACCAGACATGGTTTTGGTAATAACCAAAAAGCATACAGCAGATAGAACAATTTCTGAAATACTTTGGTAATTACTAAACATACATCACCACAATTTCATTTCTACGTTATACCCTTGTGTTTTTTCAATTTCTACGTTGTACCCCAACCTTTTAAAAATTCCACAAAGTACCCTCAAGGTTACCTTATTTAATGCACGATGCCCCTACCGCTGATTATATGTCATTAATTTCGTTTAGTTTTTTTAATTTATTGGAACTAATTTAACTTATACATAGTTTAACGCTCGGAGGGAATATTCACAAATTAGATTAGCTCCAGTAGATTATAAAAAGTAGACGAAATTAATGACGTATAATCAGCGGTGGGGCCATTGTGCATTAAAAGAGGTAAGTTTGAGGGTACCGTGTGGAATTTTTAAAAGGTTGGGGTACAATGTAGAAATTGAAAAAACACAAGGGTACAACGTAGAAAAACCCATAAACTTTTGATAAATACCAAAGATATTCTGGTAATTACCAAATACAGGTGAGGCAACACTAGCACAGATTACGAACCACAGTTAAAGGAATTGAAAACTCTAGGACAAGTATAAACCTATACTTATTATAGATACCATGTATTATTCATGAACCAAATAATATTAGCATAGATTACATGACAACTCACAATTTATAACAGCACCACAATTTCTATCAAGTTTTGATTATCACCAAACATACATCAGGTTATTACCAAACACAAGTGAGGCAACACTAGCATCAATATAGGTGAATTGCCAAAGATAGGTGAATTAAAAACCCAACCTTATTATAGCCATCATTATATATTCATGAACCAAACCATACTAGCATAGATTATATGAAAACATACAATTCATAACATCACCACAATTTCTATAATATTTTGCTAATCACCAAACAAATTTAGGTAATTACTAAATAAAGGTGATAAAATACTACCATAGATTACAAAACACAATTAAGGGAATTGAAAAAGGTAGGACAAGTATAACCCTAGCCTTATTATATATACCATTTAATATTCATGAACCAAACAATATAAACATAGATTACAAGAAAACTCACAATTCATAACATCACCACAATTTCAATAAAGTTTTGGTAATAACATAGCCTTATTATAGCCATCTTTAAAAATTCAAATACCAAACAATACTAGCATAGATTATAAATAAACATAAATCCCTATTCCCGAAGCGTTTAGAGAACCACCCAACAAAGTTTAAAACATCACCACAATATCTTTCTAATTCATCTATGAAACCATGCTCCAAACTTCGATCTTTTGTAAAACTGACATGATACTTACATTCTTACAAATTTCTTCTATTGTCAATTTCTAAACAAAACTTACAACAAAACCCAAACTTTCACTCTTCAAATACTTAAATCAATGGACAACAACAAATCGGCACAAATCAAAACCCTAAATTTCAATATTCATATCCTTAAATATGTTTCAGAATTTTAGTAAGCACCAAATTGATGTGTTAGAAACGCACAACTCATATGATTCAAACACAATCCTTCCTCTTCCCCCCAAAATATCAAAACAAGTCCATTAATCAATTCAGAAGAACATAATCAAGTGCTGACAACAAATAATATAATATCACAATTCCAACAAAAATCGAAATTCCCATAATCAAGACAAAACAGTAACTCTCACTATTCAATTACTTAAATCATATATTTCACAATTCAAATCATGAATGGAGTTGTATGGTACCACTATTCAGAACTTCCAAATTGAAATAAAAATTAAACCCTAGATTGAAACTCACCTTCAACAAAATTTAATGCTGAAAGTGTAGCCAGATTTGATGCGAAAAAACACCGTGCGTTCGTCAGATAACCGCTGTGTTTTTTTTTGGGAGAAAGAAAGTGGTGGTTGATGAGAGAGAATGTGGAGGAAGTTGAGAATTATGGAAGGTTTAGGAGAGATAATGAGGGAAGTTTTAGGAGAGAGAGAATGAGGGAAGTTTTAGGAGAGAGAAATTTAGGGAAAAAGTTGGCGGTTCTTTGAAATAGAGGTCGACAAATGTACAATAATGCCCTTATTATTTTGGATTTACAAATTATTTAAAACAACTCAATTTTAGATTTTCGTATTTTACCCCCAAAACAAATATTTTAGGTAATTACTAAAAGTTATTTGGTGATTACCAAAAAAGTCATAATCTAATTTTTACAAAACAACTACTCAACCATCAATCCATACATAACCAAACTGTGAAGACTGTTAAGACTTTGCCACCAATATCATTCAAAGTTAATTAAATTTTCAGAGATTTCAATAGTACTTTTAATAACAATGAAAATTCTAAGTTTGGGCATTACCAATCCTATACAATCACAGTCCATTCCTATTGCTCATCAAAGTCATCCTATGGGAATTGGACAATCATGCCCCTGGCTCCATTAGGCCCAATACCTCACCAAAGCCCATGTACATGACTTTTGGGCCCCCATTGTCCCTCCTTGTACTAAAAAACCCAAATTAAGCCCAGTCATATGCTTTAAGATAACTACCAAACATGTTCAGGGGATTACCAAACCCACTATATGGAGGATGTTCTCCCAATCTCAATCCTTTATCATTACTCATCAAAGGTATCCTATGGGGATTGGACTAGCATGCCACTGGGTCCATTAGTCCCAATACCTCATCACAACCCTATTGACTTGAGTTTTGGGCCCCCATTGTCCTCCTTGTACTAAAAAGCCTAAATTAACCCAATATCATATGCTTTTAAGTAATTACCAAACAAGGTTTGGGCATTATCAAATGTATCCAATCACAATCTATTTCCATTGGTCATCAAAGCCATCCTATGGGATTTTCACAATCATGCCCCTGGGTCTATTAGCCCAATACCTAATTAAAGCCCATGGACTTGAGTTTTTAGTCCCTCCTTGTACTTAAAAGCCCAAATTAACCCCATATCATATGCTTTTAGATAATTACCAAACATAGTTTGGACATTACCAAATGTATCTAATCACAATCCTTTATCATTACACATCAAATCCATCCTATGGGGATTGGACAATCATGATCCTGGGTCCATTAGGCCCAATACCTCACCAAATCCCATGGACATGAGTTTTGGGCCTCCATTATCCCTCCTTGTACTAAATAGCCCAAATTAACCCCAGATCATATGCTTTTAGGTAATTACCAAATATGGTTTGGGCATTACCAAATGTATCCAATAACAATCCATTTCCATTGCTCATTAAATCCAACCTATGGGAATTGGACAATCATGCCCTTGGGTCCATTATGCCCAATACCTCACCAAAGCCCATGTAGATGACTTTTGGGCCCCCATTGTCCCTCATTGTATTAAAAAGCCCAAATTAAGCACAATCATATGCTTTAAGGAAATTACCAAACATGTTCTGGTGATTACCAAACCCACAAAGTGGAGGATGTTCTCCCAATCTCAATCCTTTATCATTACTCATCAATGCCATCCTATGGGGATTGGACAAGCATGCCCATGGGTCCATTAGGCTCAATTCCTCACACAACCCTATTGACTTGAGTATTGGGCCTCCATTGTCCCTCCTTGTACAAAAAAGCCCAAATTAACCCCAGATCATATGCTTTTGTGTAATTACCAAAAAGTTTTTGGGCATTACCAAACTTATCTAATCACAATCCATTCCCATTACACATAAAACCCATCCTATGGGGATTGGACAATCATAACCATGGGTCCATGAGGCCCAATACCTCACCAAAGCACATGGACTTTATTTTTGGACCCCATTGTCCTTCATTGTACTAAGAATCCGAAATTAGCCCTACATCATATGCTGTTAGGTAATTACCAGACATGTTTTGGGCATTACCAAACGTATCCAATCACAATCCATTTCCATTACACATCAAACACATCCTATGGGAATTGGACAATCATAACCCTGGGTCCATTAGGCCCAATACCTCACCAAAGCCCATGGACTTGAGTTTTGGGCCCCCATTATCCCTCCTTGTACTAAATAGCCCAAATTAACCCCGGATCATATGCTTTTAGGTAATTACCAAATATGGTTTGGGCATTACCAAATGTATCCAATAACAATCCATTTCCATTGCTCATTAAATCCAACCTATGGGAATTGGACAATCATGCCCCTGGGTCCATTAGGCCCAATACCTCACCAAAGCCCATGTACATGACTTTTGGGCCCCCATTGTCCCTCATTGTATTAAAAAACCCAAATTAAGCCCAATCATATGCTTTAAGGTAACTACCAACATATTCAGGTGATTACCAAACCCACTAAGTGGAGGATGTTCTCCCAATCTTAATCCTTTATCATTACTCATCAATGTCATCCTATGGGGATTGGACAGGCATGCCCCTGGGTCCATTAGGCCCAATACCTCACCAAAGCCCATGTACATGACTTTTGGGCCCCCATTGTAACTCCTTCTACTAAAAAGCCCAAATTAAGCCCAATCATATGCTTTAAGGTAACTACCAAACATGTTCAGGGGATTACCAAACCACTAAGTAGAGGATGTTCTCCCAATCTCAATCCTTTATCATTACTCATCAAAGCTATCCTATGGAGATTGGACAAGCATGCCACTGGGTTCATTAGGCTCAATATCTCACACAACCCTATTGACTTGAGTTTTGGGCCCCCATTATCCCTCTTTGTACTAAAAAGCCCAAATTATCCCCAGATCATATGCTTTTAGGTAATTTCCAAACATAGTTTTGGCATTACCAAATGTATCTAATCACAATCAATTATCATTACACATCAAACCATCCTATGTGGATTGGACAATCATGACCCTTGGTCCATTAGTCTCAATATCTCATCACAACCCTATTGACTTGAGTTTTGGGCCCTTATTGTCCCTCCTTGTACTAAAAAGCCTAAGTTAACCCCATATCATATGCTTTTAAGTAATAATCAAATATGGTTTGGGCATTATCAAATGTATCCCATCACAATCTATTTCCATTTCTCATCAAAGCCATCCTATGTGATTTTCACAATCATGCTCTTGGGTCCATTACCCCAATACCTCACCAAAGCCCATGGACTTGAGTTTTAGTCCCTCCTTGTACTAAAAAGTCCAAATTAACCCCAACTATTATGCTTTAAGGTAATTACCAAACATGGTTTGGGCATTACCAAATGTGTTCAATAACAATCCATTTCCATTGCTCAATAAATCCAACATATGGGAATTGGACAATCATGCCCCTGGGTCCATTAGGCTCAATACCTCACCAAAGCCCATGTACATGCCTTTTGGGCCCCCATTGTCCCTCATTGTATTAAAAAGCCCAAATTAAGCCCAATCATATGCTTTAAGGTAACTACCAAACATGTTCAGGTGATTACCAAACCCACTCAGGGATGTTCTCCTAATCTCAATCCTTTATCATTACTCATCAATGCCATCCTATGGGGATTGGACAAGCATGCCACTGGGTCCATTAGGCTCAATTCCTCACACAACCATATTGACTTAAGTTTTGGGCCTCCATTGTCCCTCCTTGTACAAAAAAGCCCAAAATAACCCCAGATCATATGCTTTTGTGTAATTACCATAAAGTTTTTGGGCATTACCAACTTATCTAATCACAATCTATTCCCATTACACATCAAACCCATCCTATGGGGATTGGACAATCATAACCATGGGCCCATTAGGCCCAATACCTCACCAAAGCACATGGACTTCATTTTTGGACCTCATTGTCCCTCATTGTACTAAGAATCCCAAATTAGCCCTACATCATATGCTGTTAGGTAATTACCAAACATGGTTTGGGCATTACCAAACGTATCCAATCACAATCCATTTCCATTACACATCAAACCCATCATATGGGGATTGGACAATCATAACCCTGGGTCCATTAGGCCCAATACCTCACCAAAGCCCATGGACTTGAGTTTTGGGCCCCCATTATCCCTCCTTGTACTAAATAGCCCAAATTAACCCAGATCATATGCTTTTGGGTAATTACCAAATATAGTTTGTGCATTACCAAATGTATCCAATAACAATCCATTTCTATTGCTCATTAAATCCAACCTATGGGAATTTGACAATCATGCCCCTGGGTCCATTAGGCCCAATACCTCAATAAAGCCCATGTACATGACTTTTGGGCCCCCATTGTCCCTCCTTGTATTAAAAAGCCCAAATTACCCATAATCATATGCTTTAAGGTAACTACCAAATATGTTTAGGTGATTACCAAACCCACTAAGTGGAGGATGTTCTTCCAATATCAATCCTTTATCATTACTCATCAAACCTATCCTATGGGGATTGGACAAGCATGCCACTGGATCCATTAGGCCCAATATCTCACACAACCCTATTGACTTCAGTTTTGGGTACCCATTGTCCCTCCTTGTACTAAAAAGCCCAAATTAACCCCAAATCATATGCTTTTAGGTCATAACCAAACATGTTTTGGGTATTACAAAATATATCCAATCTCAATCCTTTATCATTACACATCAAACCCATCCTATGGGGATTGGACAATAATGACCCTGGGTCCATTAGGCCCCATACCTCACCACAATCCTATTGACTTGAGTTTTAGGCTCCCATTGTCCCTCCTTGTACTTAAAATCCCAAATTAAGCCAGATCATATGGTTTTAGGTAATTACCAAACGTGGTTGGGTTATTACCAAAATTATTTTGGTTATTACCAAACCTATTAAGACATTGTTATCTCTTACATGTTGTGACTTTTTATTTCAATTTGCTTTTTTGGATTAACGCATTTATATAATATTGATTAATTTGTACTTAGTATTATTTAGCTTAATTGTTTATTTTTCAAAACACTTTGGAATTGGTGGTTTTGAGACTTCTCTTAGTTTCTGTCACATTTTTGGTAATTACCAGAACTCTATTTAGTAATTTCCTAAAGTGTCCGTTCAGTCATCTTTTCCCAACTTCATCTTCAACCTTTTGATTTTTTCTCTCTCCTCTGAAATTCTTCATCTAGTTTGACAATGGTAATCAATACTCAAAAAACGCACAAATCGGTCCCAAATCGGCGATTTCCCAACATCTTACAACAATCCAAACCATGTTTTTGTTAAATTCATAATGACCTAGAATTTTGATTTTGAGTTTCTTCATTTTGAAACTCAAACCTTAATTTCCATGGATATTCGGGCGTTTATGGTGTATATACGATCATCAACTTCATGTTTCTTCATTTATTTAATGGATTTGCAAATACGAAAGAGAGGAAAGTGAAAAAAAATTCCCCAAAATTTTTCCCCAAATTTTCCCCCGAAAATCGAAAATTAAAACTTCGATTTCACAACTTCTCCATCACAAATTCATGATTTATTCATGAATTCTTATCATTTCATGGAAAGAGAAGGTCCAAGTAACAAATCTACTGCAAATTCGAGAAAAATCGAAGATCCATGGAAGATTTGAGGGAGGAAGGGGTAGAGGAGAGGAGAGAGAAAATCTGGGTAAAAAAAAAAATTCCCAAATTTTTTTTTTGTCCGAAAATAATTTTTCGGATTTTTTATAATTTTTTCATATTTTTTTTATTTTTCAAAATAATTAATAATATTTTCAGAAATTAAAATAAATGATTTTGGTATTTTCTAAAATCATTTCAAAGCAAAAAAGAAAAGGGAAAAGAAAGCATATGTGGGTGGCTCACATTGAATGTGGCCCCACATTCTCCATGGTCTGAAAATTTTCAGACCATCCAAGAATTTTCACAATATGTTATATTCCCTACTTCAAGTTGCAGTCTCTATAGATTGATTGGTACTTGATAGAGTCCCAACAAGCAACTATTTATTTAAGATATAATGATCGCAAGGGTAAGATTCCCATGGAAAATAAAAAGGATTTTTTAACAAGAATAATCTATTTTTGCCCGTTCTGCCATGATAATACAAACTTTTGATTATTTTTTAATAATACAAACTTTTGGTCAAAATTCCTCCAAGAGGACAATACCGGTTTTTAACTTGTTGTAGGAGGTAAGCTGGTGAGGTGGTTTAGGTGGGTGGGGGTTGGGGGAGAGGGGACAAAGAAGAAAGATCATTTTGTAATTTTTTTTGATTTTTTTTTAGGTTATAAGTCAACTTGACCTACTGGAGGAATTTTGATGTAAAGTTTGTATTATTAAAAAATAATCAAAAGTTTGTATTATTCCGAGAGAACGGGCAAAAGTTTGTATTATTCTTGTTAAAAAATCCAAATAAAAACTATATTAAACATAAAAATATTACAAGTTACAACGCCCAAGAACCAACACACTCAAGTGATATGAATTGCCAATATCTCCTAATGTAAGTAGGTAAGTTCAACATTTTCTAGAACAACATTAATTGCGGCCTCGTCATCCTCTACTACTGTTCACTCCCTTCCAGCTCATTTTTGTTATTGGAGTAGTAACAATGGTGACACTCATCCTCTCTCATCATCTTCGAACATAGGAATTTGGATTCATAACATGAACAATAATTTATAGAACATATGTTATGAGTTTTAGAACATGTGCCAGAAAATTCAGATTATAAAAGTTGTAGAGCTTATGACTTTCAGTTTAAGAACATATGGCTTACCATTTTTGGACATATTCTCGTGGCTTTCTAATTCATGTTATATCTGTGATATTTGTTTCATGGCCTTCATTGTGTTTTACAAATTATTTTTCCTACTATATCAATTTTCAGAATAATATGAAATTATTATTTTTAGTGTTACTCCACTAGAGGAAAAAAGGCCAAGGGTTGCGGTCAAAAGTGGCCTAAGAGCTGCGTTTTTTTACCGCAGCCCTCGGCGTAGCGCATTCCTTACTAATAAAGGGTTGCGGTTTTGATCAAAACCGCAGCCCTTTATCTATTAAGGGCTGTGTTTTTCTCTGAAAACCACAGCCCTTTATCAATTAAGGGCTGCGGTTTTAAAGTAAAAACCGCAGCCCTTGTGACCCAAAAAACAAATTTTTTTTTTTCAATTTTCAGTCCTAAATTATCCCCAAACTGTTATACATATGTAAAATAGTTTTTCATTGCAAATTATGTTTTATTACAAATATAGAGAAAGTTACAAAATTATGTATATTTTAGTACTCTTGCTGAGCAGTAGCTTGTGGATAGCAGCAGCTTGTGGGCAACAGCAGCTCGTGGGCAGCAGCTAGATGTAGGCAATTGCTCTGCTTCATACGGTAGATGCATTGTAGCCCAGGTTTGTCAAAGCCTCCCTAGATATCGGGCAAGTAATCTTCATAAGGTGTAATAATAGCAAAACTAATATTTCATTAACCAAAGATACTTAAACATTACATGGCAAAGGAAGGGAGCACAAATGATTACTTAAACATTACAACTCCCAACTACTTACATGGGCATTCAAACAAGAATAACTTAGAGAAGAAAAATCTCAAATTAGACTTCTTTCTGTATAAGCCATGTTAGTTTATTTGAAGCTAAATATGAAAGATTCGGACTCAAAAAGAATCCTTCATATTTCATTAACCAAAGATACTTCAAAGAAAGTATGAAAAATAAGAAAACGGAAAAAAGAAAAAATGGAGAAAGAAATCAGGCTGATTAAAGTTGGACTACAGTCTCACCGAATGGTCATGATGAAGTCGGGTGAAACCAGATATGAACGTACAAGTCAACGTTAGGCACATTGTCACATTCTCTTTGAAGCCAGAGTTCAGTTTAAAATTTTCAATCAAAAATGAAAATTAACATATGGATGTATAAAATTATTAAAATAAATAAACAGCAAGATACTCATATATAGGCATATGAGAAAGTTAGCTACTTCAAACAGTGCCAGAAGCTAATTAACATGTTATTATAAAAAAAGATTAAACAAAACAACCTACCGTAACAGCGAATAATGTCTGCAATGAGTTCAAGCCTTGCAGAAGCAGAACATGGTGTGATAATGTGCCTAACGTTGGTCGTTAGTGCGGCCTTCGTTTTACGGTCACACACGAGAACTACGGTTTTTTCGGAGATTTGAGAAACCTAGTAGAAATATAGACAAGACGACAGCATTTGATCAGAATACTTGATAATATCTATCAATGGAATATGATACCAAAGGCAGAGAATGACTTCCGTGCAAGACATTACTCCACAATCATAAAATTAACTTTAATTGATGATTCCTATTGCGAATTTCCGTCACAAACGCAATTCGTTCAATATCATAGAATAAATCAATAAACTAAGGAAGATTCTTACCTCCTCAACCCAATCAGGCAAGGTGGCACTAAAGAGAAGTGTGAACTTTGGTAACATCGTCGACTTTCCCTGCAAGAATAGTAAAATTAAGTTATTGAAAATGAATAGGGAAAAACACTTACTTATCATGTAACAAGGAGGGGGGAATTTGGCTAATTAAATTCGCATAGGCAGATTAAGTACCTTAAACACAGATCCTTTCACAGTTGCATCATTGGTAACTCAGGACAGCAACAGAGACCTAAAAGCAAAACAAAAAAAAAAATTATAATACAACAAAGCTCAACAGTAGTTAATCATATCATAATCAAGCTACTAACGAGGATTCTACTAATTACATGCACAAGTGGAAATGTACTTTTAAAGTTTCATCTCTACAAAATCAATATTGACAATCAAAGTATATTAAAACACGGTACCATGTCGGAAGCATTAAGAAGTAAGAACCACTAATAGGAACAATAATAGTGCACCTTTCTTTTCCACACAAGTCATTCCATATACATGATTAAAGCTTAAATTTTTGCACATACTTTGAGCCAAGTAAGACCAATCAATCATTGAGCTTCGATACTAACCAATCACCCACCTGCACACACACCACATATATCCACCCTTCCCCCCCGCCACCCCTTCACATCTCCTGCCGGCTCCCCGCACACACAACCTCCCTTTTACTGACCCCACCGCACACACACACCACATATATCCACCCTTCACATCCCCTTGCCGGCTACCCCGCACACACAACCCCCTCTACAGCCCACCTACACACACAACCCCCTTCCCACATGAGCACTTGTATAGCTAATCCATCTAAAACTTGTCAACTTTCACCAACCATTTCAAAACCTTTCACTTTGCACCATGAAAAACAATAAACCATATAATACAAATTAAATACACCTCATAAACAATAGAATTTACTTCAAACTTACTATTAATCAGTAGAACAACATATACATTAGTAACATTACCCAATTCCAGTAGAAAATGACAACAATTAACTAACATCACATGAAAACCCAAACAATTAGTAGTAGGATAACAGCTAAAACCCCTAATTCCAGTAGTTCGAAAAATTCAAAAACCCTAATTTTAGTGGGAGAGTAGTAATTAACTTACATGATGTTTTCCAAGAAGTTCATGGTCAGAACCAAGCTTTAGTGCTCATCGAGGGGCTCCGAGCTTGGGTTGTTCGCCTCTATTAATCTGCAACATCAACAACAATGAAATCAACAGCAACAACAATAAAAGCACGAAAAATTAAATTGAAGAGCGAAAAAGAAGCAGAAAATCTAAGAAGAAACGAGGGTTAGGGTTTCAACGAGGAGAGAGAAAAGGGAGAGAAGAAAATGCGGTTTAGAGAGAGATAAAAGAGTCGAGGTGGAGAATGTAGCAAGCTTGTTCGTCGAAGAGAAATGGTGTGTGTTAGGAGCCAGAAGAGGGGATGCGAGGCTTGCGGAGGAGAGAAGGAGAGATGAGGGGAGGAAGCAAGGAGATGGGAGGAGAGTGAGAGAAAGGGCTCAAGACTCAGCTAACGCGGGTAATACGACTATACGAGTGGGGGAAAGGGAGGGAGTTTAGGGCAGATGGATTTAGGGATGGCAATTGGGCGGGGCGTGTGCGGAGGATGTTACCTCCACACCCGCACCCGCATAAGATTCCCATCCCCGCCCCACCACCCATTGCGGGGGAAAATTCCATTCCGATCCCCGCCCCACCAAGTACGTATTTATACCCATCCCCGCCCAACCACCCGCATGGGCACCAGCACCCGCTTCGTACCCACTTCATACCCACCCCACCACCCGCATGGGTATCCGCACCTGCCTCGTACCCGCGTCATACCCACATATTTATATTTTGCAAGATAAAATTATTAATAATATAAGTACATAAATAGAATTTTAATAATAAATATGCGGGGCGGGCGGGGGTGGGGCGGGGCGGGTAGAGCATAAAATCCACACCCGCTCCACCACCCATTGCGGGTACGATTTTAATCCCCATCCCCGCCCCATCCCCGCCAAACCTAGACCCATCCCCGCCCCACTGCCATCCCTAGATGGAGTGTTAAGGCCCAAAGGTTGTGGTTAGCCCAAAAACCACAGCGCTTCAGATAACTGCAGCCCTTACACCGCAGTTCTTGGTCTTTTTTCATCTAGTGCTCTTTTGGGAAAAATTAAATTATAATTTGGTTTTTAAAACATGAAAATAAAGGTGTGGAACACATGTATTATTAGTTAGAACAACATATTTAAGATTTTTTAACATGAAATACAAAATTTAAGAACATGAAATTCAACTTTAATGAGTCAAATTTCATAACTTTTGCTGAAGAATATAGTTAGACTTGTGGAATTTTTGTTTAATTTAAAGAACTTCATTGAATTTAAGCTTGAAACTTCAATAGATGGAGTCTACTTGAAGAGAGAGTTTAGGATTCTTGAGTAGAAGAAATGAGATTGTTAGAGGAGAGAAAAACAAAATAGAATTCGTACCTAGTGAATTCAACCAAAACAAGTCAACTTACAGAAAATTTAATGAACAATTTCATTGTATTTGTGAAGAAATTTTTTAAATTAAAATAAGTTGTTCAAGTTGAGCTTGAACCTTCAATGATGTCTACTTGAGTAGAGAGATTGGGTATTTTTTAGGAGAGAGAATAAATATTCTAGAGGAGAGATAACAATTAAAATGCTTTAACATCAGAGTTGCTATATGTCGCCCTATATTTTCCTAGTAACGCCCTAAATACGTATAAAAATACACTCCACATTTGCCCTCTTTTCCCTTTCCTTATACAACCACCTTCTCCTTACCTCTCCCACTCCAGCCCCATAAGAGCCACCACCATGACACCACCACTACTTCCACAAATTGTCCGACCAAGAACCACTCCAACTCCTCTTTATTCTCTTTCCTCTTGCCCCCCTTTCCTTCACTTCCTATCAACCTCCTTGATAGCGATTCTAAACAAGTTATAAAACCCTATTCTTGCAAGTGTACAAGATCCAATAGTAAGTGATAATTAATAGGGTATCGTATCCATAGGGAACAGTTGATTAAAATAAGTCTAATGTCTACTAATTTAATCCTAAATATAATGGTTTGATTGTAAACTAATTAAACTAATCTGAAATATTAAGTAACTAAATAAACTTAGCAATAAAAAGTGAGTCGGATAACAGACAATAATACGGAATCTAAGACAGTCGAATCCACCGCTAATTATATGACTAATATATTAATTGGAATGAGAATTAATAGGTTTATCAAGTATCCTAAACTACAAGCCAGGATTAACTCATAAAGAAATATTATTGCAATCAAATAAGTGACATAAACCATCTAACTAAAGCATGGACTATTCAATCATTCAATCACAAACCAATAAATACCATTGCATAACATCACACCTTGGACTACACGAACAAAGTGTGTAAACCAAATACCCAAACAAGTCAATAATTCGTTCTACAAGAAGTATTACAGACCTAATTTGTAAAACAATAATCTCACAATAACAGTCTAAAGTTATGCAATCATAAAATAAATTATAATTCTCAAACCATCAAACAATTAAATCATACTAATAGGGTTTCATCTAAGTCCTAGAAAAATGAAATTAACTACTCATAATTGAAGAGAACATCACCCAATTATAAGCAACCATGGTCGAAAATCAGATCGCAAGCTTCGTGTTGTTGCTGCGTCTTCGTCTTCCGTACTGCTGCTTCCTCCCTCTCTCGTGCTGCTGCTATCTCCTATTTATTTCCTGATGCCTCATTACTTCTCTCGTTATGCGTGTGATGCCTCCAACCCAACCCATTGAGGGTTTTATTTTCCTTTTTGTCTTCCTCCCTCATATTGCCTCGTGTTTTAGCCCAACAAAACCACAGGGTTTTGTCCTATTCTTCTTTTTATTTCTTTTCTTTTTTTTCTTCTTTTCTTATTTCCTTCATTTGCTGCATGGATTTGTTGTCTTCATGGCAGCATTGGGCTTGGCGCATCTCCCATTTCCTTGACTCCATAAGTATAAAGTACCTATTAACATTAGATATATTATTACTAGTATAAAATATAACATAGGTCAAACTAATAAATAATCATATAAGCATAATTATTAGATAATCTATGAAAACCATTAAAACCCACAACTTATAGTTTATAATACTAATAAGGAGCTAGCAGGAGGGAATAAGAAGGTTATAATATATAATAATTCACACTTATCAACTCCCCCACACTATAACTTTGCAAGTCATCGAGCGAAGAAAATATCAAAGCAACATCCAATATCCCTCAAGATCAACTTGGGTTGTATCACTCCACCATCTCTCAGAGAAGAAACCAAACTAATGAGAGTTTAACAATAGGCTAAAACAGTTTTGTTCTGAAAGAACTTAAAAGTTAGTCATAAAACATTTTTTTTGTTAGGTTAGCCAGTTATAAATGCTATTGACTTTTTATTCTCAAGAAACCTTTGTCATAAATTAGTTTGATCTCATAAGTAATCTAGGTGCTCATATGCAAGTATATTGATGTTCGAATACGAGGTACTTTAGTCGGACTTGATTATTGTTTTAGTTGATTCTCACATACTTTTCCGTACAAGAGGCACTTAGTACCCGTACATGGATCATCTCTTTCATATGACATTGCACTTGCCACCCAATGATCTCAAAGGAGTACTCGATACTTTGTTGCTTGCATTGCTTTTGATGTTTTTTATATGCTTTTATTTTACAATTTCCTTTTTGGAAATACAAGAAAAAAAAATTCACTCTCTTTTTTTTTCAATGGTTCACATTCTCACAATTTTGATAATTTGGATTACTAATCCATTAATGTTTTTTCGAACCATGATTCTATCTATTTTTTAACAAAGTCAAGTAATTCTCCAGTAACCAAGAGCAGTGAAAGATCAACAAGAAAAGCATAGGTACTAATTAGGTAGATTAAAGTATAAAAGTCCTTCCTCCATACCCCACATCTAAGTCAATGAAGAAAGTGTGCTAGATTACAAATAAGCATAAGCATTATTAAGGTATATTTAATAAAGTGCAAGAGTAAGATCTTCACATTCATAGCTTCAAAAACAATTTTTTTATGTAATAAAACGAAATTTGAGTAAAACGTTGTTAGATTAGAGCCCATTATCAATTATTCTCATTAACTAGTTGCTCCTCTATGGGATGACAATGAATGATGCATATATACCCTTAAATACACACATAATAGCATATATAAACTCAAACTTTTATAAAAATTTGGGCAGCATCTCGACGTAAAATGACCAAAAGGTAATTATATGCCACATACTTAAACCTGTAAATCACTCATATGTATATTTCTAGCTGTAGACACATAATCGTGTCTCCCCATTTAGTACCCTATGATGACCAATACCCTGCTCCAATTGGTCCGGATCGAGGAAATAATAAAGAAAGAGTCTAAAATAAAATATTTTAAGCCCAAATTCTTTTTCTAACCCATTTTATTAACTCATTTCTGAAAACCTTTTTTTATAACCAGTTTTAGTAAGTCCACTTCCTACAACGTTGTTAAATAACCTTTTAAAGGCCCATCTTCAAAAACCTTTTAAAAATAGTTTTTATGAAAGTCCAATTTTATAAAATCCCTTTTCTAGCTCAATTTAATTAATAGAATTAATTAATTATATTGATTAGTTTTATTAATAAAAATATCTTTTTATAAAAAATCATTTTTTCTAAAGTGTTTTTAAATATCTTTTACTAACTATTTTCTAAAATCTTTTTTTTAATGAAAATCTTTTCTCAAACCTATTATCTCTTAAAAAACCTATTACTTCCCAACCTCCCTAAACCTATATATATCCTCCATCTCATATCTCACAAAAACTAACTAATTTTACACGGCCAACTCATAAACCGACCCACCTCATAAAAACAAAATCTCTCGACACAATCTCAATTCTCACACCTCACAATTCATCAATTCACACCTCCCTCATCTTTTTTCCTCGATGACGAATCTCATAATCACACGCACAGCACCACAATTCTTTATCATACACTAAGATCATCACATCCGATTCATTATCTAACCTGCATCCTTTGACTATACACATGTTACTAATCATCTGCTTTCATTATCACGCCACATCATCTTTGTTCTATTAAAAAGTCGACACATCAACAAACCTCACGCCTAACAACATCACACACTCGACATATAATACAGCACAAACATATTTTTTTTAAGACTCGTTCGACAATTTAATTTTCTAAGATCCGTACAAATCAATGACTCCGGACGGTGGTATAATTTCTGAGGGTCAACTAAATTAACTATCTTTATTTTATTTATTTATTTATTTTTATTATTTTCTTGAAGTTACTAACATTCTATTCATGAGGTAGATTGTTAACTCGTCCATACGACTGTAAGTATTGTATATATTATACTAACTCCCTGCAATATTTTATTTTTATATTTTTATTTATTCTTATGAACATATTATTTTTCATGTCTGATTGCAATATTTATCACCTTGTACTTATTGTTAATCAAGACCTAAATAAATGTTCTAACTAATTCAGATAACATGGACAACCTGCTAGGAACCCATTAATTTGATCGTCTAATAACTAATCACTAAACAATTAGTCTTTTTGTGTGTTTCCTGAACCCATCTAGATTAATTATTTTAGGGTGTTTTAATATGTTGTTTGATTATTCTATTGCATAAAATCTGCTGTGAATCGTTATTTAGTAAAGGCCAGCAATGGGCAATATAGTTCCTGACTATATTGTACCCTCACCCCCGAACTCAGTTTTTGGTTCCTGACCATCAATGGAGTCATGACGGGGAAATCTACATTAGATAAGTCCATAATTTATCCCTACGGTTTTCCATATCCAATTAGGTTTATGATTATTCCTTTAAAGAATTATTGGCGACTTCTTTCAAAACATATTTTTAATAAACCCTTAACAATGGGGTAGTCAAGTAAACGCGCTCACACCGCGTGTAGGCATTAAAGGAATGCAAAATCCACGCCTACAATTAGGCGACTACACTGGGGAGGATTTTAAAAAAATTAATTTTTTTAAATGAGTGGGTGAAACTTGAAAAATACGATTTATTCTTATTTTATGCCTTTGAATAATATACAGTTTTGCATGTGCATGGCTATTGTTCAGCCACCATAAGGACAATCTACCTTGCCTCATTAGCACATGTCGTATGTGTGAGGTCACCCCGGGGGGTTTGCGCTTTGTCCTTCCAAAAAGCTTCCTGAGCGATAGTGTTGGATCTTAGTCATAAGCAAACCTACCCAATCATGACACTGTTCTCGTGATCCTGACTTGAGACTGGAGTGCGTCTTACACGTGGCCACCTCTTTAAGCAGGGGTACGAAGCGTGGGATCAATCTCTTAGTCATAGACCCTTTTCAGCCTTAACCTAAACCTGACCATAGTTGAACATAGAACTTTACTTTAGGGTGGAAGCTTGCATACTATCATCCTACTTGTGCATATTTGTGTGTGCGTGACTTTAATTATTTCGTATTATCAATGTTTCGAGTCGAATGTCGTCAAACGAATTTTACGCAATCAAAGAAAAGGAAAAAAGCGAGGTGCTTGCGTCTGCGCGCCACGCAAGGTCCGCGTTCCGATCATTTGCATGCGTTCTGCGCGTTGTCTCCTCTGCTTCTAGCGCATCTTTCAGCGCTCAGCGCAGTGATACTGTGTCTTGCGCTTCTTCTTGCGTCCCGCGCAGTTGATCAAGCGTCGCACGCAGCTCTCCTTGCTTCGCATCCAGCCCTACACTCTCCTTCCCTTCGTCTTGTATCTACGTGTAGTGCATTCATCTTATTTTTTGTGCTCTTAATTTGTTGTGCGCTTAATTTGAGTATGCTTAATTCCATATTTTACAAAAAAAAAAAACATCTCCCTCCTTTTTTTTCTTTTTTTCTTAAAGAAAAATCCATATCGAAAAAAATATCTTCAAACATATATCTCCCATCTATTTTGAAAATTCTATCACCATCTTTTGCCAAACTATATCTCGCCATCTTTTTTTCATTCTCTTATCTTTTTCAAAATTTCATCCCATCTTCTATCTCCTAACTGTTTCAAAAATTCATCCATCATCCTAGATATATCCTATCTCTTCATGTATATTATCCATCTTTTCATATGTACATCAATTATGATTTCTATTTTTCTAGTGTCCATCTCGTTGTAAAAGTCTCATCCGCCTAGAAATTATAACTCCATTAGAAGTTTGTTTGACCCAAATGTCTAGATTCATCCAATTTCACTCCATTTAGAGATCTTCACCTCATCTAACTCTATCCATGCTAGGAGTCTTAACCCTGTCTAGGTTCACCCATCTAAGAAGTCTCGGGTCGTTAGTATTCTTGCCATCTTAGAAGTCTCTAGTCCATTGAAAGTCCATGCATAGTAGGAGTCTCAAATCCATTAGAATTCCATCCATCTTAGGAGTCTAAATCCGTTAGAATTCCATTCATTTTATGAGTCTCAAATCCATTAGAACTCCATCCATCTTAGAAGTCTAAATCCGTTATAATTCCGTCCATTTTAGGAGTCTAGGTCCACTAAAGTTTCATCCATCTTAGGAGTCTAGGTCCACTAAAGTTTCATTCACTTTAGGAGTCTAGGTCCACTAGAGTTTCATGCACATTAGGAGTCTAGCGTCCTTGAAAGTCCATCAAATCTAGAATTCTAACGTCCTTAAAAGTCTATCAAGTCTAGGATTCCGAAGTCATTAGAATTGCATATCAATTAGGACAGTATTCATACTAGAGTCCCTCTGCATTGCATAGTTCATCATTAATACACTTCATGCATAACTAGAGTTAGTAGACATTTAGGAGTCTCATTGCATCCATTTCATCTCATGCATTCGGCATTTAGTAGCCCTGAACTACAAGCGATCTGATTCCCTCTTTTGGCATATGTAGGCAACCTTTACAAGTTCGAACGCATAGATTGAGTCATTCATACATGCATTAGGTCTAGGTGCATCCAAAACAGTCATTCATACATGCATTAGGTCTAGGTGCATCCAAAACAGTCATACATGCATGCATTACGTCTAGGTGCATCCAAAAAAAAATCCAAAGAAATCATCATTCATTTAGAATATTCAGATTTGTTCCTAGGAGCTCAACCTTTTAAACAAACATACATTCTCCTAATCCATTTCTGCCTCTCCATCATCATTCTATCTCTAAATCTCCTTTGATGATCTATGTAGAAATCAAGCGACATTGAAATGGGCAGTCCATCAAATAACGAGCAACAACTTGTTGAAATGGCTAGAGCTTTAGCCAAGCTATCCAGCATGATAGAAGAAATAACTATAAGGCTTGAGAATATCGAGTCTTGTGAGTCTCCTGGATTCAACAAGATAGGGTAACCAATGCAAATTCCTATTTTGAGCCCATTGATAACACCAAGCTGAAAGGGAAACTTCCTGAAGAGTTCTCTACAACTGACATCCCTAAATTTAAACCAACCGATAATCTAAAATATCATTTAAAGAATTTCCGTGCAACCATGATCATCAAATTGGTTGACCCTGAACTTTACCCAATGGTATTCCCGATGTCGTTGGACCCAATATGTCAGAATTGGTTCTATTCCCTAGACCTCAAGCAAACTGAAACTTGAGAATGCATCACTATTGCTTTCATGAAACAATATGAGTCGAACGCACAAATGCAAACCTCCCTTAGAGAACTCGAGGTTCTTAAACCAGGTGAAAATGAAGGTTTTACCACCTATCTGTATAGGTGGAGAGAGAAATCAGCCCATATGGTATCAAGGCCTGCAGCAAAAGACTTGGTACGAATATTTGTTTCTAACCTCCTCCCTAAATACAAGAACCACCTCAAATACTTGGGTCTTGATAGCTTCGCAAGAGTATATGATGTGGGTATCCAGATTGAGAATGATTTGCTGAAAAATACCGAAGATAATGACCTCAATGTCATAGAAGTAGACATATCTCCGAGCCCAATCACTCATTAAGACACTTGGACTCTCTTAGGTCCAATCAGCACGAAAAAATATACTTCTTCTCTTTTCATGTAGAAAGAGACCTCATGAAGATCGAAACAATGAAGTTGTCTCGTCACGTGACGTAGGAATCTAGACTTATGATTTCATTTTCTGTTTCATTTGTCTTATTTTTCCCAGTCTAATATATGATTTTCTCTCTTATTGCATGTACTCATAATTTTCAATCAATAAATGAGTATTTCTTTTCTAACCTTGCACTAATGAGCATCAATGAAAACCACGATTGTCGCCTTAAAAGAAATGAATTTCTAATTCTCACGACTATTATAATAAAGGCAATGAACAACTGGCATATATAAAAGAGGCATTCCTTCCCTTCACTACAGTTATTCCTCCATTTCAACCTAAATGCATAACACCCCTCTTCCTTTAACCTACCTCATAGGAAGTACACTTGACAACTATTCAATGTAAAGGGCAAGTAAAAAAAAGAGCAATAAAACAAAAGTCAAAGCAAAAAAAAAAGCAAAAAATGCAAAATATATAAAAAAAAAAGAGAAGTGTTGCAAAAAATCCCATCAATAGCTTTGTCAAAGGTATTTCCTACAAAACCTTAAACCTGTGATTCTAAACCTCCAACTTCAAATCTTTTGTGATAAACCTTCTAAACAACCATGCACATTGCGTCCCAATAAGCCACAAAAGACAAACCCAAGCCTGCTGAGTCGAAAACCCGCAAGGGCGACTTAGGCAAAAGTTAGGGCATCTTCTCATTCACGAGCCCGAACTACGAATGGTGTGATTCTGCTAAAGAAACGTAGGAAGCCTCACCTTGAGGTTCGACCGCTTTAAACCAGACCAAACCAACATCATTATCCACCCTTGCTAAGGACCTCTTACAATTTAATGCTTAATTCAATGCCTAATTCATTGCAAATGGCTCCAAAGCAAAATGCTAGGCCACCGATTAAAACATTCAGAGCTACGAGTGACCTGATTCTATCATGGATACGTAGGCAACCTCTTTTGAGGCCCGGCCATTTTAATTCACAACATATTTTTAAGGCTCGCCTAGGCCCATGAGAAAAGCGCGATCGCCCAAAAAATCATGAATTTTCAATGCTCATCCCCTACCCTTAGAACTAGACTGGGATTTGAACCTGCATCATTAGTGTAGGCGTGGATTTTGAATTCCTTTAATGCCTACACGCGTTGTGAGCGCGTTTATTTGACTACCCCATTGTTAAGGTTTTATTAAAAATACGTTTTGAAGTCGCCAATAATTCTTTAAAGGAAGAATCATACACCTAATTGGATATGGAAAAATCATAGGGACAAATAATACAATGTAGATTTCCCCGTCATGACTCCATAGATGGTCAAAGTGAACCAAAGATTGAGTTCGGGGGTGAGGGTACGAATATAGTCATAATGAACCACATTCGCCCAAAGTTGGCCTCTACTAAATATCGATTCATTGCAGACTTTATGCCAAAGAATAATCAAATAATGTTTTAAAGCACCCTAAAAATGTTTAGTCTAAGTAGGTTCAGGAAACACACAAAAAGACTAATTGTTTAGTGATCAGTTATTAGACAATCAAATTAATGGGTTCCTAGCAGGTTGTCCATGTTATCTGAATTAGTTAGAACATTTATTTAGGTCTTGATTAACAATAAATACAAGGTGATAAATATTGCAATCAGGCATGAAAAATAATATGTTCATAAAAATAAATAAAAAAATGAAAAATAAAAATATGAAAATAAAGTATCACAGGGAGTTATTATAATATGTACAATACTTACAATCGCAGGAATATATTAATAACCTACATCATGAATAGAAGGTTAGTAACTTCAAGAAAATAATAAAAATAAATAAAGAAAATAAAGGTGGTTAATTTAGTTAACCCTCAGAAATTATACCACCGTCCGGGTTCGTTGATTTGTACGGATCTTGGAAAATTGAATATTGGAATAAGTCTTAAAAAATTGTGCCTTGCGTTTGTATTATGCGTCGAACAAAGAAAAATTGTATCTTTTGCTCTAATACTAGGCGTGAGTTTTAGATGATATTAGTTTATAGTTGCAGTGGGGCGTAGGTGTTTTAGGAGGGACGGTGAGTGTGCCGAGTTAGAGGAGATCAGTGATTGAATGAGGTGAGATGATGCGGTTTGTATGTGTAGCAGGAGGAGATTTATTAAACGTTTGGTGGAGTGTATAGGATGCGCAGATGATGATGATGGATTAAAGGTGATGGCGGTGGATGGAGTATTGTGTTATTAGGATATGATGAATTGTGATGGTGTCAGGCGTTGACTAGATATTAGGTGGTGAAATATTAGTGCTGTGGGTGTAGGTGTCGAGTGATGGGGATTGAGAGTATGATGAGGGATTAGTTTTGTAGAAGTTCTGTAATTTGCCGAGTATTTTGTTTGTAGTCGAGTGTTTATAAGGTAGAGATCCGAATCGTTAGAGATATATTAGGGAGGATATATATAGGTTTAGGTAATTGGGTTGCAATAGGTTTCTGAAAGTTAGTAGGTTTCTAAAAAGATTTTTATAAAATAGTTAGATAAAGATTTTTGAAAACACTTTGGAAAAAGATGATTTTTATAAAAGATTTTTATTAATAAAACTAATCAATATAATTAATTAGTTCTATTAATTAAATTGGGCTGGAAAAGGGGTTTTTATAAATTGGGCTTTCATAAAAACTATTTTTTTAAAAGGTTTTCAAAGATGGGCCTTTAAAAAGTTATTTTAAAACGTTTTAGGAAGTGGGCTTAGTAAAACTAGTTATAAAAAAAGGTTTTCGGAAATGAGTTAATAAAAAGAGTTTGAAAATAGATTTGGGCTTAAAACATTTTATTTTAGACTCGTTCTTTATTCTTTCCTCGATCCGGACCAATTGGAGCAGGGTATTGGTCATCATAGGGTACTAAATGGGGAGACACGATTATGTGTCTACAGAAGCCCCCACTTTGACTGAGGTTTGTAAAGCCGAAAGTCAAAGTATACGTGTCGGGACGGAGAATGATTCTAGATGCTCTGCAATCCAAAATCACTCTTTTGCGCCGGTACCTGCAAAACAAGCAAAAGCTTCTGGAACAGACATGGGTGAAAAATATTCACAAAATAATTGTAAATTTGCAAAAATGAAATGATATATGGGAAAAAGAATCATGAGCCATTGTGGTCCGGCTCATGTCGGGGTAGAGTTTTTGTCCAGAGCTTTTGTCCCGCTCCAAGGCGATATGTGTAGAGCTTTTGTCCCTCTCCAAGGCGATTGTAATGAGCTATTGTCCCGCTCCAAGGCGATTGTAATGAGCTATTGTCCCGCTCCAAGGCGATTGTAATGAGCTATTGTCCCGCCCCAAGGCTATTGTAATGAGTTATTGTCCCGCTCTAAGGCTATTGTAATGAGCTATTGTCCCGCTCCAAGGCTATTGTAATGAGCTATTGTCCCGTTCCAAGGCTATTGTAATGAGCTATTGTCCCGCTCCATGGCGATTGTAATGAGCTATTGTTCCGCTCCAAGGCGATTGTAATGAGCTATTGTCCCGCTCCAAGGCTATTGTAATGAGCTATTGTCCCGCTCCAAGGCGATTGTAATGAGCTATTGTCCCGCTCCAAGGCGATTGTAATGAGCTATTGTCCCGCTCCAAGGCTATTCTAATGAGCTATTGTCCCGCTCCAAGGCTATTGTAATGAGCTATTGTCCCGCTCCATGGCTATTGTAATGAGCTATTGTCCCGCTCCAAGGCTATTGTTGTAGTTGATTCACATAGTAGCAAGGTTGCGTTTTTGCCAACTTTTGAAAAGTTCGTTTAATTGTCGCGCACAATGTCGTAACAAACATTTGAATGCATTTGGGAATTAGGTGTGTGGGCTCCACATGGCTAAGAAGCCCCCAAGCGTGTTGTACAGGACTGTGCGCCAGACGCACAGGCCTGCGCTTGGCGTGGTATGCTGCGCTGGACGCAGATTGTTGTACGTGACACAACGTTGTCGGTGCGCTGGACGCACCATGTATATAGCACTTGTCTTCGGTTGTTAATTTGTAGGGGTTCGCAGACCTTGGCGGAATATAGCTCATATAGAGCCGTTTAATGTTGGGTACCTGCGAATACAAATAACACACAGATATACAGACAACAACTAGGGGACATACATGTGTCCCGTAATGTGGGTGCTAGTGTATGGATAGGAAAAGACTTGACCTATAAAGAGTGACCTCTAGTACTCTAGACTTAAAGGTGCTATCGTGTGTGCATACGTGTGTGTGTATGTGTGACTCGATGATTGATGCTTGGATCCTATGGCTAAGGATGAAGGATGCATGCAATGATTGACATAGTGTTTGTATAATGCGAGATGCAAATGCAGAGATATGACACTAATACAGATGATATGATATGATGCTTTGATCGTTTCATTAGAAGCTTTAAATTTTCGTTTTAGAAAATTGTTTTTGAAATAGGAGAAATGAAAAGCCCCAAGGATGATCCATGTAAGTTATGTTTGATTCGAAATGCGTTGTTACGGGTCTAAGTGAGCCCATAAAACAGTTAGGATCTCGTATGGGTCTGGAGCCCACAATATTTTGTATGGACTCGTAATAAAATCCTTATCAAGGTATACATGGAGCTTATGAAGGATGATTTGTTGGATTTGAATACATTATAGTCCTCGTAATGCTTGAATTGTATGCGCTTCGAGTTTCGTATGTCAAGGCCTAAGTGAGCCCATACAATCAGTTCAATCTTGCATTAGTGTGGGTTTTAAAACCGCCGATATTTCATGTATGGACTCGTAATGAAGTCCCTATAGGCCTATACTCAGAGCCTATGATTTTCTGTGTGGAGCCGTGATGAACCCCCCCAGTAAGATAGAGTTTATGACGGACTCAGCTTGATTGTTTGATTTTTGAAGATATCTCGTCACGCTTAGCGGAAGTTTCGACGGAAGATTCCATATAGGGTTCCTAAGGTGAGAAGATAAGAAAGGCCAAAGAAAAGAACACTCAAAAGATAAGGCGCAGTCATAGCGCTGAGTGTTGAAAGGTTATGCTATGGTTGGCTTAGAAGCGATAATGTGGCTTAGAAAAAGGAAGGGATAAGAATTAGAAGAAGGCGGAGTCATAATGACTTGACTCACGCGATGAGGTAGGCTTATGATGCAGGTTCAAATCCCAGTCTAGTTCTAAGGGTAGGGGATGAGCATTGAAAATTCATGATTTGGGAAATCGCGCCTTTCTCATGGGCCTAGGCGAGCCTTTAAAATTATATGTTTTGAATTAAAATGGCCGGGCCTCGAAAGAGGTTGCCTACGTATCCATGATGGAATCAGGCCAGTCGTAGCTCTTAACATTTTAATTGGTGGCTGAGCATTTTGCTTTGGAGCCTTGTGCAATGAATTAGGCATTGATTGGGAAGAGGTCTTTGGCAAGGGTGCATAATGATGTTGGCTTGGTTTGAAGCGGTCGGACCTCAAGGTGAGGTTTCCTACGTATCTTTAGCAGAATCAGACCATTTGTAGTTCAGGCTAATGATGAGAAGATGCCCTGACTTTTGCCTAAGTCGCCCTTACGGGTTTTCGACCAAGCGGGCTTTGGTTTGTCTTTTACGGCTTATGGGAATGAAATGTGCATGGTTATGGATTGCTTGAGGGAAGGTTTGTCAGATATATGATTTGGCTTGTAAAGATTTCTGTTTAAAGTTTTGGTTGAAGGTTAAAGGTTTTGAAAGAAAAACCTTTGACAAAGCTATTGATGGGCTTGTTTGCAACAATTCTTTTTTTTTCATATATATTTTGCACTTTTTTGTATCATTTTTTTTGCTTTTGCTTTGATTGTCGTTTTGTTGCTCTCTTTTTTTTACTTGCCCTTTACATTAAATTGTTGTCAAATGTACTTCCCATGAGGTAGGTTAAAGGGAGAGGGGTGTTATGTACGGATGAATGGTTGTAGTGAAGGGGGAATGCCTCTTTTATATATGCCTGTTGTTCATTGCCTTTATTAGAATAGTCATGAGAATGAGAAATTCATTTCCTTTAAGGCGACAATCGTGATTTCCATTGATGCTCATTAGTGCAAGATTAGAAAAGAAATACTGATTTATTGATTGAAAATTATGAGTACATGCAATAAGAGGGAAAATCCTATATTAGACTGGGAAAAATAAGAGAAATGAAACAGAAAATGAAATCCTAAGTCTAGACTCCCACGTCGCATGACAAGACAACTTTGTTGCTTCAATCTTCATGAGGTCTCTTTCTAAACGAAAAGAGAAGTGTATTTTTTTTTCGCGTTGATTGGACCTAAGCGAGTCCAAATGGTTTAACGAGCGATTGGGCTTATATGTCTATTTCTATGGCATTAAGGTCATTGTCTTCGGAATTTTTGCAGCAGTAGTGATTGTAAGCCTCCCATTGTCTACCATATCTTGGATAAGCTGTTTTAACTTGTAGCAGGAAGCAGTCTTATGTTCATTGCCTCTATGGTATTTGTATTAGGTATCCTATTGTATATTTGCATTACAATTCTCTTGAATAACAGGGTAGTGTGCCTCTAGTCTGATGACACGTGCTACAAGATCTACCGGTGTACCCTTCAACTCATCAACTTGTTCTTGAAGTGTTCTTGACATATTGCGTATTTCCTACAATGGATCATCCAACAGGGGTGATGATGGAGAGAAAGGAATGGAATGGGAGAATGTGCGTTTGTTTTAAAAGAGTTGAGCTTCTAGGAACGAATCTCAATATCCTAAATGCATGATTTTTTTTTTTTGTTTTTTTGTTTTTTTTTTATGCACTTAGACCTAATGCAAGTATGCATGACTCTTTTGGATGCACCTAGACCTGATTCATGTATGCATGACTCTTTTGGATGTACCTAAACCTAATGTATGTATGCATGACTCAATCTATGCGTTCGAACCTATAAAGGCTGCCTACATATCCTGAAAGAAGGAATCAGATCGCTTGTAGTTCAGGACTACTAAATGCGGAATGCATGAGATGCAATGGAGAGTATGGATGCAATGAGACTCCTAGATGCCTAATAACTCTAGTTATGCATGAAATGTGTGAACGACGAACTTTGCAATGCAGGTTGACTCTTGTATGAATGCAATCCTAATTGATATGAAATTGTAATGACTTCAGAATCCTAGACTTGATAGACTTCTAATGACGTGAAAATTCTAGATTTGACGGACTTGCTAGACTCCTAATGTGCATGAAACTCTAGTGGACCTAGATTCCTAAAGTGAATGAAAACCTAGTGGACTTAGACTCCTAAAATGGATGGAATTATAATGGATTTAGACTCCTAAGATGGACAAAAATTCTAATGGTTTTAGACTCCTATAATGCATGGACTTTCTATGGATTATAGACTTCTAAGATGGATGGGACTCAAGCGAATTAAGACTCCTAACATGGACAGAGTTAGACGGGGTTCAGAACTCTAAATGGAGTGAACTTGGATGAATCTAGACATATGAGCCAGATGGACTTCTAATGAAGTTATAATTCCTAAATGGATGAGACTTTTCCAACAAGATGGACTGTAAAAGGAATCCTAAATGATGTGCACATAAAGGATGATATACATGAAAAGATAGGATATAGGACGATGGATGAATTTTTGAAAAAGATATGTGATAGGATAAAAGATGGAGATTTTTTTTTTTTGACAAAAGGTGGAGAAAGAATTTTTGAAGTAGATAGGAGATTAAAGATGGGATAATATTTTTTTAAAAAAAGATAGGAGAATTATTTTTGAAAAAAAGGATGGGAGATATAGTTTGGTAAAAGATGGGGATAGAATTTTCGAAAAAGATAGGATTTGAACAAAAAATATGAGCTAAAGTTTTCGAAATAGATTAAGATATTAAAAAAAAGATGGAGATTTTTTTTTAGAAAGGTGGATAAAAAAAAGTTTAATAGCTATCCTAAGTTAGTCTTATGTACATTTAATAAAACTCAACAACAATCACGCAACACAACGTACGCATCATGATGGACGCATGGTGAGGAATGCAGAACGACAAATGGACGCAAAGACAGAATGTAGGACGCAAAATCAAAGCACGGGACACACGAGAGAAGCGCAAAACGCACATACTGCAATGCGCCGAACGCACAAACTGCAATGCGCAGAACGCAGGTAAAGCGCTGAGTGCAGGTGAGAAGACACGCGGTACAAAGTCAAGGTGCGTGGAATGCAATTCAGAAGCGCGACGCGCAAACACAAAGCACTTTGCTTTCATTTATAGATCGGGTAAAATTCGCTTGGCATTTTTTTAGTTCGACAGTTCACATGACATAAAGCAATTAAACGCACGCACACGCAAATATGCACAAATAGGATGATAATATGCAAAGTTCTCAACCTAAAGTCCAGTTCTACGTTCAACTATGGTCAGGTTTAGGTTAAGGCTGAAAAGGGTCCATGACTAAGAGATTGATCCCACGCTTCGTACCCCTGCTTAAAGAGGTGGCCACGTGTAAGACGCACTCCAGTCTCAAGTCAGGAACAAGAGAACAATGCCATGGTTGGGTAGGTTTGCTTATGACTAAGATCCAACACTATCGCTCAGGAAGCTTTTTAGAAGGACAAAGCGCAAACCCCCCGGGGGTGACCTCACACGTAGAACATGTGCTAATGAGGCAAGGTAGATTGTCCTTATGGTGGCTGAACAATAGCCAACACATGCAAAACAGTATATTATTCAAAGGCATAAAAATAAGAATGAATCGTATTTTTAAAGTTTCACCCACTCATTTAAAAAAAATTATTATTTTTTTAAAATCCTCTCCACTGGAGTCGCCAAATTGTAGGCGTGGATTTTGAATTCCTTTAATGCCTACACGTGTTGTGAGCGCGTTTATTTGACTACCCCATTGTTGAGGTTTTATTAAAAATACGTTTCGAAGTCGCCAATAATTCTTTAAAGGAAGAATCATAAACCTAATTAGATATGGGAAAATCATAGGGACAAATTATCCAATATAGATTTCCCCGTCATGACTCCATAGATGGTCCAAATGAACCAAAGATTGAGTTCGGGGGTGAGGGTACTAATATGGTCATAATGAACCACATTCGCCCAAAGTTGGCCTCTACTAAATATCGATTCATTGCAGACTTTTTGCCAAAGAATAATCAAATAATGTTTTAAAGCACCCTAAAAATATTTAGTCTAAGTAGGTTCAGGAAACACACAAAAAGACTAATTGTTTAGTGATCAGTTATTAGACAATCAAATTAATGGGTTCCTAGCAGGTTGTCCATGTTATCTGAATTAGTTAGAATATTTATTTAGGTCTTGATTAACAATAAATACAAGGTGATAAATATTGCAATCAGGCATGAAAAATAATATGTTCATAAATAAATTAAAATATGAAAATAAAGTATCACAAGGAGTTAGTATAATATGTACAATACTTACAATCGCAGGAATATATTAATAACCTACATCATGAATAGAAGGTTAGTAACTTCAAGAAAATAATAAAAATAAATAAAGAAAATAAAGGTGGTTAATTTAGTTGACGCTCAGAAATTATACCACCATCCGGGGTCGTTGATTTGTACGGATCTTGGAAAATTGAATATTGGAACAAGTCTTAAAAATTGTGCCTTGCGTTTGTATAATGCGTCGAACAAAGAAAAATTGTATCTTTTGCTCTAATACTAGGCGTGAGTTTTAGATGATATTAGTTTATAGTAGCAGTGGGGCGTAGGAGTTTTAGGAGGGACAATGAGTGTGCCGAGTTAGAGGAGATCAGTGATTGAATGAGGTGAGAGGATGCGGTTTGTATGTGTAGCAGGAAGAGATTTATTAAACGTTAGGTGGAGTGTATAGGATGCGCAGATGATGATGATGGATTAAAGGTGATGGCGGTGGATGGAGTATTGTGGTATTAGGATATGATGAATTGTGATGGTGTTAGGCGTTGACTAGATATTAGGTGGTGAAATATTAGTGCTGTGGGTGTAGGTGTCGAGTGATGGGGATTGAGAGTATGATGAGGGATTAGTTTTGTAGAAGTTCTGTAATTTGCCGAGTATTTTGTTTGTAGTCGAGTGTTTATAAGGTAGAGATCCAAATCGTTAGAGATATGTTAGGGAGGATATATATAGGTTTAGGTAATTGGATTACAATAGGTTTCCGAAAATTAGTAGGTTTCTAAAAAGATTTTTATAAAATAGTTAGATAAAGATTTTTGAAAACACTTTGGAAAAAGATGATTTTTATAAAAGATTTTTATTAATAAACTAATCAATATAATTAATTAATTCTATTAATTAAATTGGGCTAGAAAAGGGGTTTTATTAAATTGGGCTAGAAAAGGGGTTTTATAAATTGGGCTTTCATAAAAACTATTTTTTTTAAAGGTTTTCAAAGATGGGCCTTTAAAAAGTAATTTATAATGTTTTAGGAAGTGGGCTTAGTAAAACTAGTTATAAAAAAGGTTTTCGGAAATGAGTTAATAAAAAGAGTTAGAAAATAGATTTGGGCTTAAAACATTTTATTTTAGACTCGTTCTTTATTCTTTCCTCGATCTGGATCAATTGGAGCAGGATATTGGTCATCATAGGGTACTAAATGGGGTGACACGTTAATGTGTCAACAATTAGCCTACCTTATTGCGCGAGTCAAGTCATTATGACTCCGCCTTCTTCTAATTCTTATCCCTTGTCGTTTTCTCAGCTACATTATCGCTTCTAAGCCAACCTTAGTAAAATCTTTCAACACTCAGCGCTATGACCGCGCCTCATCTTTCGAGTGTTTCTTAATTGGCCTTTCTTGTCTTCTCACCTTAGGAACCCTATATGGAATCTTTGGTCGAAACCTCCACTAAGCGTGACGAGATATCTTCAAAACCAAGCAATCAAGCTGAATACTTCATCAACTCCATCTTACTGGGGGCTTCATCACTGGTCCACTCAGAAAATCATAGGCTCCAAGTATAGGCCTATTGTAATAAGGACTTCATTACGAGTTCATACATGAAATCTTGGGTTTTAAAACCCACACTGATACAAGATTGTACCTACATTATGGGCTCACTTAGGCCCTTGATATACAAACCTCGATGCATATTCAACTCAAAAGCTACAAAAGCTCGTTCCATAACGTACTCCAAATCGAATATATAATCCATAGAAGATCATTAGGCTCCATTGATCAGGACTTCATTACGAGTCCATACAAAAGATTGTGGGCTCCTGACCCATACGAAATCCTAACTGTTTTATGGGCTCACTTAGGCCCGTAACAACTACAACGCACTTTGAATCAAACATAACCTACGTGGATCATCCTTGGGGGCTTCCCATTTCTCCTCTTTCAAAAAAAAAAAAAAAAAGTCGCCAACAATTCTTTAAAGGAAGAATCATAAACCTAAGGGTGCTTTAAAATGTTGCTTGATTGTTCTATTGCATAAAATCTGCTGTGAATCGTTATTTAGTAGAGGCCAGCAATGGGCAATATAGTTCCTGACTATATTGTACCCTCACCCCCGAACTCAGTTTTTGGTTCCTGACCATCTAGCAGTAGAGGTAGGCTTATCTTTCTCATCTGCTATATTGGCAAGTTTGCTTCGGAGGAGAACTTCGGGCAAGAATAATGGGGAAACCCCGAATCTGTTCTTTTCGGGTCCGAAATCTTCTAATGAAATGATCAAAGCATCATATCATATCATCTGCATTAGTGTCATATCACTACATTAATGGCATATCTCTACATTTGCATTACATATCTGCATCATCCAAACACTATGTCAATCAATGCATGCATCCTTCATCCTTAGCCATGGGATCCTAGCATCAATCATCGAGTCACACATACACACACATGTATGCACACACGATAACACATGCAAGTCAAATCAAGTCAAGTCAAGCCAAAGTCTAGTCAAGGCAAGTCGAGTCAAATCAAGTCAAGTCATGTCCTATCCATACACTAGCACCCACATCAGAGACACATGCATGTCCCCTAGCTGTTTGTCTGTATATCTGTGTGTTATTTGTATTCGCAGGTACCCAACATTAAACGACTCTATACAAGTTATATTCTGCCAAGGTCTGCGGACCATTACAATTTAACAACAGAAGACAAGTGCTATTTACATGGTGCGTCCAGCGCACCGACAACGCTATGCCACACACGCAAAATCAGGCGTCCGGCGCAAAGATACCACGCCAAGCGCAGGCCTGTGCGTCTGGCGCCCAGCCCTGTACAGTGCGCTTAGGGGCCTCTTTGCCAAGTGGGGCCCGCATGATCAACTCCATATATATTCAAATGTTCATTACGACATCGCACGCAGCAAATTGCGTCCAGCGCAGCATCCTACGCCAAGCGCGGGCTTGTGCGTCTAGCGCACAGTCCGGTACAACACGCTTAGGGGATTCTTAGCTAGGTGGAGCCCACATGCTTAACTCAATATGAATTCAAATGTTCGTTACGACATTACGCGCGAAAACTCAACGAACTTTCAAAAGTTTACACTATTGTCATCCTACGAATTTTCAACATGTATTACTTGGGAGACAACCAGCACTCAGGAACGGGACACAAACCGTTAACCACTTCAATTCAACCACACCAATTGCCTTGGAACAAGCCAAACACTCCGCACCAATTGCCTTGGAACAGGCCAAACACTCTACAACAATAGCCTTGTAACAGGCCAAACACTCTGCACCAATTGCCTTGGAATAGGCCAAACACTCCGCACCAATTGCCTTGGAACAGGCCAAACAGTCCGCACCAATTGCCTTGGAACAGGCCAAACACTCCACACCAATTGCCTTGGAACAGGCCAAACACTCCGCGCCAATTGCCTTGGAGCAGGCCAAACACTCCGCCCCAATTGCCTTGGAGCAGGCCAAAGACTCTACACCAATTGCCTTGGAGCGGGACAAAAGCTCTACGCATATTGCCTTGGAGGAGGCCAAAAACTCTACCCCGACATGAGCCGGACAATAATAGCTCATGATTCCTTTTTCCCACTTATCATCTCATTTTTTTTGCAAATTTACAATTACTTTGCAAATATGTTTCACGCATATCTGTTCCAGAAGCTTTTGCTTGTTTTGCAGGTACCGGCGCAAAAGAGTGATTTTGGATTGCAGAGCATCTAGAATCATTCTCCGTCCCGACACGTGTACTTTGACTTTCGGTTTTACAAACCTCAGTCAAAGTGGGGGCTTCTGTAGATACATAATCGTGTCTCCCCATTTAGTACCCTATGATGACCAATACCCTGCTCCAATTGGTCCGGATCGAGGAAAGAATAAAGAAAGAGTCTAAAATAAAATATTTTAAGCCCAAATTCTTTTTCTAACCCATTTTATTAACTCATTTATGAAAACCTTTTTTATAACCAGTTTTAGTAAGCCCACTTCCTAAAACGTTTTTAAATAACCTTTTAAAGGCCCATCTTCGAAAACCCTTTAAAAATAGTTTTTATGAAAGCCCAATTTTATAAAACCCCTGTTCTGGGTTCTAGCTCAATTTAATTAATAGAATTAATTAATTATATTGATTAGTTTTATTAATAAAAATATTTTTTATAAAAAATCATTTTTTTCCAAAGTGTTTTTAAATATCTTTTACTAACTATTTTCTAAAATCTTTTCTATTTTTTTTTTTGAGGGGAAAATTAGGCCGATATTGCAAATCATATTCCGCCAAATTGATTATACTTTGGGGAATTGGAAGCATACAAACTAGTTCATCGCTATCCTTAGTATCCCACCTTGCCACTAAATGGGCTACCGTATTCCCGGCCCTCTTAACATGAGTAAAATGAAAGAAGCTAAAAGACATTGACAATTTCTTAATATCATCATACAATAGAAAAATAGGAGAAAAACGATCAGCATCTTTGAGCCAAGATCGAACCACATTGAGTGCGTCGCTTTCAATCCACACATTAACATAACCTGATCTTTGCGCCACCTGAAGCCCGTATCTCACAACTTCCGCCTCAGCCATTGTCGGGTCTCTACTCCCCTCTAATCTCTTTGTTGCCATCAATAAGACTGAGTCATTCGCACTCCTCAAAACCACACCCAAACTCACGTACCTCCCCTCCACATTCTGTGCACCTACATTGATCTTAGTCACACCTTCTGGAGGTCGTTTCCAGCACGTAGCTGATGATATCAGACTATCACCAGACGAGACAGAAGGGAACACGTGTTTGTAGTATTTTTTGTGATCCTCTACCATCTGCAGGAAACTTGTAGCCATAGCTTGTGCATTGACATTTTCATTTGCGTAGAAGAACTTGTTGCGGCAGAACCATAAAGCCCAGGCTATTGTCATGATCTCGCACACCTCTTTTATTCCCATCTTGTTCATCCACCATAGTAGCTTCGACGAGAAAGAACCAGCAGGGACTGCCAGCACCACATCTCTGTGCTTGCTGCTGTCCCATACCTCTCGTGTTACATCGCACTCAAAAAGAACAAGGTTACTTGATTCCACCTCAACACCACAACACAAACAAATTTCATCCTGAGCTATGTGGCGCCTATACAACTCCTCCTTCACTGCCATGTTGCCCTTGCAAACTTGCCACACAAAGTGAGAAAGTTTCGGAGGGCCTCCAAGGTTCCACACAATGCGCCATATTTCATTTGAAACTGAATCTTCCATCTGACCACCCAACAAACCAAAACAGTAACCCGACTTGATGGTATAAGCTCCATCCTTAGTAGGGCCCCAATACCGCACATCCATTGATGGAAAGATAGGTAAAGGGGTCTGCAGTATGGATTTGCAGTCATCCACCTCAAAACAACTTTTCACAAGCTGCACATTCCACTCACGACCATTGCTTGCGATGCAATCTGCCACTGTGACCAGCTGTTGTTGAGCGTCATTAGAGAGCGGCACAGGTGCTGCTACGTTATTGCCAACCCACGCTTCCTCCCATACCTTGATACTCGTTCCATCAACCACCCTCCACCTCAGGCCTTCTAGAAGAAGAGATTTTGCTCCCCATAAACTTCTCCACGAGTAGCTTGGATCCAGACCTCTTCTCGCATTCAAAACAGCATCATGTCTGAAATAATGGGCCTTTAGCATCTTATGCAGTAAGGTATTTTGGTTCACATGGAGTCTCCACATTTGTTTCGCAAGCAACGCTTGATTAAAAATATGTAAATTCCGAAAAACCATTCCACCCATCGCCTTAGGTTTACACAACTTATCCCACGAGCACCAGTGCATCTTTTTATGAGTTTCATTCGACCCCCACCAAAACCGAGACAACATGCCATGAATCTCATCAATAATGCCATCGGGGATCTTAAAAATACTCATCATGTAAGTTGGGATCGCCTGCACCACTGCTTTTATCAGAACTTCTTTCCCGGGCTTCGATAATAGTTTCTCCTTCCAACCTTGTATCTTCTTCCATATTCTTTCTTTCAACGATGTAAAAAACACCTTCTTTGATTTGCCAATGATCATAGGTAACCCCAAGTACTTGTCATGTTTCTCTACTTCCTTCACACCCAAAGTAGCCACAATTTCTTGCCTTCGATTAGTATGCACACATTTGCTAAAAACCACATTTGTTTTATCAAGATTGACACTTTGACCAGATGCTCTCTCATATCTACTGATAACATCAGTTATTACAGAGCATTCTCTAACAGTGGCTTTGGCAAACAGGATACTGTCATCTGCAAAGAAAAGATGTGATACTCTCGGAGCACCATTACAGATTTTCGCCCCATGGATACGTTTCTCTTGAGCTGCTTTAGAAATAAGCGCAGAGAAAGCATCAGCTACCATAAAAAATAAATACGGGGATATAGGGTCACCTTGACGTAGCCCTCTCGAAGGAATAACGGAACCAGAAACTTTTCCATTTATTTTGAAAGCAAAAGAGACGCTGGCTAGGCAATACATAATCTTTTCAATCCACACATTACAGAAACCCAATTTATACATCACCTTTTCTAAAAAACTCCACTCAACTCAGTCATATGCTTTTTTCATGTCGAGCTTCAGAGCAAAAGAACCTTCTTTTCCTTCCCCCTTTCTTTTCATAGAGTGAAATATTTCAAAAGCTATGAGAGCATTGTCAGTGATTAATCTCTTCGGAACAAAAGCACTTTGATTTTTAGAGATAATATCACCTAACAATGGTTTTAACTTATTAGCCATAGTTTTTGAAATAATCTTGTACAGCACATTACAACAACTAATGGGTCTAAATTCAGTTATACGCTTTGGATGCGCACATTTTGGAATTAACACCACACAAGTTTTATTAATATCCTCCAGACCCACCTCACCCCTCCACCAATTCTTCACAAATGATATTATATCATTTCCCACAATATGCCAAAATTTCAGGAAAAATAAAGCATGCATATCGTCAGGACCCGGCGCTTTATTTGGGTGCATCTGGAATAAGGCCATTTTAATCTCATCATCTGTAGGTTCTGCAATCAGCATTGCGTTCATGTCATCGGTAACCAGCGTGTCTAAGCCCTCCAAAGCCTGCACAAAATCAGTTGGACTCTCAGATGAAAAAAGAGTGCCAAAATAGGATGAAACCAAATTTTCTAAGTCCTCTACACGTTCTCGCCACACATTATTCTCATCAAACAATCCTGAAATGAAGTTGTAGTGTTTCCTAATGCTTGCTTTCTGGTGAAAATAGGTCGTATTCTTATCGCCGTCTCTTAGCTCATTTGCCCGGGCTCGAGAAAACCAGTACGATTCCTCTTGCCTGTGAAGTTCATCTAACTCAGTCGAGAGATCTGTGCATAATTTCAGCATAGCTGCATCTAGATCATGTGTTTGTGCTTCTCGCAACTTGTCTTCTGTCACCTTGATTTTCTTTTTAGTGTTACCAAAATTACAAGCTGCCCATTACTTCAAGTTGGATGCGCAATTTTCTACACGCACATTCATATTATCTCCAGCACTAGCGATCCAAGATTGTGCCACAACATCTCCGCATTCGGGTTTCGACAACCACAGTGATTCAAACCGGAATAGCTTCTGCTGCTTACGTCTGTCATGTGAATTCCACGTTCATAATAATATGGGAGCATGGTCTGATCTGTATTGAGCAAGATGCCGAATCATATAATGAGGAAATAAGTCATGCCACGTAGTATCCGCTAAAAATCGATCAAGACGTTCACGCACAAGAGTAGACGTGCTGTTTCCCCTCTTCCACGTTAACTTACACCCCTTGTAACCCAAATCAGAAAACTCACAATCATCCACAACACTTCTAAAAGCATCCATATCCCTCTCACTCCTAGGGACTCCCCCCTCTTTCTCTTCTTGGCATAAAATCTCATTGAAATCTCCGAACATTATACACGGGGCACTACTCATTGATTTTATTCATCTCAACATCTCCCAAGTTCTATACTTATTATCTATTTCCGGCCACCCATAAATTCCAACCGCACGCCAACATTGAACATTATTGTTGTCATAAATGTCTCCTATGAAGTGATGAGTTGAAAAAGAACTAGGAGCCATATTTATATCCCTCCACCAAAAACCCATCCCACCTGCCCTACCATTACTACTCAAACAAACACCATTTACGAACCCCCAAATGTTACGAATTTTCTCAAGTTTACCCACATCAATCATAGTTTCCATTAAAAACACAATATTAGGCCGTTCTCTCCAACACCAATCCCGGAGAGCATTAACTGTCCAAGGGTTAACAAGCCCTTGACAGTTCCAGCTTAATATTTTCATTGGCCTTCGCGGGGTTGGTTAATTCCAACCTCTGCTGCTGTTGAGGAATTGTAATTCCCGTCTAATTGATTCGTACCAATCTTCGCTTTCTTCCAGTGGGTCTCAGTATCAATCATCGTAACATCATCACCATCCATCACACATTCGGGACTCATGGCTTTTCTCTTTCCCACACTTAATCCACTCTCCTCCTTGCCTTCATTGACTGATTTGGGTGGATGCATTCTCCTCACTGTTTTTTTTTCGGTTTTTTCACATCCATCTTCCTTGTACCTATATGGAAAGTCATAGGTACTACCTCCACATGCATCCCATTATTCTGTAAGTTTACCCTTGGAGCCTGAACACCCTCTCCCAAAGTACCCAGCTCCCTCACGCACTTTGGTGGCACCTGCTCAATCTCCCTCCCTCTCGCATTATCATTTACACCCTTCTCCCCCATAGATACTAGATCAGCGTCCCGCACCTTACTGTTAGTGGTTGTTGGTAACACCTCCTCTCCCTTCTCCACATAGGTTTCCTCCTCCCCATCCCCCAAACTAAGTAGCTCAAATATCTTATTACCCTGGTTTGCATTAGCATTAGGCTTTACGTTCAAGCTAGGCCTTTCAACCACATCACCCATACTAGGTTGCTTATTAACAGTACCCACATCATCCCCATCAACACTTACCTTCGGTTTTGAAAGTGGAGAAAAATGTAAGAGTCTAGCACAACTTTTGAAAACTTTTACCTCCTCCTCGATTTTGAGACGTCCACGACGGGGGGAAGCTCTAAGCCACGATCCCCATTGCTTCTCATCATCTCGTTCCTCCTCCGGGATATACAAACAATTCCGCTCAATATGACCAAATCTTCCACAAGTGTAGCAAAAATTCGGAAGTCTTTCATATTTTATCTCAATCATCACTACTCTGCCATCCTTGCTACGAATCTATTGTATGCGACGTAACGGCTTTGTCACATCTAACAAAATTTTCAACCGAGCAGATTTGTCCCATTCAATGCCATCGAATTCCACCTCAAGAACGGCTCCCAACCCTCCCCCTATCAATCTTATTTTGCGTTCAGTCCTGCTATCCAAAGGTAGGTTGTATAACCTCACCCAAAAAGGACAGTATGTCAATGATATTTCAGATGGTTGAATGCTGCCTTCAATTTCATTGAAAAGAACAAGGTTTTGATCGAATGTCCATGGTCTCCCTGCCAAAACCTTATTTTTGTCCCTCAAATTTGCAAATTAGACCACAAAGAGATCATTTTCAATTGGGTGAAATAAGGCTCCTTTCGAAATCGCCCATAATTGATTGAGGGTTTTCTTCATCGCCTCGAAATTATACGGCCTTATTGTCAACACTTTGCCTACAATGGATAGATTAAGCCCCGAAACATCATTCTCTTCATTTTCGTCAACTATCGAAACAATCACTAGTGGAAAAAACGCTAAATGTCACAAGAAAACCGCTGCGGTCCTTAAGAATACCGCATCGGTAAATTGTCGTAGAATTTGGGGGGAAAAGGGGGAACATAAACCGCTGCGGTCTATAGAAAACCGCAACGGTTAAAAGAAACTGCTGCGGTTTTCAGTTAACCGTTGCGGTTTTCTGAACCGCAGCGATTTATTTTGGTTTTTTTTTCTAAATCCCGCGTGAAATTGGTCGAGTTGATTACAATTTTTGTGCGAACACTCACCTGCACTCCCTCCTTCTTTAGGTTCGAAGTTTGAACTCCCTCCTTCCTTCTCAATTTCCTCCACGCTTCATCGACGCACCACCGCCGCACCTCCACCGCCGCACGTCCACTGCCGCACCTCCACGCTTCATCAACAACAAACCCTAGAAGCTCCCTCCTTTCTTTTCATCAACAACAGCAATTCCAAGCGTCCTCCTCTGCGGCTGCACTGTGCGTCCTCCACCGCCGCACGTCCACCGCCGCACCTCCACCGTGCCCTTAACACCTACATTCCTCCTCCTCTTCTTAGGTACCTAAAATTTCTCAACTTTACTTAATCTCATATTTGAAGCTTTAAGTTTTATAATTAATTGTAGTTTTATGAATAATTGTCAGTGAAATTAGGTTGTATTATAGTAAAAGGTTGTAAATTTGATTGATGTAAGTTTATTTGATTTTATTTAAAGTAGTTAGTTTGATTTTTAGGTTACAAAACTAGGGCTTTGTTGTGGTTGTTGTTGTAGTTGTAGTGTTTGTAGTTGTTGTTGTAGTTGTAGTTGTTGTAGTTGTTGTTGTTGTTGTTGTAGTAGTACTTATTAACTAGTTATTTTTGAACTAACAAAGTATAACGCTGAATATGATTATTGGTTTAGCTATTTAATTAGTTTAGCGTAGTTTGGTTTAGTGTTGTTTAATTTGCTAATTTATACTAATCTTACTTTATACTTTGTTGTTGATTATTGAAGCTAGCTAGTGACGGAGTGTTGAGCTCGATTTCTCTATTGACAACCTTTACATTGGTTTGTTATCACTCATATTTAACTTTGTTTCATAGTAAATTGGTTTATATGTGCAAATGTGTATATATTTATCGTTGAATTGACATTAGATGTAAAATGTTTTGTTGTTTTTAAAAACCTATGTTTGCATCATCATATCATATGCCTAGATACCCGTTCGAGACTTACTCATTAGGAGTAAGTCTTGAATAGTCCCCGGTTTGGGACTGTTCTTAGATGTTTAATCTCACTTAGGTGGTGAATGTATGTCTTAAGTTCGATTCTAGAGGAAAATCTTGGCTCGTCGTTTCCCTACTTTTGTTCTCTGGGTACATATGTAGATATAAATAAATTTTATATCTACATCGTGTACTTGGAGAACTGTAGGGAAATGCTGCCGGATTTTCCGTAGATTCGAACTGAAGGCAATACGTTCACTAGTGAGATTAGACATCTAAGGATGGGTTAGGTTGGAGTGATAAGGACCCTTGGAAAGCATGCCTAATTTCATTAAATTTATATCATGTATGAACTCTAATAATGTAGTGAAATTCGTCATTGACATTGGGTCCTTGTTGCTTGTGTTTAATTAGAGCTAGGTTTGGTTGAAATGAATCGTGCATGGATGTATGGTAGTCTTGACACGTGTGAATTCGTGGATGGGGTCTTTGAATTTTGTGATGCTGCATTAAGTCATCAGGCTGCAAAGGGAACCGAGGGGTTTTATTGTCCTTGTGTTGATTGTGGTAATCTGAGCATCGTTAGTAGCATTGAGTCGCTTAGGGAGCATGTCTTTCGTCGCATGTTTAGACAAGACTACTATGTATGGGTTTGGCACGGTGAGGAGGGTATGTATGATGGTCGAAATGCCATTGTTAACGATGTGCATGAAGAAGGTGAGTTTGATGTCATTGAGAATGACAACATCGAGGATGAATATGAGGATATTCAAGTAGAAGATGATGATGATGAAGGGGATCATATCGAGGAGATGATGGCGGGGGTAGATCATTGTGGCAAACGGCCTCGTATTTTTGAGTGCATGGACGAGGCATCTCGAAAACCGTTGTATCCCGGTTGTACGAGGTACACCAAGCTGACGGCCGTGATAACACTCTTTAATATCAAGACGAAAGCCGGTATAAGTGACTCTTGTTTCACTTCCTTGTTGCAAGCATTTGGTGATATGTTGTCGGACGACCATGAACTACCCAAGTCGAACTACTATGCTAAGAAACTGATGTGTCCCTTCGGGTTAGAGTACCAGAGGATACATGCTTGTCCAAACGATTGTGTGCTATATCGAAATGAATATGAAAATATGGATGAGTGTCCTCGATGTGGGAAGTCGCGTTACAGGCGCGCGGGGGTTGGTGAAAAGAAAGGTCCAGCAGCAAAGGTGATGTGGTATCTTCCGATTATACCACGATTCAAGCGCATGTTTTCAATCAAATAAGATGCTAAGAACTTGAGGTGGCATGCAGAACCAAGGAAAAAGGATGGTTTTCTCAAACATCCGGCTGATTCTCCTGAGTGGAAAGGTATCAACCATTGTCATAAGACCTTCGGTGCCGAGGACAGAAATTTGAGCCTTGGCCTATGCACGGATGGAATGAACCCATTTGGCAATCTTAGTTCTCAACATAGTACGTGGCCGGTTCTTCTAGTTATATACAACTTGCCTCCTTGGTTGTGCATGAAACGCAAATACATCATGTTGTCGATTCTTATTTTAGGGACGAAACAGCCTGGAAATGACATAGATGTCTATCTCCAGCCACTTGTTGATGATTTGAGAAAAATGTGGGATGAAGGAGTTTCTGTGTATGACGCACATGCTGATGAGGTATTCACATTGCGTGCCATGCTTTTATTCACTCTTAATGACTATCCTGCTTATGGGAACTTATCCGGGTACAAGAACAAAGGGAAGAAAGCATGCCCGATTTGCCTGGACGACACAACATCTAAATACATTACTACTTGTCACAAAGATGTTTATATGCGCACCGAAGGTTCCTTCGACGCGACCATCCTTATCGTAATAAGAAGAAGGCATTCGATGGAACAGTTGAGGAAGGGGTTGCTCATAGACCATTGACTGGTATTGAGGTTTATGATCAAGTCAAGGGTATTGAAACGATATTCGGCAAAGGAGCGAGTGTTGGTGATAAGGGACTTTCGAAAAAGGAGTCTATTCTGTGGAAACTTCCATATTGGAGAGATCTAGAGGTTAGACATTGTCTCGACGTCATGCACATAGAGAAAAATGTATGTAACGCCATTCTGGGGACACTTATGAATATTCCACATAAGACAAAGGATAGCAAAGGGGTGCGACTGTATCTGGAAAGTGAGGGGCTTCGACCAGAACTATGGGATCAAAAGAGGGACACTAAGAAAAGAAAGAAAGAAGAGAAAGTGTCTGGAAAAGGAAAAGGAAAGGGAAAAGAGAAGAAACAGGAAGAAGGGTCGCTGCGGAGAATTGAAAGAAAAGGAAAGAAAACGGTGAAGGATGATGATAGGAACTATTTACCTCCGGCTTGCTACACTCTATCTAGAGCCGAGAAGGGTCTTTTTGCGAGTGTTTGTACAACATTAAGGTTCCATCGGGGTACTCATCGAACATGAAAAGATTTGTTACCTTAGATGGTGAGTTGAAATTATCGAGCATGAAGTCTCATGATTGTCATGTAATGATGCAAGTATTCTTACCGATTGCAATTCGAGGGATATTTCTGAAACATGTGAGACATACCATAACATAGCTGTGTTATTTTTTTCAATACTATATGTGGCAAAACTTTACAACCCTCGAAGCTTGATGCTCTGCAGGCTAGCGTGATACAGACTTTGTGCAAGTTTGAGATGTACTTCCCACCTGCTTTCTTCGACATTATGGTCCATTTGGTTGTACATCTAGTTCGAGAAATTAAGCTATGTGGTCCGGTGTTTTTGAGGTGGTGCTATCCCTTTGAGAGACATATGGGCTCTTTGAAAGATAAGGTAAGGAATCCAGCGCAACCAGAAGGAAGTATAATTCAGGGGATTGTGAGTGAAGAGGTCGGTAATTTTGTGGCTGAGTTCTTAACTAATGTTGATCCAATTGGACTTCCTACATCTCGACACGAGGGCAGACTCGCGGGTAAAGGTACACTTGGCTCGAAAATGATAGTACCTCCTGTTGAAAGCCGCATACAAGCACACTTATTTGTATTGCAGCATATGGTACAGGTGCATCCGTACTTGGATGAGCATTTGGAGGAGTTGCGTGACCAGAATCCAAGTAAAGGGACTAGAGCATTGATGCAGTTGCATAATAAGACGTTTATTGATTGGTTCCATAACCGAATAATGCGTGAAGTAGATTCCAATGTTTCGAAACTCGAAGTGGCTAGCATTTGGTCCTCGAGAAGTGTGCACTCCTATGAGGGTTATGATGTTAATGGATATACGTATTGGACGGATCGTCAAGATTAAAAGTCGAGATCTCTCCCGGAATAGTGGTGTTTCAAGTAGAGGCATCATCTACACAAGTATGCAAGTGCCAAAGACAAGTCTCCAATTGATGCTAGATTAATATACTATGGACGAATTCAAGATATATGGGAGCTTGACTACTCTGGTTTCACGGTCTGCTTATTTCGATGCAAGTGGGTTGAGTATAACCGGCGTTGCATAAGGAAAGATGACCCTTGTGGATTTACTCTTGTAGACTTGGGTCGGTTGCGTGATAGTGAAGAGCCATTCGTGCTTACATCACAAGTTAAGCAAGTATTCTACGAATCGACCCTTCCGATAACAAGTGGTCAATTGTTGTTCCGGAAAAAGAAGTATACTCGGAGTTGGTGATGTTGAGGATGAGGATGAGTATGATGCATTTGAAGACACCCCCGCCTTTCACCATTCCCAACTCCGATGTCACCGATGCGGAGTTAGCGACAAGTTACATGCGTGAGATCACGGGGAAGGGATAATGGTTGATACTTCAAATGAAGGTGGCAAAAGTAAACAATAGGCTCGACTTCTTTGGTTCCAATTCCGGCTTTCGGCTTTGCAATGTCATTTTTCTTTATTTTTCACTTTTAGCCGCATGTAGTGTCATGTATAGTTCTTATTATTGTATATATATGTATTTCAATCAACTAAACTCGCTTCACATGTATTGAAACCCATTTTGGGTAAGTGAATGTCATTTCGGGCCAATTTCGGCTTTTCAACCTCAATTAACTTAATTTCTCGCTTTTAGCCGCATGTTAGGTCATGTATAGTTCTTATTAGTATATATATATGTATTACAATCAACTAAACTCGCTTCACATGTATTAAAACCCATTTTGGGTAAGTGAATGTCATTTCGGGCCTATTAGAGTCACTTAAAGTCGGGTCACATGATTTGAAAACCGAATTGGGTAGATGAATGTCGTTTAGGGTGTAATTATGGATTGTTTTGGGGGGGGAGGGGACTGCAAGGGTGCCGTGGCAAGCGGGGTGGGACAGTGAAGGTGAAGGGGGGCCGGGGAAGGGGGTGGCGGGACAGGTGAAGGGGGGGTGGGGCCGTGTGAAGGGGGTGGGACAAAGAAGGGGGTCGTAGCGGTCGTGGGGGGAGTGTGCAGGGCGGGGGGGAGGGGAGTGTGCGGGGGCGTGGCGAGGGGGGCATCAATGGGGGAAGTGAAGGGGGTCTCGTGCAGGGGGGGCAAAGGAAGGGGGCGTGCAGGGGGCCGTGAAGGAGTCGGGCCGTGCGGGGGCAAGTGAAGGGGCCGTGCGGGGGCAAGTGAAGGGGGCCAGTGAAGGGGGCGTGAAGGGGGGCATCAAGGGGTGGGGGGAGTGCGGGGTGGGGACTGTGCAAGGGGTTTCTAATCATATGTTTGCTTTAATCTTACGCGTTTCTAATATGGTTTTTTAAAATTTCGGGAGTTTCAAACATGGTCCGAGATGATGTGATTGTGGAGGAAGAAACCGATGATGCTTAGGATAAGTCATTGGATGATGATGATGAGTATGATGTGGAGAAGGAGAACGATAAAGGTGACCCAGAAGACATAGTGCATGATGAGGAGACGCGCTTGCGTGAAAGGGAACTTGACTTGGCTGAAATAAATGAGGAGCTAGCCGATAAGGCTCCCCCCATCGAGAACAATGCTAGGGAAGATTATCCTTGTACTTCATCCGTCATTGTGCCACAAAAAATGTGGGGAAAGAGGTTCTCAGCACCAAAACTCCAAGTAAAGTTGCAACAAAGAAGCGGAAAGGAAGGGGTGCGACCAAGGGATCAATTATAACACCCCCTATGACCCTTCGAGTATGATGATATGGGTCAACCTTGTGGTCAATGGCGTAAAAGAATGGGCAGCATTTAGGGTTATGTGTGCGCAAACTGAGCATTTTGGTGGGGTGGAAAGATGTGCCCGATGCAATGAAGAAATCATTATGGGAAGACACTTGTGTAAGTTTATTTTTTAACTGAATTACTTTTATTTTTTGCATTTAGGAGCATGTTAGGTCATATATAGTCCCAATAGGTACATATATAACTATAAGAGTCAATTCAACTCCACTTATATGCTTTGAAACACATTTTGGGTAAATGAAGGTCATTTCGGGCCGATTTTGGCCTTTACACTCCAATTCACTTAGTTTTTTGCATATATAACTCCACTTATATGCTTTGAAACACATTTTGGGTAAATGAAGGCCATTTCGGGCCGATTTTGGCCTTTACACTCCAATTCACTTAGTTTTTTGCATTTAGGGGCATGTTAGGTCATATATAGTCCTAATAGGTACATATATAACTATAAGAGTCAATTAAACTCCACTTATATGCTTTGAAACACATTTTGGGTAAATGAAGGCTATTTCGGGCCGATTTTGGCCTTTACACTCCAATTCACTTAGTTTTTTGCATTTAGGGGCATGTTAGGTCATATATAGTCCTAATAGGTACATATATAACTATAAGAGTCAATTAAACTCCACTTATATGCTTTGAAACACATTTTGGGTAAATGAAGGCCATTTCGGGTCGATTTTGGCCTTTACACTCCAATTCACTTAGTTTTTTGCATTTAGCCGCATGTTAGGTAATATATAGTCCCAATAGGTACATATATATAACTATAAGAGTCAATTAAACTCCACTTATATGCTTTGAAACACATTTTGGGTAAATGAAGGCCATTTCGGGCCGATTTTGGCCTTTACACTCCAATTCACTTAGTTTTTTGCATTTAGCCGCATGTTAGGTCATATATAGTCCAAATAGGTACATATATAACTATAAGAGTCAATTAAACTCCACTTATATGCTTTGAAACACATTTTGGGTAAATGAAGGCCATTTCGGGCCGATTTTGGCCTTTACACTCCAATTCACTTAGTTTTTTCCATTTAGGGGCATGTTAGGTCATATATAGTCCTAATAGGTACATATATAACTTTAAGAGTCAATTAAACTCCACTTATATGCTTTGAAACACATTTTGGGTAAATGAAGGCCATTTCGGGCCGATTTTGGCCTTTACACTCCAATTCACTTAGTTTTTTGCATTTAGCCGCATGTTAGGTCATATATAGTCCCAATAGGTACATATATAACTATAAGAGTCAATTAAACTCCACTTATATGCTTTGAAACACATTTTCGGTAACTTTTTGTTTGTTTCTTGTTTTTATAGAATACGTTCCGTATTACTCATAATGAGGAAAAAAAGGCGGCGTTTCTATCCGCGGTGGCCGAAAGATTTAGAGCTTTCAAAAGCAAACTAGTGAGTGGGTGGATCACGAAACGGAGAAAGAGGGCTATAAAGAGGAGGAAAATTCAAAAATCAAAGCAAAATGAGGGTGAGACGGACAAGGAGGCCGAAAAGAAAACGAAAAGGAAGGGGGAGCGGGAAGATACATTTCAACCGGATTCTTTGCCTCATCGGATTTGGGGACATATAAAACCGTAAGATTGGGAGGCATTTGTTGCCCAAAATACTACGCCGGAGATGGTGATAAGTATTGCACTTTAAACTATATATATTCGACTTTGCATGTTCACTTTCAATTCAATTACATGTGTTTTCTAATTGCCCATGTGAATTTATAGGCTAAGCGTGAGAAACATTCACTCAGTGCAAGACAGAGGAAGCACTACCATCATATGGGTTCCCATACTTATGCGAGCGCGAGAAAGTTGTGGATTGACGAGAAATTTTACCCTTCTACCGATACAACCACAACGCGGTCTTCTAGCTCTAAGGCAACGCCGTCTGTCAAAGTTGATCGTGTCGCTGATTGGTGGTGCTCCTTGCATAGGCGTGATATCAACAATCAAATGACCATTTCGCATCCGGGAACCTTGAAGATAGCCAATGCCGTTGTAAGTACATGCACTACCAATCCCCCCACCCCGCACACTCCCACCACCCCTCCACACCGCTCCCCCCCCACATTGCCCACACCCCTAACAGCCCCCCAACCCCCGCACACTCCCCCACGCCCGCACACTCCCCCCACACTCGCCCACACGCCCCCGCACACTTCCACCCCACTACACACCGGCCTCGCACCCCCCCCACCCCTCGCACACTCCCCCACCCCACCGCACACTCCCCACACTCCCCTACACACTACCCCCCACCCCCGCACACCGCCCCCAAACCGCACACTCCCCGCACACCGCCCCCACCTCGCACACCGCCTCCCACCCCGCACACGCCCCCACTCCCCGCACACATCCCCCACCCCGCCGCACACATCCCCCACTCCCCGCCTCCCGCACACGCCCCCACCCCCCCGCACACCGCCCCCACCCTCGCTCCGCCCCACACAGGCTGCCCCACCCCCCTGCCGCTGCCGCTTATGATGTTGATTTTTTTTTTTAAACTTACCGTTGTTAATTTCTCTATAGATGGGGCTCAAGCAAAAAGAGGTTAGCGGCGAGTTCACCCCCCAAGGCAACAAAGATGCCCTTTATGAGACTTTGGGAAAGGACCATAGTGGACGTTTGAGGGGTTTAGGTGGTATTTGTCTAGGTGTGACAAAAGCGTATTCTAAAGATTACTCTGTGGGTACAAAATCACGCTCTCAACCACATGATATGGAAGCTATGACACAAGCTATTCGGGAGAAGCATACCGATGAAATTACGGAGAAAGTCACGGAGAAAGTAACGGAGAAAGTCACGGAGAAACTCACGGAGAGTTTCAACGCGGTCCTCTCACGGTTTGGTTTACCTGGCGATACATCAACCTAAACTAGATCGTCTTTTTGGAGGACAAAGCTAGCCATCCTAACACACAAAAATCCCCACCATCTATACTTGAGTTAGAGGTAACTATTATCCTTATAATTTTTAAAACTAAGTAACATGTTATATTCTATAATTGCATGTTCGTAACCTCAATTTCATTTACTTTTTGAAGGAAGAAACGCCTTGCCAGCTTTTACTAGATGTAAAAGATGAGGGTTTGATTGTGGTGGCTGTAGGAAATGCACAACCACGAAGTGAACGAGCAATAGTCCATCATGAGCCTGTGGACAATGAGCACTTGGCGGTTAGTGTAGTGACCATTACTCCTAGTTACGAAGACTTTGCTCTTCTGCCGCCTAAACCAAATCGATATAAATGTCTTGACCGACGCTCGTGGTGGTTATGTGTTGTGGCCATCGGCATGGGTGAGGTTTTCAGACGAGGTAAATTGAAGCAACTTAAATCCATATTCATAATGATTTGTTTCATACCTACCTACTAACTAAGTTGAATGTTTTTACCGTTGAATTATTAGGTTTAGGAGAGAATAAACAAGCCCAAGGAAAGCAAGGCGGACTCACCTCCTTTAGAGAAGGTGAAGAAGGGTTCAGAGAAGATGGGTTCAAGCGGGCTAAAGAAGGCCATTTCGGGCAAAGGAATGCAAGATTCAAGTCACCAAGAAAAACCAACTACATATACTTGGATCGAGAAACCAAAGGTCGAGTGTCTCACTAAGGCATGCATATGGCTACATGCAAATGCGCGTGATATGTCGGATGATGCACCTCTCGAGGTGAATTTGGGTACCACGCAATTCAACTACTTTGAGGATACATCGACATGGGTGTCTAAGGGTGATTTGAAAGAGTTCCTTTGCGGAGTGATGCTGAATGTTTCCTTGATTCAAGTCTTCATGAGGTAAAACATTTGTACTGTTGAAGTAAATATAAATGATTTGCAATATACAATAATATATTTATGTTACGAAGTTGGTTGTGCTTTAAAGATTACTCCAAGATGATTGTGGACGCAAGAGCATACAAGAGCAATTTGGGTGGTTATGTCCAAATTTCACCCGAGCGACAATTGTTTGCAAAACACAAATGAGGTGAAGGAGTACATTTGGCTATGTATCAAAACATCTCTACGTGCACAACATAAGTTCATACTTGCCCCTTGTTTTGACGAGTATAGTTCTTAACCTTGCATCTATTTTTACCACTTTAATTATCATTATATATACAATAGAAGTACTCACATGATTGCTTCCTAACTTTTTTGGCATTTTAGTCTTCATTGGTCGCTCGTTGTGATTTGTCCTTCAAACAACACAAGATATCATTTTGATTCTCGTAGCTCAAGATCCACCACGACACTTATTCCTCAAATCATGCATAAATAGGTATATTTGTTATTTAAAATGCTAATAAGCATTACACTTTTTACTAATTCCATTCTTTGGCCACTTCTCACATGAAATTAACTTAACTACAGTTCTTTGAAGAAATTTAAGAGCACGGGAAAAATACCTAAATGGAAAGCAATGAAGGTAATACATATTAGTTAAGCTACGTACTTCTTTCTTTTAGCAAAAAACAACCATGTATGTTAATTACATGATTTTTTATGTAATTCTATGATTAGTGTGCTCAAGAACCGTGGGGAACCGAGTGTGGCTACTATGTGTTGAGGTTCATGTTCGATATAGCCTCAAGTTGCAAGGAAGTCGGGGATATTGAGAAGGTATATATATATATACATATAAAACTAATATACGTAGCTTAATTTAAAAGTCGATTTTGGCCTCTTAAGCTCAATTTGCTAAGTTTTGTTTTCTTCCCGCCTTTAGCCGCATCATAAGTCATATATTGTTCCAATAGGTACATATATAACTATAAGAGTCAATTAAAGTTCACTCATATGCTTTGAAACCCATTTTGGGTAAATGAAGGCCGTTTCGGGCCGATTTTAGCCTTCGAAACTCACTTCACTTAGTTTCCCGCATTTAGCCACATGTTAGGTCATATATAGTTCCAATAGGTGCATATATAACTATAAGAGTCAATTATAGTTCACTCATATGCTTTGAAACCCATTTTGGGTAAATGAAGGCCATTTCGGGCCGATTTTAGCCTTCGAAGCTCACTTCACATAGTTTCCCGCATTTAGCCACATGTTAGGTCATATATAGTTCCAATAGGTACATATATAACTATAAGAGTCAATTATACTTCACTCATATGCTTTGAAACCCATTTTGGGTAAATGAAGGTCGTTTCGGGCCGATTTTGGCCTTCGAAGCTCATTTCACTTAGTTTCCCGCATTTAGCCACATGTTAGGTCATATATAGTTCCAATAGGTACATATATAACTATAAGAGTCAATTAAAGTTCACTCATATGCTTTGAAACCCATTTTGGGTAAATGAAGGCCGTTTCGGGCCGAGTTTAGCCTTCGAAGCTCACTTCACTTAGTTTCCCGCATTTAGCCACATGTTAGGTCATATATAGTTCCAATAGGTACATATATAACTATAAGAGTCAATTGAAGTTCACTCATATGCTTTGAAACCCATTTTGGGTAAATGAAGGCCATTTCGGGCCGATTTTGGAATTCGAAGGTCATTTCACTTAGTTTCCCGCATTTAGCTACATGTTAGGTCATATATAGTTCCAATAGGTACATATATAACTATAAGAGTCAATTATCTAAGGTCTTACTCAAACTAAAACTGATATTATGTGTGTTTCCTTATGTTTAAGGTATTCAACCAAAGGGAGAGTTCTTTCACCACAACCGAGATAAACGAGGTTCGGGATTTGCTAGCACACTACCTTACCGAAGTTTGCATGTGAAGATGATGCCGCGACTTTGAGTTTATTTGTTCTACTTGCTAGTTATTTAGGTACAATAATATAATTGATGTTTATTTTTTATTTTAGTACTTAATACAACTTCATTTGTAGTACATTCTCCAAATTTTATAGTTATATATATTAATTTGACTTGTATACGACGCGCTTGTGGGATTTGTGTCAACTATAGCAAGTTAGATATAATAAAATATTATATATATATAAATATAATATATATATATATATATATATATATATATATATATATATATATATATATTATATAACATTAACCGATGCGGTTACTAAGAAAACCGCATCGCTTAATGTTCCAATGCATACAAAGAGGTTGGCGGCAAAGAACAAACTTTGCGGTTCCAAGGCAAAACCGCAGCTTTTTCCCATTAACCGCCGCGGTTTTGCCTTGGAACCGCAGCGGTTTGTGCTTTGCCGCCGTGGGTTCAAAAACCGCAAGCAGCTTTTTTTATGAAAATTCGCCGCTAGTCCAACCGCTGGGCCAAAACCGCGGCAAGCCCGCTTTGACCGGCAAGGTTGGACTTTATTCCACTAGTGAATATCTTTTTCATCTTCTGTTATTTTTAAATTTACACATCTTGACACAATGTCATCAACCATCAGACCGACAACCAATCCCACAAGGGGAATTAAAGACTCGAAGATCAAGACTTATTGAAGGATTCCCAGCATTGAAACTCAAACCTTAGCACTCGCCTAGAGAGGAGACTCAGAGTATTTTTTTATATATTGTAGCCAACTTCATCAAAAAGAAATAATGAAAATCTTTTCTAAAACCTATTATCTTTTAAAAAACCTATTGCTTCCCAACCTCCCTAAACCTATATATATATATATATATATATATATATATATATATATATATATATATATATATATATATATATATATATATCCTCCATCTCAAATCTCACAAAAACTAACTAATTTTACACGGCCAACTCATAAACCGACTCACCTCATAAAAACCAAATCTCTCGACACAATCTCACACCTCACAATTCATCAATTTACACCTCCCTCATCTTTTTTCCTCGTTGACGAATCTCATAATCACACGCACAACACCACAATTCTTCATCATACACTAAGATCATCACATCCGATTCATTATCTAACCTGCATCCTTTGACTATACACCTGTTACTAATCATCTAGCTTTCATTATCACGCCACATCATCTTTGTTCTATTAAAAAGTCGACGCATCAACAAACCTCACGCCTAACAACATCACACATTTTAAGACTCGTTCGACAATTCAATTTTCTATGATCTGTACAAATCAACGAATCCAGGACACAGATAATTAGGAGGCCAACTAAATTAACTATTTTTATTTTATTTATTTATTTATTTTTATTATTTTCTTGAAGTTACTAACATTGTCTTCATGATGTAGATTGTTAACTCGTCCCTGCGACTGTAAGTATTATATATATTATACTAACTCCCTGCAGTATTTTATTTTCATATTTTTATTTATTCTTATGAACATATTATTTTTCATGCCTGATTGCAATATTTATCACCTTGTACTTATTGTTAATCAAGACCTAAATAAATGTTCTAACTAATTTAGATAACATGGACAACCTGCTAGGAACTCATTAATTTGATTGTCTAATAACTGATCACTAAACAATTAGTCTTTTTGTGTGTTTCCTGAACCCATCTAGATTAATTATTTTAGGGTGCTTTAAAATGTTGTTTGATTGTTCTATTGCATAAAATCTGCTGTGAATCGTTATTTAGTAGAGGCCATCAATGGGCAATATATTTACTGACTATATTGTACCCTCACCCCCGAACTCAATTTTTGGTTCCTGGCCATCTATGGAGTCATGTCGGGGAAATCTTCATTGGATAAGTCCCTAATTTGTCCCTACGGTTTCCCATATCCAATTAGGTTTATGATTCTTCCTTTAAAGAATTATTGGCGACTTCTTTCAAAACATATTTTTAATAAAACCTTAACAATGGGGTAGTCAAGTAAACACGCTCACACCGCATGTAGGCATTAAAGGAATGAAAAATCCACGCCTACACTAGCAGATTGAAACAGCACCAAAATGCACGAAATTTTCCTCTCCCCCACACTTAAGTTCTGCATTGTCCTCAATGCAAGAAAAAGGAAAAGGAAGCATAAAAGCAGAGGAGAAGATAGAGCAACACAACCTGGTGAGTTAGCACATTAAACACGTCGCAACAAAGAACCAAAGAAAAATGCAACAGAATGTTGTAGACACGTGCATGACAACCACCACAAAAGCAGGTTCAACACTTGGAATGTTTATGCCCCTCTATTCCTTGAGCTTGGTTGTCTGCACATGAGAATCACAACAGTAACTAATTCATAGCATATAGATATAAAAGCTAGAGATAGTCTATTAAAATCCCAAAAGAAAACCTAATAGCAGTAAGTAATGGCAAAAAAAATGATTTAGAGAGAGAATTCGAAACATTTGACTAAGTAAGAACATGGCAAGGGAGATAGAGCACCAGCCACTTAATTATACTTTAGTAAGTTGAATCATACCCCGTCAAAGATCGAAGAAGTTTGTCATAAGATTGACCACAAAATTCAGAAAAGTGGAAGTAAGCACAAGATAAAACACATGTGATTATATCAGATAAAACCCTTAATAACTTATAAAAAATATGAATATCATATATGTTGAAAGGATTAATCTAAATATGTGCATCATAACTCCTTAAGTCAACTCTTAGCGGCTTTCTTAGAAAGTCACTCCCATATTTAGTGTAAAAATTCCATAAACTGGGATGAGTAAAACATTATATTACTCGGAAATAACGTTTAAAATATCCTTCCACGAAACCGCTTGCAAATTCGAATACATATTCTATTTTCTTTCTGAAATCATCAGATTACACTGGGGAAGAGAACACGAATAGAGTTGCCTTCCAGGCAAATTCTCTAAACTTTTACAAGGGACGTCTCCCTCTTCCATTATGTACTGCTTGCAAGACTTTTCAGCACATGGCACCAGAATATATACAGAATACAGAATATACAGAATACAAAATGTTGTTCATCACCGCTCCGGCGGCTTCTTCCCCTTTCGAAACGAAATCAAAATACATAATTCACAATACAATATTTTTCTGAAACTCAAATTCATAATTCTCGGGTTGGATATATCATTCAAACAAAATACATAATTGCTTTTGGGTACACTTCAATCCTTTACGAAAATTCATTTGCTAAAACCATTCAAATACGGACTTTTAAAGGAAATATAGTCCAAGCTTATTATAATTGAAGCCCAAAATGTAGCTTACTACTCAAAAAGTCAAACTAGAATTTAATCTTACATAACTTTATAGTCCAAGTTCTCTTTTTCACAAAAACAGAACCAGATAGCTTACTCTATAACTTATCAACTTACAATCCATCTAATATCCCAAAGAGTTTATGGCCAACTCTAGTAATTATCATAAATTCATCATATAGCTAAATCTTCCACAAGTCATAAGCTGTATTATATATAACATCTCCGAACAATAGTTTACTTTTTAAATCTCTAACCTTGAACTTTTCGTCACCCAAGTAATCCGAGCACGCAAAACTCATAATAAGATATGTCTCGAAAATCTTGTATTATGGTCAGATCTTTAACTCATATCATCAAAAAGTCAAGTCCATATTCCTCAAAGTTGATGGCCAATATATTAAAAATCTTTGTATCCTGTACATATTTCGGAATTTATATAACTTGAATCTCGAAACACTTGACCATTTCAATACACTTGGATTATCAATACCATTCCATAACTGAAACTACTTTTGGTACATTTATACATCTTGGAACTATATACAGACGAATTTCAACGAAAACATAGTTAGTTTCTATAAGCTCATAAATTCTTTTGAACTCGACCTCTTCACTTCTTGCAAAGCATACCAAATCACCCAATTCAGAATATCATACTTAGAATTATATTGATAATTATATTGTGAACTCTTCTTTAATACTTTTAACTGAATGGCTATAAACACTTCCATAAATCAGAACATGTGCCCATAAACACCTTATACTATCGGCTTCCAGAGACAAAATGGACTTAGCAAGTCATGGATTGATGTCCTTAAGTAACCATAATTTGCTCGTAATAATTATTTACCAATGATACTAAAAATTAAGGTCGTTATTCATAAAAATTTCACAAACGTATCCAGAGATTATTAGCAAAGAGAAATATAAATACTATATCACAAGTTCATATTTTTAATCAAACTTTGAAATTCTCAAAAACACTTCAATAGTTTCACCTTCATTATACCAATAACACAATAAACTCAATTGACAAGAACTCTTGTAGTTAAGTATATGATTCAAAAAATCATATGAAACACCAAAACTTTAGTTCAAAGGTGGAGGGACAATATGTACCTTTACTTAACCTTCAAACATTGCCAAAGCCTTGAAATTTATTCCAATAATCCATTATTTTGGCCCAACTGATCTTCAACTCCACAATGATTCACCTCATCAACAATAACAATAATTAACATTCATTCTCACTACAATTCAGATAACAAATGAACTTGCTAATACCTTATAAGCTAACTTCGATTCTTTAGCAATAGTACCAATCTGAATTTCCCATTATAAACCATAGGAGAACTAACGTATATCTACATGAAGCTCACTAACTAGTCCATAGCACTTAATTTTACAAAATATATCCAACTCAACCTCAACTTCTAACATGGAGATTTAACACAACCACACTTTCAAGGATTTTATCAACTTAAGAAACCTACACCATTCATTTTCATAACACTGATTTGGGCTTTAAACTTAGAAAAGTTTCAATCTTTAACTCTCCAAAATTCCTTATCAAAAGCTCATTCATTTTGTTCCCCACAACCCCATAACAAGATTAAAAACTAAATTCATCACTAAAATCAAAAGATAAAACCCACTCAAACTTGAAATTAAACGAGAGAGTTGAAAATTTATCTTACACCTCCACGAAGAAAAAGTTCATCGAAGCAATGAAGATACAACCTCAACTATTTGAGGCAACACCAACGCCTGAAGGAAGGCGATGCGCCGGCAGAACATAAGGCCGGAGATGGGGTCGACTCACGGCGTCAGCAAAGCAGAGGACAGACAAATGAAGGCCAACATCACCGAGTTTGGTGGCAGCACCAATACAGAACGGAAAAAAAAAAAAACAAAATAGAAGGAGGAATAAAGAAAGTTGTTTGTAGCTTTACAGCGGTGGCACAAACGAACCCCGGTGGCCGGAAAATTCAAGATGGTGTATTGAAGAGGTGAGCCATGAGAGAGAAATGTGTGGGTTCTTCACTGAGTTGGAATGAATGTCCAAATAAGGAGGTTTGTGATATAAATAGTTCATTGATTTTCTTGAGAACTCTAGATAGTTCTTGGATTTTTTTTTCTTTTTTTTTTCTTTTCAATCAAAGGGCAAAATCGTCTTTTAACTTTAATAGCATAAAATTACATTTTCTTCAAAACACTAATACATGTAAATACTAGATCTGCATTAATAATACATCCATGTTTTTTCTAAACATGTTTAAGGTAATCAAGCAAATAAAATATATTTAGCCCTTAATTAAACCTGCTTAAAATATTTGGGCTATTACATACTACCACCCTTAAAAGAAGTTTCGTCCTCGAAACTTAAAACAGAAAACTTTTGAACTTCTGAATACGAATAAGTTCACATATAACATTTTAAATGAAAATCAAATCAAATTCAACTCTCAACTTAGCTCCGATACCTTAAAAGATCAATTGATTCCTAAATCAAATTCTCCATAATTCCCGATCAATGAAACTCTATTCTCCTCAAATCATCATTCTAGAATCGCGATCGCTTCCATCACTTTTCCAATTCTAATTTTCTGCATATTCAACTTTCAATATCTCAATCTCTATTCCTCAATTTTTAACGAAGTAATAACCCAAATTAATTTAAAACAGTCCCACATATTTTTCTTAACCTCATATGCCATGATATGAAGATCACGACAAATCTAAAACGACCATGCTCTGATACCACCTGTAACAGCCCGCACTTCCGAGCTGCTAGTAAATCATACGTAAGATTCACTAATCACAATCAACACTTAATGAACCTCAAATTACATTATCTTACAACAGAAACATAACCTTCTTATACAATCCTAGATCGGTGGAATTATGACCCAACAAAAACTTTCCAGAGTTTAAATACATTCATATGAAATTATCAACCCGAAATTTCGAAATAATACAATAATACACCATAAGAGTGCTTTAAACTTAACAATATAATCTCCACCATAGCTCATCCGACCATCATCTCTTATAACGATCCTTTATCCACATTGAGTTAGCTTCAACATTCCCTGCAAAAATAACTAATATTGAACACTGCCCCCACCATGACAGGTTCCAAGAACAACATCAGCGAAACTGAGTACACACTGTCCAACCAGAAAATCTTTTTGGTGGCTTAAAACGTATTTACAGATTTAAGTCTATCTTGCGAGATATTTCAAATCAAGTTACAGAAACATCATAATAGAAGAATCATATAACAAAGTACTTGAACATAATTTACATTGTTACTTGTTTAAAATAATAGTCTGAATCGATATCTCACAGAATAAGTAGGATATACTTTCAATTGGAGAAACCAAAGAATCTAACACGATCCCCCAAATCAATTTTAATCCTGACATATTCTAAGATATAGTAATATCCCTCACTTTCGTGTCTCAAAAGGAATAACCTCTAATCTAAATATGTGCATCATAACTCCTTAAGTTAACTCTTAGCGACTTTCTTAGAAAGTCACTCCCATATTTAGTGTAAAAATTCCATAAACTGGGATGAGTAAAAGATTATATTACTCGGAAATAACGTTTAAAATATCCTTCCACGAAACCGCTTGTAAATTCGAATACATATTCTATTTTCTTTCAGAAATCATCAGATTACACTGGGGAAGAGAACACGAATAGAGTTGCCTTCCAGGCAAATTCTCTAAACTTTTACAAGGGACGTCTCCCTCTTCCATTATGTACTGCTTGCAAGACTTTTCAGGACATGGCCCCAGAATATATACAGAATACAGAATATACAGAATACAAAATGTTGTTCATCACAGCTCCGGCGGCTTCTTCCCCTTTCGAAACGAAATCAAAATACATAATTCACAATTCAATATTTTTCTGAAACTCAAATTCATAATTCTCGGGTTGGATATATCATTCAAACAGAATACATAATTGCTTTTGGGTACACTTCAATCCTTTACGAAAATTCATTTGCTTAAACCATTCAAATACGGACTTTTAAAGGAAATATAGTCCAAGCTTATTATAATTGAAGCCCAAAACATAGCTTACTACTCAGAAAGTCAAAACAGAATTAAATCTTACATAACTTTATATCTTCGTTACCAAAGTTCTCTTTTTCACAAAAACAGAACCAGAGAGCTTACTCTATAACTTATCAACTTACAATCCATCTAATATCCCAAAGAGTTTATGGCCAACTCCAGTAATTATTATAAATTCATCATATAGCTAAATCTTCCACAAGTCATAAGCTGTATTATATATAACATCTCCGAACAATAGTTCACTTTTTAAATCTCTAACCTTGAACTTTTCGTCACCCATGTAATCCAAGCACGCAAAACTCATAATAAGATATGTCTCGAAAATCTTGTATTATAGTCAAATCTTTAACTCATATCTTCAAAAAGTCAAGTCCATATTCCTTAAAGTTTATGGCCAATATATTTAAAATCTTTGTATCCTGTACATATTTCGGAATTTATATAACTTGAATCTCGAAACACTTGACCATTTCAATACACTTGGATTCTCAATACCATTCCATAACTGAAACTTTTGGTACATTTATACATCTTGTGTAATAGCCCGCACCAAAATACCTTATCAAATAAGTACTTTTATATAACAGCGGAAGCTCCAGTCTTGGGCGAACTATTACTTGGATCCCCCTTAAGCCTAAGCTTAAGAGAATGAGCATTTTACAACATGAACTATTAAAACTTACTTACAAAATAACCATCTTACTTCATAATAAAAATATTACAAACCGAAAATACACCATGGTTTTTCCAATACTGTCCACCATGCTAACATACAACAAAACAATACAAGTCCCCACAAGAGCATCTGACATCCATACATAATCATTAATAGTCACCTGTAAAACGATAATCAACTGCCCCCACCGAGACAGGTTCAAAGAACAAAACACAAGTCAGCAAAGCTGAGTACACAAGGAGGTTTTTAGGAAAAATATTATGGTGGCTGAATCTAGTTTTTCCTTCGCAAAAACCCATCCAAAAAAAAAAATATGCAACACGTCAGTGCTCACATCCTTGTTGGCTTCTTTCTATCATTACAGTTCTTTCTATTAGTTCAACATTATTGATATCAATCAATATCATTTAATCCTTATGGGGAAAGTGAACACGATTAGAGAGGGGTCACCATGACCGACTGTCTCTAAACTGTGGGGGTCGTCACCCTCCTATTTACCATATGCTTGCAAGACTTTCAGGACATGTCCCTAGCAGCTACGAGACACCACGCTCGCCTGCAACTTACAATTTAATAACGACAGCCTACGAGACACCACGCCGCTCCGCAATTGTTGTTCATCACCGTTCACTGCTACTTCCCCCTTCTTGTAGGTGACCACACAAACACATTGATAATTTTAATTCCTCTTAATTGTTATTAAATTATTATCTGGGCTAACTCGTAAGAGATGGACCTAACTTCTTGAGGAAAGATTTTTATAAGTGTAACTTCCACAAGGTTAATCACAATAGTAATTATTAGGAAACTCATAATTTGAAATTAAAAAAAATAAATAGATAAATAAATTATAAGGATTTCTCAAAATACATAAAGAATAAGATATTTGTGTTAACAAACGTAGGTCATTCGATTATTACTCTTAGAGTTGTTAAAGTTGGGTGAGGAAACTATTATCATTAGATATTAGGAACTATGGCTTGGTAAGTATGGTTGTAGTTAAATTTGGAGAGAGGTTTATCAAATAGATACTCCTTGAACATATTTTTCATTGATGAAAATTAAATTTTCTTTTTGAAGACTTATAATCAACCAAATCAATCACGTTCAATAAAATTGTAGGATGTAATTAAATAATTCATTGATGAAAGGAACTTATTACTCTTTTACTCAACTCATCGTTTAACCTTTGAATTATTCAAGATTATAATTTTATCCTTAAAATACTCTTTGAAATATTTCTTGGAAAATCTGGAATGTACCACAAAATCTATTAAAACGGAAACTGTCTCGCAAAAATTTCAATTTTTCAACAGAACTTAAAATGACCATAAGTTCCTCATACGAAATCCAAATTGGACGATTCTTGTACTTATCCTGAGTTAAATTTTAATACGAACAACTTTTGTGAAATATCATTTTGGCCAGAAATGCCCAGAAAATGTCGAAAAACACGTTTTATTAAAACTGGTCCAAATTCTTACGGGATGGTAGAAGTTTATGTTCCAATGTTTAATCTACTTCACATGCACTTGGGTTCTTCCATCAAGAAGAACTTATCAATATTTTGACAGTAAAATATGGCCCTTGATTCATTTACAAGATCAAATATTCAAACATAATATTCCAACATTTACTAAGAAAACCCTTATCTCTCAACTTGCAACTCATAACTCCACAATCAATCAACAAGAACATATAATCATCCCCAAAGAAACACATGCAAGGAAAAACAAATTCATATAATACTTATAAATTTAAAGATACAACATAAATTTTTTTCCAAAACCCACATGCATGCACTTATATAAAACAATTCTTTTACCCAAATCTCATTTCAAAGCCCAAAGAGAGTTAGTGACTTGTGTACCTTAATCCCCTTTGCCCAACTCTTCTTTCTTCCTCCAAAATGCAGAATTTTCGACCTTCCTATAATCCCAAAGTGATCATATGAGTTAATTATCTTACCTCAACATATTAAAAACAAAGCTTCCTCTTCCCAAATAAATAAATAAAAAAAATCAGCTTACCTTCACCTTTTTAGACTAGAGTTTGGGGGTGTTTTTCCACTCTTCTTGAAAATTTTCTTTGGTAATACCTAGTATACACATCAAGGAAAACAAAAATGAGTTTGCATGTAAGATTGGGTAGAAAATGAGTGAGAAATTGAAGAGAGAAGGTAGGGTTTCAACCTTAGTTCTTCCTCTCTTTTTTTTCCTCTTTCCTTCTTTTTCTTTCTTCCTTAATTCTCTCACTTTCTCTCTCCTATTTTCTGATTTTTGGGGGCTTGAGTTTGACGGGATATATGGGTTGGAAGATGGAGTTTTTAGTGGGTGATGACTTGGATAACTATTTTTCTTTTTCTTTTTTTTTTAGCTACCTTTAGTTTCCTATTCTCCCAACAAATATTAAATCAAACCTCTTGAATTTATCCACTTACATTATTTAATTCAACATTGTCCCTCCTTGTCTTTATTTTGCCCAAAAAAAAAAATATATTAACTTATCTCTTTTTTGACCACCTACCTCATATACTACTTTACAATCACCCTTTGTAACTTCTTAAGTACGATTTTTACTATATTCCTAAAGATGATCCCATATCACCAATTACATAATATTTTCTCCTCTAACTTGTCGACTAAAATAACAGAGATACAAGTACATAAGTCATATAACATAAACATATCAAAATTTTCCTATCTCTAGGACCTATATGATAATATAGAGAATAATTAAAAGTAGAATATTCGTGTTGTTGGGGTGACTATTACATCTTGGAACTATATACAGACGAATTTCAACGGAAACATAGTTAGTTTCTATAAGCTCATCAATTCTTTTGAACTAGACCTCTTCACTTCTTGCAAAGCATACCAAATCACCCAATTCAGGATATCATACTTAGAATTATATTGATAATTATATTGTGAACTCTTCTTTAATACTTTTAACTGAATGGCTATAAACACTTCCATAAATCAGAACATGTGCCCATAAACACCTTATACTATCGGCTTCCAGAGACAAAATGGACTTAGCAAGTCATGGATTGATATCCTTAAGTAACCATAATTTGCTCGTAATAATTATTTACCAATGATACTAAAACATAAGATCGTTATTCATAAAAATTTCACAAACGTATCCAAAGATTATTAGCAAAGAGAAATATAAATACTATATCACAAGTTCATATTTTTAATCAAACTTTGAAATAATCAAAAAAACTTCAATAGTTTCACCTTCATTATACATATAACACAATAAACTCAATTGACAAGAACTCTTGTAGTTAAGTATATGATTCAAAAAATCATATGAAACACCAAAACTTTAGTTCAAAGGTGGAGGGACAATGTGTACCTTTACTTAACCTTCAAAAATTGCCAAAGCCTTGAAATTTATTCCAATAATCCATTATTTTGGCCCAACTGATCTTCAACTCCACAATGATTCACCTCATCAACAATAACAATAATTAAGATTCATTCTCACTACAATTCAGATAACAAATGAACTTGCTAATACCTTATAAGCTAACTTCTGATCCAAGTATGGATGAGGATGTGTTAGCTTTAATGCATAGAAATGTTATTTTGGATGTGGAGTCAATTGAGGCTATGCATGGACGATTCCTAGGATCAGCATCACACTCACACGTACTAGTATGCATAGTGAAGCTTGAATATGACCAGCAACTAGGAGTGTAGTGTTTGATATGCCTTAGGAGTGTTATCCTAAGTGGAGTCGGTTTGTTTAGAGTTTGTTAGGTGTTTGATCTCTTTTAGGAGTCTAGGACTTAGGGACTTGTCCTAAGCCTATTAGGTTTATGTTTTATTCTTATAAGTAGTTTAAGATGTACGTTGTTTTTCAATTAATGAATTCAGTTTATGCTTTGTGCTTTCGAATGCTTTGAGTATTCATCTCTCTTGATTGCTGGTGGCTTTGCCTTTACGCGTCAAAACCCTTAGATTGTTTCTTGTGGTGGCTTAGCCTTTATCATTAAACGTCTAAGAACTATCCATTGTTACTTGTTCGAGCTTTTGTGAGATTGAAACTTCCGCACGTTACTTTAGTATTTGGTTCAACCTAGATCAAATACATCAACTTGGTATCCAGAGCTTTGGTTCTCATCCTTGAGAATTTTTTTTTCGGCCATTGAAGGAGAGCATTCAACCTTCAAGAACACCTTAAAGATTGAACCTTTTTTTCAAGATTCCGAAATTTCCACAAAACTTCACTAAAGTACATCCCTCCATTAAACAAGGACATTCAAAGAAACCTTCCAAGACTCCATCTTTTTCTTAAGATTTTGTGTTTTCCACAAAACTTTACTAAATATCCTAACCCTAGCAGCATGGGAGTCAAAGAATTTTCGTCCAAGATCCAAGTTCTGTTTGGAGTCTTCACTATGGGCGACGAGCAAAGTGACGAGGGTAATGAGGTTCGAGTACCTCGAGGCCTTACACTTGATCAAGCCAATGATATGCGTCGAGATAGGGAACTAGCAGACCTACGAGCACGTATGGATGAGCTTGTTCAACTTTTCCGAAATCAACAAGGGGTTAGACATAGAATTCAATCTCCTAGTCCGGTTAGGAGTATTCCATCAATACATGAGTCTAGCTCGAAAGAGGAACAACCCCAAGGAAGACCTCGACGAAGGCAGCATCCTCATGATGATGATAGGGGATTGAGGCTAGATCTCCCGGAATTTGATGGCAACATGAGGCCAGAGAAATTCTTGGAATGGCTACAACGGATTGAACGCGTTTTTTACTACAAAGATATGATGATCATAAGCGTTTTAAGGCGGCTGGGTTGAAACTAACTAGCTATGCCAGCCTTTGGTTCGAAAATCTCAAAAACAAAAGGAGGAAGGAAGGGAAGCCACGACTTGATTCATGGGAACAACTTAAGGTCCGTATGAAGAAACGATTTTTACCCAAGGATTTTATTCAAGACATGTACTTAAAGCTTCAAGCTTTCAAGCAAAACACCCTTAGTGTCGAGGAATATGTGGCTGAATTTGAAAGATTAACCATGTTGTGCGATGTGGAGGAGAAAGTTAAGTTCAAAATTGCACGATTCATTGGTGGTCTCGACAAGAAAATCTCTAAGAAAGTGGATTTGCAACCCTATTGGAGTTTTGAGGAGGTATGTCAAGTGGCCATGAGGGTGGAGAAACATGCCAAAGCTAAAAGGGCATCGTTTTCAAAACCGTTTGAGAAGAGTTTTGCGAAAACTCAAGGAGAGAAAAGTGGGGGCAGTGCGTCCAAATTCACGCCCAAATTTGACAAATTCAAGGAAGACAAGGGCAAGTCATCACAACCCCTAGCCACGGAGGAAAGGCGAATTTGTTTTAAGTGCAAAGGGTATGGCCATGTGATCAAGGATTGCCCAAACAATCGTGTCATGACCTTGAGGGACATCCGTGAGATTGATGAGGCCAATGCTTCAAAGGAGGGTCCAAGCCTCAAAGAAGAGGAGTATGGAGATGATGAGGAGGTTGCATATGTAGCTGATTCGGAGGACGCAAAGGGACAATATCTTCCTCACACATTGCCAAGCACTCATCATGCGCACCCTTCACTCCAAAGCAACACCCTTGGAGACGCAAAGGGACAAGATCTTCCTCACACGTTGCCTTGTGAAGGAACGATTGTGTGACTTGATCATTGACACGGGAAGTTGCACCAATGTGGTCTCTACTACATTGATTGACAAAAGTGGCCAACCACACCTCATCTGAAGCCTTACAAGTTGCATTGGCTAAGTGATGGCAGCGATGTTAAGGTAAATAAACAAGCACTTATTTCTTTTAAAATTGGTAAATTTAAGGATGAAGTGTTATGTGATGTGGTGAATATGGATGCATGTCATGTTTTGTTGGGACGTCCTTGGCAATATGATCGATTTGTGAAATATGATGGACGTGCTAATGTGTATGTTGTCACTATTGGGAACAAAAAAACTGCCTTGAAACCTCTTGTTGTCTCTAAACCCCACGCCAAGGAGAGTTTGTTGTTAACTGAAAAACAAATTACTCATGAGTTAGAGAAGGAGGGAGGCGGGTTTTGTTGGTTCAAGTGAGTGAGGAGAGCACCACAACCTCACAGCCAACCGTTCCTAAGTGTGTAGCCCGGATTTTGGAGGACTTTGTTGATGTGTTCCCTAATGATTTACCCCTGGGATTACCACCTATTAGAGGCATTGAGCACCAAATTGACCTTGTTCCTGGAGCCTCTTTACCAAACAAGGCAACCTATAGGTGTAACCCTCAAGAGACGAAGGAACTTCAAAGATAAATTAAGGAGTTGATGGAGAGAGGGTATGTGAAGGAGAGTATGAGCCCTTGTGCTGTTCCGGCCTTGTTGGTGCCAAAGAAGGATGGAACTTGGCGCATGTGCATTGATTCTAGAGCTGTGAACAATATAACAATCAAGTATAGGTTTCCTATTCCTAGACTTGATGATTTGCTTGATGAATTGCATGGTTCGACAGTGTTCTCCAAGATAGATTTGAGAAGTGGTTACCACCAAATTAGAATGAGGGAAGGAGACGAGTGGAAGACTGCTTTTAAGACTAAGGTGGGTCTTTATGAATGGCTTGTGATGCCATTTGGTCTCACTAATGCTCCTAGTACCTTCATGAGGTTGATGAATGAAATGCTCAAACCTTTTTTTGGGCAAATTTGTGGTGGCATACCTCGATGACATTTTGGTTTATAGTCGAAGTGTTGCAGATCATTTGGGTCATTTGAGGGCCGTATTTGAGGTGTTGAGGAAGCAGCAACTTTATGCTAAGTTGGAGAAGTGCTCTTTCCTTGTTCCAAGCGTCACTTTCCTTGGTTATATAGTGTCTAAAGACGGAGTTTCAGTTGATCCTTCCAAAGTGGAAGCCATAAACTCTTGGCCTACGCCTACTACTATCTCCCAAGTAAGGTCTTTTCATGGTCTTGCTTCCTTTTATAGGCGTTTTGTGAAGAATTTCAGTAGTATTATGGCTCCCATGACTGAATGTATTAAGCAAGGGAAGTTTGAGTGGGATGGAGCAGCCCAACAAGCTTTCGAAGCTATTAAACAACTCTTGTGCAACACTCCCATCCTCGCTTTGCCCGATTTTTCACAACCCTTTGAGGTAGAGTGTGATGCTAGTGGAGTTGGCATTGGTGCAATTTGGTGCAAGGTAAGCGTCCCATAGCTTACTTTAGTGAGAAATTGAATGGAGCAAGGTTGAACTATTCTACCTATGACAAGGAATTCTATGCAATAGTGAGGGCGTTGGATCATTAGAGTCACTATTTACGGCCAAGTCACTTTGTTTTGCATTCAGATCATGAGGCTATTAAGCATATACATGGGCAGCAAAAGCTCAATCCAAGGCATGCAAAATGGGTTGAGTTCCTTCAATCCTTCAACTTTTCTTCCAAGTACAAAGAAGGAAAAAATAATGTGGTGGTTAATGCTCTTTCAAGGAGGCATACTTTGCTTGGTGTGTTGCAATCCAAGTTGTTAGGCTTTGAGCTCCTCAAAGAGTATTACAAGGAAGATGTTGATTTTAGGCCTATTGTTGGTGAATGTGTCAAGGGGGCCGTGGGATTCGATGTCATGCACGAGGGGTTCCTTTTCAAAGGTAATAAGCTTTGCATTCCTTCTTGTTCAATTCGTGAATTACTTGTTAGGGAGGCTCATGGAGGAGGCATTGCTGGTCATTTTGGTATTACCAAGACACTTGCAATGTTGCAAGAGCATTTTTATTGGCCGAAGATGCAAGGAGATGTCCAAGGTGTTATTGCTCGATGTGCTACTTGTCAAAAGGCAAAGAGTACGTTTCATCAAGGGTTGTATACTCCCTTGCCTGTTCCGGCATTCCCTTGGGAGGATGTCTCCATGGATTTCATTGTGGGTTTGCCTCGTACACAAAGAGGTAAGGATTCAATTATGGTGGTGGTGGATCGTTTTTTCTAAAATGGCTCACTTCATCCCTTGCCACAAAACGGATGATGCCTCGAAGGTGGCTGATTTGTATTTCAAGGAGATTGTACGCTTGCATGGTGTGCCTAAAACAATTGTGAGTGATCGAGACACCAAGTTCATGAGTTATTTCTGGAAGACTTTATGGAAGATGCTTGGTACGAAGCTTTATTTTAGCACCTCTCATCATCCACAAACTGATGGGCAAACGGAGGTGACAAATCACACACTTGGAGCCTTGCTTCAAGGGTTGGTGAGCAAAAGCACTAAAGATTGGGATGTCAAGTTGTCTCATGCTGAGTTTGCATACAATCGATCTCCTACATATGCAACTCGACATTCCCCGTTTGAAGTGGTATATGGCATCAATCCACGCTTGCCTATTGATCTCATTCCTTTGCCAAAGGGTGATTATGTGCATGGAGATGCTCAAGCAAAGGCGCAAGCCATGTTGAAGTTGCACGCCCAAGTTCGCGCAAGGATCGAGAAAGTGAATGAAACATACAAGATGTTAGCCAACAAGAACCGCAAGTTACATGAGTATAAGGTTGGTGACTTAGTATGGCTACACTTGCGTAAAGAAAGGTTTCCTAATATGCGGAAAAACAAGTTGATGCCTAGATCAGAAGGACCTTTCAAGATCATTGAGAAATATAATGACAATGCTTTCAAGTTGGAGCTACCGAAAGACTATGGTGTGAGTTCTACTTTCAACATTGGTGACTTAGCACCATACGTTTATGATGATGATGTGGCTCAATTGAGGACAATTGTTTTCGAAGAAGAGGAGTATGATCCAAGTATGGATGAGGATGTGTTAGCCTTAATGCATAGAAATGTTATTTTGGATGTGGAGTCAATTGAGGATATGCATGGACGATTCCTAGGATCATCATCACACTCACACGTACTAGTATGCATGGTGAAGCTTGAATATGACCAGCAACTAGGAGTGTAGTGTTTGATATGCCTTAGGAGTGTTATCCTAAGTGGAGTCGGTTTGTTAAGAGTTTGTTAGGTGTTTGATTTCTGTTAGGAGTCTAGGACTTAGGGACTTGTCCTAAGCCTATTAGGTTTATGTTTTATTCTTATAAGTAGTTTAAGATGTACGTTGTTTTTCAATTAATGAATTCAGTTTATGCTTTGTGCTTTCGAATGCTTTGAGTATTCATCTCTCTTGATTGCTGGTGGCTTTGCCTTTACGCGTCAAAACCCTTAGATTGTTTCTTGTGGTGGCTTAGCCTTTATCATTAAACGTCTAAGAACTATCCATTGTTACTTGTTCGAGTTTTTGTGAGATTGAAACTTCCGCACGTTATATCTGTCACTTAGTAGCAGATTCGGTTTTTAGAAAACCAATGGAAAAATGGGAGGGAAAAAAAAACAAAAAAAATTGATCCGGTCTTTTATAGAACCGGATCAGATTACATAATCTGATGCGGTTTTTTATAATCTGATCCGGTTCGTAGGACCGAATCAGATTTTTTCTTTTTTTCCCAGCAAAACAGCCCGTGTTTTTCTTCCCTCCTTAATTCACCCATTTCAATTCCCTCCTCCCAATTTCAATTCATCCCTCCTTCAATTCAGCGACATAGTGACGCACCACCACACCTCACCGCCGCCACCACCAGAAGCTTCCACCACACCTCACCGCCGCCACAATATCACGTACTGCTACCCTAAGCTTGCGCACATATCCACCTCGACTCCTCTGCGAAAAATCGCACCTCCACCTCGAGTCCTCTGCGATTTTTGGCGCACCTCCACCTTCCTCCTCCTAAACAACTACATTCGTCCTCTACCCCACCCTAAACAACTACATTCCTCCTCCACCTCTTCCTAGGTAACTAAAAGTTCATAACTTTTATTTTAATCTCATATTGAAACTTCAAGTTTATATAATTCATTGTAGTTTTATGAATAATTGTTAGTGAAATTAGGTTGTATAATAGTTAAAGGGTGGTTCAAAGTTGATTGATTTGAGTTAATTTGATTTTAGTTTAAGTAGTTAGTGTGATTTTTAGGTTCAAAAACTAGGGTTTTGGTGGGGTTGTTGTTGTGGTTGTTGTAGTGGTTGTTGTGTTGTTGTTGTACTTAATTAGTTTAGTTTTGTTTTGTTTAGTTTAGTTTTGTTTTGTTTAGTTTGGTTTAGTTTAGTTTTGTTTTGTTTTGTTTGATTTGCTAATTTATACTAATGTTAACTTTAACTTTGTTGTTGATTGAAGCTAGCTAGTGACGGAGTGTTGCGTTCGATTTTCCTATTTACAACCTTGATATTGGTATGTTATCATTCATATTTAACTTTCTTGCTTTCACATATAGTAAATTGGTTTATACGTGAAAAAATGTATATATTTTTCGTTGAATTGAGATTAGATGTAAAATGTTTTGTTGTTTAAAAACCTATGTATGCATCATCATATCATATGCCTAGATACCCGTTCGAGACTTACTCATTAGGAGTAAGTCTTGAATAGTCCCCGGTTTGGGACTGTTCTTAGATGTTTAATCTCACTTAGGTGGTGAATGTATGTCTTAAGTTCGATTCTAGAGGAAAATCTTAGCTCGTCGTTTCCCTACTTTTGTTCTCTGGGTACATATGTAGATATAAATAAATTTTATATCTACATCGTGTACTTGGAGAACTGTAGGGAAATGCTGCCGGATTTTCCGTAGAATTGAAAAGAAGGCATACATTCACTAGTGAGATTAGACATCTAAGGATGGGTTAGGTTGGAGTGATAAGGACCCTTGGAAAGCATGCCTAATTTCATTAAATATATATGGTTCATAAACTCTAATCATGTAATGAAGTTCGTCATTGACATAAGGTACTTGTTGGTTGTGTTTAATTAGAGGTCTGATTGAAATGAATCGTGCATGGATGTACGGTAGTCGCGACACGTGTGAATTCGTGGATGGGGTCTATGAATTTTGTGATGCTGCATTAAGTCATCAGGCTACAACGAGAACCTAGGGGTTTTATTGTCCTTGTGTTGATTGTAGTAATGTGGGCATGGTTAGTAGCATTGGGTCGCTTAAGGAGCATATCTTTCGTCGCGGGTTTAGGCAAGACTACCATGTATGGGTTTGGCACGGTGAGGATGGTATATATGATGGTGGGAATGCCATTGTTAACGATGTGCGTGAAGGAGGTGAGTTTGATGTCATTGAGAATGACAAAAACATCGAGGACGAATATGAGGATCATGAAGTAGAGGATGATGATGATGAAGGGGACTATATAGAGGAGATGATGGAGGGGGTGGATGATTATGCTGGCAAACGGCCTCGTGTTTTTGAGTGCATGACCGAGGCATCTCGGAAACCGTTGTATCCCGGTTGTACGAGGTACACGAAGTTGACGGCCGTGATAACACTCTTTAATATCAAGACGAAAGCCGGTATAAGTGACTCTTGTTTCACTTCCTTGTTGCAAGCCTTTGGTGATATGTTGCCGGACGACCATGAACTACCCAAGTCGAACTACTATGCTAAGAAACTGATGTGTCCCTTCGGTTTAGAGTACCAGAGGATACATGCTTGTCCAAACGATTGTGTGCTATATCGAAATGAATATGAAAATATGGATGAGTGTCCTCAATGTGGGAAGTCGCGTTACAGGCGCGCAGGGGTTAGTGATAATAAAGGGCCTCCAGCAAAGGTGATGTGGTATCTTCCGATTATACCACGATTCAAGCGCATGTTTTCAATTAAAAAAGATGCTAAGAACTTGAGGTGGCATGCAGAACAAAGGAAGAAGGACGGTTTTATCAAACATCCGGTTGATTCTCCTGAGTGGAAAGGTATCGATCGGGTGCATAAGCCCTTTGGTGCCGAGGCCTGAAATTTGAGGCTTGGCCTATGCACGGATGGGATGAACCCATTTGGCACTCTTAGTTCTCAACATAGTACATGGCCGGTTCTTCTAGTTATATACAACTTGCCTCCTTGGTTGTGCATGAAACGCAAGTACATCATGTTGTCGATTCTTATTTCAGGGCCAAAACAGCCTGGAAATGACATAGATGTCTACCTCCAGCCACTTGTTGATGATTTGAGAAAAATGTGGGATGAAGGGGTTTATGTGTATGACGCACATGCTGATGAGGTATTCACATTGTGTGCCATGCTTTTATTCACTCTTAATGACTATCCTGCTTATGGGAACTTATCCGAGTACAACAAAGGGAAGAAAGCATGCCCGATTTGCCTGGACGACACAGCATCTAAATACATTAGTACTTGTCACAAAGATGTTTATATGCGCACCCGAAGGTTCCTTCGACGCGATCATCCTAATCGTAATAAGAAGAAGGCATTCGATGGAACAGTTGAGGAAGGGGTTGCTCGTAGACCATTGACTGGTATTGAGGTTTATGATCAAGTCAAGGATATTGAAACGATATTCGGCAAAGGAGCGAGTGTTGGTGATAAGGGACTTTGGAAAAAGGAGTCTATTCTGTGGAAACTTCCATATTGGAGAGATCTAGAGGTTAGACATTGTCTCGACGTCATGCACATAGAGAAAAATGTATGTGACGCCATTCTGGGGACACTTATGAATATTCCACATAAGACAAAGGATAGCAAAGGGGTGCGACTGTATCTCAAAAGTGAGGGACTTCGACCAGAGCTATGGGCTCAAAAGAGGGACACTAAGAAAAGAAAGAAAAAAGAAAAAGTGCCTAGTAAAGGAAAAGAAAAGGGAAAAGAAAAGGGAAAAGAAGACGGGTCGCCTGCAGGAATTGAAGGAAAAGGAAAGAAAACGGTGAAGGATGATGATAGGAACTATTTGCCTCCGGCTTGCTACACTCTATCTAGAGCTAAGAAGCGACTTTTTTGCGAGTCTTTGTACGGCATTAAGGTTCCATCAGGGTACTCATCGAACATGAAAAGATTTGTTACCTTAGACGGTGAGTTGAAATTATCGAGTATGAAGTCTCACGATTGTCATGTAATGATGCAAGTATTCATACCGATTACAATTCGAGGGATATTGCCGAAACACGTGAGACACACCATAACAGAGCTATGTTTGTTTTTCAATACTATATGTAGCAAAAAGTTACAACCGTCAAAGCTTGATGCTCTCCAGGCTCGTGTGATAGAGTCTTTGTGCAAGTTTGAGATGTATTTCCCACCTGCTTTCTTCGACATTATGGTCCATTTGGTTGTACATCTAGTTCGAGAAATTAAGCTATGTGGTCCGGTGTTTTTGAGGTGGTGCTATCCCTTTGAGAGACATATGGGCTCTTTGAAAGATAAGGTAAGGAATCCTGCTCAACCAGAAGGAAGTATAATTCAGGGGATTGTGAGTGAAGAGGTCAGTAATTTTGTGGCTGAGTTCTTACCTAATGTTGATCCTATTGGAGTTCCTACATCTCGACACGAGGGCAGACTCGAGGGTAAAGGTACACTTGGCTCCAAAATGATCGTACCTCCTGTTGAAAGGCGCATACAAGCACACTTATTTGTATTGCAGCATATGGTACAGGTCCATCCTTACTTGGATGAGCATATGGAGGAGTTACGCGATCAGAATCCAGGTAAAGGGACTAGAGCATTGATGCAGTTGCATAATAAGACGTTTATTGATTGGTTCCATAACCGATTAATGCGTGAAGTAGATTCCAATGTTTCTGAAACTCTGAAGTGGCTAGCATTTGGTCCCCGAGAAGCTGTGCACTCCTATGAGGATTATGATGTTAACGGATTTACATTTTGGACAGATCGTCAAGATCAAAAGTCGAGATCTCTGCATAATAGTGGCGTTTCAAGAGAGCCATCATCTACACAGTATGCAAGTGCCAAAGACAAGTCTCCTATTGATGCTAAATTGTTATACTATGGGCGGGTTCAAGATATATGGGAGCTTGACTACTCTGGTTTCACAGTCTGCTTATTTCGATGCAAGTGGGTTGATTATAACCGGCGCTACATAAGAAAAGATGACCCTTGTGGATTTACTCCTGTAGACTTGGGTCGGTTGCGTTATAGTGAAGAGCCATTCGTGCTTGCATCACAAGTTAAGCAAGTATTCTACATAACTGACCCTTCTGATAAAAAGTGGTCAATTGTTGTCCCTGGAAAAAGAAGTATACTTGGAGTTGGTGATGTTGAGGATGAGGAGGAGTATGATGCGTTTGAAGACACCCCGCCTTTCACCATTCCCAAGTCCGATGTCACTGATGTCGAGTTAGCGACAAATTACATGCGTGCAGATCACGGGGAAGGGATAATGGTTGAAACTTCATAGGAAGGTGGCAAAAGTAAACAATAGGCTCGACTTCTCAACTTCAAATTCCGGCTTTCGGCTTTTCAAGGTCATTTGACTGAATTTCTCACTTTTTGTCGTTTGTAATGTCATGAATAGTTTAATTTGGTATGTATATATGTATTACAATCAAGTAAACTCGCTTCACATGTTTTGAAACCCATTTTGGGTAAGTGTGTCATTTTGGGCCGATTTCGACTTTTCGAGCTCAATTTCTTTAATTTATCGCTTTTAGCCTCATTTTAGGTCATGTATAGCTCTAATTGGTATGTATATATGTATTACAATCAACTAAACTCGCATCACATGTTTTGAAACCCATTTTGGGTAAGTGAATGTCATTTCGGGCCGATTTCGGCTTTTCGAGCTCAATTTCTTTAATTTATCGCTTTTAGCCTCATTTTAGGTCATGTATAGCTCTAATTGCTATGTATATATGTATTACAATCAACTAAACTCGCTTCACATGTTTTGAAACCCATTTTGGGTAAGTGAATGTCATTTCGGGCCGATTTCGGCTTTTCGAGCTCAATTTCTTTAATTTATCGCTTTTAGCCTCATTTTAGGTCATGTATAGTTCTTATTGGTATATATATATGTATTACAATCAACTAAACTCGCTTCACATGTTTTGCAACCCATTTTGGGTAAGTGAATGTCATTTCGGGCCGATTTCGGCTTTTCGAGCTCAATTTCTTTAATTTATAGCTTTTAGCCTCATTTTAGGTTATGTATAGCTCTAATTGGTATGTATATATGTATTACAATCAACTAAACTCGCTTCACATGTTTTGAAACCCATTTTGGGTAAGTGAAGGCTATTTCGGGTCGGTTTTTGCTTTTCATGTTCAATGTACTTAGTTTCTCGCATTTAGCCACAGGTTAGGACATATATAGCTCTAATAACAGCATATACAACCATTAGAGTTAACTGAATCCATTGACATGCTTTCAAACCCATTTTGGGTAGATGAAACCGGTTTTGGGTAAATGAAGGCCATTTCGGGCCGATTTTGCTTTTCATGTTCAATGTACTTAGTTTCTCGCATTTAGCGACATGTTAGGACATATATAGTTGTAATAACAACATATACAACCATTAGAACCAAGAAAAATCACTTCTTATGCTTTGAAACCCATTTTGGGTAAATGAAGGCTATTTCGGGTTGGTTTTTGCTTTTCATGTTCAATGTACTTAGTTTCTTGCATTTAGCCACATGTTAGGACATATATAGCTCTAATAACAACATGTTTTCATTGATATATATCTATATGGGAATTAACTATTTGTTGGTTTCTTGTTTCTATAGAATTTGTTCCATATTACTCCTAATGACGCCAAAAAGGCATTGTTCCTATCCGCGGTGGCTGAAAGATTTAGAGCTTTCAAAAGCAAACTAGTTAGTGGGTGGATCACGAAACGGAGAAAGAGGAATGAAAAGAAGAATGTAATTAAAGAGGAGGAAAATTGTAAAATCAAAGCAAATTAAGACAGTAAAAACAGAAAATGACGGGGGAGAGGAAGAGCCCAAAATACTACGCCGGAGATGGTGGTAAGTAATGTGCTATTTATCGCATATTCGACTTTGTATATTTACTTTTAATACAATTAGATGTGTTTTCAAACTAACCATGTGATTTTATAGGCTAAGCGTGAGAAACATGCACACAGTTCAAAACAGAGGAACCACTACCATCATATGGGTTCCTACACTTATGCGAGGGCGAGACAGGTGTGGATTGACGATAAATTTTACCCTTCTATCGATGCATAAACAACGACATCTTCTACCTCCAACACCGCATCTGTCAAAGTTGACCGTGTCGCTGATTGGTGGTGCTCCATGCATAGGCGTGATTCAAACAATAAAATGACCATTTCAGATCTGGGGACCTTGAAGATAGCAAATGCCGTTGTAAGTAATTGAATTCACATGTTTTTCCCCCGCTTGCTGCCGAACCCCCGTCCCCTTCTTTGCCGAACCTCCCGTCCCCTTGTCGCCTCCTGCGCGGACCCCCCCACCCCGCTACCTCGGCCCACCCCCCTCGGACCCCCTCCCCTACCGGCCCCCCTTCCCCCTGCCGCCTCCCTGCCGGCCCCCGTCGCCCCCACCCCCTCGGACCCCCCCTTCCCCCTCTTGCCCCCCCCCCCTGCCCCCCTCCCCCTGCGCCCCCCCCTTCCCCCTCGCCCCCCCTCCCCTGCCCCCTCCCCCTGCAGCCCCCCCTTCCCCCTACGCCCCCTCCCCCGCTCCCCCCTCCCCCTGCGGACCCCTCCTTCCCCCCAACCGCCCCTCCCCCTGCTGCCCCTCTCCCCGAGAGCACCTTCCCCCCTGCTACCCCCTGCGGACCCTCCCTTCCCCCCGCTACCCCCACCCCCTCGGACCCACTCCCCCGTTGCCCCCTCCCCCTGCAGACCCCCTCCTTCCCCCCCATTGCCCCCCTCCCCTCGCCCCCCCCCAGCCGGAGCACCACCTTCCCCCCTGCCCCCCCCGGGACCCTCCCTTCCCCCATGCCTGCCCCACCCCCCTCGGACCCCCTCCCCCTGCCCCCCCCCCCCGCTGCCCCCCCCCCCTTGCCTCCCTCCCCCTCGGACCCCCTCCCCTTGCCCCCCTCCCCTGTTGGCCCCCTCCCCTCTTGCTCCCCCCGGAGACCCCCCCCCCTTCCCCCCTGCTGCCCCCTCCCCTCCAGGACCCCCCCTTCCCCCTACGGCCCCCTCCCGACCCCCCTTCCCCCTCTTGCCCCCTCCCCTGGACCCCCCCTTCCCCCCTCGCGCCCCCCCCCCCTGCGGACCCCCCCTTCCCCCTACTGCCCCCCTCCCCCTGCGGACCCCCCCTTCCCCCCCTTGCCCCTCCTCCCCTGCTGCCCCCCTCCCCCTGCGGACCCCCTTCCCCCGCTGCTCCCCCTCCCCTGCGCCCCCTCCCCCCCTTTACCTCGCCGCCCCCTGCAGACCCCCCCCCTTCCCTTGCCTGCCCCTTCTCCCCTTGCTGCTGCCACATCCCCGCACAATCCCCCCATTGCACAACCCCCTTGTTAATTTGTAATTTTTTATACATACACTTGTAGTTCTATAATCTATGTAGATGGGGATCAAGCAAAAAGAGGTTAGCGGCGAGTTCACTCCCGAAGGCAACAAAGATGCTCTTTACGAGACTTTTGGAAAGGACCACAATGGACGTTTGAGGGGTTTTGGTGGTATTCGTCTCGGTGTGAAAAATGCCTATGCTAAAGATTCCTCCGTGGGTAGAAGATCACGCTCTAACGAATCTATGTCACAAGTTATGCGGGAGAAGCTTACGGAGGAAATTACAGAGAAAGTGACGGCTAAAATCACGGAAAGTTTCAACGCGGTCCTTTCACAGTTTGGTATACCGGCGATACGTCCATTGGATCGTCCTTTGGAGGACAAAGCTAGCCATCCTAACACACAAAAATCAGCACCATGTATACTTGAGTTAGAGGTAACTACTATCCTTCTTATAATTTTTAAAACTAAGTAATATAAACTAACCTCAATCCATTTACTTTTGGAAGGAAGAAACGCCTTGCCAGCTTTTACTAGATGTAAAAGATGAGGGTTTGATTGTGGTGGCTGAAGGAAATGCACAACCACGAAGTGAACGACCAATAGTCCATCACGAGTGTGTGGACAATGAGCACTTGGCGGTTAGTGTAGTCACCATCACTCCTGGTTACGAAGACTCCTCTTCCGTTGCCTAAACCGTCAGTTGATATAAATGTCTTGATGGACGCTCGTGGTGGTTATGTGTTGTGGCCATCGGCATGGGTGAAGTTTTCAGACGAGGTAAAATGAGAAACTAAAATCCATATTCATTTTGATTTATTTCATACCTATTAAATATAAACTAACTAAGTTGAATGTTTTTCCCTTTGAATTAATAGGTTTTGGAGAGAATAAGCAAGCCCAAGGAAAGCAAGGCGGACTACCCTCCTCTAGAAAAGGCGAAGGAGAAGGAGGGTACAAGCAGGCCAAAGAAGGCCATTTCGGGTAAAGGAACGCAAGACTCCAAAGGTTTAAGTTGCGAACAAAACCCGTCTACAGATACTTGGATTGAGAAACCAACGCTTCAGTGTCTCACTAAGTCATGCTTATGGCTACATGCAAATGTGCGTGATATGCCGGATGATACACCTGTGGAGATGAAGTTGGGTACCACGGAATTCAACTACCACGAGGAAACATCGACATGGGTGTCTAAGGTTGATGTGAAGGAGTTCCTTTGCGGAGAGATGTTGAATGTTTCCTTGATTCAAACCTTCATCAGGTATAATAGTTGTACTTATGAAATATATGAACTTCCTTTGCAATATCTAATAATATATCTATGTTATGTACTTGGTTGTGCTTTGAAGATTACTCCAAGATGATCCTCGTGGACGTGATCAGTTTGGGTGGTTATGTCCAAATTTTGTCCGAGCTGACAATTGTTTGCAAAACACAAGTGAGGTTAAGGAGTATATTTGGCTATGTCTCAAAACAGCTAAACGTGCACAACATAAGTTCATATTTGCCCCTTGTTTTGAAGAGTATAGTTCTTAACCTTGTATCCATTTTTGTCACTTTATTATTATACAATACATGTACTCACATGATTGCTTCCTAACTTTTTTGGGATTTTAGTCTCCATTTGTCGCTCCTTGTGATTTGTCCTTCAAACAACACAGTATATCAGTTTGATTCTGCAGCTCAAGATCCACCACGATCCTTACTCCTCAATCATGCATAAATAGGTATGTTTGTTACTTAAAATGCTTATTAGCATAACATGTTTCACTAATTTCATCCTTTGCCCACTTCTCACATGAAATTAACATAACTACAGTTGTATGAAGAAAGTTGAGAGAACAGGACAAGTTCCTAAGTGGAAAGCAATGAAGGTAATAGATATTACTTAAGCTAATTCTTTCTTTTATAAAAAAACAAACATGTACGTTTCTTGCATGATTTTTTTTATGTAATTTTATAATTAGTGTGCTCAACAACCCGTGGGAACCGAGTGTGGCTACTATGTGTTGAGGTTCATGTTCGATATATTTTCAAGTTGCAAGGAAGCCGGGGATCTTGAGAAGGTATTATACATAAATAATAAGTAGCTCAATATACGGTCGATTTTGGCCTCGTAAGCTCAATTTTTTTAACTTTCCCGCATTTAGCCACATTTTAGGTCATATATACTTATAACAAGTACATATAGAACTATTAGAGTCAAGTAAACTACATTCACATCACTTAAGACCCAAATTGGGTAAATGAATGCCATTCGTAGCCGATTTTGGCCTTTTAAGCTCATTGTACTTATTCTCATACTTTTAGCCACATGTTAGGACATGTATAATTCTAATAACAACATGTATAACCATTAGAGTCAAGTAAATCCATCCACATCCTTTGAAACCCATTTTGGGAATGAAGGCCATTTCTGGCCTATTTTGGCCTTTCAAGGTCATTGTACTTATTTTCTTACATTTAGCCACTTGTTAGGACATGTATAGCTCTAATAACAACATATACAACTATTAGAGTCAAGTAAAATCCATTCACATGCTTTGAAACCCATTTTGGGTAAATGAAGGCCATTTCGGGCCTATTTTGGCCTTTCAAGCTCATTGTACTTATTTTCTTACATTTAGCCACATGTTAGGACATATATAGTTCTAATAGCAACATATATAACCATTAGAGTCAAGCAACATCATTTTTCATGCTTCGAAATCCAATTTGGGTAAATGAATGCCATTTCGGGACGATTTTGGCCTTTTAAGCTCATTGTGCTTATTTCCTTACATTTAGCCACATGTTAGGACATGTATAGTTCTAATAACAGCATATAAAACCATTAGAGTCAAGTAAAATCCATTCACATGCTTTGAAACCCATTTTGGGTAAATGAAGACCATTTTGAGCCTATTTTGGCCTTTCAAGCTCATTGTACTTATTTTCTTACATTTAGCCACATGTTAGGACTTATATAGTTATAATAGCAACATATATAACCATTAGAGTCAAGCAAAATCATTTTTCATGCTTTGAAACCTAATTTGGGTAAATGAATGCCAAGTATGGGACGATTTTGGCCTTTTAAGCTAAAGTTACTTATTTTCTTACATGTAGCCACATGTTAGGACATGTATAGTTCTAATAACAACATTTATAACCATTAGATTCAAGTAAATTCCACTCATATGCTTTTGAAACCCTTTTTGGGTAAATGAATGTCATTTTGGCCCGATTTTGGCCTTCTTAGCTCAACTTTCCTTAATCTCCCGCACTTACTCTCATTTTAAGCTCATATATAGTTCTAATAAGTATATATGTAAGTATTAAAGTCAACTAAAGTCCAATCACATGCTGTGAAACCCATTATGGGTAAATGATTGTCATTTTTGCCGAATTTTACATTTTAAGCTCGATTTCCTTAATTTCTTACATTATATTATTTCCTCAATCTCTTTAGAGTCAACTAAAGTCATATATGTGTGTTTCCTTATGTTTGTTTTATAAGGTATTCCTCGATGGCAAACCAAGGGATGGTTGTTTCACCACGGCCGAGATAGACGAGGTTCGGGATTTGCTAGCACGCTACCTTACCGACTTTTGCATGTGAAGATGATGTCGCGGCTTTGAGTTTTTATGTTCTTATTATGTTACTAGCTACTTATATAGGTCCAAATATTTATTTTTGATTTTAGTACTTATTTCAACTTTATTTGTAGTACATTAATTCTCAAAATATTATATATATATAATATCATTTTGACTTGTATACGACGCGTCCGTGATACTTTTTTCCAATTATAACAGGTTTAAATATAAGCTTCATATAAATATAATAATATATATATATATAAATATTATATATATATATAAATATATATATAATATTTAAATATATATATAACAATCTGATCCGGTTTTCCTTAATAACCGGATCAGATTGTGTGCTTTGCATACACCAAATTGGCGCCAAGTACATTTTCTGATTCGATTTTCCTAAAAAACCGGATAAGAAAATCATTTACTGATCCGGTTTAGGACCGGATCAGTAAATAATTGATATCGGCTACGAGCCCACCTGATGCGGCCCAAAACCACAGCAGTAAGCCCGATTTTGACCGCATCAGATGGGCTTTTTTCCACTAGTGTTACTTTAGTATTTGGTTCAACCTAGATCAAATACATCAACTTCGATTCTTTAGCAATAGTACCAATCTGAATTTCCCATTATAAACCATAGGAGAACTAACGTATATCTACATGAAGCTCACTAACTAGTCCATAGCACTTAATTTTACAAATTATATCCAACTCAACCTCAAGTTCTAACGTGGAGATTTAATACAACCACACTTTCAAGGATTTTATCAACTTAAGAAACCTACACCATTCATTTTCATAACACTGATTTGGGCTTAAAACTTAGAAAAGTTTCAATCTTTAACTCTCCAAAATTCCTTATCAAAAGCTCATTCATTTTGTTTCCCACAACCCCATAACAAGATTAAAAACTAAATTCATCACTAAAATCAAAAGATAAACCCACTCAAACTTGAAATTAAACGAGAGAGTTGAAAATTTATCTTACACCTCCACGAAGAAAAAGTTCATCGAAGCAATGAAGATACAACCTCAACTATTTGAGGCAACACCAACGCCTGAAGGAAGGCGACGCGCCGACAGAACATAAGGCCGGAGATGGGGTCGACTCACGGCGGCAGCAAAGCAGAGGACAGACAAAAGAAGGCCAACATCGCCGAGTTTGGTGGCAGCACCAATACAGAACGAAAAAAAATAACAAAATAGGAGGAGGAATAAAGAAAGTTGGTTGTAGCTTTACAGCGGTGGCACAAACGAACCCCGGTGGCCGGAAAATTCAAGATGGTGTAGTGAAGAGGTGAGCCATAAGAGAGAAATGTGTGGGTTCTTCACTGAGTTGGAATGAATGTCCAAATAAGGAGGTTTGTGATATAAATAGTTCATTGATTTTCTTGAGAACTCTAGATGGTTCTTGGATTTTTTTTTTCTTTTTTTTTCTTTTCAAACAAAGGGCAAAATTGTCTTTTAACTTTAATAGCATAAAATTACATTTTCTTCAAAACATTAATACATGTAAATACTTGATCTGCATTAATAATACATCCATGTTTTTTCTAAACATGTTTAAGGTAATCAAGCAAATAAAATATATTTAGCCCTTAATTAAACCTGCTTAAAATATTTGGGCTATTACAAATGTAATGGTTTTAAGTGAGTTAGAATAAGTAGGTTCTAAATCACCTATAATTCCAATAGTTTTCTCTAAATCAATGCAAGACTTAAGCTCTTCCTGGTGTGACTCTTTTACTTTCTTAATGCATCTATTCTCGTCATCCATAAGAGAAGTTGTTTCCCTAGAATGGGGTGAATTGTCATCATCATAGAGTGTCATCAAAGCTCAAAACTGGAGTATCTAATATCTCAATGTCATTTTGTTGAATATCTCCATAATTAATTAACCTCTCTTGCTCAATAGGTAGGTTAAGCTCAAAATCATTCACCTTATAGATCTTTTTTACCTCAAAATCATGAAACACAACTAAGCTAGGATCTCGTCCAATTTGAAAAAGTGATGCACGGTTATAACACTCCTCGTCATGTTCCTCTAAATTAGCTTCATCACGGGCAGAGAATGTTTGAAGTTTAGAAAATTATTCTAGTTCTCCTAATTCATCTATATAATATGGTGAATATGGGAGACAAGGTTCACTAGATATTTCATTAGAGGACTCTCCCAAAAAGCTTCTTCCATCAATTACACCTTGCATTCTATTACTAATCTCCTTTGTTTTCTTAGTAAGATCCTCAATAGCAGATAACACCATCTTAAGATCATTACTAGAACTTGAAATTAGAGCATCAGCTTGATCAGCTACAGGCTTTGATTGAATAGTAGTAGAAAATTCTGAGAAATCTTGATCACTAAAGAGGAAAGTATTTTTATAATGTGAATCTAAGAGGTCAGTTTGAGAGCATGAATTATTAAATTTGTTTGAACTCCAATGTATAGAAGGGTATGAATGTAGGTTATTTGCATGAGCTTCATTGAAAGAAAAAGTCTTAGAGGTTGGTCAAGCACATAAAGGCTGAGAATATATATTATAATGCATAGCCGACTCCCACTCATAAGTCTCCTGTACAAACCAATCAAAGAAACTCCAGGCTTCATCCACAATTTGAGACAAAAAACTCCCATCAAAATAAGACTCTATTGTGCCTCTAATCTCATTAGTAAGACCCTCGTAAACTATTTGGCATACTTCCCATTTTTCTAATCGATGGTTTCCGAACTGAGCAAGAAAATCTTTGAGTCTCTCAATGTACCTCCAAAACACTTCTCCCTCATATTGCGGAAAATAAACTCTCGACATATAAAAAAAAAATATAATAAAAAGATCAGCCTAATAAAACTAGAAGGATATAAATAATAATAATAGAATGGGACAATTAGGCTACTAGAGAATCTAGTGTTAAAAAAATAAAAGCATAAAACAAAACACATACTAAATAAAAGGAAAAAATAATAAAGAAAAATATATGCTAAGATCTAAAGTAGCAGACAATTAAACAATATTAATCTAAACACCGTTCCCCGGCAATGGCACCAAAAAATTGATAGCGATTTTAAACAAGTTATAAAACCCTATTCTTGCAAGTGTACAAGATTCAGTAGTAAGTGATAATTAATAGGGTATCGTATCCACAGGGAATAGTTGATTAAAATTAACTCTAATGTCTACTAATTTAATCCTAAATATAATGGTTTTATTGTAAACTAATTAAACTAATATGAAATAATAATTAACTAAATAAACTTAGCAATAAAAAGTGAGTCGGATAACAGACAATAATACGGAATCTAAGACAGTCGAATCCACCACTAATAATATGACTAATATATTAATTGGAATGAGAATTAATAGGTTTATCAAATATCCTAAACTACAAGTCAGGATTAACTCATAAAGAAATATTATTGCAATCAGATAAGTGACATAAACCATCTAGCTAAAGCATGGACCATTCAATCATTCAATCACAAACCAATATATAACATTGCATAACATCACACCTTGGACTACAAGAACAAAGTGTGTAAACCAAATACCCAAACAAGTCAATAATTCGTTCTACAGGAAGTATTACCGACCTAATTTGTAAAACAATAATCTCACAATAACAGCCTAAAGTTATGCAATCATAAAACAAATTATAATTCCAAACCGTTAAACAATTAAATCATACTAATAGGGTTTCATCTAAGTCCTAGAAAAACGAAATTAACTACTCATAATTGAAGAGAACATCATCCAATTATAAGCAACCATGGTCGAAAAACAGATCGCAAGCTTCGTGTCATTGCTGCGTGTTCGTCTTCCGTACTGCTGCTTCCTCCCTCTCTCGTGCTGCTGCTATCTTCTATTTATTTCCTGACGCCTCATTACTTCTCTCGTTATGCGTGTGATACCTCCTGTAATACTCCATATTTTTGGGAGTTACTTAGCTATAAATAAGAAAATATAAAGAATAAAGTTGAAAGTACTTTTATAATTATATTATAATTCGGTTTTGTTTTGTTTTCCAAATAAATAAAATAAGAAATAAGAATTTGATTTGGAAAACAAGTCCTATTAAACATAGGTTTCATATGGTATAAAATAAAGAAGAGAAACAAAACCCTATTCACTACTTTAATCAGCCGTTTTTTTTTTACCCCGAGGATTTTGGCTATGTTTAGTTCACCTGAAATTTTTCGATCTCGAACTTTATCGATCTCGATCTCGATCCGATCGAACCGATCCGATCTGATCTGAACTTATCTTTTAAAAAACATATTATTACTAATATTATTATTACTTTGTATTTCATTACTAGTATTACTATTACTATCATTTTATTACTATGCACAACTTTCAATAATAATAATAATAATAATAATAATAATAATAATAATAATAATAATAATAATAATAATAATAATAATATAATAATGATAATAATAATACTAATTTTATAATATTAATAATATAAATAATATTATAATAATAATAACAATAATAACAATAATAATAATAATAATTATTATTATTATTATTATTATTATTATTATTATTATTATTATTATTATTATTATTATTATTATGTTTATTATTATTATTATTATTATTATTATTATTATTATTATTATTATTATTATAGCATAATTATTTTTTTTTTTTTGAAAAAGAGCACATTAGTATATGAACACACAATTAAAAATAAAAGACTAAGGACTCTTGGGTCCAATGGTATGGCTTCTTACCTCCCACATGGGAGACCAAGGTTCAAATCTTGATGGAAGCATATATTTCAATATTGTTGTGGGTGGGGGAGGGGGGTTGGGGCTTGTTGGGTCTTTAGGTGAGTGACCCTGTGCGAGGGTAGCACAGAGAAAATTCATCTTACCACGGGATTCCCGAAAGGGGCCCAAAAAAATTAAAAATAAAAGAACACTCATGTTCAAGGTCCGTTAGTAATAAGAATTTAGGTAGTAATGAAAAGAACATACTTCCTCCGTTTCATAATAAGTGAAACATAGGGATTGGACACTAGATTTAATAAACATCACTTTCAAAAGCCAAAAAGTCATAAAATACCCTTTTCATTATCAAAAGGAGGAGAGAGAAAAGCAAACCACACAAGTTTGTGATGGGTACTCTTGTCATTTTGTCACTTTCTTTTTTCCATTTAAGGTATGTTTCACTTATTTTGAAACGTTCTAAAATAGTAAGTGTTTCATTTATTATGGAACGGAGAAGTATAATGATATTAAAAAAAGAATATATACTGAAAGAGCATACGAGATCTATTTAAAGAACACATTTTAAAAATAAAAGATAGATGTTATTTTTATATTGATGACATGTTTGGATTTAACTAACAACATGTTCTTTGTTATATCAATAAATTGTTCTTTTTATTATAAATAAACCTATAAATATATATAATCATATGATCTTGAACAAAATGGTTAAATATTCTTCTTATATCGTTGTCTTGTTCTATATAAACTTTGTATTTAAACATAAGTTAAAATCCTTTGTAGGGAGAATTTTGAACGTGATGACAACACTACCATTAGGTTATCCCATGCTACTCATGTTTTATATAAACTAGTAATATATAATTTATATTATTCTACCAAAATTATTTTAAAAAATAAACATCATATACTATTATCATGTTCGTTACATGTACAACATCAAAAAGAACATCACATATCAAATTTTTTAATTAGAATAAATATAAAAAAGAACACTTACAAATACCAAAAGAACATTCTTCTTCTTGAACACAAATAGCTTCAAATAGTGATATCAATGACATTTATAATAATAGCAACGACATTAATAATTATTACCAATATTAATAATTAATAAGTACAACAACGACAATAATAATAATCTTTTTGAACAAATGTACTAGTAAATAGTAATATTAATAGTAATAGTAATTGTATAAAGTAATATTATTATTAATAATAATAATAATAATAATAACAACAACAACAATAATAATAATTATTACAATAACAATAATAGCATTAGTAATACTAATAATCATAATAATCATGATGATGATAATAATAATAATTATAATAATAATAATAATAATAAGTTTTTAAATATAAGCATAATCTGAACTTATCTGATCTGATCTGATCTGATCTGAACTTATCTAATCTGATCTGAACTTATTTTTTCTGATCTGATCTGATCTGATCTGATCTGGTCTGATCTAAAATAAGCAAAAATAAGGTGAACTGAACATAGCCTTTCTCTCTCCTCCTTCTTTCTCCTCTCCTACGTTATTTTCTTTCTTCTCCTTCATCCTGCACTACTTTTCTCTCTCCTTCCCCTGCGTCTGAGGCTTCCACTCACCGGTGGTTCGTGTCTACCGGTGGTTCGTGACTGCTGCCCAGAGGAGGTCGAGCGTGGCTCGCTAGTGCTGCACGTCAGTCGCGGTTCGTGCGAGCGTTCGAGGTGCGAGGCGAGGTGTGTGAGGCGAGGTGTGCGAGTGTTGTAGGCGTGCGGTGGTGTGCGGTGTACGAGCGCCCGTGCGTGTCTTTGTTGTGTGCGGTGCTGAGCAAGGTCGAGGCTCGAGTGTGGTGTGCGGAGCGAGGTCGAGGCCTCGAGTGTGGCGTGCGAGGCTTCGTGACTCGCGTGGACGTTCAGACTCGCGAGGCTGCACGACGAATCGAGGCACGCGTGAGCTGGTGAAGTGTTGCCGGAGTGGTGCGGCGTCGCCGGTGGTTGTCGCCGGCGAGATTGGTCTGGTAACCTCTATAAAAAAAAAACTCTTTCTTTTCTACTTTAGTCAAATTGTAAATTCTGATTTTGTAATTCTTATTCAGATCATGGATTAAGTTGTATTGTAAATAAAGTATAGTAAAAGTTAACAAAAATCAGATTTACAATTATTTTATTAGTTCTTATGAAGATTTTATTTTACAATTCTGAATTTATTATAATACTTATATAAATGTTTAAGTTATGTGGTTGTAAACAAAGCATGTTATAAGTTAAAAGCAATCAGATTCTTGATTATTACTACTAGTTCTTAGGATGGTTTTATTCTTAACTCTGATTTATAATACTTGCATATACTAGTTTAGGTTTTCATGGTTATGAACTAGTATAAAATAAGTTAAAGGAAATCAGAGTTGCAAACACTTTATTATTTGTTCCTAAATATGTTAGTTTCGATAAAGTTTATGAAAAGAAAGTTTAAACAATAAGTTTGATTATTTTAATATTAAAAACACTAAGTTTTACATAGTTAGTTAGGCTGATTTTTATTTTAATAATATCAAGGACTTAGTACTGAAATACTTTTATTATTCGATTAGGTCCCAATTTCATAAGCGGAACGTTTTAAGTAGTCAGCGAAGATTCTCCGTTATAAGGTACGTACGCGTACCAGTTCAGTTGCAATTACTAGTATCATGTTAGGTTGTGATTTATTCTATTGGAACCTAGAACCATGATAGGAAACAATTGTGATTGTTGAGATTGTTTGGTAACATGATTGTGATTGGAAATCGATATGTAGCATGGTTATGCGAAATTCTATCGTATCATAAGCATGATTATTGGATTTGTATTCTTTGATCTATGGTGTAACAAGGATGTTACAAGAAGTAAAGATTTGAGTATTGTATCTAAGAAGGAATGTTAAATGATTACATGTCTAATGTGGTATGAATGGACTATACTAAGAAAGGATTTTGGCAATAAACTTGTAGTTGGACTCCCTACAAGTGATGAACAATGGGGGGAGTGTGGGACTTGTTCTACACTTCTACGCAGGCCTACTGTGACGACAGTAGTGTCCTTATAAATTTTGATAACTCAAGTAGGCGGAAGGTTCCGTACGATCTTGGGGGTATGCATACTAAGGTGATGGATGTGGAACGGAACGAAACCGTATTTACATTTCATCTAATAGACCAAGTTGTCTATTAAGGATTAAGTAGCCCGTATGATTCTAGAAAGATGACGGTGCCCATTCGATGCCAAATAAATTGTAAAAACGGAATTTAATATTTTTGTAGAATCATGTTTAAGAATTGTTATTATTATTCTAATTATGTTTAGTGTGTTATGTAACTGATTTTGTACGTACTCAGCATAGCTGATTGTTTGTTATTTATGTTGTTTGTTGACCTGTGATGAACCACTGATATTTCAATAGGGAGCAGATTAGGTATGCTGGTGATGATGCTGCATGAGTTCGGGCATACGGGGGATACTTTTGATTATAAACTTTTAAATTGTTTTGGTTGAACATCCTAGAGATTGTTTATGATTTACATAGTTAATGGTTTTAAATAATAGGGGTCAATAGTGATTCCCGAGTTGTAGTTTAAAGTTAGCATTTTATTTCCGCTGCAATGTACTTTTCTTAATAAGGAGTTGTTAACGTTTTGATTTTATTATGCCTTGCGTTTCACCGCGGCGGTAACACTCCCAAGGTCGATGCAACGTAGTTTAGACGTGTATGGATTTTGGGGGTGTTACACCTCCAGCCCAACCCAATGAGGATTTTATTTTCCTTTTTATCTTCCTCCCTCATATTGCCTCGTGTTTTAGCCCAACAAAACCATAGGGTTTTGTCCTCTTCTTCTTCTTTTTTCTTTTCTTTTTTTTCTTCTTTTCTTATTTCCTTCATTTGCTGCGTGGATTTGTTGTCTTCATGGCAGTGTTGGGCTTGGCCCATCTCCCATTTCCTGGACTCCATAAGTATAGAGTACCTATTAACATTAGATATATTATTACTAGTATAAAATATAACATAGGTCAAACTAATAAATAATCATATAAGAACAATTATTAGATAACCTATAAAAACCATTAAAACCCACAACTTATAGTTTATAATACTAATAAGGAGCTAGCAAGAGGGAATAAGAAGGTTATAATATATAATAATTCACACTTATCACTCCTCTTTCTCCCTTTTTAACGCCCCGACTCCTAATCATCATTATTAGATTAATTAATTAATCATTAGCAGCGGCAGACCTAACTTTGTCGGTGCGTTACTGCCGTACCTCCTGTCTGGAAGGCATAAGGCAACATAATTTCGTGAAACTTAAACATATCATAATGATTAATCTAGGAATATATAATTAACTTAATTAAACATAACTAAGGTTTCATAAGTTTAGCGTAAGTGAACTTATAATACATAATCGTCATAGCTGCATAATCTAAAGTTAATTTTTCCCCACTGCTACGCCTTCCTATCTTCAAAAGCATATCTAAAACAGAAAAACAAAAATGTCATGAGGCGGGGCTCAGTAACATACTACCCTAACATAGTAAAAGCATTTTAATTCATTTTAGTTGCAAATATGGAGAAGAGAATAAAGTCAAACCATTTCATAAACGTTTAACTTAATCGTATAGATTGTCATAAATCATTATCATTCTTCATCAACTTATTCATCATCAGATAATTTTCATTAGTTAATTGAGTACAACGGAAGGCAAAGCCACCGAGGACATAAGTCCCCCATCAAAAGGTGGCATATAATGTCATAGATTATCGTAACAGATGGCAAAGCCACCGAGGACATTCGTCCCCCATCAGAAGGTGGCATATAATGCCAATAGTAACAAAAGGCAGAGCCACCAAGGACATTGTCCCCCATCAGAAGGTGGCATATAATGCCATAATGCGGGTGCCATCGAGGACGTTGTCCCCCATCATAAGGTGGCGTTGCCGCCAGAAGGTACGTGCACGACCCGACATAACTTAATACTCTTTCTCTTAACTTTATCGTGTTTCGTTTCTTTTATGTATCATAATTACATTACATAATCGTAATCATAATCTTAAAACGTAATCGTAATCATTAAATGTAATCATAATCGTATTTTCGTAACATCAAAGTCGTCATACTTCATAGCATCAAATCATTTAATAAACATCGTTTATATAGACAAAAATTTCATATCCCGCACACCATATAGAACATAGCATAAACATTTCATAAAAGCATCATATGAAACATAGTTGGAAGGGGAGTGCGGGTGTTAGCAGTAGACGTCACCTAAATTCCTGCTAAACAACCTTGACGCCGGGGGAGGCTTGTAATATCCTTTATCCTTTTTAATCTAGTCAAGAATAGTGATATTAATATATGTTCTCATTATTTAACATTACACCTTAATATTAGTTAGAGGCTTATTACAGTCATAGGGTTCGTCATATTATCATAAAAGGTTTTCATGGTCATTGTTATCGCTCAAGTTTTTCTCATTTAAGTCATAAGAAGGTCCACTAATAATCATTATTATCTAAATCCTTATTAATTTATTAAGGTTACTCTTTAATCAACTAATAAGTGGAATAACTCCTTTATTTCCATTTTAAAATTATTGAACAGTTATACTTACAATTTATATCAATATATAACCATTCGATTTGATTATAAAAGGTATATTATTATAATTATTATATGGTCCATAGTTAATTATCAATTAATCATTTACCATTAATTAACTAAGTCTATTGCTAAGATGAAGTAAGTTAACATTATCATAATATCATTTCGTCATAATATACTAGTAAAGCAAGTTAATTAATTTATTACAAGTGAATATGACTATTAGTGAAGCAATAATATCATAGTTATAGCTTATACTCAAATTATATAATTAACTAAGATTATTAGAATCGCTTAAATTACAAATCCATAAATCATATATTAAGTTCCTAAGCGTATATTATTAAACCTAAACAATCATGTTAACATAACATTAACAAATGCCATAATTTAGTTTATATTAATAAGCTATAACTTAGATATTAGCAACATGAGTTATGTTATTAGCTCAACATAATGTATTAACCAACATAATAACAAATCAATTTCATCTTCTAGCCCAACATCCTAAGTTTAATTCACAAATCAGATTCACCTCTTGACTCCAACATTGGTTTTACTAGGATTTCCTAAGGCCCAAACTTAATATAACTAACAAAGGGGTGAGCTTTGGCTTAGATTTCTAAACTTAAAATTAAAACTCTTAAGAGAGAAATAAATAAAAGGAAGGTAGCTTTACCTCTGCTACTAAGAGCAGCGAAGTAACGCACGACAGGGGGGAAAGAGAGCAGAGCTCCGGCAGCGGCAGAGGGACAGCGACAGACGGCGTGGTACTGGTGGCGGCAGAAGATTCCGGCGCCGCGCATTAGCGCGAATCAGAGGGGAGGTGGGAGTCACGACAGGAGAGAGAAGGAGTGTACGAGAGGATTGCAGCTGGGTTGAGGGGAGCAAAGCTCCTGCAAAGGCTGCAAGCGCCAAACTGGTAAGACGGCAACACGGGGAGGCCGCGGCGTCGCCGACAACCTAGTGGTCCTCAAGCTTCGGTGCAGCAGCAAAGCAGAGCAGGGGAAGAAACGAAGGAGGAGAGAAGCAGACGCGCGGCGGGGCTGCGGTGCTGCGGTGCTGGTGCTGTGTTCCAGATGGTCGGAGGTGGGTCGCACCAAAAATGGTGGTGCTGTGCATGAGAGAAGAGAAATGGGAGATGAAGATTAGTCTGAATTTTCTTTGGTATCAATTAATCCCCAATTTCAATGGGTTTTATAGATGAACACAAAAGGAAGAAAATAGAGGTGGATAATGGTGATTGGGGGGCAAGAACTTCTGCATTGTGGACTTAGGAGAAAGGTAGGATTGGGTCGACAGTTTTGGGCAGAGGAAAAAGCTAGAGAATGTTGGTATGCTTGCCAATTGCCATAGAAGAGGAAGAAGAGAAATGGAAGAAGTCACTAAGTTGACTACTAGAGTAGAATTACTCTTTTTCCCTTTATTTTTTTGTAACAAAAATCAGAAAATTTCTCAATTTTCCACCAGACTTCACGTGGCCTTGTATTAGTATAATAGATGTTGATATTTTTTGTGCCTAATTTATTAAACAATAAAAACTAACCTATTTCTTTAATTCATGAAATCATAAAATTTCTTATTGTCACTTAAATTTCAACATTTGCAAGTTGGTAAATGTATGTTATTATCTTATTCAATCAATTTGTTATGTTTTGCTTAATTATTTAGTTAATTAGTGAAACAATAAAAATTATATTTTAACTACTCATTATAATTAATTTTCTAGTTAAACACGTTTACCTTTTTAGGATATTACACCCTTGCCTTGAACCACCACCACCACAAATTTTCCGGCCAAATTTTCCTTACTTCCTCTCTCTCCAAATTTTAGGGCATGCATTTTTTTAAAATACGAGGTGAGGCGTCTGTTTCAGACACCTAACTCTAGGTGGAGGTGTTTTGAATAAATGCCTCAAGAAAGGCGGAGGCGTTTAAAATTAACGCCTCACCACTGGAAAAAAGAGAACTTCCGGGGTAGTTGTGGTACTTACTGGTGGTGGTGATGGTTGTGGTGGCGATTCTAATGGTGGTGGTTGTGGTGGTGGCGTTTCTAATGGTGGTGGTTGGATGAAGGAAGGGGAATGGGAATTGGATGTGCTGGTTGTAAAGAAAAGGGGAAGGAAATTAAGGGGGAAAGCAAAGTATAAAACCATGTGTAATAATACGCATTTAGGGCTTTACTAAGGAATTTCAAGACGGCGAATAGTAAGACAATTTTGTCGTGCTGCTGATGAACGAAAACCTGATTTCTGGTTGCCCGAAATGGAACTCTTTCGAAGCACAACATTTCTGCTAGGCCTAATTTCATAATTATTTGTAGGCCTCCCTCTATTACTTTGAGAGCAACGAAAAATGTCGTCCTTCTCCATTGAGATATAGGCTGACACAGCTCGAGCAAATAAAGGGACCTTCTTACCTACTTTGTCCTTAGCTACCTCACACGTATGTTCACTGCGTTGTTTCTCATTTGGGAGTATATCTTCGTCCGTCCATTTCCTCTTCTTCACTATCTCTCTTGGTGGCAGCATCTTCATTGGAGCTTGGCTTGAGGGCTTCGAACACCATGTCCTCCATTGTTTCTACTTCAGTGATTGCCACAGAAGTCATTGATGAGAGCTTGTGGGTTTTCTCTCTCCTAGGGTTCCCAACTAACTTGAAAAAATCAAGTAAGAGACAAAAAATTTAAAACATCTTGAGAAGCAGGAACAATATTGGGACCTTTAAAGACTTCATTACAATAACTAAATAGCCACTACAGAGACCCCTATGGAGTAATTGAAGAAGAAGATGATCTTCCTCTCACTTCTGTCTTCATAATCACCTTACCATTTACATGCCTAATAACCCATCTCCTACATTAAACCAACCTACCTGCCATTTTCGTCGTGTATAAAAAAATTTCTCTTTGAGGTATTTAATCAAAACACCTTGAAAGCAAAATTTTCTTACCTTAATAAACCCGTGTTCCCCAAACCAAACAAACAACCAACAAATACCTATAACTATTAAAAGAAAACTTGAACTTGCTTCTAATTGTTGATAGGACGATCGTAATGAAAATCCAACGTTTCTAGTAATCTAAACTCTCTTAGTGATGCAAGATCAAGTGACACACCTATTGAAGATCATGAGGTTTTGCTAACCAATAGGATAGATGAAAGCCATGGAAGGCTTAGTGAAGCTCATGGACCGAGTATAGAAGAGGCAAAGGTACGTATATATGATTGTTTCATGGAAAACCTAAAGCTTATAGGTTTTAACCTAAATGGAGTTTGCTTTGGTTTCCTAAATGGTTTAGGTTTTCAATACCTAGGGTTTAGGTTTTCTTTACCTATTTCATGTAGGTTTTGGGTGAGATCTCTTAGTTCTGTTAGGAGAAGGTTTGTGTTTCTAATCCATGTTGGATTAGAAGGTTATTGTCATTAGGAGTCTTTTTGCTAATAAGGTTTGACTTTCCTACTTGGGAGAAGTTTTACTTGGTTTTAGCATAGGAATAGGACATTAGGGGCATGTGAGTCGTTATTCATGCTTGCCGTCCAAATTTCATTGTTTTGGATATATTTTAAGGTTGTTATTTATGGTTATCTTGTAATAATTTAGTAGTTTAAGGAGTCTTAGCATATATATTGTAATTGCGTTTCATTAATAAAGTTATTACTTTTTGATTAAACACACGAGTTATTGAAGTTTAGCATTGTTTTGCTTTGCTTTGTTTGTATTCATCCGACTGTTCTTGTGAGAATTCCTAGAGTATTCGAAGGATTTGTGAGTGTTGTGAGTATTTCCAATACAAACAAGTTAAAATACTTAGTTTAGGATCCAATAAATACTTTCATGAACCCTAATAACTAAACCGAACCAAAGAGTGGTGTTCTTCTTTGATTCATCTTGTTCGTTTCTTGTAAGGGGTGTGATTCCACATACACGTTACACATCAGTTATTAGCATGCAACAACTAAAAAAATAAGAAAATTTCATGATAATGAAAAAACAAAGTACTATGAACACTAGAACAAAACCTATCCCATAGGAGAGTGAAAACTAGAAAGAAAACACTAAGTTGTATAAGAAAACGAAATTACGAGATGAACAAACCAAAGAATCCAACAAAGAACCTAAACTAAGCTACTACCGACTTACTATAGAATTATACGAATAATACGAGTCGAGGGCCCATCTAGTGCAAGAATATTTGTAACTGAAACCAAAATGCAGAAAATAAAACTTAGCTGATTCTTGAATAGCATGGAAACAGGAACAACAGTGGCGGATCTAAGATTTCTCCCATATGGGTTCTAACCGTGCAAAGAAGATACCATAATAAATTGATTATATAGTTCAATACATCACTTCAAATTTCAAATTGCAACCAATAATTATGAAATAACTTTGTTGGATTACATTAAAAAAATCTTTTATGAGTTTCATAATACGCTTCATTTCAGTAACAACAAATAATTGAAAACACATAATTTCCAAATTTTGGTAACAAATAAGTAAAACCCCTGAATTGATGAAGAATCCAATTAATAAATTTTAAAAATTGAAAATAATTTACCAAGTGCACTATCTACTCCAAGTATTCAAGTCAATTGGTTTTAGTATATGTAATCTCTTTTGGGCTAAACTCTCCTCCTTATTGGATTGTCTATGCCCATTTTCACTTCTATAAAAATCAAGGTTGACCTATTTGGTTAGAGGCCCTCCTTCTACTCTTTGATTATTGCCCCTTGTAAAGTGGGATCTCCAAATTTTCCCCCACTTGCAAGGAATATTCATCTTATCTTAAAAAAAATATTCAAGTATAAAGTATCAATGTAATTTATACAACTAGATTGTGAGAGGGGGGTGGTAGCTCAGTGGAGTACCACTCCAAATTCCAGGGGCATTGCCCAGGTTTCGAATCCTTATCCCAATAATATGTTGGGGCATTCACTTGTGGTGGCAGTGGGCCTTTAAGCCTGTTGTCTTCTGGACTATTTAGCCTTGTACCCACCCTCTGAGCTGGTGTTCCCTACAGGCTACTAACCTAGCAGAGGTTAGTTTTCGGACCAATTATCTTTCGTAATAAAAAAATATACAACTAGATTGTGGGAATTGTAAATAATTTATCAAGTATACCATCCAATCAATTTTTTCAAGTATGAAGTATCAATCGGATATACAAAACTAACTACTAAAGATTGGTAGAAAAAAAAATTGGCAAAAAAAAAAAACTAAACTGGCAGGTTGGGTCCTTGAAACTAGGGGTGACAATCAGGTCGGGTTGGGTCAGATTTAGGTTGGTCTGACTTCTATTTCAGGTCAATTCCCCTAACCCTAGCCCAACTTGATTTTAATTTCAGGTCAAAAACCATAACCCGAACCCGACCTGTTAGGTTCCGGCTTGATCCGAAACCAACCCAATCTGACCTGGTTTATATTTTATTACTGCGATAATTATACATTAAAAAAATTAAAATATTGCAAATCCTTACTTCAAATGCCAATTAAAACAAAGATTCACTTGAAAGCCATAACTTATCCACCGGCTTCAAATTAAGAGATGGTCTTGGCCCTATACAAGTTTATAATTAGGAAATAGGAGAATTAAGTTATAAAAGCGGGTAAATTTCAGGTTGACCCAACCCGTACCTAACCCAAATTCTAAATCAGGTTGTTCGGGTTATTTTCGGGTTCGAAAAGTCAACCTGAACCTAACCCGCTAAGGTTTTAGGTCGGGTTGGGTCGACCCACTTTTAACTTCAAGTCGAAAATCTCAACCCAAATCCAGAAATTTCGAGTTAGGTTCAAATCAATTTATCGGGTTGAGTCAATTTTTGCGAGCGCTACTCGAAACTAGGACGTACGTGGGAAATGTACACATGCTACACAGCGCGGGTTTGTTTTATCCAATTGTTTTCAATTTTTTCGCTAGATCCGTCCCTCAATAAATATAAAAAAAAAAAACCAAATCTCCGAGAAACCCAAAAGGATATGAAAGCAGCAATAGAGAAAAAAGGAGAAAGAGAAAACAAAAGAAGGAAGAAAGGAAAAAAGAGAGAAAGAGAGCTGGTGGTCGGGTTTCAGAGTGTGGGTATTAGAGATTTGGCATTTATCTTATTCTATTTCTTGGGTATCAAGTATCAACTCCTCCTGCCAAAGGAAAAGGAAAAGGAATGGCGGATGTTCACTCCCTTGCTCCCCATTTTTCTCCGTATCATACTCTTCCCCTTTAAATTCTTCGCCTCTTCTCAAATTCTCCAAAAACATCAAAGTTCACCACCATACATTAAGATTGCCCAGCTTTTCCTCTTCATCTTGTTCGGTAAGTTCAATTATAATTATGCGCCCATTTAATGATACATACAAAGATGTTAATTTTGGTTTTTCTTTTTCTAAAGGCTCACAATATTAAGCCACGTTTATCTCTAATTTCCAATACAATGGGGCCTGATCAAGAAGAAGAAGTGCAGACTGTAGGAGTTAAAGCTGCAATTTCAATGCTAAAATTCTACAAGAGTGAGTACTTACCATTGATTTTAGCGTATGACTTGGTATGATACATATGAAATTTGGTTAAGTTGCTCAAAATTAGTCATGAAATTATGTATTCAATTTGAGATTTTGTTTGAATGTTGTAAAATGACAACTTTTCTGTATTCAAATTCAATTGGCAGGAGAAATATCGCCGTTATGCCAAAGAGTTGCCGGTACGTGCCGTCGTGTAGCGAGTATTCGATGATTGCTTACAGGAAATATGGGGTATTTAAGGGCACTGTCTTGACTGCTTGGCGCCTTTGTCGCTGCAATCCCCTTGGTATTCATTTTTTAACTTTGTAGTCTTCTTACAATAATCCGAACTATTGTTTAATCCTTAGTAATCCCAACTACAAAAACTATTTGTTAACTTTGTAGTTCTTGTAAGGTCATGTTGTTACATGAGGAAGGGAAGATGATAAATGAGACATTGAGACCCACATCATTGCGGATTATTGTGGGTTAAACAATTGTATGGATTTTTGCTAAAAGACAGATTAATAGTTGGATGATTATGTTTGGAATAGTGTAGTATATGTAAGAATAGTATGAAAAATTCACCTCATCTAACATGAAGGAAGAACTATTGAACAAGCTAGTGTAGGAGGCTTCCTTCTACCTCTTGGTTAAGTGCTGGGAACTGAGAAAGCTAAATTAATATAATGTGTTATAAACTATCCATAATGTTGAAGTTAATGGGTGAGGGCTATATTTGATAATCTTCGACTTTTATTTTGTATTTTGAATCTTTAGGAGTATGAAGTTTGCGCAGTTCTTTCGAACGTTTGTAGTTACTCACTTTCAATTTTGGAGTTGTAGACATTGGGATTGGAACTATCTTTTATGTTATGGTACAGATGGTTTGTATTGAAGGTTTTCAATCACCTATGTATAATATTATCATAATTGCCTGTATCAGCTGTTTTTGGTAATACACTATATGTTCCTTTCGGAGTTTTATTATGCATTTGAAAGATTTGGACAGTTATAAATCTTAAGTCTTTTTTACTGCCATTCCGTACTTATGTCAAGGAATGAAGTAAAAGCATCTAAAACTATGAGTCTACCAAGTGACCAAAATCTATTGTAATGAAATCTTCACTGTTGAGCAACTACGATTCACATGTTTTATTAAAGGTGCTTTTGTTCTTATATATATATATATATATATATATATATATATATATATATATATATATATATATATATATATATATATATTCAGGTGGTTCAGGTTTTGATCCTCCGAGATGGTTTGATGAAGAAAGGGTACCGGAGGAGTGAGACCTTTGATTGTGTTCATCCTAGATATAGGTACTACTTGTATGAAAATTCTATATGACTACATATCAAGGCATCTAACATAAAATTATGACTTTTTTTTATTATATAATGAACTTGAAGATTGATGATTGCAAGGGTCAGTGAGGGGGAGGGGGGGAATTATTTTCCATCTCGGTATTTATTGTAGTTTGTCGACAAGCCTAGTTGCCATGCGGTAGGGTCATTCTACCGCACCACAATTACATGGAATGTCTTTGGTACAAAAGTTGGGTTGTGAAACATAGTCACGTTTATAAGATAAATGTGGTAGATATGTCTGTGCTACATTGGATGTGTCGACGTATAGGAAAGGAATTGTTGAGTAATTGGATAATTAGGAAGAAAGTAGGGGTTGTACCTATCGTGAAAAAGGTGAGGGAGTTTTGTCTAAAGTGGTTAAGAGGCTTGAAGAGTAGCAAAGTGATGGGATTGTGAGGGGTAGGGTAAGAGCTAAGAAAATTTGGATGAAGGTGATTGAGAGTTATATGATCGTATTTGGGTTAGAGGAAAAAAATAGTGATGGATAAGGTAGAGGGGAGGGAAAAAACTTATCCAGATGACATCACTTGAGTTTATACTTTTTCCTTTTGATTCCTTTTACGTGACTTGTGTTTTGCAAACTATTCTTCCTTAGGGGTGTTTTGCAAACTATTCTTCCTTAGGGGTATTTTATTTATTCAATTTTCTTAAGGTTTTCTGAAACATTTGCATTTGTTTTTCTTCAAATTTTATTTTTGTTTCAGTTGAGGACACTACCCTCGTTTTCTTGTTCCTTGTGTTTTATCTCGTCCTACTTCCCTCACTTTCACTCATTTTCCTTTGTTTACTCTGTTTAACTTGTTTGTTTATTTTTCTTGTTTAACTTTTCTTGTTTGGTTACTTATGACGGTTCATGTTAGCTGACCCGACTTGGGCTTCGTTGTTGGCTGTGGTGTTGTTGGTTGGCTCTTATATGTGTATGTATGTTCAAATTGATGGTGTTATAATTGTGGGTTATGGACATGTTGTGGGGAATGCACGTAGTAATTTAGCTTGTCCTTGGTCATGAACTTTTTCACTTTGGAATAACGATCTTTTAGTTACAAGTTTATAAAGTATTGTATGTTTTTTATTTTTGTTAGGTGATGAGAATCAAAGTCTATAACTTCGTTGTCTACGTTGGTGGAACTTATTGAGTTTGATGACTTGCAGTAGGAAATTGGATGGACATATGGACCTGCAATGATTATCCCTCGGGTTTATTAACTTGAAAATTAATATGGAGTATCCACCTGCTTTGTCTGGTTCTACTCAATGCCTTAAATAGAAATATCTGGTTGACTTCTCATGTTGAGCCCAGTTTTGGTTGAGATTTCGCACCCATCTTTGTATCCCTACAAGTTAGTTTTATTCTTATTACTATAAAGATGCGCACCCAAAATGTTCAGTTGTTGCGACTAAATATGTTTGCCTTAGATTTTGGTTGACACAAAACCGAAAGTGTTATTAATTAAAAACTGACTTGGTCAATTTTACAGTAGTCAATTATGTTGCTTGACCCTTTGGATTGTAGAAGATTACTAAATTACAAGTTCCTTAATATTTTTGCCAACCTTCTGTAATCACTGATGCTTATATCTAAATTCCTATGGTTGACAGTTAGTTGGCTGGCTAAGTAAAAGCGTTGTTTCTGCTGGTAGTGCAAAGTTGGCATAAAAATCAAATGAAGAAATAGTTCGAGCGAGGACCATGATTGATGAAGTTATGCAATCCAGAGCCTCTGCAGCTGCTAATAATCGATGTTCAAAGTTTCGGAATATCATCGTAAGAAGGCCGGTCTATGAGGAATATGAACACTTTTATGCAAGTGAGGAACAGCACAATGAAAGTAATATGAGACGTGCTCAGATTGTGGGTATGATCATTGAACTAAGCTAGAGGTGATCAAGTTGAGCCCGACCCGCGGGCCCGGCCCGAAAATGGGCCGGGTTTGGGAACGATTTTTCGGCCTGCGGTTGGGCCCGGCCCGACCCGATTTTTTTGGAAAAAATTCCTGGCCATGGGCAACCTAGTTTTGGGAAAAAGGCCAAATTTCGGCCCGGCCTGGCCCGCGGCTTTGGCCCGAAATGGGCCACTTTTTTTGGGCCCGGCCCATGATCACCTCTAAACTAAGCATTACACTGATGCAGTGATTCTTACTGTCACTATATTGTTTGTAATTATTTGAATCGACATTGTGACCCTGAACATTCTATCTAAGTGTTAGATGAGGATACTCTGATCTGTGTCTTCGTGATATGTTTTTAATAGTGAATGGCTGCATAAATGTGGTTGAAACCATATTATAGTTTAGAAGATACCTTTTGACCACTCATTAAGTATGTAAAACCATATTTTGTATGTATATGATCTATATAGGAGAATCAGTGAGCTTGAGTTGGTTAATAATTTACCTCAAAACCTCAAGATGCGGGGTTTGTTTCTCTTGGGGATGACCGGATGAGGGGGGAGGGGGGGGGTTGATAGTTCACTATAGGCTTAATATCCCTGAGATAAGATAGGGCTCTAAGAATCCTTGTATCTTTCTTTTATTTTTGACAGAGGTAAAACAAGCAATAATAATAAAGAAAGATTAGTCTCTCTGGCCTTTTCTAGCACAGATTGCTAGATTATGGGCTTGAGAAACTTCTTCCCTACTACATTTAATAACAGAAACCGAATCTAACTTTTGAGCTATGGTGTGTCACATTATTTAGGATTAAGAAGAAAATGTAGTAACAAGGCAATCTGTTTTTAGGATTATATGTCTTCAGAATTGGATTGCCTGGAGGAGAGCGTAATGTCACGTACCGACTCTTCCCTGGTCGCTATACGTGGCCTACTTGCTTCACAGTCCCGTCGGAAGGCAAGTCAAGGCACCCGATTGCTTGCTTGGCTAGCTTGGCTAAGCTAAGTGTGTTACGAAATTGGCTAAGTATGGAAGATGGCTAGAGAGATAATTTATAAGAATGCTCTTATATTGCTTGAGAGAGAATACATGTTGGTTGATCTCTACAAATGAATGGGGATGCCTATTTATAGGCCTCCATCCTACCTTCCCCTAGTTTCTAGAAAGTTCCCACCTCCTCAATTGGAGGGTTCTACACAATGTACTCCCTAGTACATTCTAGAAACTATACAACATATATGTACAGCAAGGAAAACTCTAGATACATTCTAGAAGTCCCTAGCCTAGAAGCTCACCTCCAAGACCTTGCTAGGCCCTTCTAGAAGCTTCCATGCATTCTCGAAATGTGGCTGTGCACCATCACCTGATTCTGGGACTCAAATCCAAAATCTGGCTCGACCATTATCTTTATTAGCCCAAAATATGGCGGACCCCCAAATTTGAGCCCATTTGGAGCTCGTTTGGCCCACCAGATGCCTCGTGCCATTTTGCCCCTCGTCGGGCCATCGCCCAGCGCCCAGCCCACGCTGCTGGCCCAGCGATGCTTTTGGGGCGACGAATGCCATCCGTGACATTCTCCCCCACCCAAATTCTTGACGACCTCGTCAAGAGTGACCCTCGGGCAAGTCCCGTCTGCCCGCGTCTCGTGCTTGTTGCCTTTTCCCTTCGGCTAGCACTTGACGTCTGTTGCATGTGGCTCTCTTGCTTCGCCTTGTAGCTCGTCCAACGGAGCTTGTTTCGATGCCGACCCCTCGACATCGAGGTTTCGATCCGTCCCTGGATCGACCTTGGACGCTCATCCCTTAGCGCCCATGTAGCCTTCAAGGAAGAGATTCTTACGCCCACTTCCTTGCCCTGTGCGAGATGGATGTCATACTCGCACCCCTTGTGGGTGATCGATAACATATCGTCACCTACCCGAAATGGCATGATGGTGCTAAGGAACTCCATGCCTAGCACTACGTCCTCATCATCAATGTCGACTACCAAGAAGTCGACTTTTCCTTTCCACTTCCCCAAGCGGACAGGAACATTCCACGCTCTCCCATATACTGGCGTGGCTCCCGAGTTGATGGCCTTCATCTCGCCATCCACCTTGGTGAACTTCACACCTAGGTTCTTGGCTTCCCGTAGCGCAAGAAAGTTGTGCGTCGCCCCCGTGTCGACCAGCACCCTAGTGTGAACCTCGTTCACCGACCCATTTACGACCATCAAGCTGCCTCCTTGCTTGATGCTCGTCCCTTGCGTTGTCGTGGATGCCTCCCTCTTCGGCTCCTCTTCCACGACATCCAACGCATTGAGGAGTCGAACATTGGCGAGCTTGGCTTCCTCTCCCAAGCACATCGCCCCCATCGACGCTTCTGTCGTCGACTCCTCTCCCAGAGTTGCGATGATAGCACTCAACTTTTGTTGCTTAGGGCATACACGAGCCATATGCGGTCCATCGCAAAGAAAGCATTTAAGTGGCTTGTGTTGCTTACCTCCATCGCGACTGTCCCCCTTGGACTGGGCCTTGTCCTTGCTACTATCCGCGTACTTGGCCCTCGGTTGAAGCGATGCTTCCTCCTCTTCGTGGTCGTCCCCTTCGACCCATTTGTCCCGTCTCGACTCCCTCGGAATCTCGACCAAGGACTCCGCCACGGCAATGGCTTCCGCAAGAGTCTTGACTCCCCGTCGCCTCAACTCTTGTTCCGCCCACCTTTGCAGACCGTCCATGAAGAAAATGAGGCGAGTCTTTTCCTCCATGTCGGGGATCTCGAGCATGAGCGACGAGTGCGGCTAATGTAATCCCGAATCGCCCCCGTTTGCCTTAGTCCTCGTAGCTTCTTCATCGCAAGCTCCTCGGCATTCTCGGGGTAGAACTGCCTCTTCAAGTCCCTCTTGAAGTCGTCCCACGTCGCGATACTGCATAGCCCCTTCTTGATATCCTCTTGTCGCCTCCTCCACCAAAGGACGGCGTCGTCCGACAAATACATTGTGGCGGTACAAATTTTGGAAGCATCGTCTTCCACGTGCATGGCCTCGAAATATCTCTCGACGCTCCATAGAAAATTGTCGAGAGCTTTCGGGTCACGCTTACCCTCGTACCTTGGCGGCTCCGGGACCTTCATCCTAGGTCCTTCCCGCATCGTGGCTCCCAGGCCACGCCGCCTCGCTAAGCGTCATGCTCTTTGGACGAGTTCGAGTCCCCCCGGACCGAATCAAGTTGCTCCTTCATGGCTGGGAGCCGCCCCATGATAGTTCCCTTGAGTTGCGCCCAACTCTGCCCGACCGAGTGGTCGGCCACCTCGTTCACGACAAGTTGGGCAACCTCCCTGGCTTCCGTTGCCGTTGCACCAACTCCCAGTTCGAGCACTTGAACACGGCTATCTATCCCGTCGATACCTTGTTCAAGCGTCGACATACCCGATTTGAGCTCTGCGACGCCTTGCTCGGCAACCCCCATGCTGTCGACAAGGTCCCCCATCGCGAGCTCAACCTTAGCAAGACGACCATCAAGCTCCGAGGTCGTTTGCTTCTTCTTCCGTAGGGTCTCATCCACGACCCCTGATGCACCAACACTGTCCTTCATTTGTGATGCCATCACTCCGACCCACACTAATGCTTCGTCCACACAACGGCACAATGCCTCACCCAACTTCAACGACAACGCCCCAACGATCGTCGCCGCTCCGATACCACTTGTCACGTACCGACTCTTCCCTGGTCGCTATACGTGGCCTACTTGCTTCACAGTCCCGTCGGAAGGCAAGTCAAGGCACCCGATTGCTTGCTTGGCTAGCTTGGCTAAGCTAAGTGTGCTACGAAATTGGCTAAGTATGGAAGATGGCTAGAGAGATAATTTATAAGAATGCTCTTATATTGCTTGAGAGAGAATACAAGTGTTGGTTGATCTCTACAAATGAATGGGGATGCCTATTTATAGGCCTCCATCCTACCTTCCCCTAGTTTCTAGAAAGTTCCCACCTCCTCAATTGGAGGGTTCTACACAATGTACTCCCTAGTACATTCTAGAAACTATACAACATATATGTACAGCAAGGAAAACTCTAGATATATTCTAGAAGTCCCTAGCCTAGAAGCTCACCTCCAAGACCTTGCTAGGCCCTTCTAGAAGCTTCCATGCATTCCCGAAATATGGCCGTGCACCATCACCTGATTCTGGGCCTCAAATCCAAAATCTGGCTCGACCATTATCTTTATTAGCCCAAAATATGGCGGACCCCCAAATTTGAGCCCATTTGGAGCTCGTTTGGCCCACCAGATGCCTCGTGCCATTTTGCCCCTCGTCGGGCCATCGCCCAGTGCCCAGCCCACGCTGCTGGCCCAGCGATGCTTTTGGGGCGACGAATGCCATCCGTGACAGTAAGCTTCTGTTTGTGTGGCTGAGTTTGTGAATGTATGTCTGGATGAATGAAAAATCGGGTTACCAGTAGCAGAGCTAATGTGCCATCCAATACCTGCTTCCCATTCTCTATTTTTTCTCCTTTGTTTTATGGCTTCCAGGCTCCATCTAGTTGAACTAAAATTGCCTTTGTTGACTAGTTGATACTGACGGTCCATGACGGGGATTTTTTTGTTGGAAGTGGTAGTAACTATGGTACTCACGGGTTTCATAGCTTTGAAATAGCTAATCCACCTGTTGAATGAGTTTTAGGGTAGGGAGGTATTTGACGAAAAAGAATGTTGTTACGATGAAGGCAAATCGCCCAAAGGGTAGAGATAAAGCATACTGGTTCCCCTAGAGTGGATAGATAAGAGATGAAGTTTTTGACCCAGGCACTTATATGTAAAGTTGAGCATGGAGAAATTCGAGTGCCTAAGTTGATTGCACTCCAAATTCTTTTCGTGATCGGGCAATCTCGAAATAACTGATCTGATGTGATGTTTCTGGAGTTGAATTATAGAGTTTGCAAGAATTTTGGACTGGGATCCTTCTTCCAGTAAGGTAATTTGTTGTAGGGATGATATTTTTAAGGAGTTTCCACTTGTTGAACATAGGAATCTCCCAGAAGAGTTTAGAGAAGGAAACTTAATATGCCCTAAAGAATTTTGGACAAACCAGTAACTAGATTTTATGGAGAAGTGACCAGATTTGGTATCGACTCCATATGAGAGAATCATTTGGTGGGGACTGAAGGGATGTGAGTGGCTAGAATTAGGTTACCTATTTGTTTTGGGGAAGTTTTGCCAGATTGTTGTAGCATTCCAGGAGTTATTGAGGATGAGATATGCTGTTGGTGATGTGTGGTGGGGTTCTTTGATCGTGGAGAAAAATCGTGTGAGTTGGGGATATTAGTGACCCATGGGTCTCTTGCTATAAGTCAATGGAAGACTCGTTACTGAACACTTTTTTGCTGTCTGGTTTCATTGTAACGCATGATTTGAAGAGGCTTCGAAAGGCAAACAAGGACGATTTTGGAGGCGAGGGGTTGAGAGAAGTAGATTTAGCAACAAGAAAGAGAGGGTCACCATGATATTTTGAGGTGTAAATTTATGTGCAAGAGAGTTTGGAGAATTATGAATTCTCCAGGCTTAGTTGAAAAGAAGGGAGGTTTAGGATAGAAGCATTTTCTGAGGCTGAGACCGCCTTCTGATTTGTGAGATTCCAGAATATATCGTTTTTTCAAATAAATAGGTGTCTTATCTTAGGAAGAGCCTAGACCTGGGCATGGGCCAGGCCGGGCCTGTTCATGGGCTCGGCCCGCGGGCTTGAGGAAATGGTGGGCCAAACGGGGCTTGAAATTTCCATATTTTGTCCATGGTCCGGGCCGGGCTCGTGCCTCCTGCGGGCCTGACCCGTGTTTTATGTTGTTTTTTTGGATTCTTGGTAGTTTTAGGCTAAAAAACAAAGAAAAGGGGCGTTCGACCAGCGGGCCGGCCCATGGGCCATATAGGCGGGCTCGTGCCGGTGCGGGCCTGAAATAAAATTTATTGACCGTGGCACGCCCACGGAGCGGACAACGGGCCGGGCCTTGAGCGGGCTCGTGTCGGGCCGGGCCCAAACCGTGCCCATGCCCACCTCTAGAAGAGCCCCACCATAACTTAAGAAGAAGAGAAGTTACCACTAGTGGAAAAAACCTTAAATGACACCACCTAACTGATCTGGTTTAGGTAAAACCGGATTAATTAAAGTCAACTGATCTGATTTCTCCCAAAACCGGATCAGTAGTTTGAATTTTTTTTTGTCGCAATTTTTGGGCCACAAACTGGTCCGGTTCTCCCTCAAACCGAACAAGTTTGTGGCCAAAAAAAATTTAAGCCCAGCGTTGTATAATTTGGCCCAACCTCGTGAGCCTTCCCCCATATAAATGATGCGACCCAGCTCCATTCTCTCTCTTCCCTCTCCTCATGAAACCCTAACTCCATTCTCTCAGCCTTCATCTGAAATCCTAACTCCCTCTCTCAAATGCCCCCTCTCTCTTCCCTCTCCTACTCCTCTTCCCTCTTTCATCCTCCCCTCTCCTCTGAAACCCATCTTCTTCGATCCCCGCACCATCTTCGTCAACAACCACCGTCGTTTCTTCGCTCTTCGTTGTGTGGAAAGAGAACTTCGCTCGTCCCTCGTCAACAACCACCACCAACCGCCGGCATCTTCGCTCATTAACAACCTCCGACACGAATTTGTCTTTCGATCTCACGAACCCCAACCAATTTTGTTGACCACGAGCAACGACGAATCGCCACGAATCGCCACAAGATCTCTAAACCCTCCTCTCTCATCATCAAGCGAAGCGAAGAAACAACCCTCATCACCGGCGAAGCAACGACATGCGATTGAGTTTTTCGTTTAATTTCTTTAGTTTCTTTGTTTGGCCTTATTTTTTCGTTTTCTTGTAATTTTTTAATTTATTTTTGGTTGATTTTCTATTTTCTATATTGTAACTTTTGTTTGTCATTTATTTTCGTTTAGATTCGTTGTTTTGTATTTTCCTCCACGTTGGATATGTTTTGTTCTTTGGATTCTCTTGTAATTGATGTTAATTTACTGATCTTTGTTAATTTTCTTTGGTTTTGTGTTGATGTTAATTTCCTCTGGCTTGTGAATGTCAATGACGTTTTTTTTACCCTACCTAGCATTTACTGGTTCGGTTTTTGTGAAAATCGGATCAGTAAGTTGTGAACTGATCCGGTTTTCAACCGGAGCAGTTGACTTTTGTCAACCACTCCGAACTCCAGCGGTTGAACTTTTTTCCACTAGTGTACTTTTTTTATTATTTTATTTGGTGTGAGGTAAATGGAAAAGATATAAGAAGTCATAGAAATGAGAATGGTATTGATCAGGAATAGCTTACCTGCTTGTGAAAGATGTGAAAATTTCCACGAAGAGATTTTTGAGGTGATATTTTCTATAAGGAAATTAAGGTGAGAAGAGTTTCTACCATCTATGTCCATTGGGCAACCCAGATAAGTTCCAAGTATGGTGGAGGACTTTACTCCAAGAGGTTTACGAAGCAGCTTCTTGAGCTTTGATGGAGTGTTGGGGATGAAAATAACTTGGGATTTATCGAACTTTACCATTTTCCCTGAGGCTGAGCAAAAAACTGACATCACTTTTTTGAGTGTCCAACAATTTTGCGGGAGAGCTCAGAAGAAAAAGATTGAGTCATCTGCAAAAAAAGAGATAAGAACTAGTTGGAGTTGAAGGAGCAATTTTTAACCCTTGTAGTTCTTCGCATCTCTCTTTTTGTGACAGGTTTCCAGACAGGATTTCGATGCAGATAATGAAGAGATATGAAGAGAAGGGATCTCCCTATCTTAAACAAGCCAAAGGAGAGAAGAATTCTGAAGGTTCTCCGTTAACAAGAATGGAGTATGTCATTGTAGTAACACATTGTAGTATCCATTGTATCCAAGTTTCTGGAAAAGACATCTTACACAAAATTGCTTCGAGGAAATCCCACTTGATTATATCATAAGCTTTGCTCATATCTACTTTTAGAAGCATGCGTAGAACTTTCCTTTCTTTTTCTTCTTGACACAGTTCGAGATTTCATGAGCTATAAAGCAATTATCAGACATTTGGCGTCCTGGCACAAAAGCATTTTGGAATTCAGTAATGATGTTGCACATGATAAGTTTAATGCGATTCACCATTTGGCGTCCTGGCACAAAAGCATTTTGGAATTCAGTAATGATGTTGCACACGACAGTTTCCAGCATATCAAACTGTGCTGAGAAATGAAAAAGTGCCTCTGTAAATCGGGTGACAAAGTAGGGTGCATTATAGGAACCATTGACAATGCCATGGATGAAAAACATCAGGATCAACTTTTCGGATCATCATAAGAACAATGTTGCTAGAACTCTCAACAGACAGTGTTTCATCAGGCAAGTTTTCAATCTGTAGACACAATTAACAATAAGAACCTCATCCTCATTAATGTCAAAATCTCTCGGTTGAATGGTATCCCATCTTTTTACAATTGCACGATACTCAAATGGAACTTTAAATTCTTCTGCATAATTCTCAAAACCCTTTATGCAGGCATGAAACCTAGTTGTGGAAAATCTAAGCCAGTAATCCTAATTTTTGGTGGACCGCCCTCTCTCATTGATTGTCTTCGAATGAAAGTTGGCCACTGAAACCCATAAAAAATGCCAAAATCTATGATGTGTATGTTAGCATCTTTTCTTAGTCACTTTACAATCAACTTATTTGAGAAACAAGTTGAACAGTTTCCTGAAAATACCCCTGTGGTTTAACAATAATGTATGAAGTACTTGTAACGACTAGTTCAGTCAAATTCTTCAAAAAGTAGCCATTGGGGCATCATTTGGGCTGTTATTCAAACACAACCAGTAGTATAATTTGCACCCTCCTTTCTTCTTTTGCCTCTTATACCATAATCTTTCAAAGTAGAAGCTAATGAAATCAAAATTCTCACACGTCCTCTTTAAATTTTTAATCCTCATACATTCGCAATTAAGAACTTGGAATCATCATTTAAACCACAATGAGTGTACTATAAGTGTGATAACTGCAACAAATATAGGCGGTGTTCTGGTAATGCTAAATAGTGGTATATTGTCAGGCAAAAGGATAGGGATGACAATATTGAAGTAGAAGAAAAAGAAAAAAATGCCAACTTGGAGGAGGAAATGAAGCAACTGAAGAAGAAACTCAAACAAGAAGATAGGCATTGTCATATTTGTCATGCTTTTATTTGTATGAAGAACTGAAACTTAATGTATTGAAGTATCTAAATGTTCAGAATTAGCATTTCAATTCTAGCATTTAACCAAAAACAAATTGGTAAAAGATTATAGTATAAGAGGCAAAAGAGTTTAGGAGGCAGCAGGTTATACTACATCAAGTATTTAAATAGCAGCCCAAATGAATCTCCTACGACTACAATTCAAAACACTAGGGGAAAAAAAAGGAAGGGCTGCGCTGGAAGGGCTGCGTTTTTTGGAAAACGCAGCCCTTCGAGTATTAAGGGCTGCGGTTTTCAAGGAAACCGCAGCCCTTTCAGTGAAGGGATGTGGTTAATCAGAAAACGCAGTCCTTCGTATTGTATGAAGGGTTGCGGTTTTCAGGACAATCGCAGCCCTATTAGTGAAGGGCTGCGGTTAGCCTAAAAACCGCAGCCCTTCATACACGAAGGGCTGCGTTTTCTGGACTAACCGCAGCCCTTCACATCCCATCCCACATTTCGAGTTTTGCGCGCACATACACACAGTAGCATCCCACTTTTCCAAATTTCCCTCCCTTAGACGCATTTGACGAGCGAAAAACCCCTCCCTCCCTCTCACTCACTCGCACATTAACCCTAACGCCCCATCACCGGAGCACCAACCCATCGCCGGAGCACCCACATTGCTTCATTTTCTGCTCCATTCACCACCAACTTAGTGCGCACCACCCACCACAACCCTTCTCTTTCTTCTCTTCACTTCTCTTCTCTTCTCTTCTATTCTCCTCTCCACCATTTGAGTGGGTTTAGGGTGTGGAGCTCCTCCACCACTACGCAGCGCCACCACCCACAAGCGGCAGCAACAACTACCACCACCACTGCCCTACTCTTTCTTCATTGCTCTTGGGTTTAGCCAATTCTTTGCTTAGTTAAGTATGAATTAATCTTGTTTTAAGTTAGTTTTGTTTTTCTTAATTAAATTAAATGATTAATGTGCAATGTGGGTTTTGTTAATTGTAGGAAGAAGAGGCTTAGGAAGGCAAATAAAGTTCCAACTATCTCTTCTCTCTTCATTGCTTATCATTGGTGTTAAGAGGTAACTAGTTTAATTTCGTTGTCTTTTTTGTTTGATTTAATTTGTTGATGAGATAAAGTTGTCATGTGATTCAATTTGATTAAGTTATGATAATTTATTGATATATATATATATATGTATATGTATATATATATATATGTATATGTATATATATATATATGTATATGTATATGTATATATATATATATATATATATGTATATGTATATATATATATGTATATGTATATATATATATGTATATGTATATATATATATGTATATATATATATATATATATATATATGTATATATATATATATATATATGTATATGTATATATATATATATGTATATGTATATATATATATAGGGGAAGGCTCTTGTGAGAACCCATATCTTATGTGAGAACACTTTTTTATGTGAGAATACTTTTAGGATTAGAACATATGTAACATTTTTTTAGAACATATGCAAACACGTTTTAGAACAACCTAGTTAACTTTTTTTTTTAGGAAATATACTTAACTTTTTAGAACATATGCAACACTTTTTAGAACAACATACTTAATTTCTTTTTGGGAAACATACTTAATTTTTTAAAGGAAACAAACTTAAATTTTTAGAACATATGCAACACTTTTTAGATTAACATACTTATTAAACTTTTTTTTTTATAATACATACTTAGGTTTTTTTTTGAGGAAGTATATACTTAAATTTTTAGAGCATATGCTTTATAACATATTTTTCTCCCATGTTAGTTTTGTGATTATTTTGTTGATAATAAAAAAAAGGATGTTCTACGTGGTTGTTCTTATGCTCTAAATATAGTAAAACATATGTTCTAAATAGTTCTTCTAGTGTTCTAAATAGTCCTTGTTGTGTTCTAAATATATAGTTCTTATTATGTTCCAAATAGTTCTTACAATGTTCTAAATAATTCTTGTTATGTTCTAAATAATTCTTGTTGTGTTCTATATAGTTCTTGTCGTATTCTAAATAGTCGCACTAGAGTTTTGATGTCCTAATTTATAAATTTATGAAAAAAATAATATGAGTAGTATTGTATCCTTTATTTCTGCATTGTTGGAATAAAAAAAAATCAACCGAAAATTACCAAAAACACACCGAAATTTCTTGGAATTATTTGATAATTACTTACTTTAATTTCTTCTTTGGAACATGTTAAAAATAATTTAGAACATACTTGAAATAATTTGAAACACACTTAAAATATTTTAGAACATACTTGAAATAATTTAGGACATAAGCTTGAAAATTTAAAACATGTATATATCAATATATGTATATGTGTTGATTAGATTCTTACGTAAAAATATGTGTTCATGTTCTAAAAATCATAGCATATGTTCTATAAGTTATTGTTCTAAAAACCATAGCATATGTTCTAAAAAGTGTTGAATATGTTCTAAAAACAAAAATTTAAGTATGTTCTAAAAAGTATTGCATAAGTTCTAAAAAAGTGTTGTGTATGTTCTAAACATAAATTTGTTCTCACATATGATATATGTTCTCACATAAGGACCCATTCTCACCGGATCCTGACCCTATATATATATATATATATATATATATATATATATATATATATATATATATATATATATATATATATATATATATATATATATTTCTTATAATGTATGTATATTTCTTGATATGAGATTGTATGAAAACGCAATGTAATAATTTAGCTATGAAATCTACAAGTTGTTTGAATTGTCATCATATGCCTAGATACCCGTTCAAGACTTACTCATTAGGAGTAAGTCTTGAATAGTCCCCGGTTTGGGACTGTTCTTGGACTTTTGATCTCACTTAGATGGTGAATGTGTGTCTTCTTTTCAATTCTGAGGAAATTCTTGGCTCATCGTTTCTCTACATTGTTCTCTGGGTACATATATAGATAAGCAATTATCTATATTGTGTACTTGGAAAACTGTAGGGAAATGCTGCCGGATTTTCCTTAGAATTGAAAAGTTGGCATATATTCACTAGTGAGATTAGACGTCCAAGGATGGGTTAGGTTGGAGTGATAAGGACCTTCGTACGCATGCATACAATTGAACATGTCACTATCTTAGATTGCTCTATACGTGTGTGATTTGAATATGTGAGTGTATGTACTTAAATAATAATTGATGCATTATAATGAATGGTTGTGTTTAATTATTAGAGGTCTTCTTTGAATGAGATGGATCGTACTTGGATGTATGGTAGTCGTGAATCGATTGAGTTTGTGAAAGGGGTCTCGGAATTCTGTACAACTGCATTACAATATCAAGCATCCTCGCGGCGATCGACTTTTATTGTCCTTGTTTCGATTGTAGAAATGTGAGCAAAGTTAGTAGTATACATGTGGTTAGGGAGCATGTCTTTCATCGTGGGTTTAGGCCTCAATACCACGTATGGGTTTGGCATGGTGAGCAGGGGAAGTATAAAGGAAGCTCTAGAGTAATGAACAATGTATGTGAAGAAAAGAAGGATGAGAATTTGGATGATGAGTTCAGGGATGAGAATTTGGATGATGAGTTTGCAGATGATGATAGGGATCGGGTAGACGAGATGATACACGAGGTTGAAGATCAGTCGTGTAAACGACCTCGTATTTTTGAGTCTATGTCTGAGGCTGCTGAAAAGCCGTTGTATTTAGGTTGTACAAAGTACACCAAACTTTCCGCGGTGATAACACTGTTCAACATTAAGTCGAAAGCTGGTTGGACGGACTCTAGTTTCACATCGTTGTTGGAAGTTTTAGCTGATATGCTCCCTGATGGAAATGAACTGCCAAAGTCGTACTATTATGCGAAGAAACTGGTGTGTCCTTTCGGTTTAGAGTACGAGCGGATACATGCTTGTCCTAACGATTGTATGCTTTATCGTAATGAGTATGAGCATTTACATGAGTGTCCACGTTGTGGATTGTCGAGGTACAAGCGTGAAGGAGCCGGAGGTAGTGAAGGACCACCGCCTAAGGTGTTGTGGTATTTACCCATAATACCTAGATTTAAGCGCATGTTCTCAATTAAAGGAGATGCGAAGAATTTGAGGTGGCATGCGGATCGTAGGAAGAAAGACTGGTCGCTTTCAAGCATCCGGGCCGATTCGCCCGAGTGGAAAAGTATCAATAGGGTGCATAAGGCATTTGGTAATGAGGATAGGAATCGAGCCTTGGATTATGTACGGATGGCATGAACCCTTTTGGCAATCTCGGTTCGCAAAGATAGTACATGGCCGGTAGTCTTAGTGGTTTATAACTTGCCTCCTTGGTTGTGCATGAAACGCAAGTACATGATGCTCGTCGCTTCTTATATCGGGGCCCAAACAACCCGGAAATGACATTGATGTATACCTCCCGGCCGCTTGTTGAAGATTTACGTAAGATGTGGAACGAAGGAGTGTTAGTATTTGATGCGTATGCTAATGAGATGTTCACTCGCGTGCCATGCTTTTTTGTACTATGAACGATTATCCAGCCTTATGGGAACTTATCTCGGGTATAAGACGAGAGGAAAACAACTCGCCCGATTTGTATAGATGACATGAAATCTACACACCTTGAGGGATGCAAACATGTGTATATGCGCACACGAAGGCTCCTCGGACGCGACCATCCCTATCGGTTTAAGAAGAAGGCATTCGATGGGACGGTTGAAGAAGAAGTTGCTCATAGACCATTAACCGGTACTCGAAGTTTTATAATCGGGTGAAAGGCATTGAAACAATCTTTGGTAAACCTGCTAGTGAGGTTGATCGACCTACGGGATTATGGAAAAAGGAGTCCATTTTTTAGAAATTCCCATATTGGAAAGATCTAAAGGTCGGACATTGTTTGGATGTCATGCACATAGAGAAGAATGTTTGTGAAGCTATTCTTGCGACACTTATGAATATTCCGGCAAGACAAAAGATGTTAAGGCGTCACGACTTTACTTGGAAAAACAGGGGCTTCGACCAGAGTTGTGGGCTCAGAAAAGGGACGGAAGGAAGAAGAAAGTAGTGGAGGAAAGGGTTGATGATGAAACTCGAAAAGTAAAAAGAAGGTGGAGGATTCGGAGAAGAATTATTTGCCACCCGACTTGCTACATGATGTCACGTGCAGAGAAACGGATTTTTTGCGAGTCATTGTATGGCATTAAGGTCCCAACCGGCTACTCATCGAATATGAAGCGGTTTGTTACCTTAAATGGTGAGTTGAAGTTATCGAGTATGAAATCTCACGGTTGTCATGTCATGATGCAAGTATTCTTACCGATTGCAATTGTGGGATACTTCCAAAGCATGTGAGGCACACCATTACGTAACTTTGTTCATTTTTCTATACAATATGCAAAGAAAGTCCTAGAACCGTCGACCCTCGATTCCTTGCGGGCCGAGTATTTGAAACTCTATGCAAATTTGAGATGTTTTTCCCCCACGCATTCTTTCGACATTATGGTCCATCTCATTGTCCATCTAGTTCGAGAAATTAAGCTGTGTGGTCCAAGTGTTTTTGAGGTGGTGGTATCCTTTTGAGAGATATATGGGCACTTTGAAGGATAAAGTTCGGAATCCTGCACAAACCGTAAGGTAGTATAATTCAGGGGTTGTGGGTGAAGAGATCGGTAATTTTGTGGCCGAGTATTTTGCTAGTGTTGATCCTGTTGGACTTCCGACATCCCGACACGAGGGCAGACTTGAGGGCAAGGGCACAATTGGTTCAAAATTAATCACACCTTCCGTAGAAAAGCGTAAACAAGCTCACTTATTTGTATTGCATCACGTACGGTACTCGTCCATCCTTATTTAAATGAACATATGGAGGAATTACGTGTTAGCAATCCCGGAAAAGGAGTTAGGGAATTGACGCAAATGCATAACAAGACTTTCATTGATTGGTTTCATAAACGAGTAGTGAATGATTTGGATGAAAGTGTTCCTGAAAGCGATCAAGTGGTTAGCATTTGGTCCTCGTGGAAGTTGTACGCTCTTATGAGGGTTATGATATTAATGGGTATACGTTTTGGACTCGAACGTCAAGATCTCAAGTCAACATCGCAACAAAATAGTGGTGTTTCACTTGTGGCGTCATCTACACAATACGCAAGCTCGAAGGATAAGTCGCCTGTACATGCTGAAAGCAATTATTATGGATGAATAGAAGAAATATGGAGCTGGACTACTGTACTTTTAATATTTGCCTCTTGTGTTGCAAGTGGGTTGACGATAATTGACGTTGCGTAAGAAAAGATGATCCTTGCGGATTCACTCTTGTTGACCTTAGTCGTCTACGTGAAACTGAGGAGCCATTTGTAATTGCATCACAAGTTAAGCAAGTATTTTTTGTAACTGATCCTGCTGATAATAAGTGGTCAATTGTTGTACCCGGTAAAAGGAGTATCCTCGGTATTGGTGATGTTGATAATGAGGAAGAATATGATGCATTTGAGGACCTCCCCCCTTTTACCTATCCTGAAAATAGTGTGGAAGACGATGTGAATATGTCGGAGAACTATATGCGTGTAGATCACACGGAAGGGATATATGTACTTGAGGATCCTAAGAAACGGCGGAAGGTCAATAAATCATGAGACATAAACTCAGGTCTGTGTAATTTCTCCAATTTGTAATTCTTTTTAAACATGATTATATGAGGTATAATGTACCTATTGTGTAGAGTTTTAGGCTTGCATTTGCTGTTGGTTGCATTTCGGGAACGAAAAGGTCATTTTAGGCCTAGTTTTGCCTTTTCGCTTCCAAATCGTACTTATCGAGTCATTTAACCCCAAATGCATTTTGAACATGATAATATGAGGCATAATGTAACTATTGTGTAGATTTTTAGGTTTGCAATTGTTGTAGGTTGAATTTTGGGAACGAAAAGGGCATTTTAGCCCTATTTTTGCCTTTTCGCGTCCAATTCGTATTATCGCTTCATTTAACCCCAATTTCATTTTGAACATGATAATATGAGGTATAATGTAACTATTATGTAGATTCTTAGGCTTGCATTTGTTGTTGGTTGTATATCGGGAACATAAATGTGATTTTAGCCCTGTTTTTGCCTTTTCGCCTCCAATTCATGTTTCTCGAGTCATTTAACTCCATTTTCTTTTTGAATAAGATAATATAAGGTATAATATAACTAGTGTGTAGAGTTTTAGGCTTGCATTTGTTTTTGATTGAATTTCGGGAAGGTATATGTCATTTTTAGAACTACTAACTACGGTAAATGATTGAATTCTTATATTATGTGTTTATTCCTTGGTTGTTTTGCAAGGTTTATATGAATAACACACAACGTTTGAGGGCCTTCACCACAGACGAATTACATGAAGTTCGGGATAAGTTGGCGTCCCATATTTGTGATGATTGCGTATGATACATCTACTAGTTTGTATCAATTCTATGTACACTTTTTACATTATTAAATATATACATATTTAAAGTTAATTATTTCGTTCAAAAACTTGTCATATATTATTGCAATTTGATCGTTTTTTTTTTGTGTCGAAGGGAGGTTTTGGGGGTGGGGTGGGGTGGGCGGGTTGCCATGGTGGGTCAGTTGGGCCGGGCTATGGGGCCGGGTTGGATCTTTGGGGTGGGGCAAAGAATGGGTGGAGGAGGTGGCGGAGGGTGGGTCGGGGTGGGGGTGCGGGGAGTGAAGGGGGTGGGGCATTGGGGTGGGGGGCGGGGCAGGGCGGGCAGGGGGAGTGCGGGGGTGGGCGGGTGTGGGGCAATGGGGGTGGGGGGGGGTGGGGTGGGGGTGGGGGGCGGGGGTGGGAGTCTTGGGGGTGGGGCGGACGCCATGGTGGGGGTTGGCCGGGCTATGGGGCCGGTTGGGTCTTTGGGGTGGATGTGAACAATGGGTGGAGGAGGTGGCGAGAGGGTGGGGTGGGGTGGGGGTGCGGGGAGTGAAGGGGGGTGGGGTGGGGTGGGGGCGGTGGTGGGGGCGGGGGCGGGGAGTGCGGGGGTGGGCGGGTGTGGGGTGGTGGTGGGGGGGCCGGAGTGGGCGGGGGTGGGGGGTGGGGGTGGGAGTGCGGGGGTGGGCGGGGGTGGGGGTGAGGGGGGCGGGGGGGGGGGTGCATGGGTGGCGGGGGTGGGGGTGCGGGGCGCGGGGGTGGGGGGTGTTGGGGTGGGGTGTGGCGGGTGGTGAGGGGGCCGGCAAGGAGTGGCGGGGGTGGGGGTGCGGGGGTGGGGGCTAGGGGGGCGGCGGGGGTAGGCGGGGGGTGGGGGTCTTTGGGGTGGGCAGGGTGTGCTTGGGGCGGGGGTGGGCGGGGGTGGGGGTCTTGGGGGGGCGGGGGGTGTCTTGGGTGGGGCGGGTGAGGGCGCGGGGGGGGGGGGGGGGGGGTGGGGGTGGTGGGGGTCTTGGGGGTGGGTGGTGCAGGGGCGGGGGTGGGGTGGTGGGGCGGATTTAATTTATTTTTTAAAAAAAAAAAATATTAAATTTGAAGGGCTGCGGTTTTAAGCCTAAATCGTTGCCCTTCACTTAAAAAGGGCTGCGGTTTAGGCTTAAAACCGCAGCCCTTCATTTAAAGAAGGGCTGCGGTTTATGCCGAAAACGCAGCCCTTCAAGCTTAGAAGGGCTGCGTTTTTGGCCTGAACCGCAACCCTTCTTATCTATTGAAGGGCTGCTATGGAAAGGGCTGCTGGCCAAAAACGCAGCCCTTAGGGCTGTTTTGACCGCAGCCCTTCCTTATTTTTCCACTAGTGAAATATTTTAAACAACTAGTCGTAATGAGTCTTTCTTATATTTTTGTTAAACCTCATGGATACGTGGTTCATAAAGTTTGCATCCCCAACGTCAAATTGACGCCTTAGTAATTGCATTTGGTGCATATCCATAAACCCTCAAGGGCATTTGATGCATTTTTTGAAACAAGAGGGATACCTGGTGCATTTTGTTAAACCTCAAGGGTACTTAGTGAAAAAATTGAAAAATCAATTCATTTGTTGAAAATGTTGTGTTCCCTATCAACTTTTGTCGCCCAGCTCTTCCGCCTCTAGGTTTCCCTTCCATTTTCTGAAAAAGTTCCGTCCAAAACTTTTCTTATTTTCCCTTTTTTTCGGAATGTGATGTGTTGTTAGTTTTTTAATTGGTGGTGTATGTAGGCTACATATGTGGGCTACATACACCTTATGTATATGTAGCCTTTCTCGAGTTTTTCCGAACGTAAATTTTAAATAAGTTCAACGTACCTAAAATTGGAATTGAGTTTGAAAATTATGTTTTGGTTTTCATAATTAACTTTTTTGCTACTTTTTTAAAAACTTTTCAGTTTTCAGAGATGTTGTGTACAATTTTATTAGGATTTTTTGGTTAAAACACCCTTATGTTTGCTGATTTTTAAAACAATCCCCCTTTTATTTTTTTTTGGAAATGAACCCCCAAACGTTTTATAAAAATTTTGGTTGCACCCCCAAAACCTAACTTTCGTCAAATCCAGACGTTTGTGGGGCCCTTTTTTTCATTTTTCCTCCTAAATGTAGCGTGAAATGACATTTGTATCCTTGGGTAATAAAACCCTTCAACTAACCCCTTCATCTCTCTCATTCAATTCCTTCGTTTCTGATTTCATCTCTCTCACTTGCTTCAGTCAGAAATTCATCCTCTCTCTCTTGTCATCATCTACACATTTTCATCTTCTCTTTCAGTCTCTCTCATCCAGCTAGGGTTGCAACACTCTATCTCTCCTTCGTCATCATGGAGAATTCTGCAATGACTGAAAAGGGGAAACTTTTATGGACAGTAAAACAAGAGCATGGTGCCCAAAATAGGTAATTCACTGTGCTTTGGGTGAAATTACCTTTATCTTCATTAAATTAGATTTTTTAATTGCTGGTTTGTTGGATTACTGTAATGGTGCTTAGAAGCCCTAATTTTTTAATTGCTTGTTGATGTTAAAAAATGATTCTTTGAAATTTTTTGTTCAACACCACCAAATTTTCCACCTTTGGCTTAGTGTCTTGAATCCTTGCGATTTCACTCTTTAAAAACGTTACTTCATGTGTCAACAACCTCTTCTCCAGCACCAATTCATTAATGACCACCTTCTGCCACTCCTCCTGATTCTTGTCAACCCATCCAAAGAATCAACACCCTTCTCTTCCAGTATGAAGATCTGAGAATTTGCAGGCATAGAAACTCCTCACAGGATTGTCATGCGTCCATGACCTCAAAATCTTAGTAGGAATTCGACAATTGCATTTGGTTGCCATAACCCTAATTGAATAATAATTAACCCAAATTAAAATAAGCAAATAAACCCTAGAATTGCAAAATTGCCCAAAATTGAATGCATAGAAATGAATGTAACACTTACTTGATTTGAAGGATGTCAGGAATTGTCAATTGAGAGTGGAATTGCAATTTTTCGTTCGAAATTTTGGAGTAGCAGCTTCAATTTTGGGGTGTCGGAAAATGACCGCTGTGAGAGAGGGAAGATCCTGATTTGGGGAAGAAGAGGTTGTTATATAATAGCATAGGTGGGCCCACAAACGTCTGGATTTGACGGAAGTCGGGTTTTGGGGGTGCAACCAAAATTTTTATAAAACGTTTGGGGGTTCATTTCAAAAAAAAAACAAAAGGGGGATTGTTTTAAAAATCAGCAAACATAAGGGTGTTTTAACCAAAAAATCCATTTTATTATTAAATTTCAATCTAGTTTTACAATTGAGAGGAGGAGGAGAGACAAAAGGAAAACCGGCTAAACAAGTTGCCTGTTATAGTGGATCATTTTAGAAGGACATATTTATAGAAGTATACTCAAATCAAACTAAATGAAATTGCTATTAGGATTATTAATTAAGAGACCAACTATAACTTGAATTATTATGCTAAACATTTGTTTTAAATTGTCATCTGCCATAATATTAGCAAGATAGACTTAATTTTTTCCCCAACTTTTTTTTAACTTGCTAAGCATTAGGTCCAATCCCAATCCTTATCCTTCCCCTTATCATTCAAGAAAACATTGTCTACTCAGTGGGCAATAATATACCCACCAAAGATAGACACTAATATTTATTAGAGTTCAACTTAATATAGTTAATTATTTTGTGTTTCAAATATATCTCTATTATCTAAGCCAAGGGAGGAGGTATGGTGTCCCCCTTTAAAATGACTATAATACCCTTTAAAATTTTAAAACAACATTTTCTTTTATAAAAAATTAAAAAATGAGAATCAATGCAACTTGCATATGGAATAGGTCAAAATGGAATATGCAATCACCATTAATAACTTGACAAAATAGATTGATGCAATCAATACACGAAATTAATTAGAATATTCAATCAAAAAAAGTTTGTGATACTCCCTCCGTCCCAGAAAGATCTGAACACTTGTTGGGACACGTAGTTTAAGGTGATAAGTTGTGGTGTGATTATCAAATGTTATTTTATTTAAAAAGTAGATGTGATAGGAGTTGGTGGGGTATTTTTTATTAGAGGAGAGATAAAGTTGGGTAACTTTTTATTGATAAAAGGTAGAGTGTGGGCCAAAGATGTGCAAAAGAAATAATATATTAATGGTGGGACCATGCCAAGAATGGAAGTGTTCAAACTAATTTGGGACAAACATAAAAGGAAAGTGTTCAGACTATTCCGGGACGGAGGTAGTATATCCTAACAACATAATACTTCGTATCTACAAAGTTCAAACAATATGGTTTATTAACATTTACAATCGTTAAAGAACTATACTAAAGCCGCTGACAAGGAATTATTAAATCATCGACCAAATTTTTCTGTGACGGTATTGAACAGTTAAAAATCGGTCACTTCAATTTAAAAAGATAATAACATCTACAAACGAACCTCAATAATTTACATCACTACCAAAATAATTTTAGATTAAAAAAATATGTCAATTCGTACATATAGCTACATAAAGTTGTTGACGCACGCATCGCGTGCATATATGACTAGTAGTCTATATAATAGGTAGATAGATCAATATCCATCCTTCAACAACTCAGCGATTAAATACTTATAAATATTTTTACCAAAAAAAAAACGTATAAATATACATCCATATTTTCCCCTTCTTTTCCCCTTCCTTGTACCACTAACCCCTACTCTTTTTCTTGTCTTTCCCACTCCACCCACTGGCGGAGCCACGTTGTGTCATGGTGGGTCAAGTGACCCACCATTATTTTTCAAAAAAATGGAGCAGTTTTTATAAAAAAAAAAACAAACAAAGGAAGTTGCAGACTAAGTCTGTCCACGCTAAGTCTCTCATTTTTCTCTCTCCTCTCTCCTCTCTCCTCTCTTCATTTTGCCCTCTCTCTGAATCTCTCTCCTCTCTCCTCTGTTCTACACACTAATTAACTCGGCTGCTATTAATGGGAGTTCCTTCAGTTTATCATACAAGCGACCGAGAAAGGAGAGCGAGAAGTTACAGAAGATTACAGCATCTTCGGCAACGATATTTTCCGGTCTCCTTCTTCTTCTACATTTTTTGATTTTGAACTTTTTGGTCGATTTTGGTGAAGTTTTCCTTAGTCTTTGTGAAATTCGGCTTGATTTCAGTGAGATCAAAGGAATTATATCAGAGTTGCAGCAGATTAAAGCCAAAGCTGTGCAAGATGGTCAGAAAGAGAAGGCAGAGACGATTTCTAGGTATTTTTTTAATTTCGTCTTCGATTACTGAAATCCTGAAGTGAAATTCATTATATCTGAAATTTTGGAATTATTTGCTTTAAGTTCAGTTTTGATCGCATTGTTTAAGTTCGATTTCTGATTGAATTTCACATAATGTTGGTTATGATGTGATTTTAATTAACTTGTACGAAATCTGTAGTTGTAAGCTTGAATTTTATGGTTATTGATTCATAATTTTAGGGCTTAATCGAGTTTTTTGTTGTTGAAGATTTAGGGCTTAAACCTCTCAAGAACTCGAGATTATTGTTGTTATATTATTGACTTATTATTGTTAATTTAGGGCTTAACCGTTTTTTGCTGTTGAAAATTTATTGTTGTTATATTATTGACTTATTAATGTTAATTTATTATTGTTATATTTATTGTTGTTAATTTAATATAATTTGTTACAGTGGCTAATTGGTGAATGATGACTATGACGTCATGAACATTGGATTAGCTTTGAAGGGTTGATTGATTGTATTCAGGTAATGCACTAAAACCCTTGTTTTAGGATTTTTAGAATTGGACCTATCAATTATCATGTGAAGTTTTCGGAGAGGCTATGAATGAGCCTTTGGTTTTATGTGTTTTATGTGCTGGTGGAATTAGTTGGAGATGGATAAGATTCCCTCTAATGTGAAATTATTTGGTATATATGCATAATGCGTTGATATGAGATTAAATTTGCATCGTTTAAGTGAATTTGATTGATATGTTTGACAAATTGAATTGTTGTATCTAATTAAAAATTCTAATTTAAGTTTCAGAATGAAAAGAAAGAAAATGCAACCGAATATCTCAAGTTTTTTGACTAAAACCACATCAATACCTGTATTTTATTGTAATATGAACTATTATTAGTCATGAAATTATTTTATTTCAAGTAGTTTTTTTTAAATTCATGGATTATCCGTTATGGGTGTGCGTATCCGAACCCGTATCCGTATCCGTATCCGAACCCCCCGTATCCGTCTCTGTGCAACCTAGTCAGTAGTGACCCACCATTCATAAATTCCTGGATCTGCCACTGACTCCACCCCATCAGAACCACTACCACCATCATAACCACCACTCCAACTCCTCTTTCTCTTTCCTTTTTCCCCTTACCTCTGTTGTTGTCAGCTAAAATTGCGACACCCCGAGTCCTGAGACCCAAGAAATTACAAAATAAAAAAAATTAATTGGTTTAGGCGCGTGTTGTTGACGATTAACCACAGGCAGAGGCGTCCCCTTAGTTTTTTGTTTTTTCATTTGACCATTTCCACTTATGTGGTACAAGTACAACGATGAAAAGTAACCCAGAAAAGCTCCACGTACATGCATAGGTAAGCTATCACCGCGTCCGTATTTCTCAATCGCAACTCACTGTCGTCAATCGTCATAGCTAACAACAGTATAAAACATTAAATTAGTCAATTTCAAGTCAACTTACTTGGCCTCAAAACATCTCTCTCTTCCCCCCAAAAAAAATACAATCTTGAATCTTCCTTCCATTTTCTATCTTCAATTCCCATTCTTGAACGCCAAACAGCTGAAAAGTCTGCCATCTTTTTCTCTCCTGTATATCCTTTTTTCCCCTAAACAAATTTACAACTTCATATTATCCCATCAATGGAATCTGATTCAAATTGTTAAATCAAATATGAAAACAAAAGACTTCATTAAGAGCATGATCAAACCATTCTACTCTCACAAAGGTTCCAAAAAATAAAATAAAAAACTTTTACTATTACTATTACTTTGTTTATTATTACTTGATACCATGATCAGATTGAAGCTAACTTTATTTGTTTGTATTTTTATTGGGTACTAGAAGGATCAAAAGAAGCAGACTTACAGAAGATTGCAGCACAAGAACAAAAGCAATTTTCATATGAGACATTGTCTAAAGCAACCGATAAATTTCATCCTTCTCATAAACTAGGCGAAGGGGGTTTCGGTCCTGTGTTTAAGGTAAGCTATTACTTCTTCCGTTTTTTTTTATTACTTGCAACATCGAATATTTAGAGAAGGTAAAGTGGGAAGATTTGGGTTTATATTATTAATTTGTCCCTTCTCCTTCTCTAATTTTAAAACTGGGAATTGAATTTATATGATAAAGAAAAAAGAAATTTGGTAGTACCCATGATGAGAAATTGAGGATTATGTTTTGGGTGTAGGGGAAATTGGTGGATGGGAGAGAGATAGCAGTGAAAATGCTGGCACAGCATTCGAGACAGGGGCAGAAAGAATTCATTAATGAGGCTAAGTTGCTGGCTCGAGTGCAGCACAGGAATGTTGTGAATTTGTTGGGTTACTGTACACATGGCGAGGAGAAGCTGCTTGTTTATGAATATGTCTATAATGAGAGCCTTGACAAGCTCCTCTTCAGTAAGTTCTTCGCTCATTTTGCGTATTTCTGTTTTTTTCTTTTGGATATCTGGTGTTCTGTGAGTTGTTTATAGTGTTGGAATTTGCTATAAGGTGATTTTGTGATATTTGGTTTGGCTGTGCCTTATTGTAACTTATCGGTTTTCGTTATGTATTATGATGGCTAATGATGGTAGAAAATGGATCTATGACAGATGTTGCGGTATGATTGTAAATACTGTTACATATTGGCATTTCGCCGAATGGCAAGTTCAAAATTTGTTACAGAACGATCTTTATCTAACGAGGTAACATTGTTTGGATTTACTCTAAAAACCGCCAAATCAATGCTAACCGGTCAACATGGCTCTCAAAGTGTGTACTGGGATGCCCATGGAATTGTTCTCTGCTTGTAATAAGCACATTTAACTGCTGGTTATGATGCTTGCTTCTCAAGTGTTATATTTGAAGCACTTAGATGTAGCTTAAACAGTGAAGATTTATACGAATGAGGTTTTTCTTTCCCCTTTAAGGAGCGACTAATAATTATGCCTATACAAAGCATGCTCTTAAGTTTGGGAGCTAGCTGCTCTGCGAGATTAAAAGTGATTGGCTGAGTCTATCAATTTAATCCTTGTAGGTTTGGTGTTTTTATCTTGGGAAAGCATCTATATATTGGCTTGTTCAGTTTTATTGATGAACCATTTAATTAAACTCTAAATCTTTACACTTTTGTTTGATTCTTTCGCATACAAAAAGCCTTAAAAGATGGTTAAATTATCCTATCTTGCAATATGTAGTTGTTTGTTTTATCGCACATATTGCTTCTGGTGGGGGTGGTAACACAGTTCATATACAACTGACCCGATGCAATGCAAACCGGAAAAAAATTCCAACTTCAGATCTAACAGACAAATCTTACTTTGGATGCATTATGGGTGAATACATGTTGGATATTGGGATTACTTGCATTAATTCGATTGGATCGCTTCGGCACTTATATCTTGAACTGTTTGGCATATTGGGATGACATATTGCATTAAATTACTTGCATTTGGAAGACCCCCCCTCCCCCTCCTTGAACAACTAGCTGCAATACAGAGCGAGGACAAGAATTTAGGAGAAAGTTTACATCTTTAACAGCATGCGTAAGTCTGAACTCTGAAGAGACACTTATAGTTTCTCAAAGTTAGAAAGCGATCATACCCAATCCTTTACATATTAATTGCAGCTGTCATGGTGGAATCCTACCTGGCATACCTGCATCAAGAGTCAAATACCAGAAGCTTAACTCAAGCAACTCAGAAACAGTGTGATAGTGTTACATGGTCCTAACAGCCAGATTTTCTCGGTGCGTAGCTTTTAGGCATTGTAAGTACATTATATTGTTGAAAGTAATATACCAGTATACTGTATGCCACAAAGAGAAATTACTGTGTTCAAAGTAATGCTATAAGGATGCCACTTCTTTTCTGTGCAACACTTTGGAAAACTTGCTTTTCATTTCTCCACCTATCATGTCTAATTGCTACTCTGGTTGTTGAATGCTTAAAGATTTTAAGCACTATAATATCAAAATTGATTATTTCAAAAAAGGTGTTGGTAGTGTTAAGAGGAAGCAAAAATTAATGTCGCCTTGACCATTATAGCTTTTTCTTCTGAGATTGATCTCACTGCTACAGGTATATTCGTTGGTCCAAGGAGATAGTTTCAATGACCTATGTAGTCATCAAGCTTACTTTTCTGTCTTTTGCTCGATCATGAACTATGGATGCTAAGTTACCTTTGCAACTTGTTATGACTTGCAACATATCTCACTTACAAAAGAATATGGTTTCAAGGTTGAAATTATATGATGACTTTGAGTTTCACTCCCAATTGAAACCAAGAACCATTTAATTACCCTCAAAAAAAAAAAGAACCATTTAATAATATGGGAGCAAATGATGAGATTTGAAAATTTTATTCATGTTCAAACTTCAAATGCCACCATTAGTTGGTAAAACTTTCAGAATATATATATACATTGAATCTGTTAAGGTCATGCACTTTTAGCATCCAGGCCTTCTATCTATTGCTCACTAAACATGTGTTAGTGATTGAAGCCATAACTTTTGACTATTTGTGCCTCCAACTTATGTATACCAAGTAATTGATTCATACCAAGTAGTTGATTCATACCAAGTAATTGATTCAAGTTTCCTTTTTTCTGTTACTAACACCATGTTGTATGATTACATTCATAAGATCCTGACATCATTGACAATGATCCATACTGAACTTTTTTATCTTAAGCAACTCCGGAAATGTTATTGTAGTTTTAATTAATAATGCTGATCCATTCATAGTCAATCAAAACATTATGTGATACTGATAATGTTTGTCTGATGCAGAACCAGATAGACGTCAAGTGCTTGATTGGAAGAAACGGTATGAAATTGTAGCAGGCATAGCTAAAGGATTGTTGTACCTTCATGAAGACTCACATAGTTGCATCATTCATCGCGACATCAAGGCCAGTAATATCTTACTTGATGATAAGTGGATTCCTAAAATTGCTGATTTTGGCATGGCTCGCCTCTTTCCTGAAGACCAAACGCATGTAAATACCAGAGTTGCCGGTACCAAGTATGTTTTTACTTATTACATGGTTGATTTCTTCCAATGCAGCAGGGTTCTGATTGTCTGACCCGCCGCGTATCTGATTGAAACAGTGGTTATATGGCTCCGGAATACGTCATGCATGGGCATTTGTCAGTGAAAGCAGATGTATTCAGTTTTGGAGTGTTGATGTTGGAGTTGATTAGTGGTCAGAGGAACTCCTCATACAACCAAGCCTTTGAGGCTCAAAATTTACTTGAATGGGTAAGTTCTTGGTTTTATGTATCGAGCATCTAATAAGGAATTAAGGAGTCTAGTGAGTATATAATTCATGGTTAGCAAATCTCTTGTTTTGGGTATAGTCAACTTATAGAAATACGACTCTATCGAATTATCAACTTATAGATTTACGACGCTCATTTACTCACTTCTTGCTTTATTAATGTTATTGTTGATCCGATGGCTGAATACGAGTATATGATGATAACTGTGACATATGAATCTTAATTATGGTTCTGCTTGAATTTGACATGTTTGAATGGTATCAGGTGTTGAAACTAATGATTGTGCACGTAGAAGTAAACTCTTTATCGAGGGTTCATACTTCATAGTATTTGACCTGATGAAACTCAATATCTGTTGGGTTTTGCTTCAGGGGAAAAGCCTAAACTTGAAAGTTGTTTCGTGTTTTAGGAAATTTTTGTTTGGACAAAATCATAATTTTTTTATTTAAAAGAAAAAGATGTATGCTGTTGTCAACGAAACCATAAAATCAGTTTCCTGGATATGACAGTCTACATTCAGCCAACTTTGTGGAATTTCCAGTTACACGGTATTCCTATTTCATATTGACCTATCACCTAGTTATATCCTATTCCTAATAGTTTATTTGCTTTATTTCTGTGCTCAAGTTAACTTAATCTTTGGTAATATAGTTATCATGTGGGCTATGGTGGTAGGTGTGCTGTTTACTTTTTGCATTATATGACGTCTGGGTGATGGTATGGAGGCTAATTACAATTCTGACTAATCAAAGTTTGGTCTAGATCAGGTAATGACTTGGGAAATATAAGCCCTTTGTCTTAAACATAATAGTGCCTTTTTTCTAAGAAAGGGGAAAAATAATTGTTCGTATTCACTTTTCAAGGAGTGTAATCTTTCATGAAGATCTGTTGCTGAAATTCAATCCACGTGGCTAATGTCAGACTTGACTTATTGGGATATTTTTATGCAACGTTTTTAAATAAAGGGCCCTAGATGATTGAAAGACTCATTGGAAGTCGGTCCTTGATGATATGTACTGTATCTGTATCTGTATCTGTATCTGAATCTGAATCTGTAGTTTTGTACCATGCTAATGCTTCTTCTAGAGAAGCTCCTGCATTGAGCTTGGTGTTGCTGGGCTTGTTAAGCTTACATGTCTTGCCTAAGTTATGACGTCGCTTACAAGTTTTTGATGTGCGAGAAGGGCTAAAAAAGGAAAGTAAAGTGATGGGATCTGTGTAGAGACTCTTGAGAGAGGTTGTAAATTGTAATATGAAATAAATCACTCCATCGTAGTTTGTAAGGTATATACTCCTACAAGACAACCTAAAACTTATATGTAGCGCTATAAACATCTATCACTATCACCACAATCATATGTTATACCAAAGCTACTCATATTTTCGATTCAGATTTGGTGGGTTGGCAACTTCAAGGGAGTTTGGCAAACATGTATCTTTAGCTGAGGTGGCGATTGTGATTGAAAGCCAAACTCAAGCTCTATGTTTGAACACTTCTTCTTACCAACCTTGACAAAACAAAAACATTATCCTAGTGAATACTGTCTATACTTGTTTATGGAAGATGTACTCGTGCAATATTTAGAGTTATATAACGAGCTATATTTTGATTGGCAGGCTTACAAGCTATTCAAGAAAGGTAAAAGTGTGGAAGTGATGGACGCATCAATAGCCACCACAGAATATGCGGAACAAGTAGCTTTATGTGTTCAAATTGGGTTATTATGCACCCAATCAGATCCCAATTTGAGGCCATCAATGCGGCGGGTGGTGGTTTTGCTGTCAAAGAAACCAACGAGCCTGGAAGAGCCAACCAGGCCAGGCTTTCCCGGTTCGAGGTATCGGAGGTCACGGCATCCAGGGGCATCATCCTCAAACACTGGTTCTTCAGGTGCATCTTCCACAACCAAAACAGATTACACCACCAGCACGATGACTGTCACAGCCACCACTCCTATTGCTAGGAGTCTAGGTTCAGATCCTCGTGGCAAACGGCCTGTGGAATAGTTTCGATAATGTATCTGGAGGATAGATATTTAATTAGCAGTAAAGTGAAAGAAAGTATTAACATAAGAGAAAAAAAAACAAGGGAGGACTAGAAGGGTCTTGTCATTCTTTTTTATTTTGTACATAGACATTATTTCTGTACTATTTTTTTATTTTTTGGTTTTCTATAATGCCTTATAGGAATGTAAATGTGGATAGGTTGAAGGGAAAGCAAGTTCCTATTGTTTCATTTGTATGAGAAATATTTGAAGCTAGAGTAGATTAAAGGTTTTTCTAATCTATGCACCAAGTGCATAGATTTAGTTATTTATTTTTACCTTCGCTGAATAAAATTGATAAATATGACATAGTTAATTAAGAACATTATTCTCATAATTTTCTACCTTATTTTGACTAGATTCTTCTAAGAGAGCTGCGAAACACACACTTAACCTCTCAATCAAAATGATACATTAAAATTGAGCTGTTTTCACGGATTAAATGATTTCACAATGCAGGATTTATTGAACTAACTGAATAGAAGATTGAAACACAAGAATAAGCATAAACATCGAGGGCTAATTTTTTCTTGAATTGCAAACGTCATAAACTTTCCAAAAACACAAGATGCCAAAAAAAGAACATCCAGAAACGGCCAACCCAAGTTAGATACAAGAGACATAACCCAAGTTAAGATACAAGAGACATACTAACTCAATTCATCCAATTATGGAAAACCCCAAATCCACTCCGTTTCAATCACATGTGGGCACATGTCACTCATAATACATCAGCAGACGAACAACCAGATGACATATTTCTTCTCAAACATATAACCAACATCCACCAACCGCTCCAGGATATGATAGCACATGATAGAATTAACTCAGATTGGCTTGATTTTGAAGTGAAGTGAGATAAGTGAGAATACAAAACATTTCAAGTCCTGCAACAGCATGAGGCAAAAGTTTAGTTAAAGCTCATGTACACAAAATAATTTTCAGCCAACACAATGATCACAATCACAGACCCGTGTATCAACTGAAAACTTTTTTATCCCCTGCCTATAACAGAGCCAGACAGAAAGACCATTGTGTTTCATCACCTGCAGGTAACAATTGGCCTCTCTCAACTCGGTATCGTAAGCAAAATAACAATCAACTCATTCGACCAGCACCTATGTTCAAAAACTGCTAAAAGGATCATAACTTCATGTTACCGATGTTCTTTTTAGGTATAAGATTGGTCCCTTGGAATTTGTCATTTAATGTCCAGAATTCGGAAGATTTACCATCGATGTTTTCCCAATACCCCTAAAGCTGTTCCTACCTTAGGCCAAGGGAAAGAGAAGCAGAAAGGGTAAAATAAAAGCAACCTCCATTCCAGCAAAAACAAGAAGGCTATTGCTAATTGACCCTTAACAAAAAACAATCTAGCACAAGCAAAAAAAAATTCAATGAGCACATATTTCAGTTTAGTCCATAAACAAAGATTTGTAAATCTTTGACTCCGTAAATGGACAAACCTTAAATAAAAGAAGTGAATCACTTAAACTGAACCAAGCATTCTCAAAACCAATATCTTCAATATCCAGATTTGAGTATGCACATCCCAACTTAGGACAATTAAAAAGATTTAACAATATGTGAAGCATCCATGACTTTGTCATAGTGATCCTCGTCACTCGTATTAAAGACATTAAGTGCACTACAAAAGTACAACAGTAATTTTGCGACACTTAGCCACACCAATAAGAGGGAAGAAAAAAAGTTTGCTGAGTCATGATAGTTTTTTCTGAAGTGATGCAAAGGACTAACTTGAGCTTGTTAAGCTCACAAGGCCAAAAACAAGAAAGATATGCACAAGAGAGATAGTGTACAGCATGCAGTAACAAGGGGGAGGCTACAAATTATTTTGGTGATGGGGGCAGCATCATCTTAAATTTAACATCCCTAAGATGCAACTAACACCACAACAATCCAAACTCCCAGCACAATACTTATTGCTCATGCAGCAGCAACTAAAGATTTATATGAGGCAATTTAGGAGAGGCACAATCAAACCATTTAGCAATTCAAAACCAAACCAAACCAATGTTACGCTCTTCCAGGTTGACTCTATGTCAATGTTCTTGAAGATGCAGTAAGAATAGAAACTGACGAGATTAAAAACCTAAATATTGCTCTCCAATCACTTAGGCTTCACATGCTAAAATCTAATTAGATGACCAGCATCAAATGATAGCGCAGCCAAAAACAGAAAAATAATTGAGCACCATTGACCAGGTTTCATGAGTCACATGGGCTAAATGTTGTTAAGACCAACTAAAGACATACTCATAACTCAGGAAGAACCAGGGAGTTATCATTCTGTTTGCTAAAGTAGCATTTTCATTGAACACCCTCGGTGTCTGTTTTGTTATGTAGGGAAACACACGTCCAAAACAAACTTTGATAGATAACTACTCCAGAAGTCCACACTATTGCATTGCACTGCCAAAACCTCTCCATTCCCTCCATCACCCATTTCACCACTCGTGCCACACATGAATTCTGAAGGAGGAACAAGGAGTACCGAACCCCTTCCCTATTACCATTCCCCCCTCTTCCAATAAGCCTGTTTCAAAGATGATCATGGCCACTAGGATTTGGCACTGTCATGAAGAGTTTCAGGCCTTGTGGCCATTGATTACCTGGATTTGGTCAAACCTTCTCCAGCATGGCATGGTGGACCATCTTTGCATGATTGTTGAGCCTCATGCGGACAGACACAAACACACGGGCGCGAGCATGCGTGCGCACATACACAGTGCGAGGAGAGAGAGGGAGAGGGAGAGGGAGAAAGGGAGAGAGAGGGAGGGAGAGATGGAGAGAGAGAGAGAGAGAGAGAGAGAGAGAGGGGGAGAGAGAGAGGGAGAGGGAGAGGGAGAGGGAGAGGGAGAGGGAGAGGGAGAGAGGGGGATGGAGAGGGGGAGGGAGAGAGAGAGGGGGGGAGAGGGGGGAGAGGGGGGAAAAAGAGAGAGGGGGGAAGAGGGAGAGGGAGAGAGGGGAGAGAGGGGGGGAGAGGAAGAGGGAGAGAGGGGGAGAGAGAGGTGACAGTGGAGGAGCAGTTCACATGCAGCAAAATAGATCTATAGGCTACAGCCATTACTGTTAGCAGCAATGCTGTGGATCAGCTCATGGAGATCATGTATCAGCATTCTTCGTTTATTTCTAACTCAACCATTTACAAGCCCCAGACTCAATGATATGTTTCTAATTCAGCCATTTGACAGGGCTTAAACTCAATGATTTCAAAATCACAGTGAATAAAGGGAGCCTCTGCTTCCACCACTTAGAGATCGCCTCACATTCCAACTCGGAAGGCTCTTAATGACTAGAGGGATTATTATAAGAGATTCTGGCTAGGACTTCAACACTTTAATAAACATCCAAAAGAGCAGAAAAGGAGAACAAAGATATCCACCTTAGTGTTAGTGAGGAACCCGCTCACAAACACCAGAAAATGCAACAAAGCCAACAGCAAAGTAAAAGCTTATGTTGACAAAATAGATGGACTATTAGTGTTGGCTGTTTCAGTTATCAAATCATGAGAATAATTTGACATTTATGTAAATTTACATATAACAACATTGTCCTATGTCAAAAATTTCAGTCACTGATTGGAAATCCCCGACTCAAAATTGTTTGTCATCATCGAGCCCATTGGTTATTTGGCTACCAGCTATGTCCAAATAATGAAGTCGAAAATATTAGCAACAGGGATCACCAAGTCTGAGCAATTAAATAGAAGTACCTATCAGAATTATATCTGTAGTGCAAAGCACCTCAAAGTTGAAGGACACTAGTGACAATATGTCAAACCTCATTGATATTTTTTCCTAAAACTGATCAATACACGAAATGTGGGTGCTGAGTTTGATGTGTAACAATGACTAGAAAGTCCAATTCAACACAATATTAAGCAATATCAAAACTTTAATAATAAATAAAAAAGGACGAAATCACAAAAGATACATACATCAGTATTCATACTCTGTCCTGTAAAATTGCTTAAATTAAGACATGCAACCAAGGAGCACTACAAATATCCTATTAAACAATGAAAAGCTCTGGCTAAAACAGTTCCAAAAAAAATATTAACATAGGAAGGATAGCAGAGAAGAACAAAACAGCTGTACTTTCAAATGCATACACTATAAAGTATAAACAAATAGCGGATAGCATCTAAACTGCCAAATAAAGAACAAACATTAACTTAAAAGGCAAGGAAAAGCAAAGTTCAAGTTCAAAGATAGACTCAAAAAAAAAGCACTGACCTGAACAAGATAGTAGAAGATGCGAAGTCCTTCAGGATCTTTACTACTCTGGACATCAACAAGTGAACCAATTTTCGAAGTTGTGAACGAGATATGCTCATTGCCCATCACAATCTCCAGCTCTTGCCTCCCAATAACGTCAGGTTCTGGCCAGAGGTTATCATCTTCCTTCATAATCTAATTAAACAAATATTTCAAAGAAAATTAGAAAGACAAGACATCAGAGAAGTATAAGCACCACATTCACAAGCATCATTGGCCATCTTTTCTCGAATAGTGTTTATCACAATCTTGAGCATATCTTACACATCTCAAGGATCAAAAACACCCAACAATAAACACGCACTACCCATGAAATTTGAACTGAGTGCTTATACAAACGAAAAGCCACCAAAATATATACATAAAGCTAGAAAAGCCACAACAATCGAACGACATATCAACAGCCATATAAACTAGCAACTGATCATTACTTCCTTCTACTAGTCACTGGCATATTCCAGGTATACTGACCAGACCAGACCACTTCGAAATCGGAAAAAAATATTTAACGGATGCAAGATTATGACCTGACACAAAAATTGATGCAAAACATGACCTAACCAACAAATTAGGTTCGAGAGTTTACCAACAAGGAAACCTATACCAGGTTTTTGCTTCAAGAATTTCTATCACAATAAGCAAACTCAGACAAATCATTCAAAAAAGTAGACGCCCTATCTTATTTTCAAAAATTCTAGAATGAGATGGGTGTAGACAAGAGGTAACTTTTTACCCTAAAGAACTCGCTTATGTTATTGGTTTGCATTTCCAAACAATTCCAATGGCAATCGAAACCCTAACTGTCAATAAATAAATAAAAAGACAGGAAAAAGGGGTAAGTTTTAACCCTAAAGGAGCCGCTTATTTTGAAATGGCAACCGACACCCTAACTATCAATTAAAAAAAAAAAAAAAAGGAAAACATGGACAAATAGAGAGGAGGAGAGAGAAAGAAGACCTCGCTCTCGGAAATGATGCGACGGCACTCGCGAAGAACGGCGGGGGTGAGGAAGACCTCCTTACGAATCATGGTGTCGTTTTTGTAGTTGGAATTGTTAGCATAACGAAGCTTGCCGTCGGGACGAAACTCGAACTCAAGGAACTCGTGGCCGAACTTGCCTTTGTGACCAACGTAATACCGCAAGTAGAACTCCCCTGCACCTTCCTCTCCTGCCATGCCTGCTCGCTAGTCTCACAAATCAGGAACAAGGAGAAGGTGTTATTTTACTTCTAAATGCTTTCGATTTTCAATATCTACTTATAAGTGGAAAAACAAATTTACTCAAGGATATATGGTGAAAAACTGGGGAAATTTTATCATTTACCCTAAGGTTTGCAACAAGTCCTCCTAGGCTAAGACTCTTCGGCCTCATTCTTTTGGACTTTTTTTTAGCAAAAATAAAAAATAAATTCAGTTTAACAAAAATAAGTTCAATTCAGCAAAAATAAGTAAAAATAAGTTCAGTTCAGCAAAAATAAGTTCAGTTCAGCAAAAATAAGTTCAGTTCAGCAAAAATGAGTAAAAATAAGTCGACTTCAGCAAAAATAAGTTCAGTCTTCTCTAATGTTGTAATTATTATATTTGTTTTTCAATATTACTATTAATATTGTTATTATTATTAATATTATAATTATAATAACGATGAATTTGAATTTTTTATTTTTTATTTTATTTTTATTTTATTTATTTTTTTATTTTTATTTATTATTTATTATTATTATTATTTATTATTTATTATTTATTATTTTTTTATTATTATTATTATTTTATTATTATTATTATTATTATTATTATTTATTATTTATTATTTATTATTATTTATAATTTATTATTTATTATTTATTATTTATTATTTTTTTATTATTATTATTATTTTTATATTATTATTATTTATTATTTATTATTATTATTATTATTATTATTATTATTATTATTATTTATTTATTATTTATTATTTATTATTTATTATTTATTATTTATTATTTATTATTTATTATTTATTATTTATTATTTATTATTTATTATTTATTATTTATTATTTATTATTTATTATTTATTATTTATTATTTATTATTTATTATTTATTATTTATTATTTATTATTTATTATTTATTATTATTATTATTATTTATTATTATTTATTATTTATTATTTATTATTTATTATTTATTATTTATTATTATTATTATTTATTATTATTTATTATTTATTATTATTTATGATGATTATTATTATTTATTATTTATTATTATTATTATTATTATTATTTGTTATTTATTATTATTCATTATTTATTTTTATTATTATTTATTATTATTTATTATTATTTATTATTTATTATTTAGTATTATTTATTATTTATTATTATTATTATTATTTATTATTATAAAATAATAATAATAAGTATTGATAGTATTATGTTAATATTTATTGATTATTATAATAATAAATATTGTTAATATTATGTTAATACAGTTTAGTTCAGCAAAAATATGTTCAGTTCAGCAAAAATAAGTAAAAATAAGTTCAGTTCAGCAAAAATAAAATAAGTTCAGTTCAGTTCAGCCAAAATAAGTTCAAAAGAACAGGGCCTTCATTGTTAGAAATAATGAAATTTTACCAATTATTCTCTGGTTTCTAATTTATTCATCAAATATTTTTTACGTTTTGAAAATTCATCATATATTCTTAAGTTTTTCAAGAATATATATAATACCCTTACTACTAATGAAAGTCTAGAGTAGTTAGTTATTACCCTTAATTAACCAATAAAATATAATTATTTCGTAATTAATCCTAATCTAGCCTAACTGTTGCAGGCATATTTTTATTGCCTATGAAATATGAGTGCGGATTTGACTACCTTATGGTACATGCTTTTAGTTTTGAAGTTCATTTTGAAAAAGAAGTCGCCAACAAGTCTTTAAAGAAATATTCATAAACCTAATTGGATATTTGGTAAACCATTAGGACATTTTAGGGACTTATCCAATGTACATTTCCCCGTCATGACTTCATAATTTGGTTAATGAACCAAAGATTGAGTTCGGAGGTGAGGATAGAATATGATTATGAATCAATTAATTATCAAGAATAATCAATTTCGCTTTTAAATATGGGCTTTAGAACCTTTTAAACAAATAAATAGACTTTAAATTCCTAAAACGGTTTTAGGCTCAGCTCTTTAGATTGCTTTCGTTTGGATCGGACCAATTAGGACGGTGGCATGTATCATCATCGAGTACTAAATTGGGGAGACACACTAGAGGAAAAAAAAAAGCCAAGGGCTGCTATGCAAGGGTTGCGATTAGCCCAAAAACGCAGCCCTTTGTGATAAAGGGTTGCGGTTATCTGAAAACCGTAGCCCTATCTTTTTTGTTAATCTTTTGCGCATTCAGCCATTCACTATTGAACTTCCCTCGATGTCTCTAACCCTAGCCCGTTTCTCTCCTCCTCCCCCCTCCCTCTCTCTCTCCCTCTCTCCTCTTCTCCTCAACTCAGCCCTAATGGCCAAAGCTTCGAACTGACATCGATGTTCGAACTCTTTCCTCCTCCCATCTCCTCTCTTCCTCTCTTGCTCCTTCACTTTAAAACCTCATCATCGCCGCCATTAATGGCGGTTTCGAGCTCAGTTAAGGAGAGAGACATTTCAAAAAGCCGAAAATTGATTTCGCAATTTTCGACAACAAACTTCGGAATTCTAGGGTCTTGATTTTAGGCGGTACTGATAGAGTTGGCGATTCTACTGCTGTCGCTCCTTCGACACTTTCTCTTGATCTTTGTATCTTCATCGGCGGATGAAATTGGTACTCTCTCTCTCTCTCATCTCTTTTTTTTGTGATTGAAGTTGGAATTTCACATTTTGATTCGATTTTGACTCTTTGTAAGGTTGATTTCGATTGTGAATGTCTCCAGAATTTATAGTTTATGTGAATTAATCAATGAGGAAATCTGTGGTATAATCTCGGCTCGCCGGAGCCTCGGCGTTGCTATTCCTGCTGATCTCTCTCTTTCCTCTATTGGTTGTGCTGCTGTGTTGTGGCAGTGTTGCGCTGCTATTCACTCATCGGGTAAACTAATTATCTTTCTCTTTTCTTTGCCCTAATTTTCGTGGTCCTCGTATTTTTGTCACAAATTTACCGCCAATTTTAGTTCGTTGTTTTTGCGATTTAGTGAATTTATTGTTATTTTGCCTTTTCTATATATTTTTTTGTTCGTTTTTTACTCGTGTTAAAGCTAATTGAGAGGAGATAATTGGTAATTCGATGGAAGAATTCGTATTAAGTTGACCTATAATTGGTTTGATTTAGATGAGAGTTGGAGGAGGAGGATAATTAACGTGGAGAAAATTTGTAGGACTGACAGGTTGATAGTTCATATAGTTTAGGCTAGAAAAAGATGAATTTGTATGTTATACTATTTAGTATGGGATTATATACTTTGTTGATTGCATAAGAATGGCAGGTAGAAAAGGTTTGTCGAATCGGAACTTTGGTATATAGGTAATCTAGGTGGATGAGTGGCTTGATATGGATGTGAATTATGAATTATTCAAGTGTTGTTGACCTTATGTTGCAGGAGTTTAGTTGCTGCCTCAGTGTGGGGCTACTTGTGTAATGGCTTCTGTATCGAGTCAGCAGCAGTTCCATTACACCCAACCTCCATCGAAGGTGCTTCATTTGAGAAACTTCTTTAAATGAACCACAACACCACCATCATGTCATTTTGGTGTTCGCAGCAAGACAATGACACATACAACTATATGCTTCAGGTTCGTCTTATTCAATCAAGCTTATTCTTGTCCTTCACTCCTTCTCCTACACTTGTTTCATATTCTAGGGGTATACTTGATCTCATATGCAAGTGTTGTATATTTACCTGATTAGATTTTTGATTTTTGTGTTTATCAATTTATCCGTTAAGTAAAATATAAAGAAAACTTCAAATTTTATCTGTAATATGGTACTCCATATACTTGAGTTGGAAATCTGATATATTGATTTATGTATATGTGGAGGGACCTTGGATATGAAGTGAAGAGGGGAGAATTGTTACATATTGACTTGTAATGTATCTCTAGAGTATGAGAAAAGGTATGTCTTATTTTAACTCTTTTTTTGTGCTCTTTTTTTTCGACTTATGTTTTAGAAATTAGAACCCTTTTACCCCCAAAGTTGATTGTTCGAGGATGAACCTTATTTATCCCCCTTTCCCCCTTAGTTGAAGATGATTGTTCGAGGAATTAGTATGGGCATTGTAGCCCCCTTTGGGATCATGGTGCTAGTTTTCTTCAATTGTTGTTGGTCGTTATTGCTTGCTTCATGCTTAAAGTTGGTGAATTTAGTTAGTTATTGGTATTTGTGTGATTTCTTGGCCTAATATGCATATAAGTGATTGTTTTTAGGGTTTTAATTGTTTAATCCATGGTTAAGTGGTTGTTTTCAAAACTTTAATTGCTTGATCTATCTATTTAATCTCAACTTTTGCCTGTTTTTTCAATCCTTAAAACAACATTTAAACTATTGTAAGTACTAATTAATATTAGATAATAGAATTAAGGATAACATAATGGATAAGTGAGGTGTCTTCTTCAAGTTTCCATGGTCCTCTCTTTAACTCTTCCATTTCTTGTTGGTTTTGATCAGATTGATTTTTAGAAATTGTATTTTCTGTTTTGATTTTTAGAAATTGTATTCTCTGTTTTCATCTGTTTTCTATACAAGATGTCCCTAAATTTTCACTCCATTTCTTTATCTTTTTAGCTCTACTTTTCTTCTCTTACACACTGACCCGTCGAACTTTTTACTCTCTATATTTTCACTCACATCATATACTTGAATACTTCTTTCTTCCATCCATGCTGTTGTGTTTCTAATAGCTCATGTAAATCAATACTATAGTAACTTCAGGTGTGATAAGTCCCTAAAATGCTATTTCAGTAGGCATTTCCATATGTGAGGCACTGTGAATACCTTAAAGCACCATTTCCATTGTATATTCACTTTCAATGTCTCCTAGATATTGAGAATGAAACAACGGGGGTATTATTAAGTGTTAGTGAAATACACTGCTTTTGTTTCTTTACTTGAAGGGGAGTATTTGCCGGAGTTGGGTTCGAATATGAAGAAGAGTTTTTTTAAGCTTCAATAAAACACAATGATTGTGATATTTAGTGACAATAGGTTATGAGGCTTGATGAGTAACTTACAACTATCGCACATTTGTGTGTGTAGTGAGTTGAGTAGAGTCATCTACAACTTGCAAATAAGTTGTCCTGATCTCCTCATGTTGAATGTCTGTTTTCTAATCATGAATTTTGTGATTGTTCTTCCATTTTTATTTGTTTCCGTGGTGCACTTGGGCTATCCTAGATATGAAGGTCCAACCTATATATAGTCAATGTAGTCATTTTCCTGAATAATTTTTTTTTTCACTGGTCTATTGCTACGTGGTTAGCTAATCTGCAACATAATGTACTGCACAATTTGGGTTTAATAGATTGCTTGAAAGCTACTGCCTCTGTTTTATCATGCTTTTCACACTTCTTTGATGTGAATGTTCTAAATTATTTTTCACTTTGTTTTAAAAAATCTGTTTCATCTCTTAAAAATGTAAGAAGGCACAAATCTCAATGGACGCTTTATTGTTCTATCTTCCTAAAAATAACACAGGCCCCCATTTTTGTCAAAATCAAAATGACATAGCCAATCTATTTTGGTTTTCCTAACCCTATTGTGAAAACAATTGGAGATGGAGGGAGTAATATTTTGCCATCTGCTGCTTGTAGCTTGTAGTCTGCATCTTTTCCATAATGGCTGCTAATCTTTGCACGAACGTTACCTGCAGAAGATCTTAGAAGAACAACAGAAGGCTTAAAATGCCTTGGTATCATCACATTCCTTGTCATCAGTTACTAGTGAAGAGCCAGAGGCAGAGTTGTGTCCTGCATCACCCTCTGATCTCAGTCTTGGTTCTGGTTCTGGTTCACCACGGCTGAATCCAAAACAGATTCCTCATCTACATTGCCATCAAAGCACACAAATGAGTGGTATCAATTTGAAGATTACAAGTGAAGGAACTCTCTATTTTTTGTTACACTTGTTTTGATACTAAAATGTAACTCAGTCAATATTTTCTTTATATGTGTATGAATAATATGAATTGCAATGAAAAGTGATACTTAAATATAAATAAATATATATATATATATATATATATATATATATATATATATATGTAACTGTTTTTGGATCATTTATTACTAAAAAATAAAAATAAAAATAAAATTTTTTGGGTCACAAGGGCTACGGTCAGGGCAAAACACGCTAAGGGCTGCGGTTTTTGCCCTAACAGCAGCCCTTAACACGCTATGGGCTGCGGTTAAAAACCACCCTTCCTAAATGCCAAGGGATGCTAGTCCAAGGGCTGCGGTCAAAAAACGCAGCCCTTGGGCCCCTTTTGACCGCAACCCTTAGGCCCCTTTTGACCGCAACCCTTGGGCTTTTTTCCTCTAGTGACACAATACTGTGCCTACAGAAGCCCGCACTTTCATTGATGAGGTTTGTGAAACCGAAACTCAAAGTATTTAGTGTTGGGATGGAGAACAATTCTTGATGTTCAGCAATATAGAATCGGTTTATATATCGCCAGATATTGCGAAATAAAGTTAGTTTGTAAGACGATAAACACAAGCAAATTAGCCTGCAAAAAAAGATGTTAGTAGATAGGTGGGAACAACTCAAATAATAATGCAATGATGCAAAATTAGGCTCTCTAAGAATGTATGAGACACTATGCAAGATCAGGGCTATGCAACGATGAGGGAGATAGATTGAGGAGATGTTATGCAAGGTGAAAGTTATGCAAAGCTTTTAAGTGGACATGATTGATGGAAATGGATTGATTTTTGAAATTGATTTAAAAAAATCGAGGTCTGCAAGTGAGATTCGCATATTACAACTCTTCGGGAGTTTGATTTGGAGGAATTAGTACACCACCAAAAATGTAAGAAGCCTCCACTTTCGGAAAAACTCCGACTTGAATTAGGCACTCTGAGCCTAGATTCGAAGATACTTGACTTGACTTGAACATTCAGAGCTTATATTAAAAGACACTTGACCTCAATGGAAGCATCGGATAGTCCTTTAGGGACAAGGAGAGTTTACATTGGAAAATAAAATGTTTAATTTGTGACTCATATCTCTATTATATAAGCCAAGGGGGGAGCTATGGTGTCCCCCTTTGAAAAAACTTTTTAACCCTTCATCCAATAAAAATACTTACCTATTAAGATTTTGAAATTTTCCTCAATCATAGTCCTTCCTAATTTAAAATATATATATCAAAAGAAGTTCAAAATAGCTAAACTTTCATAAAAATATGTGTAGTGAAAGAAAAAATTTATGATTGAAGAACAAATTAAAATAACTAAAGCAGTTTTCAAATCAGTTACAAAATCAAAGACGAAAATTTTAATTTTACCTAAACTTTGAAATGCAATAACAATACCAACATCCATTAACAAGTAATAAATATACCAAGAAAACAACTTCTTCATCAAGTAATTTTTATATTTTGTATTTACACCAAACGATATTCAATTAGAACTAATGATGATTGTAAATTACATTCTTCAAAATTACACTTAAATGAAATTTAATGATAACTGCCAAAATAATCCACGCACGCATCGTGTGCAAAGAAGACTAGTAGATATAGGTGGGAAAGGCTTTGACGTAGCTAGGTTCAGACTCGAACCTATGTAGGGATCTAGAGAGAGTATGTTTCTCAATAGTAGAAAGTCAAATCATACGACCTTATTTAATTTATTTTATTTAAGCAGTGGGACCTCAAGATGAAGATTCCTACGTATCGTTGCGGAACCAGACCATTCGTAGTTCTTGTTTTGATTATTATAATAATAATAATAATAACAATAAAAAAATAATAATAATAATTATTATTATTATTATCGTCATCATCATCATTATTATTATTATTATTATTATTATTATTATTATTATTATTATTATTATTATTATTATTATTATTATTATTATTATTATTATTATTATTATTATTATTATCTTATCATTATTATTATTATTATTATTATTATTATTATTATTATTATTATTATTATTATTATTATTATTATTATTATTATTATTATTATTATTATCATTATTATTATTATTATTATTATTATTATTATTATTATTATTATTATTATTATTATTATTATTATTATTATTATTATTAATATTATTATTGGGCCCCTAACTTTTGCCTAGTCCGCCCTTTTGGGTTTTCAACCTAGCGGACTTGGACATGCCTCAAAAAAGGAGTTAGGATTGATATGAAAGGCTAAAGAGGTCTGGATGAAGATTTAATTAGATGGGCCAAAGTGAGGATTACGGCTTCAATGAATGCCAAGGTAAGGGTAATGGATTTTTGTGGGCTTTTGACTTGGAAAGGTCAAGGTTAGGTTTATGGCTTTTTTTATCTGATTGGTTTAATTGGTTTGATGGATTGAAAGGTTTGAAATGAAGGATAGAACTTGTGCGCATGCCCCCTTGCTTGACTTTTGCCTGTGGCTCTTTCTTTTTCCTTTGTTTTTAGAAAAGAATAATCCTACCTTCAGACCATCTGATCAAAATAATCCCACCTTTTAATTATTTCAAAATAATCCTACCTTTCGACATTATCTTCTCATTTTGGACCCAATTCAAGTTTTACCCATAATAGTAGGTTGATTGACTGTAGTTGCCGGTTTTTATGATTTTTCCTTTATTGATATGTTACCTTTGAGCCCTTATTTACTATCCTACCCCTCCAATCGAAACCCCAAGACCATCATCCTCTATGTTTATCCTTTTGTCTTGCATCCATTTCCATGGCTCTCACAAATCATAACTACCACCAAGGCCTTCTCTCCTCTCACTTTGTCTATGTTATCTTCTCATTGTTGTTTTTTAGTTTTACCCATAATTTTCTTTTCTTTGGTATTTACAATTGATGTTATAGCATATCGCTTCACGCATAATCACTTTTGATTTCATTTTGTGTTGTTGTTTCAATCACAAGTCACCCCGCCCTTTTTTTTTTTTATATTCCTCCTTTTATTTTATGTTATTGCTTAAATTATTTCATCTGCAAAGTCACGACCTCTTCCTTTGCTCCTCATCACATTGCTTCTTAGGATCCTTATTACCACCAACCCCTGCCAAATTTTGTGTGGTGGATTTTTAGGTGAGTTTTCTGGTGGTGGTTGGTTTATTTCGTGGTGGTAAGAGTTAAATTTATGGGGTTGTTAATAGATTATTGTGGATTTTGGAGGTTGTCGAGGTGGTGGGTAGTTGATTTTGGGTGCTTTTCCTGGTGGTGGTAGTGAGGTGGAGGAGGTGGTAAGGTTGTGGCAGTAGTGGAGGCGTTGATGAGGTTATGGCGGTAGTGAAGGTGAAAATGGCAGAGGTGGTGGATTAGACTTCATATAAAGGGGAGGAAAGAGAAAGGGTTTATAAGGAAATAACCATATGTGACCTGCTATTTAGGTGACAAGTAAAATGACCCAATTTAAGCAGATAGTGTAGAAAGGTAGGATTATTTTGAAATAATTCAAAGAAGGGACTATTTTGAGCAGATGGTTCAACGGTGGGATTATTCTTTTTCATTTTTCCTTTACTTTTTGTACTTTAAATTTATTTTTCACTCTTTTATATTATTGCATGGCATTGATTTTGATGTATTGAGGCTTGCACATAAGTTTTAGTTGTTTAGGGTGTTGGAAGGTTTGAAGGCTATTTTGTGGAATTATGATTTGAAGAGTTATTTATTAGTATGAGAATCATGGAGGTGATGGCTTAAGGTGTTTTTGGTTGCATGAAGATGGCTTACGGAGGTAATAGCTTTTTGAAATGATGGAGGAAAGAGGGAAATAACTCCTTATCAAATTAAAAGTACGTCTATTTTTTTATTTTCGTATTCTTTTGTTTTTTTATTTATTCAAAGCTGCTAGAGACAATTTGATTTGGGTTTCATCATTGAATTAGAAGCATAGATAATGGTGAGAGGCCAATGAAAAGAAAATATGCAATGATATTCATGAAACTAAAAGACTATTATAAATGAAAGTCCTAAAATGACATAGACTCGATGAGAAAGGACAGAAATGGCTATGAGATGGACTCCTTGACTTAACCTATAAAACAAAAAAATAAATAAATGAGCCTTTTGAAAAGTTATGGCACTGCCAAGGGGTTATCAGTGATACCGACTCTTGTTGTACGAGGTATTACAAGTCTGCCATCATCGACCACGTTTTGTAGTCCTTCTTTGGGATCCAACATTTCGATGTTAGATGTCTATTGCCTTGATGGTATTTGCAATGAAAGTTTAGGTGCCACCTTTTGGAACTTTTTTTTCAGATGTCCGGAGTAGGTGCTATAGAAGTGATCGCGCCTTTATCGTGAAGGCAGTCAAAAGCAATCTTATGACTCTAAGTACAGTCGGAGATTGTGTGATAATGCGTTTGACGAGCCTTAGAGTGGGCTCACCTTTTGCTTCTCCGTTAGGCGTACTTAGGTTGTAGCCTCACGACCGGTCCTGAACAGAAATCAAATGGACCTCACTTGAAAGGTTTTAGAAATGATTTTGAAATTGAGAGATGATTTTGAGATGGATGATTTGGAAATGATATAGGCTTTGCAATAAGATGATCTTGACCATAATGGAGACTAGGCCTAACTATATGCATATATATGCAGACATAGATTGGACTAAAACTGCAAGCATACTAGGCTCGATAATTAGGCCTTTATGACAATAGAGAAGACTAGACTTTGCGCTTACATGGGGAGTAAGCAGACTAGACTCAAAGATTGGGCCTTTATCGCAATAAGGAAGACTAGAATTCACTCGACTAAAATATTGGGCCTTTATAGCAATATGGAGGACTAGATTTTGCTAGACTCAAAGGTTGAGCCTTTAGGGCAATAGGGAGGACTAGCTTTGCTAAACTCAAAGGTTTGTCCTTTATGGCAATATAGAGGATTAGCTTAACTAGATTCAAAGTCAGGTTTTTATTGGCAATAGGGAGGACTAACTTCGCTACACTCAATGGTTGGGCCTTTATGGCAATAATGAGGACTAGCTTCGCTAGACTTAAGGGTTGGACCTTTATGGCAATAGGAGGACTAGCTTTGCTAGACTCAAAGATTGGGCCTTTATGTCAATAGGGAGGACTAGCTTCACTATACTCAAGTATTTGGCCTTGATGGCAAAAGGGGGATTAGCTTCGTTAGACTTAAAAGTTGGGTCTTTATAGCAATAGGGAGGAGTAGCTTCGCTCCTCAAAGGTTGGGCCTTTATGAACTTAACTTAGATTAGGGTCCACATAAAGATGCAAATGGGCCTAGATTTTGATATGAGCTAAACATACATTGGCCTAAAATGAATGCATGGATTTTGGATTGACTTGATTAGATTGAGTTTCGAATTTTTGAAATTCATGTTGTTGATGATGATAAGAAAGATTGATTTGAAAAAGATTTTTTTTATGAAAAAGGATAGGATGATGATGAATAAATATTTTGAAAGATATAGGATATAAGAGGTTCGGATTGATATTGAATTAGATTATTAGTTTTTGAAAAGGATAAGATAGGATAGAATAGATATTTTGGAAAGGTTAGGTTGAAGAGACTAGATAAGATGGGATAGGATGAGATACATGACGACTCAAACTCTATCATGACAACTTATCTAGATGGACTCAAAAGATAGACTCAAACTTAGAATATATGCACAGAAAAGATTAATTTCTTATCTTTGAATTAGGTGAGTTTTTTTATTTAAAAGATGACCTAAAAGTGATCATGTATAATACTGAATGCAATGAATCAAAACCGGCAAATAATTCGTTAAAATAGAAACTGCGCTTGGCGCATCAATGATCTGTGCCACACAACATTCATGTGCACCACGCATAGTGATGCATGTGACACAAGTAACCTGCGTACCGCGCATGACTGCTGCGCGTCCGTGCATGTTATTTAACGATGCAGTTTTTTAGTTTTTGACGAATTATTAGTCGTTTTCAATATTCTTAGCCTAATTCGAGGGGAATACTAGGGGAAAACATGTTGAACATAGCAAACAAGTAATCAATAATGCCAAATAAGCAAGAAATTGTATGTAGTACCAACCTAAAGTCAATATCAATGTTTGATACTACTGGTTAGGCTTAAAAGAGTCCATGACTCAAAGATTCATCCCACGCTTCGTATCTTTGCTTAAAAAGGTGGTCACGTGTAAGATGCATTCCAGTCTCAAGTCAAGAACAAGATAGCAATGCCATGGTCGGGTACGTTTGCTTATGACTAAGATAAAAAACTATCCCTCATGAAGCTTTTCGGAATAATAATGCGCAAACCCTGGGGGGTTGCCCCACGTATAGAACATGCGCTAGTTGGGTAAGGACAAGACCTTATGGTGGCCCTGAAGAATAGTAATGCATATGCAAAACAGAAATGTTATCTAAAAGCATAAAAATAGTATGAATAGCATTTTTTGAGTTTCACCCACTCATGAAAAATTCAATTTTTAATCTTCCTTAGTGAATTCGCCAAAATGTTGGCATATTTTTATTGCTTACGCTGTGTGAGCGTGAATTTAGCTACCTCTTTGTAAAGGTTTTTAGTTTTGATATTCGTTTGGAAAAAAAGTCGCCAATTATAGAAAGACTCATGTCATAAACCTAATTGGATATTTGGGCAACCATAAGCACATCTTAGGGAATAATCCAATGTAGATTTCCCCTTCATGACTTCATAAGTGGTTAATGAACCAAAGATTGAGTTCGGGGGGTGAGGGTACGGATATGATCATGAATCAAATTCACCCGTTGTTGGTCTCAACCTAATACGATTCACAGATCTAGTTTTATGAAATTAAATAACCGAGCAATATATTTCAAGCATCATAAAAATTAATCTACGTTGGTTTATTAAACAAGCGAAAGACTAATTTTTGTGATATGTTCTTTAAGCAATCTATCACTAGGTTCCTAATTCAATTGTCCAAATTATTTGACTTTAATGTTGGAACATTTATTTAGGTATTTGATTAGCCAAAATAAACATATGAGGTGATGAAAGCAATGAACACAGGCATGAATATATGAATAGTATTAATGAAGAAAAGATTAGAAATTTAGAATATACAAAAAAACATGAATTTGTTTGTGATCTACATCATGAATAATAAGTTAGTAACTTCAATATAACTGAATGGGAAATGAAAGATTAAGGACCCTCACGAATATAGAGGTTTGAATTACGATCTTCGGATGAGCAATTTTGGAGTTTGAATTGAAATTAATGGAGATTGAAGGTTGTCTGATAAGTTATTGAAGTATATATTTAGAGTGTTTGAGCTGATATTCTTGTGTAAATCTGTCCCCAAAATCGGGTGAAAATAGAACATATCTATAGGAAAATAAAATTTTGGAAATTGCATAAATATAAAACACATGTGTGCTGCACGCACGAGCGTTGTGCCTCACGCAAGGAGTTTGTGCTCCACACAATGCTCGTACCCCCAACGTATGCCCATGTGCCTGGCACATGCTTTTTGTGTTTCTCTGTTTGCTGACCGTCCAATGCTTGAGCTAGACGCAATGCGGGTGCGCGAAGAGCATCTGCAGATCTGACCAAGTTTTGTTTGTTATCCGAAATTAAAAGATTATTTTTATCTTTCATTAAATAATATTTAAATCCGAAAATTACTTATCTAGAAGATAAAATCTAATTTCCAACATATCCTTTAATTTAGAAAATATATATCAAAACTTTAATTAATTATCAAGAATAATTAATTAGGCTTTTAAGGCTGCGCGTAGAATCTTTTAAATAAATAAATAGACTGGGTTCTTAAAACAATCTTAGGTTTAGCTCTTTAGATTATTCTCCTTTGGATCGGACCAATTAGGACGACGGTAGATATTATCAGCGGGTACTGAATTGGGGAGACACAATTAAGTGCATGTAAAAGCCCCCGCTTTGATTGAGGTTTGTAAAATCAAAAGTGAAAGTATTTCGTGTTAGGACAGAGAACAATTCTTGATGTTCTGCAATCTATAGTCGGTCTATATATCGCCAGTTACTGCAAAATAAAGTTAGTCTGCAGGACGATAAACACAAGCAATTTGATTAGCCTGCAAAGAAAGATGTTAGTAGATAGGTACGAACAACTTAGATGATAATGCAATGATGTAAACTTAGACTCTCTAAGGATGCATGAGACTTTATGCGAAGTGGAGGGAGATAGATTGAGGAGACGCTATGCAAGGTGAAAGTTATGCAAAGCTAAGTGGACTTGACTGATGGAAAGGGATTGATTTTTGAAGTTGATTTGAAAAATCGGGTTCCTTAAGTGAATTCCCCATATTACAATTCTTTGGAAGTTTGATTTGGAGGAAAGAGTACACCACCACAAATGTGAGAAACTCCCACTTTGGGAAAAACTTGACTTGAATTAGGTACTGTGAGCCTAGAGATACTTGACTTGAATTCAACATTCGGAGCTTAAATTAAAAGACACTTGACTTGAATGAAAGCATCGGAGAGTCCTTTAGGGAAAATGAGAGTTTGGATAACGAAATAAAAGCATTAATTTGTGACTCGTGCAGATATAGGTGGGTAAAGGCTTTGTCGTAGCTAGGTTCAGACTTGAATCTATGTCGGGGTCAAGAGAGAGTAAGCTTCTGAACACTAGAAAGTCATATCATGCGACCTTGATTAATTTATTTTATTTAAGCGGTTGGAGCTCAAGATGAGGATTCCTACGTATTGTCGCGGAATTAGACCATTCGTAGTTCTTGTTCTTGTTTTGATTTTGATTATTATTAATAATAATAATAAAAATAATAATATTATTATCATTATTATTTTTAATAATAATAATAATATTATTATTATTATAATAATCATTATTATTTTTAATAATAATAATAATATTATTATTATTATTACTATTATTATTATTATTATTATTATTATTATTATTATTATTATCTTTATTATTATTATTATTATTATTATTATTATTATTATTATTATTATTATTATTATTATTATTATTATTATTATTATTATTATTATTATTATTATTATTATTATTATTATTATTATTATTGGGCCCCTAATTTTTGCCCAGGTTGCGCTTTTGGATTTTTAACCTAGCGGGCTTGGACATGCCTTGTAAAATGAGTTAGGATTGATATAATTGGTTGGAGAGGTTTGGATGAAGGTTTAATTGGATGGACCAAGGTAAAGATTACGACTTCAATGAATGCCAACTGCCAAGGTTAAGTTATGGATTTTTGTGGGCTTTGACTTGGAAAGGCCAAGGTTAGGTTTATGGCTTTTTTTTATTAGATGGAGAAAGACTAAGGGAATGGTTTTAGTATCTGATTAGTTAAATTGGTTTGATGGAATGGAGGATTTGAAATGAGGGGTAGAACTTGTGTACGGGCCCTCTTGCTTGAATTTCGCCTTTGGCTCTTTCTTTTTTCCTTCGTTTTTCGCATTGCTTTTTCTTTTTCTTTTGTGATTGCTTTTACTTTTTGTAGTTTGTATTTATTTTTCACTCTTTTTTGTTTTTGCCTGGCATTGATTTTAATGTTCTAAGGCTTGCATACATTAGTGGTTTAGGATGTTGGAAGGTTTGAAGGCTATTTTACGGAGTTTTAATTTGAAGGTTTATTTGGTATGAGAATCATGGAGGTGATAACTTAAGGAGTTTTTGGTTGCATGAAGATAACTTATGGAGGTGATGGCTTTTTGAAATGATGGAGGGAAGAGGGAAATAACTTATAATCAAAAGTATGTCCACTTTTTTATTTTTCATATTCTTTTTATTTATTTATTTAACCAAAGGTCATTATAGACAATTTGATTTGGGTTTCATCATTGAATTAGAAACATAGATAATGGTGAGAGGCACATGAAAAGAAAACATGCAACAATATTCATGAAAATAAAAAGACTATTATAAATAAAAGTCCTATAGTGACATAGACACGTTGGAAAAGGACATAAAAGGCTAGGAAATGGACTCCTCGACTTAACCTAGAAAATCAAAAATACATAACTAATAAGCCTCTTGAATCGTTATGACATTGCCCAAGGAGTTGGACTCCCCGACTTAACCTAGAAAATCGAAAATAAAATAGTTTAATGTTGTTCTAGCTGGAAATTGGTTATAGTTAACATAACAATAGATGATTCTTAAATTGATTAACATAGTAAAGTTGGATTAGTGGTTAATTTGAACTAAAATAAGTTTATTGAATTTAAATAAGTAAGTTGGTTATATGTTTGCAAATCTTAGCTTGTTTCCAAAGGATAAAATTTAACTTATAAAGGGTTCTTTTATAGTATTGTGAGGAATTCGTTCTTATGATATCTTGTTATTATAGTTGAGGCAAATGGAGTTGATTTGTATAATTAAGAATATGGATTAGTTAGTTTCAGTTTGAAAGGTTTTAGTTTATATAGTGATTGAAATTGTATTAAGAATGGCTAATTGAATAAGTTTTTTTATCTAAATTTTATGGGAGAAGTATAACGGTATTATTATTGTCGTGGAGTTGATTAAGTAAGGTGATTAAATAAATTAGAGTTATTTCCTTTTCATTTGGATTTGACAAGAGTAATTGTAACATTAGTATGAGTAAAGTAATTAGAGATGATTTAAGGGAATGAACTATAGATGTGTCTTATCTGAATTAAGTGGGGAATAGTTGTTAACCATGGTTACTGTTGTAAGGTGAGTTATATGTTAAAAAGTAGCATATAAGAAGTTTAAACAATGATATATCAAGTTTAGTGATTTGATTATGTTAGTTTAATCACCTAAAGTTAGAGAATGAATTAAGTAATCTTTGTTAATAGTATAGGATATTGTAGTTTAATCATTCATGAAGACCATTAGCGAGGTTTTATTTCAAATAGCTTTGAGTCAGTGTGGTGGCGGAATACTATTATAAATAGAATAATAAATTGAAGTTACAATATTGTCTGGAGTTCACTAAAAGGGAATTAATAGATTTATTTCTTTTAATAATTATTACTAAATAAAGCCAGTTAGTTTATTAAACAACTTTCACATAGTTTAATGTTCTAAAGTAGATTATTATTCGCTTTTCAATTAAGTTTTATTGTGTAGATAATATAGTTGGGTTAATTAGAGTCAACTTGTGCGTGAGAGATTCATTTTTTTTGGTTTCTAAAGGAAGGATGTCAATTAGGTGGTGAAAGAGTTAGTCTTAAGAAGGATTAATTAGAGTAGTAAGCGTTAACAACCTTGTGTTTGTAATTGAAATTGGAGATAAGAAATTTGACTATAAGAGCAAGGTATTAATTAATTTTTAAAAGAGATGGATTCAAGTAATCTTTTTTATTTAGCATCGGATCTACGAGCTAATATTTGCAATTTCAAAGGTTAATAATTCAAGTGAATGCTTATAAAACTTAGCCTAATTATGATTTGTTGAATAATATCAACTTGTAAAGTTAGTTCTATATCAGTATATTAGATGTTGCTATTGTTACTTGTTTTGAGTATAAATTTAATTAATTTATGGGCTAAGGTTACTATAGCATGATTAATTTGTTTATTAACTTCAAAATGAATTATGTTAAGAAGCGCAATACGAATATGTTTATTGTAAATGGAATTAAGGAATTGGATTGGTTACATAAACTGTATCGTCTGTAATGAAAGTGATTAAAAAACTAATCATGTAAAGTGAAAGATGACAAAGGTTAGAAGGAGCCTTCGAGAATCGCTTCTGGTGAGCCCCTCATTGGTTATGAACTGTATACCCCGAACTTTTAACTCATTTTATTTATTACTAATTTTGATTATTAACTAAAAAACGATTTTACTTTCTATGAAATAATAAAGATTAAGACTATTTCCGAAAATGTACTTTTATTTGGGTTTCTAAGTTATTTCTAAAGTAATAGTTATTTTGATAAACGATTTATTGACAAAGAAATTATTTATAATTAAGCCTATAACATTTTCTCTCTTTTAATCCACTTTGCTAATGTTTTGGATATATATATATTTTTTTGGCGACAAGTACAAACATAACCAGGGAGCCTACATAAGTGTATTGCCCTGCCTAGCAGAGGTAGCTAGGACATGGGCTGGATGCACTTCTTATCTACTGACCTTGCGAATTTCAAATAAAGTAGCTTACTACAATTTGCTTTAATATCATGGACTAAGCTGGAGATCTCGAAAGGATGCTGATGACTTTCAATTGCCCGAACTAGTTCAATGCAGTCTGTGAGAATTTGAACACATCTGAAACCGTTGTTTTGAGCTTCATTTAAACCCCGCAACAATGCTTGAGCTTCAGCTTGAAGAGACGATGAAGCCATAGTCTTTTTATTGCCTTCGAAAACCTTACTTCCATTTATTGAAGCCACCCAACCAATCCCTGCTCTGGGTTGCTTTTGTTTTTGAGACTTCCATGCTCCATCTACTAAAACAATGCAAACTTCACCCTGACACGTTCCTCCTGAAACAGACATTGCAGCATGATTTGCGTTATCTGGTCGATCTTTATTCAAAACCCGCTTTCTGTAACTATCCCTTTCCTCTGCTTCCTTGATAAGGATTTCTTTCCTTATTATGATGGATTATGGGTTCTCATCTGAATTTCGAAACACTACGTTATTCCTATATAACTAGATTAGCCAAATAGTGGCTATGAATTCTTTAGTTCTCGTTGAGTTTTGCCCATCCTCTTTCCATAACATGGTAAGAAAGTTTTTGATCCAATCTGCAATAGGGATGAAACCTGCAGAAGACTTTCGAATTCCAAAGGAAGAGCAAGCCCAGACACGAGCTGCGATATCACAATCCCGGAAGAGATGACTTTTATTTTCCTTGTTCGCATTACACAAATAGCAGTTCTCTTGGACTAAAATATTTCGTTTTATCAAGTTGGCATTGAGAGCTAAAGCGTTGTTGATTAACCTCTAAATGAAAATTTTCCATTTGGGTATGATGTCCGAAGCCCAAAATTTATGCCAAAATGGCATAGTACCATGCGGCATATCCAACTTCCCTTTTTGTATTATTAAGAAAGCATAAACATCCTTGACTCTTATGCTGCCTGATCTGGAAGCACTCCAAATAAAGTCATCTTGTAAATCTTCATACGGGATATGGGTAGATAAGATTTTAATAGTTGATTCTCTTGCAAACGATTTCCAAATGAGAGACGAATTCTAATTTTTTTAATCGAAAATCATCAAATCTTTCACTGTGTGGATACCTAAGGCATCCAGGTTTATTCCTTGACGGAGTTTGATTGGGCCGCCTTTGAGCCAATTGTCGGATATGATACTCGTTTGAGAGCCATCTCCTATTCTTTTTATGAACCCATTCCGACACTCCTGGATTGATCTACACAAGCCTCGGAAACCCTGCCAATCTTGCTATCTCGGAAAACGATATTAACCGGGGAACCCTTATACTTAGCACATTGGATCTTCGAAACCAAAGAATCTTTTAATGTATGAATCCTTACAGCTTGCTTAACAAGAAGAGCTTTGTTGAAAAGATGGACGTTTCGAACGCCAAGTCCTCTTCATCCTTTTGGAAGCTCTAGGAAGCTTTTACTTTTCCAGAAGATTGGTCTGGAGTCACGAGATCCTGTCCACAAAAATCTAGCAAAAATAGAATTCATCTTATCAGTTGTTGATTTTGGGATGAGAAAAATACTGAGAACGTTCAGACTCAGCGTTGCTAGAATGCTATTTATTAGAATGACCTGCCCTGCATGAGATAATGAGAGATGATGCCAACTCGAGACTTTCTTTTCGACTTTCTCTAGCAACGGATAGAATTTACTAGATCTTCTTCCATCCACTTCGATGTTGCATCCTAAGTATTTGGCCCGGGGATTACTCGAAGGGGTACCTATAATACTTCTCATAAATCTTGTAAAACGAGGAATTATATGAGATTTGTTATAATTTATCACTTCCCCCGACAGACGGCTGAACTTAGCTAACAAGTTTTTTATCGCTTCACATGATCCTGGAGTAGTCTTGAAGAAGAATAATGAGTCATCTGCAAAAAAATAGATGAGAAACGGAGGTGCACGATCTTGATAATTTCAACCCTTATAAGAGGCCCTCGTTTTCTGCTTTTGTGATCATACGAGATAAAATTTCCAGTACCAGAATAAAAAGATCGGAAGATAAAGGATCTCCTTGCCTTAGCCCGCACGTTGGATGAAAACGCAGAGAAGGTTCACCATTGATTAGAATAGAATAAGAGACGGTTGTGATGCATTGCATAATCCATTGACGACAGATAGAAGGAATTCCCATCTGGTTTAGCAACCAGGCTAGAAAATCCTAATCAACTTTATCATAAGCTTCAAACATATCTACCTTGAGTGCTGCAAGATGTTGATTACCTTTCTTTCGATGTTTGATTATGTTTACCAGCTCATGTGCAATAAAGCAGTTGTCCGCCAAGAGCCGTCCCTGGACGAAAGCATTATGATAAGGAGAAACAATGCTTTTCAGAATTGGTTTAAATATGTTAGTGATAACCTTCGAGATAACTTTGTAGATCACGTTGCATAAGCTTATAGGCCTGAATTGACTTGCTTCTTGAGGCCTATCAATTTTGGGGATGAGACAGATGTGTGTGAAATTCCATTATTCCTTCAAGAGAAATCTTGTCGAAAAAAAGTGAGACACCGCTGACCAGACATCTTCACCAACTACCGCCCAAAACTTTTGGTAGAAAAGCGCGGGTATTCCATCTGGACCAGGGGCTTTGAGGCTTCCTATTTGGAAAACTACATTTTTAACCTCCTCCTTCGAGACTGGCATCTTTAAATCATTTTGTTGTTGGTGTGTTAGTTTAGGAACTAAATCTGTATCGAGTTGAGCTCCTCCCAGAAGTCATTAGCATGCTGTGATCCTTGATAAATTTTGGTAAAGTGATTAATCAAAACATTCTGAACATCCTCCTTACTGGATACCCACTTTCCTTCCTGATCCCGAAGCATGAGGATCTCATTTTTTTGTTTGCGGGATTTGGCTTTTCTAAAGAACCATTTTGAGTTAGAGTCTTCCCAAGCAAGCCATTTACCTTTCGCACGTTGCTGCCAGAACTTTAACTAGATTTCCACTTTTTCCAGCTTTTCCTTCCTAACTACTTCATCAAGTACTCCTACATTGTTTTGAGGTGGGCAGGATTGAATTTCTCCACATTGAGCTAAATGTTCTTTCCAACAAATATTGTGAAGATCTTTATAATTTTTACTCCATTTGAAAAGATTAAATCTTACTTGTCGACATTTCTGTGCAACCTTGAACATCGGAGAACCATTAACTATATGATTCCAGTGGTCGACTATAAGATATTTAATTTTGGATATTTAATTTTGGATTAATGCTACTCCAATGTTCAAGTTTGAAGCCCAAATTATTGCAATCTAAGTGCTAAAAATTAGAACAAAAAAAACAAAAAAAAGGAAAAAGAAATAGGAAAAAGAAACCCACTCTTCTCTCTCTCCTTCTTCTTCTTCCCTTCTCCTGCGTACCAAACCACCATGAAAACCATAGTTTTGCTTCATTTTACTTGTATTACAAAACTAGCAGAACTTCCTACCAAACTCTTGCTCTCACAATCGAACCTCACCCAACAAAATTCACCCAAAACCAGTGGTTTAGCCTCTTGATTTCTTCCAAATCCATGAGTTCCAATGGTTTGAAAATTGTTTATTCAAAGAAATTCTTCATTGAGATGGCCATTCCGCTATAAATAAGGAAGAATGGATTCGTTTTTGCATCACTAATCAACAACGAAATTCAGAAACAAATCAAATAAGCTAAAGTCTTGATTTTTCCTTCTCTATTTCCAGCCTCCATAGCAACCACCACAACAACCACCACTTATCCACCTTCTGACTGTCGCCGGCGAGCCCTGCAGCACCATCAAGACCGCCGCCGAGCAGCGTGCCACCCTCGGCCACTCCTCCTTCCTTGCTGCACTCCCCCGCACCATTTCTCTCACTCTCGCACACACTCTCTCCTCGATCTTCGCGACCCTGCGCACCACCACAAGACCCTTGCACGCCTCTCTGCCTCGCCGTTTCCTCTTGTCACTCACTCCCGCCGCGAAACTCCGCCACACATCAGCCTCACTTCTTTCTTCTCCCTTCCTTCGTGCTTCAGTAAGAAGAGGACCAAATTTTTGGTTGGGTAAGTTTTGGCACTTCATGACTTATACTCCCCTTATTTACATTACTTAATAATTTTGTTTATAAAAGCCACACATATTTTTATAGATTTTCAAATGGGTTTATATGTTATGTTTCGAGTAAAAAAGATGCTTATAGTTAGATAAATTAAAATTCCATTGAAAAATATATGAAGTTTTAGATTAACCAAGTTAAAATATGTTTAATTAGCTACATTCCTAATTAGTTTTAAAGTCATAACTATTTATAAACTTAAGAACTAAGCACATATGACTAAATTATGGATAATACTCTTAATTTGATTTTTAGGTAATATCTATGGATTTTCAAGAGATAAGTATAAAAAGGTTATGTATAAACTATTATACTATTAAGATGTTAAGTATAAACTATTCGTCACGTAAATGCTAATTAAGTCAAGTTCTAAACCAACTCATATATCTTCTTAAATAAATTTTTTTGATACATTGGAGCCAGAAGGCAGTGCAAAGTACAAAGAAAGGGAGGAGGGATTCGAACCTGTGACCTATCGTTCACAATACCTCAATCTTAACCACTAGGCCAAGACATTATTGGTTATCTTTTTAAATAATTTTCTAAACTAGAAACCATACTTAAAGAGCACTAGTAATACATTACAATTAGTCACTAACTTATTAGTAAATGCTCGCTTTAAAACTTAAAAAGAAATAGTTTCTCGGAACTCAGTAACGACGACCACAAAAGCATAAAAGGGAGATTATTATACTTCAATCGAGGTAACAACTACTGTTAGAACCCGCATTTCCTTCGAAATGAGTTCATGAAATTATAATATGCTACTAAAATGATGATTATTTATAAACATGTGTTTTTGAGTTGCGGGATTATTATTTATACATGTTTTGATTAAGTATTATGAGATTCATATGATTCAATAAGATGATATGTAATAATCATTGATCACTGAACATGATACTGTTTATGAGATATTACTGAAATACTGAAAGTTACTGAATTACTGAAGTATAATGATCACTATTCAAGTAAAAGAAAAATAACATGATAAATTACAGTGAAGAACCAGTTGGCTGTATCCACTGACTAACATGAGTATTTGTGTTTAATTAATGTTATGAATTTTCGGGGCTTTACATGAACACATGACAAAAGGTTTAGAACTTCTCTGGTGGTCGACCCAAAGGACCTTAAAGATTACGCTCTGGTGAAGTGTCGTAAGGGAAAACCCTCTGGTGGGATATTATGAGAGTCGCCTTGGAAGTATTACCTCTAGTGGGTTGCTTCAAGGGGTGTATTGTAACACCTCTTTCTAAAAACATATTTTAATATAAAACTGTTGAGAAACTTGAGAGTATTACCGCCATGTGATAACGTTAAAGGCTAAAATACTATCTGCTAACTAAACTTTAACAATGCAGCGAAAATAACAAAAATAAGGAAAAATTGATTCTAATAATCCAACCTTTGGGCCGTTCGCTCAAAATAATCCAACCTTTTGATTATTATTTAATAATCCAACCTTTTATCCCAATCCGCTCATAATGCACCATGACCTGTTGAAACAGGTTAATGACCAGGGGAAAGGGTTAATTGCACACGTGTCTTGCTCTGATTCGTTGTGATTTATTTAATTTTTTTAACTACCCTATCCCTCCCCTTGCCCACCCACTGCCACCCCCTCCCTCCCCTTGCCCACCCACCGCCATCGCCACCCATCCCCACCTGCCACCCCTCCCTCCCCTTGCCCACCCCGCCCCCTCCCCCCCTTGCGCACCCACCGCCACCACCACCCCATCCCCACCGCCACCCCTCCCTCCCCTCGCCCACCCACCGCTGCTACCACCACCCCATCCCCACCCTTTGCCATCCCCCCGCCCCACCCACTGCCATCCACGCCCATCGCGCATCCACTCTCCTCATCGCATCCACTCCCATCTGCGCATCCACGCCCCACCACTCTCCTCACCGCATCCACGCCCACCCGGTCACCCCGGGCGTCCCCTCTCCTCTGTCCTTTCACCGCCATCACAACCCGCCCAACACAATGCCATCTTCCCGTCTTCTCGGCGCGCAAGGGTTGTTCGCAATTCGCAAAGGGGTAGGGGTGGGACGGGGAGTGGGGGGTGAGCAGAGTGGTGGGGGTGAGCGAGGGCGGGGGTGGGCGAGGAGTGGAGGTGGGGTGGGGAGTGGAGGTGGGGTGTGGGGATCGTGGCGGGGTGGGGGTGGCGGAGGGGTGGGGGTGGGGTGGGGATTCATGAGCGGGGGGGTGGGGGTGGGTGGGGGGGGTGGGGTGGGGGGGATTCATGACTAGTAAGGCGGGAGGGAGGGGAGGGAGGGAGGGAGAGAAAGGGAGGGAGATTAAAGGAGAAAATGAAAAAAAAAAAATTTACCATTCCAACAGGTTACCGGTCACATGGTGCATTATGAGCGGTTTGGGATAAAAGGTTGGATTATTAAATAATAATCAAAAGGTTGGATTATTTTGAGCGAACGGCCCAAAGGTTGGATTATTAGAATCAATTTTTCCCAAAAATAACTACTCTTTATTGCTATAAACTTTGTTGTTCAACTATGGAAATGAAAAAAAACAAAAAAAAAACAACTCCTAAGCTAATTATGATTCCTCACTAACTCCCCCATTAAGTATGCATCATATCAACCTGTAAACTCTGCTCACTGAAATAGGGTCATCACAGAGACAAAGCCATAAAACAAAACAAAACAAATATAAAAGCGTGTTAGTAAAAATACTGAGTACATGTACATGCAGGATATTAAACACTTTATTTAATTAAACATTTGAAATATTTAATTTCAGAAAATCTTTCTTTGATACTTGGTAATACTTGTATAATGTAAAGTATATAACCTTCATAAAAAATATTTTTACTTGCCGAAAACCTTTCCCAAAGTACGCACACCCCCAATTTTAATATTCCTTAATGAGTCTATGACGAGAGAATACTACCTTATCCTACTTGACTTACTATAAGAAGTACATGGGGAAATAAATATATAGCTACTGTTCTTGCTAATAAATAACAAGTCGTTGCCTGGATAAATAAATAATAGCTATCGTTCTTGCTAATAAATAACAAGCCGTGGCCTTTTTTATAATTACGATCATGAAATATCATATATCTAATAAAATTCCTTTAGAAGTAATCCTCCTTTAAAGAAAATAACATTTTTTTGTAAAACTTAGCCATAACATAAATAAAGAAATCATTTAATTTTGGAGTAATAATAACAATTATAGTAATAGTTACACCTAAGAAAAGGAAAAACACAATGAAGAGCCTACGACGGAAAGCACCAAACAGAACAACTAAGCAAAGCAACTAAGGAGGAATGAGGCGTGGCATCGCAACACCCTAAAGTCCTCATCTACAATTCTACAAAGAGCTAATGGAATATCCTCCAAGATCACGATTCTTGTGAGGTTGAGCCACCCCATTGTTGGCAAGCCAGTCTGCGGCACGATTACCCTCTCAATAGATATGTTTGATTTGCACTTTCCAATCCTCTTTTCGCAACATTTTACGGCAAACTTTTTCAAGTGAGCACACTGACCTCCCCATGGTTCATTGCTTTGCATCAACTGAACACAAGCCAGGTTATCCATTTGTATAGCCAATTTATTAATTTTAAAATTCCGCGCCAGTTCTAAACCCCTCATTAGAGCTGTGATCTCAGCTCATGAAAGAATTACACACGCCAAAGTAAGCCACCATAGCTGAGACTATGTTCCCAAAGTGATCTTGAATAATTACTCCACCGCCATAGAACCTGGGCTTCCCTTGACTGCACCATCCAGGTTCAACACATACCACCCTGTAGAAGGGGGATGCCATGCCACATTGATCTCCCTTTTATTCATCATCTGATTTTCATGGGTGTCTGCTGCATTAAGGATGCTTCTTTCCATTTCTTCAAAATGTATTTGCAAGAATGCACCAATATCAACTATCAACTGGGATTTCACCATTTTTAAAACAATTTCTCCACCTCCAAATCCACCAAATGGTCACACAAAAGTAAGTGGCCCAATTCAAGCAGTGGTCACACCAAAATAAGTGGCCCAATTTAAGCTTTCATGTCCCTCCTCTTCATTAAGATTGGCTAGTAACCCCTGTTTCAAACTCCCTTAAAAGAAGGTTGGAGAGTGAGCAGGGCCTCCAACCTTGCGCCACACACACCTAGCTGCTGGGAAGTTACGTAATATGTGGAGGGTTGATTCTTCCTGGGCATTGCAAATGTAGCACTTTAGGTCTGTGAGTTTGAAGTGGTTGTCATTACCTAGGAGCCTATCATGGCAGGCAAGCCACAAGAAGGCTCTTACATGCTGCTGTACAGGTGCTTTCCGCACTAGGTCCCATAGACTATCTTCGAACTCGTTGCTTTCCTTCCTTATAATACTCATAGCAGATTTGATGGTAAAGTGGCCTTTAGAACTATTACCCTGATACAATAAATATCCCAACTCAGGGTCATTTTTCAACTCATGAACTTGAATAAGTTTTAGAGTCTGTGGATCCAGGTAATTCGAGAACGAATCCCATTTCCAACCCTGGCCTTCTTCCCACATTTCTGCTACCATAGCACCAATTATCTCATGAGGAATTGGCTGGGTTGCCAACGAGCTCATCAGTGGAGTGTGGGTAGCCCACTTGTGATCCCAAAACAAAGTGCTAGCACCAATCCCAACCGCAACTCGTATTCCTTCGCAAAGAAATTTTGCATTTTCTGTTATACCACTCCACACATTAGACATCCCCACCTAAGGCTCAAAAATGTCTACATCACACCTTCCTTTGCAATATTTAGCTCTTAAGACTCGAGCCCAAAGAGTATTCGGCTCTGTTAACAATCGCCAACCTAGTTTAGTGAGAAATGCCGAGTTGGCTTGACGAGCCGATTCCTATTCCACCTTGATTTTTGGGGGGTTGGAGTGTTTCCCAAGAGAGCTGATGAATTTTCCTAGTCTCCTCATTCCATCCCCATATAAATCTACGCACCTTACGATCCATTTGATCACAAATTGAGCGTGAGATGTTAGTTGTTTGCATTCAATAATACCCCAGCGATGCAATAGTAGAGTTTCCTAAGGTTATTCTCCCCCCAAGAGATAAGTACTTTGATTTCTACCCCGAGAGCCGTATGTCAATCTTCTCACAAAGGTGACTAAAAGTTCCTTTAGTAACCCGACTAGTAAGAGTAGGCATACCCAAGCACATCCCTAGATCATCCGTCACCTCCATGCCAAGAGTGTTACTAATATCGGTTTGTAGTGCATCTTCAACATTTTTTGAAAGATAAATTTGAGATTTGGAAAGGCTAATTTTTTTGTCCTGAAGCTCGACAAAAACGTTTTAAGCAATCTTGCACCACTACAACCTTCTCTATATTAGCCTCCGTAAAGAGAATAATATCATATGTAAAAACAAGTTATAAAGCATAGGACCTCTGTAACGCCCCGAAAATTCATAACCTTAATAAAACACAATTGCTCATACTTAGCAGCGGAAATGCAACTTAAGCTTGGAATATGGCCCACTAATACAATGCAGCCTTAAATAGTCCTTGATAATTAATACACAAATGCTCGACTCAAATAATAATGTTTTCCCCTAATTCAAGATACCATACAATTTCACTTGAACATAATCCTTATTAACAGCGCGCTCTTGCAATGGTTCTACTCATATCTAAAACAGAAAAACAAAACATCATGAGCCGAAGCTCAGTAACATACTACCCTAACAACGTAAATTCATTTCAATTCATTTTATTGGCAAACAGGGAGAAGAGAATATAGTAAAACATATTTCCATTCCATGATGAAATAATAGCAAAGTAAACAATTACAAGTAGCATCTTGATACTTCATAAGTTCCCATTATCTTTTCATCTTTTAACTTGGTAACCGGCGAGTATTGATTTGCGGGGCGTCTCCCACCTTGCGATGATCCTCAAGGAGCACTCTCCCTTGTTGGATACACCGCTCGCAGCAAAATAAAGTAGGAACATAACTTGCGGTACCCCTCAAGGAGCACTATTCCTTGTTGGGTATACGTCGAGTGCGAAGGTACGTGCACGACCATAAAGTAGATAATAACCTTAACATTATACTGCCAAAACCTCTTTCACTTTCATTTAACATGTTTCGTTTATTTAACATTCATCGGCATAAGCCTTATAGCTTTCATGAATCAGACTTGAGCATCAATAACTCATAAGTTCATAACATATGTAAACATATATGAAAACTCATTCATAAATAATTTAAGTATCCCACAATCCATAATAAAAATCACGTCACACAAACCATTATAATAAAAATGATTTCACACACATTTCAAAGGGGAAAGTGGGTGTAAGCAATAGATGTTACCTCGATTCCTGCTTAACAACTTTGGAAGCCGGGGGAGGCTGTAATATCCTTTCCTTTTAATCTAACCATGAAATTAGGCAACGAAAATATAAATATTCATTTTATTTTCACTTTTAGACCCTCAGTTATTATTATTACATTTATTATTGAACATCGTTGTTGAAATTACAAAGAATCATAACTTTACATACGTTACTTTAACTTTAGGATTATAATTTCACTTATCATTTATCTATACTACTGTATACACTATTCAATTTAATAAGTAAATTATCTTCAACAAGTTGTAAAACAATTTCAGTTATCGTAACCAAGCTAATCGCAAAATTTCTGATATTCATTTACGATTTCCAGATTACAAGAGTAAGTTGACCATTACCATTACAATACATGATCAATAGAGTTTATTTATTTAAAGCTTAGTTAATAAATTACAAGTATGAATTAATCCGGTTTAAAGTACATACTAACAAAAAAATTCAGTTTTGAGCCCATTTAGAGTTATATATATTTATTGCTTGGGTATTTGGGCCTAGACTAATATCAACACAACTAACAACTTAAACGTAAAGAGGTATTTTACATACCTCCTGCTCAACTGAGCACGCACGAAAATAGGGGAGGAAGGAAGGAAGGTTGGGGGGGGCTCCAAGAAGGCGATGGTGGCGACGCGGCGTGTGGAGGCGCGGGGTCCGTCGGTCTTCGGGCGTGGCTCGCCGGGCAGGGGAGGAGGGAGAAAGGAGCACGAGAGAGAAAGAGAGTTGGGGCGAGAGAGAGAGAAGACGAGCGAGCGAGCGAGGGAGAAGGCACCGGTGTGGGTTGGTGGTGGCGCTGGTGGGTGTTGTGCACAGGAGGTCGTGGTGGTGGACGAAGGCGCGGCTGGCAGCACGGTGGTGGTGCGAGTTGAATAAGTCCAAAACAGACGAAAGAGAGTGTGTGAAGTGCGAAAAAAACAGAACTTAGGGGGTTTTGGGTGGTGGTTTACGGCGAATGTAGGAGCAACTCCGGCGGAATGAAGATGGTGGGAGATAGGGTGGTGGATGTGTGGTGATTTGAGAGGCACATATGGCTATTTATAGCCATGGTTGGGTTCTAATTTTTGTTGAATTGGGTTGGTCGAATTGATATAAATATTGGATTTTTGGAGATTTGATTTGGATATGGAGTTTTTAATTGAAGTAGAGTTTAGTGTGCAAGAAAAATTAATCTGTCTTTAGAAATCCCATTGTTGAGTTTTTGTGAAGGAGATGGAGGATTTGGGAAAAAAAATAGAGCAGACATTGGTTTCTATTTTTTTTCTTTATTTTTTTTATTTTTTTATTTATTTCATCCTTTTTTCCCTTTTTTCATTTATTTCTCTTACTCTTATTAATGTTTTTATGTAGTCTAACATTCACTTGTTATTATTTGCAACTCTTGTAATTCATACAACATATATTTATTTAAAGAACTAATTATCTTTTATCATTAGAGTAACAAATTTTAGTCATACCTTATGATTAAAGGAAAAAAAAATTTAACCACTAAGTATCATTATTTAATTTAGGCAAGTTTAAATTTTTGGGATATTACATCCTCTCCCTCGTACAAAAAGTTTCCTTCCTCGAAACTTGTTAAAACTCGATAAGACAAGATCCAATGCATAGATTCATATATCTAATACATGTTGAACATAAATCATAAAATTCCAAAATGATCATATTACAATCGACAAGGAAATGAAGCTCTCAAAACTTTGCATAGAAGCTAACTTTGGTTAAAATATCATATTTTGGACTAAATTATACCTTTTTATTAGAGGCAAAGACATGTACATATCCACATATGATTTTTGTTGATACATAAGGTTATTATATCTGAAAAGTCATCATTAATACTTCGCCACTAATCAGAACTAACTTTGCACCCTTATTCTATAGACTCACTCCACTTGATTGTTTGAGAATATTTTCGTATTGGGTTGGCAAGAGAAGCTCTACTTACAAGTGATTTAGTTCTACTTTCTTTCTACCGCCAACATATACACCAAAGCTTTTCATCCGATAAGGTCACCCTCATTCACGTAAAAGCTATAAGTTCTCGTACTATCTTCACTTAGATTCACTATCACCATTTTCTTCTTCATTTTAGTCTCTAAATCTTATTAGTCACACAATCTCAACACCAATGCCACAATCCTAAAGACATGTCAAACTCCCAAAATCAATTTCCATAACTTTCTAAATCATTAACACAACTTGTTACTTGGTCCACCTAATTTTCCTAGAAATCCTTAGCCCATATTCATTAACTGAACTTGTCCTTAGTTTATAATTCCCCCCCTTTTTAATATTTGATCGGCTTAACTATCCCTTGCACACATCTGTATGTCCTATATCTTTTCACCATCCATCATTTTATAGCATGAACTTTGTTAAACTTTTGTAATCGTCAAAGTTATAATAATATCATCTAGTAATTTATTCCTAAAACCTCAAATTTTCTATTTCTTATTCACACATCCTCAATTTCAGTCGTCTCATCAAACCTATTTCATTATCATTGTCCCGAGGCTAAGCGTCTATTTTCCTAACAATGTTGTGACATATTTCTAACCTAACTATACATTTACCTAATATGTGCAAGGTTAATTGTTTGCTTTATCAACCCAAATACCGATTTACTGTTTATCACAACTTCCATTTTCTCAACATTCATTGCAACATTTTTTTTCCATTCGTCATCTTCCATAGGAACTTGAGCACTCAGAATTATCTATTACACATCCTCAAATTATCTCAATAACCATACTAAGGAAATTATCATCGTCATATAGTGTTTTTCTCAAAATTTCTCTGGACATCCAAATACTTACTTCCTAGTTATACTCCAAGAAGTTATTATATCTCCAAATGGCACATTCTTATTCCTTCAAGATAATAATTTGTCTAACTTCTTAAATTAATGCTTCACTTAAAAGCCATAATTCGTTCTTTAGCAAAAACCATAACACCCAATATTAGTTCGCGTCACATTATAACGTACTTCAACTTTTAAAACTCAAATCTTTATGACTGAAATAGTGTTACTAACTTCCTAATTCCTAATTTCCCTTAGATTTTTCTAATCATGAGATCGTCGCACGAACTTTCATAAAATAAAAATCGATCCCAAGTTACGACTTCGATAATGTCCACAATACCATTAACCTTAGATGTTCATATTTCCTTATGACTTAACCTTTTTATTATCCAAAAGTTCATTCACCATAATATCTCCAAATATTCTTTACGTTATCTCATTGATCCCTTTTTGTGTCTTACCTCGACGTTAAATATAACCACTCATGCCTCAAAGGATTTTTCACAAGTCATTAGTCTCTATTACTCGAATAGCCATCAACTTATCCTCGAGCCACTCAACATCAAATTTCCTCAAAATTCATACCTGAGCGGAAACCTCATAAATTATCCATTCAACATCACATATCATATAATCCATTATTAACTCAAATAGTGATCAATTAACCTCAAGTTTATCACTGCCTAATTTCCCAAAGGATCACACCTAGGCGCAAACCTCATATATTTTCCATTCATCATCTCATATCTTAGACTCTATTACCCAAACGGTAATTTATTAACCCCGAGTTTCTCAATATATAACTTCCCCAAGGATCATACCTAGGCGGTGCAAAGACTAATACTTCGCACTTCTGGCTAGGTTTTGGCTCTGATACCACCTTGTAAAGCCCCAAAAATACATAACCTTAATTAAACACAATTGCTCATACTTAGCAGCGGAAATGGAACTTAAGCCTTGGAATATGGCCTACTAATACAATGCAGCCTTAAATAGTCCTTGATAATTAATACACAAATGCTCGACTCAAATAATAATGTTTTCCCCTAATTCAAGATACCATACAATTTCACTTGAACATATTCCTTATTAACAGCGCTCTTGCAATGGTTCTACTCATACCTAAAACAAAAAAACAAAACATCATGAGCCGAAGCTCAATAACATACTACCCTAAAAACGTAAATTCATTTCAATTTATTTTTTTGGCAAATAGGGAGAAGAAAATATAGTAAAACATATTTCAAATCCATGATGTAATAATAGCAAAGTAAACAATTACAAGTAGCATCTTAATACTTCATAAGTTCCCATTATCTTTTCATCTTTTATCTTGGTAATCGACGAGTATAGACTTGCGGGACGTCTCCCACCTTGCGATGATCCTCAAGGAGCACACTCCCTTGTTGGATACACCGCTCGCACCAAAATAGAGTAGGAACAACTTGCGGTACCCCTCAAGGAGCACTCTCCCTTGTTGGGTGTACGGCGGGTACGAAGATACGTGCACCACCATAAAGTAGATAATAAGCGTAACATTATACTGCCAGAACCTCTTTCACTTTCATTTATCATGTTTCGTTTATTTAACATTTTTATCGGCATAAGCCTTATAACTTTCATGAATCATACTTGAGCATCAATAACTCATAAGTTCATAACATATGTAAACATATATGAAAACTCATTCATAAACAATTTAAGTATCCCACAATCCATAATAAGAATCACGTCACGCGAGCCTTTATAATAAAAATGATTTCACAAACACATTTCGAAGGGGATCGTGGGTGTTAGCAATACATGTTACCTCGATTCCTGCTTAATAACCTTGGAAGCCGGGGGAGGCTATAATATCCTTTCCTTTTAATCTAACCATGAAATTAGGCAATTGAAATATAAATATTCATTTTATTTTCACTTTTTGACCCTCAGTTATTATTATTATTACATTTATTATTGAATATCATTGTTGAAATTACAAAGACTCATAACTTTACATATGTTACTTTAACTTTAGGATTATAATTTCACTTATCATTTATCCATATTACTGTATACACTATTCAATTTAATAAGTAAATTATCTTGAACAAGTTGTAAAGCAATTTTAGTTTTCGTAACCAAGCTAATCGCAAAATTTCTAATATTCATTTACGATTTCTAGATTACAAGACACTAGGGGAAAAAAAAAAGGAAGGGCAGCGTTGGAAGGGCTGCGGTTTTCAAGTAAAGCGCAACCCTTTTAGTGAAGGGCTGCGGTTAGCCAGAAACCGCAGCCCTACGTACAGTACGAAGGGCTGCGGTTAGCCCAAAAACGCAGCCCTTAATGGGTTGGGCTTTTAATTTAAAAGGAGCTCGCTCAAAGCTAAGAGGCCAGGGATTTAGGTTTCCCTTTCCTCTGCTCTCTCACTCAACCCGTCCGAAATTCCCCTCTCACTCATCCTGTCTCTCTCTCTCTCAACGCCGTCCGAAATTTCCCTCTCTCTCCCATCTCTCAATGCCGTCGCACAAAGAGGGGATCCACCAGCCCTCTCCTCCTCGTCGCCGTCGCACAAAGAGGGGATCCACCAGCCCTCTCCTCCTCGTTGCTCACGTCGCGCACCATCACGTCGCTCACAACACGTCGCGGAATTGAAGCTTCGTTTCGCTCTCGTCGGGGCACCTACATTGCCGGAATCTTCTTCGACATGCCTTTGTCGTCGCTGCCCAGATCTCGTCGTTTCGCTCTCGTCGCGCACACCAACGTCGCCGGAATTTTAGGTTTTTTTATTTTATTTTATTTTGTGAGGTTTAATTTGTCATTGTTTTGGAATTTTATTTTGCACCAATGTCGCACGCACCTAAAGAATATTGCGCTGAGATTGGATTTTTGATTTGGTTTTAGTGCGTGGTAGAGATAGATCTAGAGCCAGGGTTTGGTTTTTGGTACATTCTGTTTTGTTGAGATTGGATTGGTGCGTTGTGATTGATTTTCGGTGGTGTTTATTGTTGAAATTAGTCGTTTGTTGATTTTGGCTGGTTTAATGTGTTGATATAAGTTAATGATAATGAGGTTTTGGGATTACGATAATGGTTTGAGGCTATTTGGATGTGTGATTGAGTTTCTTAGGGTTCTCTGTTTCTTTGTTTGTGATACTGGGATTTACTGGCTGTGTTTTTTTGATGTTCAATGTTTTATGTGTGTAATACTGGGATGTTGTGAAAGTTTGTGTATACTATTTTTCCTACGCTAAAGAAATTGCGTTCATAAAATTTGTGATGTTCTCGATTTTTTGATATATTTAGGACTAAAAAAATGCAAATAAAAAAATTTATTTTTTTGGGTCACAAGGGCTGCGGTTTTGGTCAAAACCCCAGCCCTTCGTACAAAGAAGGGCTGCGTTTTAGGCCCAAAACCGCAGCCCTTCCAATATGGAAGGGCTGCGTTTTAGGCCAAAAACCGCAGCCCTTCCAATATGGAAGGGCTGCGTTTTTGGGCCTAAACCCGCAGCCCTTCGTTGTGAAGGGCTGCGGTTTAAAAACGCAGCCCTTCACTTTTAGTGAAGGGCTGCTATGGAATTGGCTGCTGGCCAAAAACGCAGCCCTTAGGGCTGTTTTGACCGCAACCCTTCCGTTTTTTTCCACTAGTGAGAGTAAGTTGACCATTACCATTACAATACATGATCAATAGAATTTCCTTCTTTAAAGATTAGTTAATAAATTAGAAGTATGAATTAAATTGGTTTAAAGTACATACTAACAAAAATTCAGTTTTGAGCCCATTTAGAGTTTTATATATATATATATATATATATATATATATAGATATTGTTTGGGTATTTGGGCCTAGACTAATATCAACACAACTAACAACTTAAACATAGAGAGGTATTTTACATACCTCCAGCTCAACTGAGCAGGCACGAAAATAGGGGAGGAAGGAAGGAAGGTTGGGCGGTGGGCTAGAGCTCCGGTAGCGGTGGCGAGGCGATGCGGTGGAGGCGCGGGTCCGGCGGCAGGCTGGGCGTGGCTCGCCGGTGCGGGGAGGAGGGAGAAAGGAGCACGAGAGAGAAAGAGAGTTGGGGCGAGAGATAGAGAAGACGAGCGAGCGAGGGAGAAGACACCGGTGTGGGTTGGTGGTGGCGCTGGTGGGTGTAGTGCATAGGAGGTCGTGGTGGTGGAGAGAGGCGCGGCTGGCAACACGGTGGTGGTGCGAGTTGAATAACTCCAAAACAGAGGAAAGAGAGTGTGTGAAGTGCGAAACAAAGAGAGCTTAGGGAGTTTTGGGTGGTGGTTTCCGGCGAAGGTAGGAGCAAATCCGGAGGAATGAAGATGGTGGGAGATATGGTGGTGGACGTGTGGTGATTTGAGAGGCACATATGGATTTTTGGATTGGGTTGATCGAATTGATAGAAAATTGGATTTTTGGAGATTTGATTTGGATATGGAGTTTTTAATTGAAGTAGAGTTTAGTGTGCAAGAAAAATTAATTTGTCTTTAGAAATCCCATTGTTGAGTTTTTGTGAAGGAGATGGAGTAGTTGGGAAAAGAAATTAGAGCAGACATTGGTTTCTATTTTTTTTTTCTTTGTTTTTTTTATTTTTTTTTATTTCATCCTTTCTGTTTAGTATGCTTGTCTAGTAAGTAAACTAGTTTCCCTTAGATGTTCTTCACTTGGAGACTTGTGCAACGATGTTTGAATCTAGCCAATCTGAACCTGAGCTTCGTTCCCAAACCTGCAAAAAAGGGACCCATCCTGGAGGTTTGGGTGGTGGTTCCCCCTCCGAAGCTTAAGTCAAGAATCAGGAGTTTGAAGGAAAAAGTAGAGATAGAGAGAAAGTAAGAGAGTATTTCCACAGAGTAAGTTTACACTGTTTGCATTGAATTACCTTTCTCCAGATTTCTGGGGTATTTATAGTGGTTGTGATATGACTGGTGTCTTTTCATGGTACCCTAGAATAAAGGCACCTGATTGGCTAGGCAATCAAATCACGACACTTGGCAGGCTATGGTTGGAGATATAAACCAATCACCAGCAGCCATTTTAGGGATTTGGGCTCTGACTAACCTTTGGGCCAGAAAGTGAGCCTTTTTCTCCCACCTGAGCAAAACCCAATGGTTAAACCATCTTTCTGTATTTCTTCTGGTGGGACACTTGTACGGTCCAGATGGAGCCATGTGTCTCAAGCAGAGCCGTCGATAGTTTAGGCTACAATATTTGCCCCTAAAAGGGTTTATACTGTTGGCCCATACGACGGTTAAGGCCCTTTTACTTAAGTAAGTCACCTCAAATTCAAAAGAGGCAAAGGCGCGCCATATTTTGGGGCTTACCGGTCACATTTGACCGTTTTAATCATTCTCGGTCACTCTTAACCGGCTCAGCAGGTTTTTCACCTCCCCTATATATATGCTTTATTTGTCTTCATTTAATCATTTCACACCTTGAGAGAAATTTTCTAGAGGGAGAGGTTCTGCATTTTTTTCTAGAGAGAGAGAGTGATCGTCCAATCTCCGATTTCTTCACCGAATCGTCCAAGCGTTTTGTCAGGTATCTTTTTTTTTTTTCTTCTTTATTCTTTATTTTTTCTTGAAAAATCAATAAAATGGATTCCTCTTCTTCGTCAAATAATCCTGGCCGAACAAGAGTTTGTCTTGACCCTAGAACCGAGGGTACTTCTTCTTCGGCACATTCTAGAGTTGGGCCTATTCTGGCCGAGTATATATTTTTTTATGGTTTTGGCCGGCAAAGTCAGACGACCCACTCTTTACCTGTGCAGGGTAATCTGGCGCGCGTCAAGCAAACGACCCGTCTAAGACGAAGGATAATACTTCCGACCGATAGCTAAAAAATGGAGGAATCTACTGGACGAGTTCCAGAAGTGACGAGGGAGGCCCAAAGTGCTCAACCTTTGGCCTGAGGCCAGTCCTTCTGGTAGGGACATCGATATGGAGGAAGCCGGCGAGGATAATAACGGGAGTGAATCCGGCACTGCCGAAGAGTCGGACGAACCCTCCACTACCTCGTCTGAGATTAGGAGACGCTTAGGTCCCCTTTCTGACCCCGCCTTTATCTTAGTCAATCGTAAATGGTTAGAAAAGATAGGACCTGACCCCAGCTACTTGTCCACTTATATGCCCATGCCGGGCTTCTCTTTCGTCATACCTAATAAGGAGGCCACGATTCTGAGCGCTCCCAAGAACCACTTCGGGATTGCCTTGGACGCGGGATTGAGGTTCCCTCTCCACGACTTTATAGAGCAGGTGCTAAGGTATTATAGCATCGGCCATAATCAGTTGGCACCTAATGCCTGGTACAACGTGCTGACATTCGTAGCCGTCTGCGAGTTGCATGACCTGTCTCTTTCTCTCCAAGCCTTCACCCACATACATTATGCGGCTAAGGTTCTAGGGGATATGGACGGAACGTGGCTCAGCATCTACAACCGCCCCGGCTTTCTTACTGCTTGGGGCAAGCCGTCGAAGATGCACGACTGGAAAGCCGACTTCATCTTCCTACGAGCGGCCAACGACTTCACCACTGAGGGCTATCGTTTTTATAACCGAGCCGTAACGAATACTGGGCGAGGGAAGTCCTTTTTGGAGTTGGAGGACTAGTACGACGAAGAGGTGGTGGATTACTTTAGAATAAAGGAGTATTCCAGGCTGGGTCAGGCATCCTTTAAAGGGCCAGCTAACTGGATACCCTTTAAAGAGATGTTTTATAATGATAACTTCTTGGTCGCCGCCGGCTTGCGGTTGGCCGATGATAGAGGTATACATTCAAAACTTCAAGTAAAATGCCTCGCCCATAGCCCGTATCGGACTAACCCTTTCATTTTTTTTTTGCAGATTCAGCCAGAGCACTTCTCAGAGGATCTTGGACGGGAGATATCAAAATGTCCAAGTTTACTGACAAATTGTGGAAGGAGTTCGCCAAGACTAGTGCTAAGAAGAGGGTTGAAACCCTGGTGTATATATATATATATATATATATATATATATATATCATTTTCTTTTGGACGAGGATCGTTCTGGCCCGTCCAAATTGATTTCAAATACTTTGGACGAAGATCACTCGAGGAAGGAAGGCGTCCAGGCCTTAGACGGCTACCTTCTCCGGATCTTCCTCGTCTGCGTTGCTTAATGGCCTTGGACGAGGATCATTCTGGTTCGTCCAAGTTGATTTCCAACACTTGGACGAAAATCACCCGAGGAAGGAAGGCGTCCATGCTTGGACGACCACCTTCTCCGGATCTTCCTCGTCTGAGTGGTTTTAATGGCCTTGGACGAGGATAGTTCTGGTCCGTCCAAGTTGATTTCCAATACTTGGACGAAGATCACTCGAGGAAGGAAGGCGTCCATGCTTGGACGACTACCTTCTCCGGATCTTCCTCGTCTGAGTGGTTTTTATGGCCTTGGACGAGGATCGTTCTGGTCCGTCCAATTTTGGACGGCTTCCTGCTTTGCACCACACTCGTCTGGAACCTGCATAATACTTTGGACGAGGTTACCTTGGAAAAAAGAGGTCGTCCATGCTTGGACGGCTTCATCCGGTGCTCCATTCTCGTCCGGAGCTCAATAATTCGATTAGAGTTTTGTTCTTTGGACGATCAGATTATTAACTTGTTTATTTTTTTCGTCCCCATCTGGGAAGTCTTCTTCGTCCAAGAAGAAACCTACAGCGGTTGGGGATCTGCCTGCAGCCAAAAAGCCTAAGGGCTTCAGAAAGAGGAAAACGGAGAAGGCTACTCCGTCTAGCAAGGGAGTTGGAGAGAAAACCATTCATCCTCCAAATGACAAGGGTCTGAAGGAGGAGTCGTCTGCTGATTGCCCGACCGTGGGGGAGAAGGGTTATGTTCCTGCTGATCAGTTAGCTGTAATTCCAGCAGATCAAACTGAGGTCAGACCAGACTCGGCTTTGGCACTGGTTGTTCCGGAGCCGGGGACGGCTACTGACAACATACCAGGCTTCAGCGGCTCGGTGGCGAAGCTAATCTCACAGATGTTGTTATCTATTAGGACGACATCCTTATCTTCGGGTGAGTCATATTATCCAAATAAGTTAGGACGGTGCGGGTCGACGGACGTTCAATGAGTCCGTCCAATAGACAAGCCATAATCATTCCTATCAAGAGAACTGACTCCTCCCTTCTTTCAGATAAGGGCAAAGAACTAGCTTCATCCGCGGCTGCTCCCACAGTGGACTCAGACGAGGAGTCTTCTGCTGCTTTTTGCAAGATGTCAATGGCTGAGCGAGATCGGCTCAAACAAGAACTGTTCAAATGCTACCCTGAATCCTATATAAAGGGGTTGAGGGGAGCATCAGCTGGGCATGTGGGCTACATGTCACAACTTGCTGCTGAGGTACAGTTCGTTGCCGCTGTTGTTTTTGTACTTGTACAATTCTTTTTACTTTATAACTCGTCTAATTACTTGTTTCATCTTCATTGTTCCAGCTTCTGGCTCGCAGTATTTTAACAGAGGAATGGGCGAGGGAGCTTAGGAAAGAAAATAAGCATCTCGTCCACCAAGCTACGACGGTTGGCGACAAGGCCATGCACGACATTCAACTAGCGGAGACTCTCCATCGCCAGTCAAGGGAGGCCTGGGAGAAGAGATCAGCAGAGCTGGAGGCCAGCAACAAGAACTATCTTGTCGCTATTAATAAGCTGTATAAGGACCAAGACCAATTGAAATTTGCCTTGGACACCGTCTCAGCCGAGTTGAAAGGCGAGAGAGATACTGCTCTTTTGGCCGTTGTTCAACTGAGGAGGGAAGATATCCTTCTAAGGGTGAAGAATGCTCGTCTGCAAAAGGAAGCGTCCCAGGCCTTTGATGACGCTACAGAGGGCTTGAATCAAGTCATTGAGACGTCCAAAGAATTGACCTTCAAGGCTTTTGAGATGCTGGCAGAGCCTCATGAGGTCCCTAGCTTTGTTCAGCGTCTGGAATTTCAGGAGAGCGTTCACCATGCAATGGTGACTGCTCAAGAGCCTCCTGAATTCTTGGAATCAGATGAAGAGGTTGCGGACGAGGACGGGTCTCCTGAGGACGACCAAGAAACTCCTGCTGAATGAGATGCCAAGTTTTAGGTTTATTTTTCTAAGTTTCTTGGCTTGTTTGCCGTCGTAGCTTTATCTCTTCTTTTTGTTTTATACTGAGCTGTAAGTCGCTTTGACAAGTATATATTAAAATGACCTTTTGCCAATGCTTGTCCTTTCCATTATTGCACTTATATTTTTATCAAGTACATTTTGGACTCGTCCTGCCCTTCTTAGTCGTCATTGCCACTTACCTTAGCAATAGATACATCTTGTCCTTATCTTTGGATGGTCTTCTTACTTAAAGTATAGATAGGACTCGTTCTGACTTTTGAGCGGACTTTAAGCTTTGTGAAGGAAAGGGTGAGTATCATCCTTGTCTTTAGACGATCGTCAGATATTCGTAATAGATGAAACTCGTCCTGATTTTTGGACAGTCTGCAGGCTTTGTTAAGGAAAGAGTATCATCCTTGTCTTTGGACGATCTTCAAGTTTACTTGGCTCGTTCCTCAAACTTGGCTCGTCCTAAAAGTATAATTGTTTTCGCTGTATCCCCCCTTCTTGGGCTTAGCGCATCCTTGTATTCTAGACGAGCTTTGCCCCAAGAAGGAAAGCGGCCAATATTGGCCGAGCAAACCTAAACTCCTTCATTTAGGACGAGCTTAGTTACTTGTGGATAATTTATATGTTGCGGTTTATGGACGAACCATGCTTTGGCCGGCTTCCTTGAGGAGGCAACGCTCGTCTTGAAGTAGTGAACCCTTACTTAGCTCGTTCTGGTCTTTGGACGATCTTCAAGTTTACTTGAGAAAAGGTGAGTTTCGTCCTTGTCTTTGGACGGTTTTCATCTTTCCTCAAAGAAACCAAGTAAAAATGTGGCTCGTCCTTATCTCTGGACGATCTTGAAACTTAGTTAAGGAAATGGTGAATCTCATCCTTGTCTTTAGACGATCCGCATACTTTCCTTAAAGAAGCTAAGTATAATTGTGGCTCGTCCCTCAAACTTGACTCGTCCCTTAAAATTGACTCGTCCTAAAAGTTCCACGGTTTTAGTTGTGTCCCCCCCTTCTTGGGCTTAGCTCATACTTGTATTCTGGACGAGCTTTGCACCAAGAAGGAGAGCGGCCAACATTGGCCGAGGCAACGTGAACTCTCTCGTTTAGGACGAGCTTAGACATTTGTAGTCAATTTATATATTGATGTTTATGGATGAACCATGGTTTGGCCGGCTTCCCTGAGGACGCAACGCTCGTCTTGAAGTAGTGAACCCTTACTAGGGCCTTTACTACTTAGTTGTCCTTGCATTTGAGAGTAAGATTCCTTTACTAAGGCTTGCTTACTTCTGGACAGCTTCCCTTTTAGAGACCTTGACGTTTCTCTTACTAGAGATTTTTGTCAATTGGTTGGCCATATGTGTGATGCACCCTGTAGGTTTACTACACTTTAGCCGGTCTCTTTGAGGGAGTGATGTTCGTCAGAGAAATGGGTATTCCCTGTTTTGAAGTTTATTGTCTATCTTTTACTTTGGACGCTTTATTGTTCTTTGTAATTTTGTCTAAGTTAATGTCACTTTTAGACCACTAGACCAACTGGTGGTAAAAATGCCCCAAAGTGAACAACTTAGTAAAAAATAGAGGAACAATATAGGGAGAAAGTAGAAATTGTATTATATGAATTTTGCTTGACGAAGTGCCAAGATACATGTATACATTTCTAGTTCTCTTTTTTGTGCCGTGGCACTTGTTTTGGGTTACAAACTACTGTAAAATTCTTGCCGATTAACTGAGTCAGACGTGGTACTTCTTCAATGTGTCTGAGTTCCAAGTGCGTTGTATTGGTCGTCCATCCATATCTTGGAGATGAAAAGTTCCGCTTCGCACTTCCTGGACTATCAGATAGGGGCCTTCCCAATTTGGTGTCAGTTTACCCAGCTCCTTAGCTCGGCCAACAGCTTTCATCTTTCTTAGAACCAAATCCCCTACCTTGAGCAGTCGTCTAGCAACTCTCTTGTTAATGTCCCGAGCCATTCGCAGCTTGTACAATTGCATTCTTAGCAGCGCATTGCCCCTGACCTCTGGTGCTTGGTCCAAGGCCGTGCGTAATGCAGCCCAGTTGGCTTTTTCTGTGTACAACATTACTCTAAGGGTGGGTTCCTCAATCTCAATGGGTAAGATGGCTTCAGTACCATAAACCAACATGAAGGGTGTCTCTCCCGTAGAGTTTTTAGCCGTGGTTCTGATAGACCGTAGCACCAGATGTAGCTCTTCAACCCATAATCCCTTAGCATCATCCAGCTTTCTCTTGATTCCATTTGATAGGATCTTGTTGAATGACTCTACTTGCCCATTGGCTTGTGGGTGGGCGACTACAGCAAAGTGGGCTTTGATTTCCTTTTCCGCCAACCAATCTTTCAGCTTAGGTGTTTCAAACTGTGGACCATTATCAAAGATGATGGATTGCGGCATGCCAAAGCAAGTTATAATGCTCCTCCAAATGAAGCCCTTGACGTCATTCGTTTTTATACCCCGCATGGCTTCGGCCTCTATCCATTTAGTGAAGTAATCCACGGCTACAATTACAAACTTCTTTTCCCCAACGGCTACAGGGAAAGGTTCCAGAATATCCATGCCCCGTTTGGCAAAAGGCTGAGGGAACAAGATAGGAGTTAAGTAATTGGACGACTTCTGATGCAGATTTCCGTGCTTCTGACAACTGTTGACTTCTTTGCGTAGACAAGAGCATCTTCCTTTAAGGTAGGCCAGTAATACCCATTCCTTAAAGCCTTTTCTCCCAATGCTCTTCCCCCAATGTGGGATGCACAAGCTCCTTCATGGAGTTCCTTCAGTACCTCTAGGCCATCTTCCCTGGTGATGCACTTGAGAAGAGGACGATTGAATGACTTCTTGTAAAGGGTCTCATCCCACAGTTCAAACCATTTGTCTCGGGCTTTTACATACTTTGCCTCAACAGGGTCTGAAGGCAGTCGTCCTGTCTTCTTGTATTCTATTATAAGATCCATCCAAACTGCCCTTCAGCTAAGAAACATGACTTGTTCTTGGTCAATGCTCTTTTTTGGTTTAACTTCCCAAAACACTGTTCTTGGCGCATCACCTTCAGCCCAGCTGGCCAATTTTGAGAGAGCGTGTGCTTGATGATTTTCTGACCTTGGTACTTGGTCGAGAACAAATCGTTTCAATGGCTTAATCTCTTCCTTGATTAGACGCATATATTTGCTCATTGATGCTTCTTTACATTCGAAGTCTCCATTGACTTGACTGACGACTAAGAGAGAGTCCGATTTGGCTTCAATCTCTAGAGCCCCAGCCGCCTTACACATCTTGATCCTAGCCAGAAGTGCTTCATATTCAGCTTCGTTATTGGACGTTTGGAATTGGAACCTTAGCGCATATTCAAACTTGTCTCCTTCTGGAGATTGACAAATGATTCCTGCCCCACATCCATTAGCAGTGGATGATCCATCTACCATGAGCGTCCAGTGCTTCCTTCCTTCAGCCGGATCATATATAGGTTCTATAGCTGGCCGAGTAAGCTCAACTATAAAATCTGCTAAGGCTTTCCCCTTAATAGCTTTTCTTGATTTAAAAGATATGTTGAACATGTTTAGCTCAACAGCCCACTTCAGCATTCGTCCATCTTTTGTAGAACTTGCCTCAGAGTTTGGTCAGTATAGACTATTATACTGTGAGCCAAGAAATAAGGCCTCAATTTTCAGCTTGCCATGACGAGTGTCAACCCAAACTTCTCGACTGGTGTGTACCTACATTCCGTGTCCTTGAGCACATGACTCACGAAGTATATTGGGATTTGCACAAACTCTCTTTCAGCCAATAGAACAGCACTCACAGCCTGTGGAGACACGGCCAAGTATACAAACAGTTTTTCCCCCTCGGCTGGACTGAGCAACCTAGGTAATTGACGAAGGTGATCTTTTACATGCTGAAGCGCTTTCTCAGCTTCTGCTGTCCATTCAAACTTAGCTTTTTTCTTGATAGTTGCGAAAAAATGATGACACTTGTCTCCTGACTTAGACAAGAACCGTCCAAAGGCCGCCAAGCAACCTGTCAGACGCTGTACCTCTTTGATTTTGGACGGAGACTTCATGTCAACAATGGCTTTAATTTTTTCGGGATTTGCTTCTATCCCCCTTTGATCTACTAGGAACCCCAAAAACTTCCCAGACAAGGCGCCAAAGACACATTTTTTAGGGTTCAATTTCAGTTTGTACTTTCTGAGAGTTTCGAAAGTTTCTCTCAAATCACCAACATGGCCTTCCTCTTGCCGACTCTTTACTATCATATCATCAATATATGCTTCCATGTTCCTTCCCAACTGTGGCTGGAAGACGGTATTAATCAATCTATGAAAAGTGGCCGGCGCATTACGGAGGCCAAAAGGCATCCTCAACCAGCCATACAGCCCTTTTCTCGGTAATGAAGGACGTTTTGTCCTGATCCTCTGGTCACATGGGGATTTGATGAAAGCCTGAATATGCGTCCATGAAGCTTAACAAAGCATGGACGGTCGTGGAGTCCACCAGTCGATCCAACTTAGGCAAAGGGAAACTGTCCTTAGGACATGCCTTGTTGAGATCAGTGTAGTCCACACATCCTCCAGATGCAGTTAGGCTTTGGCACCATGACCACATTTGCTATCCATTCTGGATAATAAGTCTCTCTGATGAACTGTGATTCCAACAACTTCTGAACTTCCTGGTCGACCGCTTGATTTCTGGCTGGTCCTAAGTGCCTCTTCTTCTGACGCACTAGCTTCATACTTGGATCAACATTCAGCCGATGAACGTCTATGTCTGAGTCTGTTCCAGGCATCTCTTCAACACTATAGGCAAACACATCTTGGAATTCCTTGAGAAAATTTATCAAAATGCCCCTTAATTCAGGGGTAAGAGAAGATCCAATCTTTAAGGTTCTTTCTGGACGGGCATGGTCCAAACAAATGTCTTCCGGATCATCTACAGGCTCTGGACGTTCAAGTGCCACGCCCATGATGGCCATCACTTCTCCAAACGAGGGTAGCTCTTCCTTGACAGGTACATACTTCCTTCTCTTGTTGGGAAGGTGTTCAGACGTTTTCCTTGAGGGAACAACCGGCGTCTGAGGACTATCAATTGTCATCCTCAGCGAGGCCACTTTGTCCTTTACAATTTCAGACGTTTTCCTTTCGCCAGCAACCTTCGTCTGGTCCTGATTGCCTGCTTTCCACGACGACGGCTTTAGAGTAGTTAGGTAACATTCCCTAGCCGCCTTTGATCCCCACAAACGGCGCCAAATGTTTAGTATGCTTGTCCAGCAAGTAAACTAGTTTCCCTTAGATGTTCTTCACTTGGAGACTTGTGCAACGATGTCTGAATCTAGCCAATCCGAACCTGAGCTTCGTTTCCAAACCTGCAAAAAAGGGAGTTTGAAGGAAAAAGTAGAGATAGAGAGAGAAAGTGAGAGAGTATTTCCACAGAGTAAGTTTACACTGTTTGCATTGAATTACCTTTCTCCTGATTTCTTGGGTATTTATAGTGGTTGTGATATGACTGGTGTCTTTTCATGGTACCCTAAAATAAAGGCACCTGATTGGCTAGGCAATCAAATCACGACACTTGGCAGGCTATGGTTGGAGATAGATCATCAACCAATCACCAGCAGGCAGCAGCCATTTTAGGGATTTGGGCTCTGACTAACCTTTGGGCCAGAAAGTGAGCCTTTTTCTCCCACCTGAGCAAAACCCAATGGTTAAATCATCTTTCTATATTTCTTCTGGTGGGACACTTGTACGGTCCAGATAGAGCCATGTGTCTCAAGCAGAGCCGTCGATAGTTTAGGCTACAACACTTTCTTTTCCCTTTTTTTCATTTCTTTCTCTTACACATTAATGTTTTTATGTAGTCTAACATTCACTTGTTATTATTTACAACTCTTGTAATTCATACGACATATATTTATTTAAAGAACTAATTATCTTTTATCATTAAAGTAACAAATTTTAGTCATACCTTATGATTAAAGGAAAAAAAAATTAACCACTAAGTATCATTATTTAATTTAAGCAAGTTTAAATTTTCGGGATATTACACATCCCTACTTGCCCGAATTGGTTTCCATCTTTGGGCTATGATTGCTTCCTCAATTGTTTGATACAACCTTTCCATGCACATGACAAACAGGTAGGGAGAAAGGGGGTCACTTTAGCGCACCCCTCTACTTGGAGTAAAACTTGAAGATGGCTCACCATTCCAAAGTACCTTAAGTGAGGTTGTGGTGACACATTCTATGATTACTTCAACTAAGAGATATGCATGGGAGATTCATTGAAGCAAAGTATCTCAAATAAAAGACTACTTCAATCTGTCATATGCTTTTTCGAAGTCAATTTTCAAAGCCATGAATCTTTTTGCTCCTTGCTTCCTTTTCATTGTGTGGATAACTTCTTGAACAATCACAATGTTATCAGTTATTTAACGACCCGGAACAAAGCTTCCTTGAGTATTGGAGATAAGAGAAGAAAGAATTGGAGTTATTAGGTTCACCAAGTTTTTTGTAATACTTTTATAAGCAACATTACATAAACCTAGAGGTCTAAATTGAGAAGCTGCTTCACGACGGTCAATTTTCAGAACGAGGACACTGGGTATCATTGAGGTGCTCGGGTATACCCTTACCCTCCAAAACCATCAACACTATTTTCAATATGCTCTCTTTCACATGCAAGCTCCCAATTTTTTTAAAAGAACAAGGCTTGAAAGCCATCCGGTCCCGGTGCACGTAATGCTCCTAGATTCTTGACCACTTCTTCAACTTCAAGACGAGATAAAGGTTTGTTTAATAAAGCCCAAACCTTAGGGCGGAGTTCCGGAAACACATCAAAAGGAATGTTTGCAGGTTCATCAACACCATCGTTAGTAAAGCGAGTAGAGAAGTACGAGACCATAAGCTCCTTGTCTTAATCTTTATCAAATATCCATTCACCATCATTATTTTTGATTGCCGCCACTTTTTTTTTCCATTTGCGAACAACAACACTTAGATGGAAAAAGGTTGTGTTACGATGACCATTACGTAGCCATTCCATCCTAGATTTTTGATACCAATAAAGTTCTTCTTGAGCAAGAACTTCCTCCAGTTCCCTCCTTAATCTTGCCTCCAGTTTAATAAGGCCACGGTGATGGTTTGTAGACAAGGATTTTTGTATACCAGCTATTTGGGCAAGAAAAGTGCGCTTGGTTTTGAATATGTTATGGAACACATCCTTAATCCAGTTTTGTAAATTTTTCGAGAGAGAAGTAAGTGATTAAGTCAAAGGAGTAGATGAATTCCAATGATCATGAACAAAATCATGAAAATTTTCATGCGTCATCCATGCCGCTTGAAAGCGAAACCGACGAGATATAGATTGCAAAGGAACAAACCATTTGGAGGGATTAAGAGAGGGCAATGGTCCGAAGCTACGGAAGGCAAATGTTTTACCTTTGCATTCGAGAACCGCAACCCCCCTTTCTCCATCACACAAAGCTCTGTCTAGTCTTGCTGGGTGTCGAGTTTCTGGCGAGAGGCCTCGTGCCCATGTATGTGAAGCTCCTGCAAACTCAACTTCTAACAACTCCATGTCTTCAACCCAGTCGTTAAATATTGCAGATCGACGACTAATTTCCGAGCAAGAACTGCTTCTTTCCCAATCAAACCGAGTGCCATTAAAGTCACCCACAATCAACCAAGGTTTGTTGTTTAATGAAGGAAAATCCATAAGCTCCTTCCATAAATCCTTCCATTTATTGGGATCGGGACTAGCATAAATAGCGGTAAAGTACTAAGGGGGGTTGCCTATACGTTTAATATCCATGGTAATGCATTGAGTGTGTTGGGAAATAGGCTCCACAGTAACCAATCCTTTCTTCCAGTAAATCCAACTACCCCTACTGAAACCGGTGGCATCCACACGAGTGTGACCTGAATCCCCCAAAATCGAAGCAATTTTAAGGGCTTGATCACCACCACATGTGTTTCAACAAGTGCAACAACAACAGGTTTATGGATACGAATAAGTTCTTTTCACGGCTGCCAGCACCTTGAACGTTCCATACCATACAGGTGATAGGAAAAGTATATGTAGCTATAAGAGGAAGTCTATCAACCATAGGAAAAGTATCTGTAGCTATAGGAGGTAGTCATATAAGCTTGGCTTATTAATCGCATGATACGATTAATTTCATTGGGCAATAACATCGTCACTATTAACTATGGTGGCTCCGGGTCTGGTTCGAACCAAGTCTCCATGCGAACCTCCAGGATATGAGTCAGGGGGTCACCGTCACTAGATAAGGGTCCTCCATTGGTTGTCTAATAAGACTCTATATTATACATGATTTTGCCCGTTATATTACTTTTTGGTATAAGTTCTGAGTATAATATGTTTTCTTCTTATATTTTAACGTTTTAAGAGTAAGTTACTTAAGTAATAAAGTTGATTTAAAATATGAAAAATGTGTTCAATAAATTACTTGCTTGATTTTACTACTACTTATACTTGCTAATTTGGTTTATATAATATTTATAATAGTAGTATGTTTTTACTATGCAAATATTTTGTTACATAGCCCAATTGTTTGTCACATTATTGTTATGGTTTGTAGGTAAAATTTGCAAAAGAAAAAAAATAAAGCAAAGGGGTGCTTCTACTAAAGCCCACGAAGGAGAACCCAAGTAAACCAGAAAAAAAATAAAGAAAAAATGGTTTCCATACCCTATGACTTAGTGGTGTCAATCTGGGTCACTGGGTGGGTTTGGGTTGACCCAACCTGGGTCGGAATGATTTGGGTCGGAATAATCTGGGTGAGAGTGTGCCATGGGTCGGAACTGGGTGGGTCGCGTGGACTTGGGTCGGGTTCAACTGGGTGAGGGGGATCTCGGAACTGGGTCGAAACTGGGTCGGCTGGGACTGGGTCGGCCGGTATCTGGGTTGGGTGAATTTGGGTCGAAATGGAATAAGGTGAAGTCAGCCCAAATCGGCTTTCGGAATAACTTGGGTCGGAATAAATCGGTTTTCGAAATAACTTGGGTCGGAAGAAATCAGCTTTCGGAATGACTTGGGTCGGAAGAAATCGACTTTCGGAATGACTTGGGTCGGAAGAAATCGTCTTTCGGAATGACTTGGGTCGGAATAAATCGACTTTCGGAATAACTTGGGTCGAAAGAAATCGGTATCGGAATGACTTGGGTCGGAATAAATCGGCTGTCGGAATGACTTGGGTCGGAAAAAATCGGTATCGGAATGACTTGGGTCGGAATAAATCGGCTTTCGGAATGACTTGAGTCGGAAGAAATCGGCTTTCGGAATGACTTGGGTCGGAATAAATCGGCTCTCGATAGGACTTGGGTCGGCTGAAGCCTCAAACCGGCCAGCGTATTGACTTGGGTCGGAACAAATCGGCTCTCAGAATGACTTGGGTCGAAATGAATCGTCTCTCGGAACAAGGCGACATGGGGAGCGATTGGGTCGGCTTAGAATAACTTAGGTGGAGTTTGTTTGGTTGTAGCCGTCTTTCGAGCGGACTTGGACTCTTGGAGATCCTAATGTTTTCAATTGTCGTTTTGGCGTTTTCATATATTATATTATATATATATATTAAATTACGAAGTCGAAAGTTATAACAATTAACATGTGATATAGTGATATACTGATATTATGAATTGTGATTGAGTCATTGTGAATTTTGTGATAATGCATTGATACTTATATTACTAATTTAAAAAGTTACTAAACTAAGACTTATAATTTATATAATTATATTATTGGCTATTGTCCATCGAGTTATTCTTATTCATGATTGCATATATGCATAATTGCATTATTACATACACATTAAAGATTTAAAGTTATTGAATTTAATCATTAAAGAATAATGATCAAAATATCAAATATTCAAATATCAATCATCAAATGAATGAATGATCACATGATTAATACTTAGAGTTGGTACTTTGTCATTTGTGACAACTAACATGTCTAACAAGTATCCAAGTAACACCATAATGGCTAAGGCATAAGTCCATACCGATTATTGATTAGAGTCAATAAACTATTAAACTTAAACATTTAGTTAGTTAGTGACTTACTCACTCTGATCAAGATGAAGATGATAATTGTGATCAACGTTAATCGAATATAAAGATGATGACTGTGATCAAGATGATACATAATCGGATGAAATATATTGAAACTATGAAAGTAGATCATAGTTAATGCCAATCATATCAGTGGAGGATCAAGATCATTGATGTTTCGATTGTTGATATTAAAAGATAGTAACATAGGAGGCGATCTTATTAAACGTTTCATATTTGGAAAACCATGTTATGGTTATTTATCTTACAAAATAGGGCTCGATGTTATTACATGATTCATAATAACCAAAGCATCATTAGATTAGATTGATCGACTTTCGTTAAGTTAAGGTTCACATAAATCAAATGATCATAAGATTGATTGTCTTTGACATTAATCAAAATATCTAATTGAACTTAAACAAGGTCATATTAATGTAAGCTGATAAGGTAATTGAAAATAGCAATGATCCATCTAAGTGAACCTTGATTAAGCTTTGTCTATTTCGAGTACAAAACATATTACTAAAGCGAAACAAGTTGATTAGTGAAGTTGTTATTAGCTTATTCAAATAGATGAAAGTTATGTGAATACATCTAAACATATAAACAAATTGAAACAATTTGTTATTGTATAAGAGTAATGTATGCTGATATTGGATTAGGTCAATTTATTGATATAAGTCGATAAGCTAATTGTTGTGATATAAATATCTAACGCTTCGTTTAACCAAGTACGGGGATCTCGCTACCCTGGGATCTCCAAATCATTTACCGACAAATGAGACTATGAGACAAATAGACAATAGACACAAGCAAATATTGGTTAAACAAATGATATAAATTATGAAAATTTTGGTTACTAATGAACATAAATTATTATGGCTATACAATAATGGGGTTATAGGGTATGAAAGTTGGGGTTTGGGGTTTAGAAATTTGGATTTTGGAGTATTTAATTTGGGGTTTAGAATGAAAATTTAGGGGGGAAGTTTCCCTCCAATAATGTGAATGCATTTACCAAGAGAAAAAAAGCGGGAAACTCCAACAAAGATACTCTAAAAAAGAATGCCAGGTAAAGTTTTTGATTTATTTTCTCTCTTTCTCTTTCCTTGTGAATCTCCCTGGACCATCAGACCCCAACATCTAAGACCCACTTCTCTTGTTCACCACCTCTCCACCCTCTCACCACCAACCTCTGTCAGAGATCAACAAGCCGGCCAACATCACCATTATATTTCTCTTTTCTTTCTGTTCTATTTTTCTGTTCACTTTTGGAATTTGTCTTCGGTCTTTCTTTGCTAGATCTGGGGCTTTAAGTTGTTAACTTTGAGTTTTTATTTAGTTTTGGGATCTAATTTGAGTTATTTTATTGAGGAATTTGAGTGTTGGGAGCTTGATACAACACTGATCCTTTAAACAAAAAGCCTAATTACTTGTACTCAGAGAACAAAGGTATATCTCCTTACTTTCTCTCTTTATTACCACAATTTCAGAGATTAGTCCTGCTTTTATGCATGTAAATTTTTTGAGTGGTTTGTTTATAAAGTTCAATGTGTTTTTTGCGAAATATAATGTGGAAAATTGTCACCACCCTCTACCTGTACTCAAGTTCTTATTTCAAAGCACTGATGTCAAAGACTCGGGCTTTTCCAGATCTGACGAGGTCGAAGTTTTAGACGGCCAAAATCGAAGACAACTTCAGATTTTCAGTTTGTCACGCAAAATTCTTCCTACTTCTACTTCCCCTCTTAGATTTTCAATTTTCAAGATCATATTTTTCTCTAGATTTTTATTTATTTTGATTTTACTTAAAATTTGTAGATTAAATGTTTATGTTTTAATGTTGACAATATTAACATCTGTTAATTTGGGTTAATCTCCATTTCTTTATACAACCTAGAGCAATGTTTCAAAGTTCGGGTTTTTCGCAGTGGTGGTGGTTTGTGGTGATGTTTCGAAGGTCTGGGAGCGGAGTAAGGTTGTTCAGGGTTGCTGGTGGTGCTTGTACGGTCTGGTGGGGATTCAAAGATCTGGGTGGCACTGTGGCAGCGCTTGCTCTTCTGAATTTTTGGGCTTTCGCCTCTTTGGTGGCCTTCCTTTTTGGATGCTTTTGTTGCTTTTTTATATGTAAATATTTAATGGAAGATATGGTTTTGTTGCTTTCGGTTGATGAAATGCTTCCCCTTCTACATTATGAAAAGTTTCTCTATTTTTGGTTTTTGATTGTTTTTGTTTTTCTTTCTTTTTTCTTTTGGTGGTTGAAGGTTTGGCTATTATAATATTTTGATCTCAATTACTTTTTGTTGATTTCAAGTTTAAGTTTCTTTATGGCGGTGGCCGGTGGTTGTTGTCAAGGTAGTTATTACTTATAACTAAAATAAACTTATATCTCATATTTTTGTAAAAGTTTGATGGATTTGAAATTATCAATTTATCATGAAATAAAGCTATAATGTCATAAATTCATAGAGGATGGCTTAAAGGATGGTGTCTGTGCAGGTGATAATAATGTACCACTGTTCAATGGGAATATTAGTAAATCACTATATCTGCATCACTAATTGCAATGAATTGAAACAAGAGAGTATATATTCCACTTGTAGGTACTGAATTAGTGATATAACCATCTCATAGATGGACCAAATTTTTGCCCATCTAACTCTACACTATAAAAATTACACTAACACTATGACTTCGTTTGGTTGGATATAAAACATTTTACAATGGAAATTGCAAAGCTAATTTAGAAATTTTAGAGTGATATATCAATGTTTATTTTCTTTGTATAGTGTACGGAATATGCACCTTTATAAAATATGATCTTTTATAGTTTTGTTTGGGTACTTCATAATTGATGGAGTAAACATATTGCAAAATGCTACTTGCTTGTGTCCATCTTCTAGTAGTTCTTAATTTTGCCAAATAATACTTTTAGAGATCTTAATTATGACCTGACAAATAATATTTGTTAATTACTTTGACCAAAAAAAGTGACGAATATTTTCTGTTCAAAAAATAAAATTGACCAACAAAACAATATCTGTTGAATTACTCATTAGTGAAGTTGGGTCAGAATGGTTTTGGGTCGGGTTGTATTGGGTCGGAATGGTTTTGGGTCGGGTTCAGTTGGGTCGGATGGTACCTGGGTTGGGTCACAACTAGGTTGGTTGATAACTGGGTTGGGTCACAACTGGGTCGGTGATAACTGGGTTGGGTCACAACTAGGTTGGGTGATAACTGGGTTGGGTCACAACTGGGTTGGGTGATAATTGGGTGGATTTAACTGGGTCATTGGCGAGTGAAGTTGGGTGCGAGTTAGTTTTGGGTCGGAAACAGGTTGAGTCTGGGTCGTTGTTCACGGGTGCAACTGGCCACGGGTCTACCTAGGTCAGCCCAGTTCAGGTTGGGTTACCAATTCCACGGGTTCAACTGGGCACGGGTGGACGCTGGATCGGAATGGGTCGGCTTTCCAACCGACCACTCTCGGCTCGGAACAGGTTGGGTCTGGGTCGCATGCGGGTTCACCCGTGGGTCGGCCCAGTTTTTGACACCTCTACTATGACTCACGGCAGCAACGAGAAATAGAAGAAAAGAAAAAAAAAATCAGAGGCAATATCTTGCTTTGGGGAAATTATAATCCTTTGAGAAAGAAAATTAATCTTTTAGGAATTTTTGTTGAGTCGGAGAGTTGGAGAATATAGGATATGAGAAAAGATTTGGTATAAAAAGAAGATAAGGGGGAACGAAACAGAAGAGACAGCCGGGCAACAGCCGTGGAAGAAGAAGAGAGACGGGAGTCACACAATTCATCTCGAATTAGAGTTTCTTCTGTTCCCCTTTCTCTTATACTTTCAATTATTAAGTTTACACTAGATTACAATGAGTAGTATTTGTTTTTAAGTAATAATAAGTTGGGTCAATTTAGTTTCAATGTCTAGCTAAATTTCTATGTTCTAGGACTAGATGTAGTCTTCTATTTTCTGTCAATGTTTGGCCAGTTGATTATATGTGTAAGGTATCATATCAATAGCGGAAGTGAAATTTCAATATTAGTTCATGGGATTATTAAACTTTAAGTAGTATAATTTTAGGAATAGTTATACACTTGAGGTGATCTTTTATATGAATTTCTTGTTCGTAAAGGGTTTATATTAATTTAATAGATGATCATTCATTTTCATTTATTTATTCTTTAACCATGCATTAATGAGCATTAATGAGCATCAATGAAAATCATGATTATCGCCTTAAAAGGAAAAAAATTTCTAATTCTCATTACTTTTCTAAAAAGGGCAATGAACAATTGGCATAAAAGAGGCATTCTTCCCTTCACTATAGCCATTTCCCCACTCCTTATCATCCATTTCAACCTAAACACCTAACCTCTGTCTCCCTTTAACCTGCCTCACAAGGAGTACATTTGACATCAATTAAATGTAAAGGGAAAGCAAAGAGTTCAACAACAAAAATCAAAGCAAAAAAAATAAGGGGGCAATTAAAAGCAAAAAGCAAAAAAAAAAGCAAAATCAGAAAATGATGAAAGAATTAAAAAAAAAGTAAAAATTGAAGAAAAGAAAAGAAAAAAAGTGTTGCAAATAAACCCATCAATAGCTTTGTCAAGTGTACTTCTTTCCAAATCCTTTTAATCCAAAAGCCTTGACTTCCATAACCAAAAACCATCACAAGTCAAATCATACCTATATCACAAACCTTCTCATAAACAACCCATAACCACATCGTATCCCAAAAGACAAACCAAAGCCCGTTAGGTCAAAAACCCATAAGGGCGACTTAGGCAAAAGTCAGGGCATATTCCCATTCCTTAGCCTGAACTATGAATGGTCTGATTCTGCTAAAGATACGTAGGAAACCTCACCTTGAGGTCCGGCCGCTTCAAACCAAACCAAAACATCATTATCCACCCCTTTCAAAGACCTTTTCCAAATCAATGCCAAATTCATTGCAAATGGCTCCAAGCAAAATGTCCGGCCACCAATTAAAATGCTAAAAGCTACGACTGGCCTGATTCCATCATGGATATATAGGCAACCTCTTTTGAGGCCCGGTCATTTTAATCCAAAAAGTTATTTCAAAGGCTTGCTTAGGCCCATGAGAAATAGACGATCGCCCAAATCATGAATTTTCAATGCTTATCCCAACCTTTAGAACTAGACTGGGATTTTTAACCTGCATCATTATCCTACCATGTCGCGTGAGGCATTTTATTATGGCCCCGCCTTTTCCTTTTTCTTATTCCATTCCATTTCATCAACCATGTTATAATCTTCTAAGCGAACCTTAGCAAAACCTTTCAGCGCTTAGCGCTATAACTGCGCCTCATCCTCTAAGAAACCTTTTCGGCCTTTGCCTCTTCTCCTTTTCACCTTTGGAACCTTATATGAAATCTTGGATCAAAGCTTTCACTTAGCATGATGCGATATCTTCCAAGTCAAGCAATCAAGCCAAATACTTCATCATATTTATTTTGTTGGGGGCTTGAATGCAAGTCCACACAGAAGATCATAGACTTTAGGCCTACATTGTTGACAACTTCATTATGAGTCCATATAGAAAATCATAGGCTATATGCCCACATGGCGAAGTAATACAGGATCATAATCCTTTATGGGCTCATTTAGGCCCGTAGCACACACAACTCAAAGCTTATATAAACATTACAAAGACTCGTTATGTAACACATTTCAGAGAAGACGTAACTTTTAACTGAATGGCTCATCCTTGGGGGCTTTGCATTTCTTCTTTTTCAAAAACTATATTCTAGAAAAAAAATTGAGCTTCTAGAAGAATAATAAAGCATCGTATCTTTGCATATCTCTGCATTAGTCATACCACTGCATTTGCATTACATGTCTGCATCACACAAACATCATGTCCAGCATTGCATGCATCCATCATCCTTAGCCATAGGATCCTAGCATCAGTCATCGAGGCACACATGATAACACCTTTATGTCTAGAGTATTAGAGGTCACTCTTTATAGGTCAAGTCATTTCCTATCCATACACTTGCACAATATCCTCGTATTCTAGGACGTAAGCATGTCCTCTTCCTCTCTCGTCTCGAGCGAAAGAACTTTCCGCAAGTTATTTCTCTCTCATTCCGAGCGAAAGAACTTTATGCGAGTTATTCCTCTCTCGTTCCGAGCGAAAGAACTTTCTGCGAGTTATTCCTCTCTTGAACCGAGCGAAAGAACTTTCCGCGATTTATTCCCCTCTCGTCACGAGAGAAAAAACTTTCCGCGAGTTATTCCTCTCTCGTCCCGAGCGAATGAACTTTTTCGAGTTATTCCTCTCTCGCTTCCGAGCAATTGAACTTCCCGCGAGTTATTCCTTTCTCGTTCCGAGCGAATGAACTTTCCGCGAGTTATTCCTCTCTCGCTTCCGAGCAATTAAACTTCCCGCGAGTTATTCCTTGTTTCGCTCCCAGGCGAATGAACTTTTCATAAGTTACTCCTTTCAAAAGCACTCACATCACGGGGCATAGGCATGTCCCAGTAACCTTTTTTATCTGCATGTTTGTATTCTTTGCATTCTACATGTAGGAAGACAAAGACAACAGAAAATCCAGTGTTAATATGGTTCGTATTCTTGAAGACAGCAACAGCGGGCGCTAGTCTTCAATCGGACATAGCTCATATGTCAGCCCTAGAGCGGGATGAATCTCTATACTGTCATGAGCCGAAAATAGCTTATAATATCCTTTCATTTTGCAAACTTATGCTTATTTTGCAAGTTGATACTTTTCATATATATGTGTTTATGCAAACTTATGCTTATTTTACAGATACCGGTGTTAAAAGAGCGATCTTAGGTTGCAAAGCATTTAAGAACGTTCTCCATCCGGACACGAAAACTTTGATTTTCGGTTTTATAAACCTCAGTCATAGTGGGGGCTTCTATAGACACATAATCGTGTCTCCCCATTTGAGTACCCTATGATGACAAATATTCCGCTCTAATTGGTCCGGATTGAAGAAAGAATAAAGAATGAGCCTAAAATAAAATGTTTTAAGCCCAACCCATATTCTAACCCATTTTAATAAACCATTTTCAAAAACCTTTTTTTATAAATAGTTTTACTAAACCCACTTTCCAAAGCGTTTTAAAATAGCTTTATGAAAGCCCATGTTTGAAAAACCTTTTATGAAAGCCCATTTTCTAAAGTCTATTTTCTGGCCCAACTTTATTAATAGAGATAATTAATTATATTAATTAGTTTTATTAATCATCTAAAATATTTGCAAAAGAACTTTTTATAAAAAAAAATCCATCTTTATCTAAAGTATTTCCAAAATAAATATATTTATCTAAAATCTTTTCAATAAAAAATCTTTTAGAAACCTAATTGTTTTCGGTTACAAGTTACTTCCCAACTAGCTAACACTACGTATTAATACCCCATACTCCCTCCTCCTAATCTTTCACGGCCACTCATTCATCCAACTATCCTTACAAACTTTCTCTCACCTATTTTCTACATCTCTTTGACAACTCTCATCACTTGATCATCATAAGTTCATAACCCAGCATCCTACAACTTTCTTCTAACACCCCTAACCGATCTCATGCCCAACCCAAAAGAAAATTTCTCTCACCGCCTAATAACACCAACAACATCATCATCCAATTATCATCCTCACAACTTGTGCCACAATTCATCCTCCATCCTTCCCAATACTAATCCTAGTATTAACACTCCATGTATGAAGACATCTCTTGATCATCATATCTCCTAAACACCTATACTAACTCCACGCACTACATCTATTACCTGTGCACATAATTCTCACACCATGTTAGTCAACACTCGTCTTTTAAGATTTTATTGTACAACAATACATTCGGTTTTTCAATGCTCGTTCATCTTCGATACAAGATCCATACGAATCGACGACTCAGACGGAGGTATAAATTATGAGGGACAACTAAACAAGTTTTTTTTTCTTTAATTCTTTATTATTATTTTTATTGAAGTTACCAACACTCTATTCATGATGTAGATTGTTAACATATTCTTGCGATTGTAAATAGTTATGTATATTATACTAACTCTTTACTCATATTATTTTATTTCTTTTTCATGAACATTATTTTTATGCCTGATTGCAATATTTTCTCACCTCGTATATTATTGTTAATCAAGACCTAAATAAATGTTCTAACATTAAATCATATAATATGGACAACCTACTAAGAAACCACTAACCTGATTGTTAAATCACTTGTCACTAAAAAAGTAGTCTTTTATGTGTTTAATAAACCAACGTATACTAATTATTATATTGCATTAACATATATGTGGTTGTTTAATTGCATAAAACTTGAACATGAATCAATATTAAGTAGAGGCCATCAATGGGTGAATTTGTTTCCTGATCTTATTCGTACCCTCACCCCCGAACTCAATCTATGGCTCATTGACCATTCATGGAGCCATGACGGAAAATCTACATTGGATAAGTCCCTAAGTTGTCCCTAAGATTTTCCAATATCCAATTAGGTTTATGTGTCTTCCTTTAAAGACTTGTTGGCGACTTCTCTCTATTTCAAAATATTTTTCAATCAAAACCTTTACAATGAGGTAGTCAAATACACTCTCATCCCGCGTAGGCGAATAAAACATGCCTACAATATGTACTTCCATACTCTTAGTCTTAATTTCCACTCATTCGTGTTTTCCACGTTCCTAATTCAAACCGGTAAGTATTCGATTTTTTAAAGTGAACCAGTTGTAGAAACTAAAGGGTACCATCGACCCGACCCGAGATAATCTGGGGTACCCGTTTTACCGGGTCGGGTCACATGCCGCTTTTTTAACTACTCGACTATCCGGGTACCCACATGTTCGGGTGCTCGAATAACCAAGTACCTAATTATGAACACCCCTATTAGAAAGTCTTGTTATGTGCAATATGTGATCGTCTTACGCCACATTACTTAGATTAATGAGCATGCTATACTTAATTTTATGGTCTTGCGTAGTCCGAACTCAATTATTTTTGTTATATCTTACTACTTATTAAACAAGAGTTGTTGGACTTGCTACTTGGAGTAATGAGACATTTTCCAGAAGTTACCAGTATTATCTTTAGATTCATGTTTTCCTTATTTAGTGTCATTGAATATGTAGCATGTTACAATTAAGGTTTACTTTATTGATGTGATTGACATGGGAGGCTTTTACTTAATCCTAACTGATTGATAACATTGTTGTTCATTCTGTACAGCAGATTTTCTAGGTTTTGCTTTGGTTTTGGCTTCGGCTCGGAGAGAAGAACAAGACCCTAAAAGATCCCTTTCACATTTTGTTTTCGTTTTTCGAATTTTTAAGACTTGCTACATTGTTTGGTTTGTTTGTACAAATTTCCATCTTTATCATTGGATTATTTCTTAGTACTAGTTTTTGAAATCCGTGCGATCCACTAGTTACGATTGTTGTGGTAGAATTTTGGTGTTGTAATGATTTAAATATCTTATTAAGTGCTCTCACCGTAATTTTTTTTATCATCTTTAATTTCCTTTTTGTAGTAACATCATATTGGTCTGTCATCAATACTTCCCCCATTTTGCTTTGTTATAAACTCTTTCCTTTTTGGACTTTATTGTTATTTTGTGAGATGTTCACTGACATAAAGCGTTGATGGTTGCCATCAAGATTCAAAAAATTATTTAAGGGTGTTTTTAGCCAAAAGTATCAAATTTTTTAGTTAAATAATTGAAAATAAAATTCTAATTTTATTTTATTTTATATATATATATATATTAACTTTTTTAAAAAATATATACATTTAATTCAAAATTTATATAAGATATAACAAGTCACCCTTATATATTCAGTAGTTCTTCCTACATATAGATAGTAAAATTGTAGTCGTACTCATCTTATGATTTTTTTGTACTTATTGATCTGATCGATAAGGTAATTTTAGCACCTACAATTAACACAACTAAATAACTTTTGAATAAAAGGTTTCACATATAATTTAGACAACAATTAGCAAATAAAGAATCAAGCTCATATAAGGTTATATGTTGTGACTTTTGTTATGGAAACTTTAAAATAAGATCATGTATTCTATAATGAAAAAATAAATATTGTGATACATTCATTTTCCTAAATTAATATTAGAAAGGAAAATTTGTTAGAAACCACCTTTTATAACCACTTTTTTGTGAGAAACTGCCTTTTAAAAAGATTTGGCACACAACCACCTTTTTAGCTTTCTTTTTTGTTGGAAGCCAACAGTTGCCAGAAAATAGTAATTGACCACAAAATTCCAGCGTTGCTCATCACGTGATTATAACCCTTTTTCCACCCTTATTTCCCAAATTTCCCTCTACCCTTCCTCTTCCTTCATCTTTCGTCATCTTCCTTCATGAAATTTTCGATGCTCCATCTGCCTTCATGAAATTTTCAATTCTCCATCTTCTTCTTCTTCTTCTTCTTCTTCTTCTCTCTCTCTCTCTTAATTTAATTGTTTCACCCCCCTTTGAATTAAGGTAATCATAACTCTTCCTCAACTCCTTTTGATGCGTGTCGTTTCCGCAACAAAATTAAATTTATAAATCACTCACTAACTCTAACAAATAGATAGGGAAAGTAAGGGTCGAACCCACAGAGACTGCGTTATTATCTTAAAGTAATTATTTAATTATATATATGACTATTACTATATAATATGGGGGGGTTTTCGAATATCAAAACTATACCTAAAACTATTAAGCTAAAATTATAAATATAAATTGCAGGAAATAAATTCGGTTTTAAAATATAATAATGAAACTAATAGGAGACATGTAACTTCCTCTTGAGATAAGGTTTAATCATTGAATCATTTAACTAGTCGATAGATAGATTGGTTAACAAATAATCCCTTGAACGCAAGAAAATTAGTTGCTTTATCATTCATACTAACTAAACCCCGTGAACGCACACAAGTTCAGTCCTAATCAAATATATCAATTTAACAATGAAAGCATGTATTAAATTAACAAACTTAACCGCTCTAAGAACACCAATCAGTTAACTTTAATCAAGCCAGAACGCTGCAACTAAATTAAAATTAACATCACACAAAATTCCAGCAATAATATCAGACAAGAAAGCTTCAACCTAATAATATTACTGTTAATCTAAGCAAATAATCATGAATAAAACCCTAGGTGATCAATCTAAAATTAACATTCATAAATTATAAACTCGGATAACGAATTTCGTCTCGAATACCCAATCAAACTAATTAATTGAACAAACAGAAATCATAATCTCATAAACCCATAACAAGATTCAATTACATGTTCCTACTAGTGTAAACTACACTAAACTAAACATGAAAACAAAGAAAAATAGAAGAGAGAAAAGAAGACTCATTGTGACGAATTTCGGACTGAAATCTCGGTCTTCAGTCCGTTGCTCTCGTGCGGCTACTGCTTTCCTTCCATTTCGTCTTCACGCTGTTCGTTCCCCTCTTTCTTACCGCTCTGCCCTCTTCGGTCTCCTACTTCACGCCCGCTATGTGCGGCTGTTGTGTGCGGTTGTGAGGGAATTGTCCTCAGCCAAACCCTCCTTTTCTTTTAACTTAATACCCACGTGAGTTTAAGTGGCAACCTTGATGATGCATATTCTTCAGCCCAACAAAACAATAGGGCCTTGTATTTTTTTCTTTTTATTCCTTATTTTACCTTCTTTAGTGCTCTTTGCTGCGTGGATTGAAGTATTAGTATTTGATTTGGCCCAAATATCCAATTATTTGACTCCAATATAATTATGTACCTGCCAATATGAGATAAATTATTAATAGTATAAAATATAACATAGGTCAAACTAATAAATAAATATATAAACCCAATTACTAGGTAACCTATGAAAATGATTAAAACCCACAACTCATATTTTATAATACTAATGAATAGCTACTAAGGGGGAATAAGAAGGTTATAATATATAATAATTATTTTCCAACTCTATTTAAATGCGTTATCACTTAATAATTAAAACAGACACAAATTAGACTTATTACTCTAAAAATAATTATCAAGTGATCAGAACCGAAATATCATAAAAGTATAACATTTCACCCATATAACTCAACTGACGACACTAAATGTATTATATTAGAGGGTAAAAATATGTATGAATAGGCACTATCAAATTCCCCCACACTTAGCTTTTGGTCGTCCTCGATCAAACTAGAAGTTAGAACTATATAATACTAGCATCTATTTGTCATAATAAATTTTAACTTCCCAACTCACTGACTTTTCACGCAAAAATCCTATTATAAGCAGCCATAACTCAACTAAAAGTTTTCACAAAGACCAAAAGTATGATTTATGGAAATAATTTTAGTTCGAAAATTATATTCATGCATTGCAAGCAAGCAGGCAAAAGATTAACCAACTCTTCAAATCACATAGTACTTCATGTATTAGTGTTTTCAACACATCTTACCACAACCATATTCAAGATTTGAGTAATGTAAGTAATTAACTTGGTGAACCCTCGCTTTAGTTGTGCAAATAAAAATAAATATAAATTCATACCCTCTCATGTGTTTGGGGTCATAATAATTATCACTCAAATTCTATAAAGTCGACTCGAAATGAAATATTTCTTCTTTAAATTTGCATATCGTTCAATCCTCCACTACTTAATAAGACATAGAACATACAAAAATCAATAGGACTTAATAAGGTTGTAATGTAAGGTTAAGGTAAGGGTAGGGAGTATTTAGGATTTGGTGCTCAAAAGCTTAAGAGCTAGTGGAGTATAAGAACAATAACCCCATTGGCCAAATAGAAAAGAAGCCAACAAATAAACTCCAACTCTAATAAAATGTTACTAAATAATCCAATTCCAATAATGTACAATCCATATATCTCTTTGTGCACCATTTGCTCTGAATGATAACATTATTATTACTTTTTTCATAATCTTATTTTACTCGTATCACATAACATATTTTTTTTCAGCATTCTTCTTGAAATTTGTTTTTTTTTCTGCTTCACAATCTCGTAATAACCATTGATATAAAATAAAGAACACCACCTCCATAATAAATAAATTTTTTATACCCTTCACAAATAATCCTCCAAACACCAAATTATATTCCACTAGCTCAAAGCTTTGGTTAGGACATGTGTTTAGGATTATAAGCTTGTAATGTGGTTTAAACAAAAGAAATAGGCTTAAGGCTCAGAGGGATTTTTTTTTAAAAAGGAGTACAATAATGTAGGTGGCTTACGCTAATGGTTCAAGAAAAACAAATGCCTTTATCATTTTTATGTATGCTCATGTTTTAATGTAATCTCGAAGAAACCAATGCAAATTCAAGAGTCTATACTTCACCAGGAACTAACACACTCTCATGAAAAACTAGAGACTAACATAGATGTTTTAGTCTATTAAAAGGCTCAAAAGTCTCACAATGGTTATAGATGTTCACCAAGTCAATCACAACTCAAATCATAAATAACCGTTCTTACCACTTGCCAAACACTTGTACAATGATGCTATGCAATTCTCTGAATCAATCAACATAAATACCCATTAACTTGCAACAAAACTAGGAAGAACTTTTTTTTTTTTTTAAACTGATTATTTTTCTTTTCAGTCAAATTAAGCTAACGGAATTTGCCTTCAAATTAATATCAGACATGAAAATTATAAATTTCTACGTAAATTTTGGCAGCACCTCCCTTAAAATGTGACAATCCATAATTTTTATTTTTCAATCACAACACCTGTATTCCAGCAAATATCAATCCAGCACAACTTCACCATTCAGCTCAAAATAACTCCAAAATTCCCCCACACTTAAAATCAACATTGTCCTCAATGTTTATAAAATCAAACTAACAATGGAAGTGAGGAGAAGAAAAGAAACAGGGGAAACAAGGAAGAGACAACCTGGTGTATGTAGACTGCCGAAATATTCTCCATATAGTAATTGGTGTCCTGAAAATTGCAATTGAACGGGGAGGGACATGAGTAGCGGTGTGCAGAAGCAATGTGTAGTAGCTAACAGCAACAACAACATCAGCAGATGGGCAGAAGGCAGAACAACATCCTGGGTCAGCAGCACACACAGAGTAGTTAGAGTAGTTTAGTATACCAAAGAAAAATAAAATAAAATAGAAAAAATAGAAAACAATAAATCCATGGGTTACCTCCCAAGCAGCGCCTTTGTTTCTTGTCGTTGGCTCGACATGGCTCTTGAGCTTTAGTCGTAGTAGACGGGATCTTCCAAATGAATAACTTCTAGCCAATTGGCGTCAAACCCTTCATAGAAAGCTTTGAGTCGATGTCCATTCACTTTAAATATCTGTCCAGAATCATAACTCTTAATTTCAACTGCGTCATGCTCAAAAACCTTAATAACCTCAAAAGGTCCGGTCCATTTGGACTTCAATTTACCAGGAAAAAGTCTTAACCTTGAGTTGTAAAGCAAAACTTTATCACCAACACAAAAAAAATTCCTAGATAACATTTTATCATGATATTTCTTTGTTTTCTCCTTATATATTCGAGAATTTTCATAAGCATCGTTTCTTATTTCCTCTAACTCTTGAATTTCTAATTTTCTATGGGCAGTCGCCTTGTCATAGTCTAAATAACACTTTTTAATAGCCCAAAATGCTCTATGTTCCAACTCTACGGGTAAATGACAAGCTTTTTCATACACTAAGCGACAAGGAGACATTCCTATTGGAGTTTTGTAAGCAGTTCTATAAGCCCATGAAGCGTCACCTAAGCGATTACTCCAATCTTTTCTATTAGGATTCACAACTTTCTCTAAATTAGATTTTATATCCCTATTAGAAACTTCAGCTTGTCCATTAGTTTGGGGGTGATAAGCAGTTGAAATCTTATGAGTGACATGGTATTTCTTAAGCAAAGCCTCAACTATGCAATTACAAAAGTGAGTCCCTCTATCACTAATAATAGCCCTTGGGACGCCGAATCTATTAAAAATCTGATCTCTAACAAATTCAGCCACCACTTTCGAATCATTAGTTTTGGTAGCTTTTGCCTCTACCCATTTAGAAACATAATCAACTGCTAAAAGAATATAAAGATTACCAGAAGAAGCGGGAAATGGTCCCATAAAATCAATGCCCCACACGTCAAAGATATCAAACACAAAAACAGAATTAAGAGGCATTTGGTCTTTCTTAGAAATATTTCCAGTTCTTTGACATCGATCACAAGATTTCACAAATAAATAAGCATCTTTATGTAAAGAAGGCCAAAAGAATCCACATTCTGAAACTTTATAAGCAGTTCTTTTGGGACCAAAATGACCACCACATTCAAATGTATGACAAAATTCAAGAATAGATTTAATTTCATGATCAGGCACACATTTCCGAATGATATCGTCAGAACAGACTTTATATAAATAAGGCTCATCCCAAATATAGAATTTTGAATCATGTTTAATTTTATCTTTCTGGGCTCTGGACAAATCATTAGGCAACTCCTTTGACACTAAATAATTAACAATATCAGCATACCAAGGCATTGTACCATGCAAAGCATATAAACGCTCGTCAGGGAATAAATCAGATGAAGAAATTACTACTTCCTTATCATGGGTGATTCTACTTAAATGGTCAGCAACAAGGTTTTCTGCTCCTTTTTATCCCTAATTTCTAAGTCAAATTCTTGTAGTAGAAGCATCCATCTCAAAGAATCTAGGTTTAGACTCTTTCTTTTTTAGAAGATATTTCAAAGCAGAATGATCAGTATACACAATCACGTGAGTCCCCAACAAATAAGGTCTAAACTTTTCAAGAGCAAAAATAACTGCATACATTTCTTTTTCAGCATCGGTGTAATTACATTGGGCCGGATCAAGAGATTTAGAAGCATAATAAATGACATATGGTTCCTTATCTACCTTTTGTCCGAGTACTGCACCTACCGCCTTATCACTAGCATCACACATTATCTCGAAAGATAAAGACCAATTAGGTGGTCTAATAATAGGAGCACAAGTGAGCTTCTCTTTCAAAGTATCAAAAGCAATTTTGCACATATCAGTAAAAACAAAAGGTGCATCTTTAGCAAGTAAAGCACATAATGGAGATGCAATAGTAGAAAAGTTCCGAATGAAACGCCTATAAAAACCAGCATGCCCTAAAAATGATCTAATTTCACGCACACAAGTGGGGTAAGGAAGTGAACTTATGACATCAATTTTAGCTTTATCGACTTCGAGTCCTTTAGAACTAACAATATGACCTAAGACTACTCCTTTTTCCACCATAAAATGACATTTTTCAAAATTTAACACAAGATTAGTCTCGACACATCTTTTCAAAGCAAGAGATAAATTATGAAGGCACAAGTCAAAATCATCACCAAAAACCGTAAAATCATCCATAAAGACTTCCATAGAATTATCAAGCAAATCAGAAAATATGTTCATCATACAACGTTGAAATGTACCTGGTGCATTACAAAGTCCAAAAGGCATTTTTCTAAATGCAAATGTGCCAAAAGGGCAAGTAAAGGTAGTCTTTTCTTGGTCCTCAAGGGCTATGGGAACTTGAATGTATCCTGAATATCCATCGAGAAAACAAAAAAAAGAACGTCCTGCAAGCTTTTCTAACATTTGGTCAATATATGGCAAGGGGAAGTGGTCTTTTCTAGTGGCTTGATTAAGCTTCCTACAATCTATACACACTCTCCGCCCATTGGACACTCTAGTAGGAACAAGTTCTCCTTTTTTATTCTCAACAACCGTTATTCCTGTTTTCTTAGGCACGACATGAATAGGACTTACCCACTTTGAATCTGAAATCGGAAAAATGACACCTGCATCTCGCCACTTAAGAATTTCCTTTTTTACTACATCCATCATTGAAGGATTAAGTCTCCTTTGGGCTTCTCTAACAGGTTTGACATCATTTTATAAAAATATTTTATGCATACACAAAGTAGGACTAATCCCTTTAATGTCAGTGATGGTCCATCCTATTGCCTCTTTGTATTTCTTAAGAACATTTAACAAATTTTCCTCTTGTGACTCAGAAAGTGAACTAGAAATGATGACTGGCAAAGTGTCATTTTCACCCAAATAAGCATACTTAAGGTTACTAGGCAGGGATTTTAATTCAAGTTCAGGAGGTGATTGAATAGATGGGATCAACTTAGGGGTATTGACAGGCAATTCACAACTTGAAACAGATTGCATATTATTAGCACATGTATTTCCCGACTCATAATTAACACTTCCAGATGCAAAATCAATCTGAGCAGCAACATGATTTTCTAAATATGCAGTGAGAGGAGATTCAACATATTCAACATGGAATGAGTTAAATTTTTCTTGTGTAATGCAATCAATCTCATCTATACAATCCACAGAGTTCACATCCTGCATGTTAGAAGGGTAGTTCATCGCATCATAAATGTTAAGTTTAATCATTTCACCATCAAATTCAAAAGAAAGAGTACCCTCCGACACGTCAATTTTTGCTTTAGCAGTTTTGAGAAAGGGCCTCCCTAACAACAATGGCACATCAATAGATTCAAGCGTATCACCCATATCAAGAATATAGAAGTCAACAGGAAACACTAACTCATTTACTTGAACTAAAACGTCTTCTAAGACTCTTAAGGGATACGCTTGTGATCTATCGGCTAACTGAATCACTACGTTCGTTTTAGAGAGGGGGCCCAAGTTCAAAGATTTATAGATAGATCTAGGCATTATGCTAATGGATGCTCCTAAGTCAAGCATACATCTATTAAGCTCATGGTTTCCGATCTTGCAAGGTATAGAAAACATCCCAGGATCCTTACATTTAGGAGGTATTTTCTTTTGAATAACGGCAGAGACGTTCTCCCCCACACATACTTTTTCACCACTCTGAATTTTCCTTTTGTTAGTGCATAAGTTTTTTAAGAATTTAGCGTATTTAGGCATTTGCTTGATTGCATCTAAGAGAGGTATGTTTATTTCAACCTTCCTAAATGTCTCTAATATCTCATTGTCTAAATCTTCTTTCCTAGAGTTAGCAAAACGTGAGGGGAATGGCACTATCTCCCTAGGATCAGGTTTATTTGAAGAAGGATTCACGATAGGTTTTTCTTTTTCTTTTCTCACCTTCACTACTTCATTTTCCACATTTTGGACTTCAATCTCATCATTAATGTCACTAATCTGCCCAATTTTGTCACCTTGTAATTTTTCACTATCTTTTTCTATGGTTTTATGACTCACCTCGACTTCTTTTTCCACTTTACCTCGATTTTCAAGTTCTTTACCACTTCTCAAAGTTATGGCTTTAGTTTCATCTATCAAGTGAGGTATAGGCTTTTCAAAAACTTGTCCATCCAATTTACTTTCTATGTTGCCTAGAGTAGTACATATTTGTTTTATTTGGTTGTCTAGATGGTGAAGGTGATTTTCAGTTTGTTGCTGATTATCAAATTCATGAGAGTGAACTTTTCCTATTTGGAGAGCTAGTTGTTTTACTAAATTTTCCAAAGACTCATGTTGAGTACTAAAACCGGAAACTTGGTTACTAATATTAGCAACTACAACTTTAAATTCAAAGCAATTTGTTCGGTTGCTCCTTCAGTTGCCTTTGAATTTTCACTTGAGAATCAATTTTCGTCTCATATTGTTCACTATTAAGGGCCATAGTAGTTATTAACTCTCTTGCTTCACCAGGAGTTTTATTCACCAAAGTTCCACCACTAGCGATATCTATTAAACGTTTCTGATCATCTAACAAACCATCATAAAAACATTCAATTAGGAATTGCTCACTAAGTTGATGTTGTGGGCATGAAATGCAAAGTTTATTAAATCTTTTCCAATACTCATGCAATTGTTCATCTTTATCTTGCTCAATACTACATATTTGTTTCCTTATTAATCTAGTTACGTTAGCAGGTTGGTATTTTTCAAGAAAAGCTCTCCGAAGGCCATCCCAAGAAGTAATAGATCCAACGGGAAGATAAAGTAACCAATCTCTAGCTAGATCATGTAAAGTAAAAAGGAAAACACGAATTTTAATACCATCATCATCTTTACCATTTAACAATAAAGTAGAGCAAGCAAGAGTAAATTCTTGTAAATGTCTATGAGCATCTTCCTTATCATGACCATAAAATTTAGGGAGAATTTCAATAAAACCTGGATCAAGTTTGAATGGTTTCTCTAGTGCGGGAAAAATAACGCTCATGTGTGTCTCATATGCATTGAACATATATTCTTTCAAGCTCTTTTCACCTTCTCCTACCATTTCACTAACTAATATTCACACAGAAAAAATAAATGTAAATATTAGATCAATAAACAAGAACCTAGAATTAAACAAATAACTAGATAAATAATAATACTTAAACAATAGTCTAAAATAATAAATTATACAGTCCCCGGCAACGGCGCCAAAATTTGATGCGTGTCGTTTCCGCAACAAAATTAAATTTATAAATCACTCACTAACTCTAACAAATAGATAGGGAAAGTAAGGGTCGAACCCACAGAGACTGCGTTATTATCTTAAACTAATTATTTAATTATATATATGACTATTACTATATAATATGGGGGGTTTTCGAATATCAAAACTATACCTAAAACTATTAAGCTAAAATTATAAATATAAATTGCAGGAAATAAATTCGGTTTTAAAATATAATAATGAAACTAATAAGAGACATGTAACTTCCTCTTGAGATAAGGTTTAATCATTGAATCATTTAACTAGTCGATAGATAGATTGGTTAACAAATAATCCCTTGAACGCAAGAAAATTAGTTGCTTTATCATTCATACTAACTAAACCCCGTGAACGCACGCAAGTTCAGTCCTAATCAAATATATCAATTTAACAATGAAAGCATGTATTAAATTAACAAACTTGACCGCTCTAAGAACACCAATCAGTTAACTTTAATCAAGCCAGAAAGCTGCAACTAAATTAAAATTAACATCACACAAAATTCCAGCAATAATATCAGACAAGAAAGCTTCAACCTAATAATATTACTGTAATCTAAGCAAATAATCATGAATAAAACCCTAGGTGATCAATCTAAAATTAACATTCATAAATTATAAACTCAGATAACGAATTTCGTCTGAATACCCAATCAAACTAATTAATTGAACAAACAGAAATCATAATCTCATAAACCCATAACAAGATTCAATTACATGTTCCTACTAGTGTAAACTACACTAAACTAGACATGAAAACAAAGAAAAATAGAAGAGAGAAAAGAAGACTCATTGTGACGAATTTCGGACTGAAATCTCGGTCTTCAGTCCGTTGCTCTCGTGCGGCTACTGCTTTCCTTCCATTTCGTCTTCACGCTGTTTTGTTCCCCTCTTTCTTACTGCTCGCTGCCCTCTTCGGTCTCCTACTTCACGTCTGCTATGTGCGGCTGTTGTGTGCGGTTGTGAGGGAATTGTCCTCAGCCAAACCCTCCTTTTCTTTTAACTCAATACCCACGTGAGTTTAAGTGGCAACCTTGATGATGCATATTCTTCAGCCCAACAAAACAATAGGGCCTTGTATTTTTTTCTTTTTATTCCTTATTTTACCTTCTTTAGTGCTCTTTGCTGCGTGGATTGAAGTATTAGTATTTGATTTGGCCCAAATATCCAATTATTTGACTCCAATATAATTATGTACCTGCCAATATGAGATAAATTATTAATAGTATAAAATATAACATAGGTCAAACTAATAAATAAATATATAAACCCAATTACTAGGTAACCTATGAAAATGATTAAAACCCACAACTCATAATTTATAATACTAATGAATAGCTACTAAGGGGGAATAAGAAGGTTATAATATATAATAATTATTTTCCAACTCTATTTAAATGCGTTATCACTTAATAATTAAAACAGACACAAATTAGACTTATTACTCTAAAAATAATTATCAAGTGATCAGAACCGAAATATCATAAAAGTATAACATTTCACCTATATAACTCAACAGACGACACTAAATGTATTATATTAGAGGGTAAAAATATGTATGAATAGGCACTATCACCTTTCCTGTTGTTCTCTAAATGAGTTTAAAATTAGGGTTTACAAATCACTACTCTGTTTAAGAATTAGGGTTTGAAAATAGTTACCTTTACTACTCTATTTTTGAATTAGGGTTTGGAAAAAGCATAATTTTAAAACAGAATAGTTATTTGTAAACCCTACTCATTCAAAGAACAACAAAAAAGGAATTGAGAAAGATTTTTGATTACCTGAATTCAAAGGGGGATGAAACAATTAAATTGAGAGAGAGAGAGAGAAGAAGAAGAAGAAGAAGAAGAAGAAGATGGAGAACATAAAATTTCATGAAGGAAGATGAAGGAAGAGGAAGGATTGGGGAGAGATTTGGGAAATAAGGGTGAAATAAGGGTTTAATGAAATCACGTGCCATGGCCATGCACGTGATGGTCAACGCAAGAATTTTGTGGTCAATTACTTTTTTCCAGCAACTGGTGGCTTCCAACTAATAAGAAAGCCAAAAAGGTGGTTGCGTGCCTAAAATTTTTTAAACGGTGGTTTCTCACAAAAAAGTGGTTATAGAAGGTGGTTTTTGACACATTTTCCTATTAGAAATAAAGAAATAGTTATATGAAAATGTTGACAAAAAATATGAATGTTCATAAACCCGCAATTGGTCTCAATATCATGTATCGGGCAACTTATCTTTTAAATGGCATTTCCATGTTGCTTTAGATAATTCTTTTTTCTACACCTTATTCTATCTCTCAATCTGCTCCCAAAAGGCTATTACTTAATATGCTTTTTTGGAGTCTCCCTTCTCCTACAGTTTACAAGTAAAATTTTGATGGGTCTATCATGTCGAATCGAACCTACCGAACACAAACACTACTATTTTATTACCGAGACATAATTGGTGAGCTTGTTGCGACTACTACTTATGATAAATCTTGATGATTCTTCACCATTGGTTATGAAAGCCACAACACTCGATAATGTTCTTCTTCATGTTTAAAATCGAAATTCAATATGTTGAAATTAAGGAGGACAATCTTGTAGCCATCAATTCTATCTTTCGTAAATATTATAGTATACTATATTCCATGGAAGATTGATATGCTTGTTCAAAAAATTACTAAGATGCTACACAAATTCTAACCGTGCACTATTTACCATGTGTTTTAGGAAGTTAATCAAGTCGCGAGTGGGTGGTTAATGTGGGTGATAAATTATCTCTTCTATGTATATTGTCAATTTGTCTAGATGGTTTTCATGATATTCTTGAGAACAGAAAAGTAGGTAAATCACTAACTACAAGAATTAATATATTTTATTCATCTTCATAATCAATTTTTTAAAAAAGTTAATTCTATCTTGATGAGCTTACATTATAGATCGATAAAGCGCATATATCCTAACTGTGTATTGTATGCATATTTTATTGTCTACGCGGGATGAGCGCAGATTTCACTACCTCATTATAAAGGTCTTTAGTTTTGAAAATCGTTTTGAGAAACAAGTTGCCAACAAGTCTTTAGACGAAGACTCATAAACCTAATTGGGTTTTTGGGAAACAATAGGGACATACTAGGAATTTATTTAATGGTAGATTTCCCCGTCATGACTTCGTAATTGGTCAATTAGCCAAATACAGAGTTCGGGCAGTTAGGGTACGAATATGATCAAGAATCAAATTTGCCAATTGTTGGCCTTTACTTAATACAATTCATGTATAGTTTTATACAAATAAACAACCATACAATATTTTTAAGCATTCTAAAAATTAATCTATGTTGGTTCATTAAACGCAAAAGACCAGTTTTTGGTGATATGTTATTTATGCAAATAAATTACAAGGATCCTAAATCAATTGTCCAAATTATCTGATTAGGCATGAGAACATTTATTTAGGTCTTGTAATTAACAATAATAACCATGTGCGGTGATAAAAGAGATAAAAATATAGGCATGCATATGAATATTATATAGAAATATAGAGAGATAAAAAAAAGGAAAGATTAGAGAAGAATATACATGAGAGCATGAATTATTTAAGGATATACATCATAATAAGTAGATTGTTAGTATAATAAGAAATAAATTGGAATTGACCCTCAGAAATATACCCTTGTCGCATGGGTCTTAAATAACGGCCTGCAGAAGGAGCAATCTTGAAGCTTGAATGAAGATTTGATGGAAATTGAATTTTTTTTTTTTTGGATATGTGTTTCAAGTATTTAGGAATATATTTGAAGTGTTGTAGAGAGAGTTTTTGAGAGGTATTTCGTAATATGAGGGTGTAGGAAAGCGTATGAAAGTGTATCCCGAAACCAAATGGAACAAGGGCTTGATCATCTTGGCGTGCTTGATATCTGACCGGGTTTTATTTGTTATCCAAAATTAAGAGACTATTTTATCTTTGATTAATTATTATCATTTTGAATTCGGAAATCTCTTAGATACATAATAAAAATCCAATTTTCAAAAAATGTTTTGATTTAGAAAATATTTATTAAAAATGCAATTACTAATCAAGAATAATTAATTGATCTTTTCCAAAATGGGCTTTAAAAATTCAATTAATTATCATGAATAATTAATTGAGCTTTGAAATTGGGCTTGGGATAAATAAATAGACTTGTCATTCTTAAAACAATTTTGGGATTTGGTTGTTGAATTGCTCTTTCTTTGGACCGAACCAATTAGAACGACAATATGTTTCATCATTGGGTACTAACATAGAGAGACATGATTATGTGTCTATATGTATACTTTGAATTCCGTCTTTAGAAGCCTCTGTCAAGTGGAGACTTCGAACAACCGCAATTTTGTCTTTACCCTATCCTTGCATGAACACACGATGGATAGATTGTACCGTTGCCTACTTGATCCACATCAAAGGGTGGACGTAAAACGAGTCTTAAAACCATTTCAAACATTTCAATCTCTACAAATTGATTGTCAAACCCATTGGAATCCATGTATCTTTAAGCCAATCAAATTAGCCCAACTAATTAAAAAGCTTAACTATTTAGGTTAATTGGATTATATTTAATTCAAATATTCTAATGATCTATTTGTATTATAGCATTTCATTTCAAATGAAGAATTTGGCTAAATTCAGCTATTTGGAAATAGCAAGCATTTGGAATTGGATGTGGTCCAATTCCATACACTTGCTAAAACAAGCCAAAATGAGGATTTTGAAATCACTACTATAAACATGTCATTTTAAATTTCAGCTATCACATTTTTAACTCCCTTAATTTCTCCATCTCCAAGTATCACAATTCCCAGAAAAGCTTCAATTTCTCTCTCCTCAGTCATTTATCCTCTTCATCTGCAAACCACCAAAAAAAGATCACAATGAAGAGCAACTCCCGCCACTAATTTAAGCATGGAAGAGTAGCACTCACCATTAAGGTGAGCTTGGAAGAGTAGGAGAATAGTAACGAATTTTACATAACATCTTTTTTGTTTGAGTGAGAGAAATGTGAGAATGAGGAGATGGAATGAAAATGGCAGATGAGAGGTATGATGCTGAAGATAGAAGAAGAAGGTGGGTTCTACTTCATTACCTAGGCATAAAAAGTCGGAAGATAAAAAAACTCCAATTTTCAGATTGATTTTTTTGGTTTATTATGTACAATTTTGGATATAATTTCCCCTTTCTTTTTTTTCCCTCCAAAAAATTATAGATATTTGAAATGATGAATTTAGAATTCTTGTTTTTCCCAAACAAAAGCTTTGGAATTGAATGTAAGTATTTGAAATATAGAATTTGAAATATGTCATTTGAAATTAATTCCTTCAATCCAAATACTACCTAAGGTAGCGTTTGGGAACCCGAATTTCATTTTAATTGTAGTATATTAATTCTAAACTTTGAAATCATGCATTTGAATTCCAATTCCAATTTGTCAAACTTGTTTGGGAAATTAACATGGGAATTGAATTCCAATATTTCAAATCTATGTATTTGTTTGGAAAACATTGGAATTGAATTCCCGAAATCTGATTCCATGCTATTGTTTGGATAACCTTGTAATTGCATTCAACAAAAAATATTAAATTCTTAGCAAATAAAAGGCATTTGACATTCCAACAATCCAAAATTATTATAACAAAAGTTATCTCAACATAGAGAGCAACATTTAAGAGTAGTATTTGACAAAAGTAACGCAAAAAAAACCTACAATGACATACGAAAGTGAGTCAAACTACTCAGCAAGGCACAAGAGTACCCAATCAAGTTTCTCGTCCTCCGGTAGCTCTTTCAACATTAGAAACTCGTCGGGATTACCATTCATAAAACCTTTTTACTGCCCTCATTATCTGATTCTTAGAAATGTCGTACACTTCGGAAACAACAATATGTATCTCTTACAAGTGGGTTTTGCACATATTCTCTGAAGGACTCGGTAAAACTGTTGACCGCATCAGCTACACTATCTTTTTTGTGCTTGCGAGAGCCCAAAACGGTTGGATCCTTGGATGAGCTCTTTCTTTCACCGATCACATCCTCCTCCATGGCGTCCGTTGTCTCATCACGTTCTTCTGAACCATCCCCAATAGCTCTATCTGCATCAAATAAAGTGCATATATCTTCCCAATTCTCTATGCACTTGTTGCGATAAGGGACTGCATTTTTGTTCTCCTGAAAAAGAGAGTAGAACATGATATATTTCAGAAACATTCAAGATACTAAAATGGTACTTCTCATCTTACTAGTATTCGATTTTACACTCATTAAAGCATCAGAAACAAGCACCGTGAAATGGTAACAGGGGTTCTGTTCAGTTTAAATTATAAATCCATGACAATGTTGAGCTCTATATTCCACAGCCAGAATTTGTGCAGAACATGTAAAATCCATTTACTGCAGTATCTGAATCCAAGAGCAATGATGGGCTGAACAGGTAGAGCATGCCACAATTGCAGTGGGAATATAGAAGAGAAAAATAACCTAAGCTACTAGATTTTCTGCAGACCACATTTTGTATGACTAAACCATAAGGCCAGCTGAGCAATATGATTTTCTTTGTGAATCATATTGCCTACACCTAAGCCACAATTAACTGATCAACCTAATTGCCATAAAAAAATAACTTATCAACCAATGTCACCTAGAGGCGAACTGGTACTGTGGTACATGGGGTATACAGTATACTTAAGGGCCAATTTAACAAAAGTAGGTTGCCAATTGTACTCCTATACCCATTCCCCTCCTCCCTCTTTGGTTAGATTAGTTATGTTATGGAGTAGACTGCAGGGCAGCAGGAAGTTCGCTCTTGCAGCTTATCTTCTTAGCAGCTATTCCAGCAAAAGCCTCTCAAAGTAAGCCTATCCATGATAGTAGATTACAAAGGGGCAACCTCAGTGTGTTACCTAACTCACTCTTTTATAGTAGTGGTGGACAGAGTGATACCACACCAAAATAAACCTAGGCTTATAGAATCAGCAAAAGTATGAAGCATCACAACAAAGACATTAGACATAGGTTGATCAATAAAGAAAATCCTATATGTACAAGTCAATATCCTTGTATCCTTTGAAGACTTTGGTCTATAATCTTCTTACTCACAACTAAGAGATCTTCTCAAACAGAAAACAGTACTCACATACTCACAGTGAAGAGCACATCTAGTTCTTGCAACAAACAGCACAAACAGTACAACAGTGGCACTATAGCTGAGATATTGTAAATTGAACTTTGTATAAATAAATACCTTAATATATTCCTCCCATTGCTTTACATCTTCTGTTGTGATGACGATCATTTTTCTTTCATCATCCCACTTGAACTTTGTATAAGTCTTAATGTCGGTGATGTAACCATAATGCTTCTTCCAAAGTTTGGTTCGATTTCTAACATGATCCGCGTTGATTAGGATGCCTACCTCTTTCTTTAGTTCATCGACAACAGCTTGGTAGGCTTGAGGCTTAAAATCTCCATTTCCTTTTTCCTTGTTGTGGATTTGTTCCATGGATTTGTTGTGGATTTGCACAAGTTCCTTCCTTTTGTTGCTCATTACCTACCAACAATTTCAAATACGAATGAATAGTTGTGCCAGTCCAATGTACATACACCATAAAACCCTCCTCACATTTTTTTTTCATGAAATAGATAAAAATGCTCCAAGTAAGGACAGAAAAACTACTTAACATGCAGCACCTTAACATAGCCATATAGCATAGCAGTCCATCAGAAACCTAACACAAAGGTGTAGTCATAATTTATGCAGAAAATACACTTCTGCAAATCTAGAGAGAGAATAAAAATAGCAGTAGCAGCAGCAACAGACCCCTCTACTCATCTGAACCATTAGTTTTATCCATGTACAGAAGATTCAGCAATGCAAACACACAATCAAGAAAACAGATTTGCAAAAGAAAAAAGAAAACAAAAAGGAGATTGTATTTATTAAACCTCTATAGGTCCAAAAGTAAACCTCTATCGGTCCAAGAATTTACTAAAGAGTTAACTCCATTACAATGTTTAATATGCTATTACAGCATTAAAACTTTACTAGAATAACTAAGGTAAAGGACGTGAGGCAGCTTCCCTTTGAGCTTGGTACTCCCGAAACATTTTTCTTGTCAATTCATCTCTAAAATCGTTCCATTGAGGTGAGGCTTGTGCCGTTGATACGAAATCCTCCCCTTCATCCTCCAGGGTATCTACAGCTTCAACATTTGATAAATCCTCGTCCACCTCATATAACAAATTCTCCTCATCCAAATTCCCTTCTCTAACAAAGTTATGGAGAACAAAACATGCATTTATGATTCTTACTTGTGTTTGCTTATCATAAAAGCTACTTTTCCTCAATGTAGCCCACCTCTTTTTCAATAACCCAAATGCCCTTTCATTAGTATTACGTGCAGACGAATGACGCAAGTTGAACAATTCTTTATAGTTTGTAGGAGTAGTTCCTCTCCACAAGTTCAAATGGTAACGAGTGCCTTTATATGGAGCCAAGAATCCTTGTGCATTAGAGTATCCCAAATCGACAAGAAGATACTTATCCGTGACATTAAAAAAATTATAAGGAACTAAATTAACTATTATTATTAAAAGGAGAGAGATGAAAAATCTTGAGGTTTTCTTACTCTTGGTAACTTTGAGACCATTAGGTCTTCGGAGGGCATCGGCTATTCACGGAACGTGAGAAGCGGATGATTATTCATCTGCTTCCGGAAGAAATCGAAGAACTTCTTAAGAATCCTACAAGATCTATTCGTTCTTTTTTCTCTGGCAGTAGAATGCGAGGATCGGAAGCCGATCCTTCCCAACCCGACAAAACATAATTGAACCGAAGACTAGGATCACATGTAGCTAGTACATTGGTAGTAATATCTCCTTTCCTATCTCTATATCTAGGCCGATCTTCAACTCGAACTGTCATCTTAATAAGCGTCCCATCAAGTGCCCCAAGTGCCCCCTCGAACCACTTCCACTTGTTGTCTCCATCATATGTCACACTAGAATCTACTTGCTTAATATATAACTTGCCTATCTTCATCACAGCTTTGAGCACGGTATGGAACTGACGGCTTACCGTTTCTCCCGAACGACTGAACACGACACCAATCGTTTTGTTCTTGAGATCATGTGCAAGAGTCTGTAGAAAGAAAGCAATAACTTCTAAGACTGTCACATATCTAGTAGTAACTAGACCTCCTTTAGCCACTAAAACATGACATAACTTATCAAACCAACTCTGATCCATACGCAACTTCTCTTTACAAATTCTATCATTCATCAGGGAATCCAACCAATACGCTCTGTTCATTGCACGTTCATGTTCATTCTAAGGCATGTCCTTATGCTTAAATCTAGTATACCATGCTCCCACTACTAGCATAATAAAGCCACTAACTGTTGCAATAAGTTCCATTTCATCATCATTGTCATCTCTAGTTCACTTTCTAATAGTAAAAACTTGTTGATCATGAGACATATTTTATCTTGCTATATACTGAGACATAGAAATAGCCAGAGATTAATAAATAACAAACCCATTACTATCTCATAGCCATAAAAAATAACAAACCCATTATAAATAACAAACCCATTATAACAAATATAGAGTATTATAACCATAGATCAAGAGAATGAAAAGCTTAAAACTCACATCAGCAGGGAAATACCACTTACAACTAGATGATATTATAACTCATGGACAAGAATCTGAATTCACTAGCTTAATTATATAAAAATTGTAAGCTAATATAGTCGATCTTTTACTAAACAACAATATTAGAGAATGCAAAAACATTATAGGGGAAACCAACAGCAAGGCATTGGTGCTAAGAGGAAAGCAAACAAAAGTAGTACTGATTTTCTTTCTACTATCTACTTTTCCCAAATGACATGCCTTTTTATCTTTTCTGCTTGGAATTCACCATCAAAGAAGTGCTATAATTGGCCAATAGTAGCATGTTTTAGCAGGGTTATGCATTAAGTGTACATAGTGATAATAAGCATATAGGAACATTCACTTGAAACATTCAATAATATAATGTAGGGTACTCAAGATTAGACACAAGGTACCATGCTGCTGTGGTGAATATTTTCTGCAGATATTGCCTTAATGTGCATGTAATCATTTGATGAACATCCTGCGAAAGCATACTAGGTTTTGCAAGAGACAAATCTACTACTTGAATTACTTCGTATATTTGAAAAGAAAGGAATAACAGTTAGCTGAATCTGATTTACTCCAATTATAACAAAATATTAATAGGTACACATCACTGAGACAGAGAGACAAAAAAAAATAAGAAAAAGCATCTCAGTGCACAAACTGAGAGTAAGATCACAGACAATAATATCTTTTTCCTTCCTTTCGCTTTTCAAGTTAAGGTGGAGACTTGAAACACAAAACATAGACAAGAAGTCCACTTGATTGAAGCATTGAACTAGAAACATAAACTCTACTTGATTGGTACCTGGGAAGATCAAAGGCAAAAACGTAACTATAAAATGACTTAAACTTCGCCTGTGAGTACCACTCACTAATGGTCCCAACCCCGGATAAAGGAAGAGGATTAAGGTAGGTGACAGGGTAAAACTTAGTCACATCTATGAGCATGAGCTATTATGATATATATATTGAGATTATTGCTCTCGTGTTGTTACTGTTGTTCAAGAATCACTTAGGTTCCTCTATTGTTCTGTATACTATTTCTCTACGTTGGGTGCGGAGAGGAGATTTCGACTATCAAGAACATGTAATCTCACATATGGCATTTCACTACAAGTAGCAACAACATACAAAAGAAGCCCAGAGTTGGTGTATTAACATAGTGTTTCTCATATATAATCATGCTTGTTTTGGACTTGTTTCTACTCAATAAATTATCTTGATCAATCTTTTATATGCTAGTCAGTCCATTGATTAATACAAGTGGGAGCATAAAACATACTTCACAATTCCATTATTTCTTCATAAAAGCTACGTGGTTACTTAACCTTACGAAAAGCAGAACACATAACATAACATCGAATTCCACAAATATGCAATAAGATCACCATCGCAACACAAAACCAAGTGATTTTGAAATCAAAACAAGAAGGTGAAGAGAAATTAGGGTTGTACCTCATAAAACAAGGGAGAAAAAGAAGGAATGAAGAAGAATAGTAGCTCGAACAAGGAGGCAACATCACCACCAACAACAACCACCAGCACAAGGACAGTAGCCGCAAATTGCCGGCAAAACGCGCAAAGCAACAGCAACAGATGAGAGAGAGACGCGAGCAGCAACCCTAATTCTGCGAAATCCATGACAATTGCAGCCAAAAAACATAAAATTCACAAATTTTATCATGAAAAAAGCAAAAAAAAAAAATCATAAACTCAATGATATAGAACTTTGATAATTCAAAATAAAACCTAATTACAGAAGTAGGAAGAAGATTTCGAAAAAAGATGAAGAATAATAACTTACCTTCAGTCAAATCTTCTGAGATATAAAATCTTTCCTTCAATTTTCGAGATCAATCGCAAAATCGTTCCTTCAATCATTGAGATCAATAGCAAAATCGTTTCTTCAATCATTGAGATCAATCACATAATCATTCATAATCAATCGCATAATGCCATAATCGGCAAGAGATGAAATCACGAGAGATTGGGGGAGGGGAGGAGAGAGAGAATCGTATTTGTGTTGAGGGTTTTGTTTGGGCCATAAATTGAAATGACAGGGGGAGAGTGTGAGATTTGGAGATAGTTTTTTTTTTAACATGGGTTAGAATTGAATTGAAATTGGCCCAATGTCAATTACAATTCCATTAGTTATCCAAACAAGGGAATTGATGAAATGATGTTTCCCAAATAGGCCTAAAAGCATTTGGAAATTAAGATTCTAGTGAACAAGGACAATTTTTTCCAAAAATATATTGAATTGGATATTTTTGGGTGATTTCACCCTACCCGATAGTTTTGCCAACCAGTTATGTCGGTGCTCGCTGGAGCATCATGCTCTATCAATTATAAATTTAGTCTGGTTTTAAACTAGTGGATATCCTTTAGAAATTATTTCGGTTAAATCAACCCTACTCAAAAAGATATTTGGTTATTTCCTTGTGAGAAATTACAAAAATCCAAATGCACAAGGACCATAAACAACCATAGGAAAACAAAACCGTTTGTTTTTTTTCTTCCAACAAGTGTGGTTTCTGATCTTTTTCGCGCTTTATAATCAGCCACTCCCACCTCACCTGACACTCGATACTCTCTCCTCTCGCCACCTAGAAATCACAAAACCGTAAGATTACGCCATTTCTCTCTCTCTCTCTCTCTCTTTTAACTCATACATCTTTGCAGTAAAAACCAGAGAAGAAATGGCGACTTTCAAGGTTTCTCGCATTGCGACCAAGCCTTACGATGGCCAGAAACCAGGAACATCTGGTCTTCGGAAGAAGGTCTCATCATTTGAATTATGCTTCTCCAATTCATCTCTTTTGTGATTTTGATTTCATAGATTTTGATCAAATCAAATTCGTTCAGTTCTTCATTTACTTTGTTTCATTGGATCTTATACTAGTTGCTTCCGATCAATATCGGATCTGTTTATTTGTGAATTATGTCATACATTGTGCATTTTGGATTCGTCTATTCTTCTACTATTTTCGCCTTTTTTCGATCAAGATGATTACATACCATTCTAATAGTTAGATGTCTAGAATAACTAATCTGATTTTTTGACATTATTATATGGTGACATTTGAAGTCTTTGATTGTGTAAATTGCTAGTGACTTATATATTTGATTTGGTTAGCATTATCTTAAATTATGTTAATCTTCATCGAGATCCGTAATGGTGTGATCCACACTTTTTCGTGATAGTTGATGTTTTGTTGTATGTATACAATGCTCAATGTGCGGGCTTTCCTGATCTTAAACTATACTTAAGTTATTTTTGGTAAGAGGTTTTTGTGTGGATAGTTTCAGAACTTTTTTGTTGTTTGTTCTTTTTTACTTATTAAGTATTAAAAAAAATATATTATGGAGTTCTTTTTTAGTATCAAGTAAATGAAGTATTTGGTTTCTTTGTAGAATTATTTAACTTTTCATTGTGAAGTCGTACATGGTAGTCAGTTAGTCACTTGTCACATACTATATATGATCAAGGGTTTTATGGAAGCACTCTCTTTATTATCAAAGGGGCAAGGCCATGTACACCTGGCCCACCTACTTCGCTTAGAGAAGGAACCCTTGCTTATCCTATTTTGAGGCATTGAGGTATTGTTGATGTTTGAAGAATCAATTAGAGCTTTGAACACCTTTTTCATGTTTACTTTAGAGCTCGTACTGTTACTGAGTTGGCTGGTGTCTACCACAAAATATCCTTCTTATTATTGGTGCTTCACTTTTAAGTTAGATGCACAACTTCTTTGATGTCATAGGATTGCCATGATGAAATCTTCATGCGTAAAAATTGCGGATTTTTGGTTACTTGATTTATGCATATAGAACCCATATGAGATGAAAATGTCTGGATTAAAGTATACTATAAGGAGTTATTTGTAATTACTGATTTTCTGTCAGAATTTGGGCTTCACCCTTTCATACTGGTTTTCTTTCTGTCCCTTTATGCAGGTCAAAGTGTTTGCACAACCTCATTACTTACAAAATTTTGTCCAAGCTTCATTTAATGCCCTCACAGCAGATAGAATAAAAGGTTGGTTTAGTTATTTCCTTTCAGATGTTGCTTACAACTGGCTTGATTTTGCAATTTTTTGGGTTTTTGATATTTAGTCCATAGTTTTCACATGATGATAAACACTTCACATTGCTTACAAACTAGCTTAGTGTTTCTCTATCAGTTTGGTGACTTTTTTGTTTGTCAATGACTCGATATCCATGTAGGTAGAGTCACAGTTTTGACTGCTAAATGCTTACAGTACTTTTTCTTTTGCCAGTTGATTTGGTAAGTGTATGTGCATGCAGGTAAAACGCTTGTTGTTTCAGGCGATGGACGTTATTACTCTGAAGATGCTATCCAGGTTTGCTTGCTGATCATATTGCCAAACTGACATATATTTATTTTATAATGGTCTAATGGCTTACATTTTGCCTCTCCATGTTGCAACTAATATGGAACGGAGAAAGTATATGATAAATATATATTACATCATAAATGTGCCAATTATCTTAGTATATTTATGTTGGATTCCAAGCTAGATCTTACCTATCTTTGTTGTTTCTTTTCTTCTAACTCTCCTCTTACCTTCATTGTGGCACATGTTTGAGGGGGATGGGTGAGGGGGCTTAGAGGTCTTGTGTTGCAAAAACTGTTTTGGAAGGATAAAGTAACTTACTACTTTCACAAGCTATGTTGCATTGAAATGGGGACATATACTGATACGGGGACATAAAACGACAAAGTCAAAATATTTAAAAACGGGGACGACAAGGAAACTGCAAAAAGAAAGTTAATATCTTTGTGGAATTTATATATAATTATAACTAAAGATAATTAGAACGTTATTTTGTGTCTTATATAATTAATATTTCAAAAGTACTCCCTCTTTTCCTTAATAGATTTCTCATTTCTCCAATACACGGTTGCCAATGCATGTTTAGTATCGTTAATTTCTTTGATTACATATTAGTAAAAATTATAAAAGTTTGATTTTCCAAATGTACACAATGAGACGAATCAAACAAGACCCGGTATGACTATGTTTTATCTTATATATTGGATTTTTTTTTAGGATTTTCTTTACCTATGAATAGTGTCCAAATTAGAAATGGGAAATCTATTAAGGGTCGGAGGGAGTAATATTTAATTAGACTTCATTCTATATTACTAATCAACAAAAAGATAAGTTGTAAAATTTAAAACACTTGTTCTTGTTTTTTTTTTCTTCCAAAAAACATGAAGACAGGAAAAATGGAATTAAAGTTTGTCTCTATGGGGCTTGATGTGAAATGGCGATGAAGTGAGAAGTCTTGGTCTCAAAATCTGAAAATAGATTGGATTGCCGAGGATCGGAAGATGATTCCGTTGGCAATTTGGCGCTTCACTTGGAAGGAAAGAAACTAACAGATTTTTGTGGGCTTAGCTTCCTCTCATGAAGGTTTCAAGTTCCCATTTTTTTGAGTGTTATATGTATTGCTGGAGTAAAGTTTTGTGACAGAGCGCTACTTCAGTCTCGTTGATTTTGTAGATAAAATGCTCCATGATAGCGTGAGGGCGTGAGCTTTTCTCATCAACCCTCCTTTTGTAAATGAGCCACACCTCTATGCTTTATCTCTAATCTAATTCTATATTACTTCAAAACAAAATCGACAATGTGCAGATCACATATGTCAGAGAGGGTCAATGAGAAGAAACAGGAGAGAGAAGTGGGCATGTAGCATGTGGTTAAGTGAAAGATAAACAGGGGTGAGCAACATTTGGTGATAGACATATTTTTCTTATCTTCGTCGAGTATTTGGACTCTATGGGGTTGTATTGAGTAGACAAGAAAGAAACTTAGAAACCCTAAAGACAGTAGCAATATCTCATTTTCAATGCTTTTCTCCCTCCTCTAGTATGGCCGACAGTCATATTCAGACTTCTAAGGCAAGCTGCATGCCTGCGTTTAAAGTTCCTAAATCCACCCAATTAGTGAAAGGGGACACGTGTGAATCCGATTTCCCGTCCCCAAAATTTCCCCATGAACCATCCATTTGTCCCCAATCATTCTTCCCACTTTTCAAGGAATGTCCAGGGATGTTTCTCAGACGTAGTCGTCCTGTACCCATCCTCGGTATGGGAAACGACCCTTTGGAGAATTACCTGAGAGCCTTGAACTTCATTGATTTTGCATGTACCTTGTCCTAAATTCTGCAAATTAAATAAATAAAAAAGAAAAAAAAGCTTCTCCAACTATTTTTGTCAATAGGAGTATAATATGCATATAATTTCAATCTACTGATTTTCTACGAGTTTGCTCTCCATTTTGTTTTGTCAAGGGTTGTGGTGAGATCTGTTAGGGACATATATGGACATGTGGGTTTATGTAGGCTGAGCAGCAATGTGGTTGGGGGGATGGGGGGAGATAAGAGATCGGGAGGTGAAGAATGAGAGAGTTGGGTGTTCGACATTTTTGTGCTTATGCACCTTTTGCCTATGCAAAATATTGATGTCATTGTTTAATTTGTTAGAAGAGCTAGCAAGTCAATCTTTCCTTTGATAGTTAAGACCATTGAACTTGAAGTCAAAGGTCATGAGTTTAAATCTCGTTAACAATTTTTCAAAGATAGTGTGGAAAAGGACATTATCATGCTATACATGGGAATAATGTTGTTCATGTCAAGTTTGTCACTGCCAAGTAGACATTACCACGCAGCGATTGACTATGGAAGGCAACACCTAAATATGTACTATAATTTGATTGTTGTGACTAGTAATTAATTGATATTTAGGTGTGGAAAGGCTTAATTGTAGTTACTATAGTATCATCGTGATGTCATGCACTCCATGACAGAGATATCAACTGGTCAGCATAGGAGCTATCTGCCATATCAAGTGTTATGACCATTGTTCAACTCTTCAAAGCAGAGGGTTTGTGCCTTTGTGGTAGACAAGTTTTCTATGTGACAATGACTATAGCCCTTTTCCTCCCACTTCTATTACAGACATAAGGGACCACCTTTGGGCGGAGAATAGCCATCTAATCTGTTAGCTGCACTAGTACACTGTAGGCGAAATTCGATTTTATTGCGAGAACAACTTTCAATTTTTTTTTGCAGCAATGACAAACGCTTTGGCCGATATATTTTTAAGTTCGATAAGAATGCGAATATGCCTGAAAAGCGAAGATTTTACTTATTATACTTCCTCAAATTTTTTGTTAATTGATACAATTTTCTTTTTGTAAGTTTCACAATAATTACTCCAATTTCATTTTAGGGAACGTGTGCCACCCATGTGTGAGCTTTCTCTCTCTTCCTTTCCTATAATCACGTGGTTATGTGGTCCCATTTTCAACACCTTTTCCTCTTCCTTAATTTGTGTGCCAAACACATCTGTAATAAGAAAGGGAGGAAGTATACCTCTGTAGTTTATTCACCAAGATTACATGGAATTAGCAATGGTTTAGTTTGAGGCTAGAGCCCGGGTTTTATTCTACACTTTGATCTTTTCTTAGTTTTTTGAAGTCATTGAATCCAAAGGATGTTTCAAGTACTTTGGTGGATTTGCTTTCCTTGTGTATATATACATATGTCACTAGGAATTGAAAAACAGTTCTAGCAAACACTTTAATAAGAAGTGTATTCGTTTCGGCTTTTGGTGTTTATAATAAAGGAAAAAATTGATACGATCATAACCAACTATAGCCGGTTTGCTTTTAAAGTCTTAACTCTTTATAGATTTAGAACGATCCCACTTTGGGTATCTTCCCAAAACAGTCATCCACCTAGATTGACCTGGTAAATCAGGTTAAAATCCCTCACTCCTTTGTTGGTGGTTAGGTTAACTAGGCTGAGTCAATAGAGTGTGAGAGGAGGGAGTATTTATGTATAAAAAAAGGATTTTATACCAACTAACCTCGTATTTTAGGTATTTTTCTCAAATAATCCCCAAGCTGCGCCCCATAATCCCTAACTCGTAAAACATTATTAAACTTGACGAATTTGAAGACGATGTTACTAATGTAAAGAGTCCTATGTAAATACCTTTAGAACCCACATTTCCGTCTGAAAATTTCATTTGTATGACGCTGTGTTACAGGTGGAAAAAAACTTGAAAATGTGAAAGAAGAAAAAACTCTCATATGTTGATGAAATCTTCAAAAGGAAATATGAGCAGCAATGGGTATTTATATAAGACTTTAACTTAGTCAATCTTCCGAAAAATTGTTAATTTCAATGATGAGTTACTAGTTGGAGGTTACCTAAGGTAGGTGCAAACGTGGGGGTTATTTGACAAAAAAAAACTTAGGATAGGGTTATGCAGTACACAATCCATAAAAATAAATAATTAAAGGGCCAATAAAATCGTGTCACGTATCACTTCTAACCCAATGTAGCCGGTCAATCTTGGTTGACGACCATTTAGGGAAGCTATACATTTGGAAGTTAATCGGAAGGACCTTTTAAAGTAGAGAGACTATAGTAGGGACTGGAAGTATCAATTTCTTCTAGAATAAATTTCTTACAACAAAAAGGATATGGTTTTAGCTTACATTAGTAAGTGTGAGTAGAGTCACACATAAAGTAAAAACTCCAATCCAATCTTTCATGACGGGCTAAGTCTAAACTAAATATTATTGCCCAAAACTCAAGGATGACTTAGTCATTAAACTTAAAAAGAGGATAGGAAAGAAAATATTTTTGGAATAATATTCTCAAGGCGCTTTCATAGAAAATTGATGATTTTCACAAGTGATTCCCTATTATTGACAGTGTAGAAGTCTTGCAAAGTTAAGGAAGCTGACTGACTATAGTAATATTCTAAAAATATAACTCGTACTTGGTCACCACAAGTATTTATTAGGCATGAAGATTACATGAAATTTAGTATTTTTTAGAATACTCCTAGAATAATCTCTTTCCTGATAGAAATATTTCTATTAGACTCCCAATATGCCAGAAGATGAAAATGTTCCTCGAAACAAGCTTCATATGAGCAAGCTTCAAAAGAATCCTAAAATTTGGTCAAATGATGCCTTTAAGTCTTCTAGCCAATATAAAGTTCGACAAATCTGATTAGGATTGATGACTTAGGCATCATTATGGCTTTATTCCTAACTCCGTTGCCTTGGGATTTAAGTTTGTTCAACCCAAACCTGCTGTAGCCATTAGATAGTTCGTAGCCTGCTTTCTAAACAGTTCAAGAAGCAACGTATGTACAACTCACCTATGACTGTTTTTTTTCAGTTTTTTCCCCATGCTCTTGCTTGTATATCAAAACTCTCATATTTGGTATATGTTGCTTGGAGTAGTTTTACATGGCTAATTATAGCACTTGTAATCTATATCTGACTAATTTCATGATGGACTTGTTCATGTGGAGCTTAGATGGTGTTATGATTTATATGTCCGTCATCTGAGTATCTTCGTGAATGCCTTTAATTATCATTTCTCAAAACTTGAGTTCTTCTGATATGTCTTTGTTTGATGTTGCATCACTCCTGGGAAAAAACACAGATCATTATTAAGATGTCAGCTGCAAATGGAGTCAAACGTGTTTGGGTGGGTCAAAATGGATTGCTTGCCACCCCTGCTGTGTCAGCTGTCATACGTGAAAGAGTTGGGAGCGATGTAAGTTTCACATACTCGACAATTGTATGCCCTGTTTGTAACAGTTCCTGTTAGGTTAATATTTTTGGGACTTCTGATGATAGGGATCTAAGGCCTCTGGGGGATTCATATTGACCGCTAGTCATAATCCTGGTGGCCCTAATGAGGTTTGTCTTGTCCTACAGTTGTAGCATAGTTCGTCAAAGGTGAATTAATGCCTCAGGACTCAGGATTTATGTAGTAATTATTGTTTATTTGTTACTCTATCTAATTGCAGGACTTTGGAATAAAGTATAACATGGAAAATGGAGGGCCAGCCCCCGAGGGAGTTACTGACAAGATTTATGAGAATACAACTATCATAAAGGAGTACCTGATTGTTGAAGATTTGCCTAATGTATTGTTACCAATTATGAGAATGACAGCTTCAAGTCTAATAGCTTTATATTTTAGCATATGTCAGATTATTCCTATTCTTTTCAGGTTGATATCTCTAAAATAGGCACAACCAGCTTCTCTGGGCCCGATGGAGAATTTGAGGTTGAAGTCTTTGATGCAACTGAGACCTATGTGACATTGATGAAGTAAGTTCTAGAAATGGCTTACACACCTTGTGCTTTCTATGCCTAAATTTGTGTCTGCTCATGTTATCATTTGTTTTTCTAATCGATATAATTGCAGATCAGGAATCCTGGGTCCCATAATATTGATTTTCTGTAAATATAGTTGCATATTAAGCTTCTTGCTTCAGTTCATCAGTATGGTGCATGCTTTTGGTGGGATGCCTGCTCTAGGAATTAGGGGAGCTAGAACTTAGATGGTGCTCTAAGTGCTGTCTGGAAACAGTTACATGCGCTGCCTTTGATATGCCAAATTTATCCGTAGGTGAGGGTCTTAACCCTGGCTGCGGTGCATGATTGGTAAATTAGTGAAGATAAGACGGGATTTTAACAACTTCAGCGAACTGGTGGGAATGTTAGAACTGTCCACTATATATGAGTTTTAGCATTATTTGGTCCCAAGGCAAATTGATTTATGCTTATCTTAGAGTTAGGGTATGATTTGGAAAAACTATACATGGATATCAGAGCTGCAATTTCTGAAAAGGATGTCTATATGATGGGGAATTAGAAGATAGGATTTTACCTTCCATTCTTCTGATTATGGTCACCTATCTGTGAGTGCCCCATGCCCTGCTCCCCATTTTTTTGCATTCTACTTTCTATTTTTGTCTGTCTTATGTACATAACTGTTCTTGACCTAACATGCGTAATGCTTGGGGTAATAGGAACCTCAGTTCTTAGAAGCTAGGAGTGCCCTCATCTTTTCGAATCATTGGTCCAACATACTATTTTAAGAATTGCAGCATGTCTATGAACATATTCGTTATCATTATTTCAAAAGAAAGAGATTTATGGTTCTATTTTCTATTTCTTCTTTGTGAATATGATTTTTCTTGCGGAAATAGTCTCTGCAATGGTGTGGGATTGGTAAGCGGTAGGGATGGTACTTTATGAAATCTGCCGGCCTTCCTACAGATACATGTATTAGAGGGAAATAGAATCTCACCGGCGTCTTCTAAAGTTAATTCTCTTGCTTCTAAAGGAGATCACTGTACAAGAGATGACTGCAGTTATGAGATAATGGGGATCATGTTGATCTAGATATCTGGAGGTGAAGAATGTACCAGACCGATGAGGCAGTGGCCTGGTTTATTAATGGAGCAGACTGAAACATGTTAAAATGTAAAATAATTTTCAACCAGACAACCTTTAAACCGGAGAAGCTGAAGTGGCTGGTCCAACTGGGGAGCTTTTGCACTCTTTATCCCAAAGCATTCGAAGTACAAGTAAACCATTGTCATAATTGCCTAACATGTACCCAGTGACCACCCTAGTCCAAGCTACCATGGTTCTTGTATGCTGTTGGATAGTGGACAAGTATCTAGGTTTCATACTGTGCTATGCTAGTCATGTGTTTTTGTTCAAGAGGGGTCTTCTGGCCTTTTTGGTGCTGTAAATGTATGCTTCCAGAGCTTAATATCCTTGCATTATTGCTCTGAATTAATTAATAGTTAGACTTCGTAAACATAGATCTTAATGTTAGTTGCATGCCCCCTTCTGCTATCAAGAGCTTTCTGTACTCATTAGTATGTGTGGATGAACCATATACTTCATTATTTAGGCATAAGTCATTAAGTTGTATGTTATATAATAATGTGTAGCCTTTGTGTTGCATGAACAGGTCAATTTTTGATTTTCAGGCTATTAGAAAGCTGCTTTCATGTCCGAAATTCACATTCTGGTAATAGTACTAAGATTGATGTTTAAGCACTAATCTTTTAAGCTTCTGCAGTAGCTATGCTAATATTTTTTTGCGGGGATCCCTCAATCCCCTCCAAAATATCTAGTTATGATGCCCTTCATGGAGTTGCTGGTGTTTATGCTAAACGTATTTTTGTGGAAGAGCTTGGTGCTGAAGAAAGTTCTCTGTTGAATTGTACTCCAAAGGTCAGATGGTTGTTATGATTTTTGCTTTTATTGAATTATTGTGTCTTGATCAAAGTAAATCCTTTTGCTTATTCTCTTGCTAATTCATAGGAAGATTTTGGTGGAGGGCATCCTGATCCTAATTTGACTTACGCAAAGGAGCTAGTTCAACGCATGGGATTGGGTAAACCAGACACAGAACGTGAACCACCTGAATTTGGTGCTGCTGCTGACGGTGATGCTGATCGTAATATGATCCTGGGTAAAAGGTAGATGCTACTTCTATGAGTGAGGACTTGTCTTGCGGAGAACTTTTAATCTTACTTACTCTATTTCTAGGTTTTTTGTCACCCCATCAGATTCTGTTGCTATCATTGCTGCGAACGCCGTAGAAGCAATTCCATATTTCTCTGGTGGTCTAAAAGGAGTTGCTAGGTATGATGAAGGTTATCTGGCTCTGTTTTTTGTGTGTGGGTGGGTGGGTATGTGCGTTCGTGCATGTGTGAGTGTGTGTACGCTTGCGCGCATTTTTATACATTTTATTTTGGCATCTTGCTCCAGCTAATTTGGACTTTGTTAATTTTGGCCTGTATATATCTCATGCTATCAAAGTACTCATTATGCTTAAATTCAGTAATACTCATCCACTATATTAATGATGCATATAATACAGTAACAGTGAATTTTATCATGCTTAAACTTACTAAATACATTCCCCCCCTCAAAAAAAAGGCTCTTCTCTGGGCGATGACATACTAATTACTAATCCATGTTATGAAGCCATGGTCTCTATCGTTTTGGCTGTAGTATAACGGATATAACCTCCCTTGCTATTCTTTCGAACCTCTGTCTGTTAAAATACCTGCATTGGCATTGACTTTCCAGGAGCATGCCTACTTCTGCTGCTTTGGACGTCGTTGCAAAAGCTTTGAATTTGAAGTTCTTTGAGGTAACTATTGCTTCTTATTTTTAATTTCTTTAAGTCATTGCTTGAGATTTTTTTTCCTTTGTCGTTCTTTTCAACTATATAATTCATCTTTGCCTTCAGAAGGAACGTAAACATAATATATTTAACTTCAGGTGCCGACTGGCTGGAAATTTTTTGGGAATCTAATGGATGCTGGACAATGTTCAGTATGCGGTGAAGAGAGTTTTGGAACTGGTATGCCTTTATCTTTTGTGTCTGTTGCTCTTTTTCAGGAATTAGAATAACCACTCTGAGCTTGTTGAACAGGTTCCGATCATGTACGTGAGAAGGATGGAATTTGGGCTGTTTTGGCCTGGCTATCTATTCTTGCTCAGAAGAACAAGGATAAAGTCAACGGAGAAAAGCTTGTGAGTGTTGAAGATATTGTTCGTCAGCATTGGGCTACATATGGTCGGCACTATTATACAAGATATGATTATGAGGTACTCCCTCTGTTTTTTTTTTATCTTTCTCACTTGGAATCTTGGCACTATGCATACTTAGAGAGAATCTTCTCAATTTTTTTCAATTTATAAGAAAAAAATATAGTCATGTGGGGTCTTGTTTGATTCGTCTCAATTAGTACATTATTAATATTCAATCGTTGTAATTTTTACTAATATATATTGAAAGATATTTAAGTTCAAAGAGGTGCATTGGGAGACGCGCACAGGAAAGTAAGAATGATAAAAAAAAACAGAGGGAGTACTCTCTTTATTTCAAATTTTTTGATCACTAAACTAACTTTTGTAATCCCATATTATCTATCACTTAAATTAGCAATGCATTGTCCATTTAGAATAGCAATGCAAAATTACTTGTCGATTTGTAAAGCCAATACAATACTAACTTGTTCTATAGAACTTGTGCATGACCTTAAACAACAATTATATGGATTGGGGGGGAGAAAGTTCAATCCATCTTATGAGCATAGCATAGGCATTTGTTTTTATTTTGATATAATTGAGTTGACTAATACAGCCAATACTTTCTTCAAGAATGTTGATGCAGGTGGTGCAAAAGAACTTATGGCTCATTTGGTTAATCTGCAATCTGATCTCTCTGAAGTTAACAAGTAAGCCAGTGTTTGCTATATTTCAGCTCATGTTATTGTCAGTATACTTGAGTGATGAACTATTTGATCAGTGAATCAAAACTTTTATTGAGAAAGCTTTTATTATCTTGTATTCTCTCCTATCTGATATATAACTTGTTTTAGCTGATTGCTTTTCCAAAATATAAGGGTTTTTTTTGGTTGGACTACTTGTTATGGTATGGAGTCTATATTGGAAAGGTATCAATTTTCCTTCCCAATCCTTTTGAAACACTACCCTACCTCGACCCTGAAGATTCTTGATCCATTCCAGTATTCCACTCTAGACACAAACCATAGCTACTCATAAGAGGAAGATGAGGGATAATCTTTGATTGCATTGGCTGCTCTGTCACTGTCTAACTCGGAGAGACATCACCGGCAGTTCCCCAGCTCTGGAGTTTCTTTACTAAAGATACAAGGTTGTCAATTTTTTATTTAGATCTCTATTTGTCTGATTGAGCGAAGGGGTGTTACTTTTTTTTTGTTCTCTAATATTCGTCTGGTTAGGCTTTGTCATGGTTGGTCATTGCAAATTGTTGGGTCAAGAATCAAGATTTCAGCAGAATCAAGATTTCAGCACAATTATGGTTGGTTAGGCTTTGTCATGGTTGGTCATTACATATGGGCTGGGCACACATATTAAAGAATGAGGAAAAGTGATAAAAATCAGAGCACATGCCCATGTGATCATAACCAAGAAAAAGAGAAAGGCAGACAGCTCACACAAGTTGGAAATTGTAACAGTAGGCTAGATAGCTACTGTTAATACAGGAGTATTTAGGAACTTTAAGAGAAAGACAGATAGAAAGAGTTTAGAGAAATAGAGAGAATGTAGAGAATATAGAGATAGAGAGATTAGAGTGAGATAAGAAGATGAGGATTGTCATTTAATTTCAGAATGAATCTCTAATACAGCTGAAGTTAGCTATTTATACCAAAAATACAAGCTAACAAAAATTCCCGCCAAAACTAACAAACTGGTTATAACAGAATAACTGTATTTTGTTTCATCCCTTCCCCCTTGTAAATTGAATTGTTGAATCAATTACATGAATTCAATCAATTAAAAATCAATTTAAGGTATTGAAAATGTAGGATAAGTGGATTCAAAGTGTTGTGCCCATTCCCAGGTAGCTTCAGAGATAGGACAGCCTTCCCATTGGACTAGGTACTGCACATGGGCTGCATTTTGATGCTTCACTACCCTCTTTTCTAGCACAGCTACTGGTTGTAAGACTGAGCTGGCAGATGTACCTTGAAGCCAAGCAGGAATGTGAGTGATAGCAGGCAATTCTCCTCTACATAGACACATGAAAAACTGAGTGAACTTGAGCATCATCAGGTAGCTGAAGCTTATAAGCTACTTTTCCCACTTTGGCAAGCACTTTGAAAGGTCCAAAGTATCTAGGAGCAAGTTTTTCATTTGTAGAAGATTTCATAGTTTTATGTCTGTAGGGATGTAGTTTGAGCCACACCCAAGAACCAACATGATCAGCTTGGGACTTCATCCTATCTTGAGCTCGTTTAAGGAAGAACTTGAGCATATGAATCATTCTCTCTCTCTCTTGCATTGATCTATGATGTGGATTTGAATAGCTTAGTCTCTCTTAGAAAGAATTTTGAAAAGTACTCCTAGTTCTGTTAGGAGACTTGGTGGTTTTCCTAATTCTAGTAGGAATAGGACTCTTGAAATCCTAATCCTAGTAGGATTAGAACTCCTAGTTCTGTTAGGAGTCTTTAAGTTGTAATTCTAGTTGGGTTAGAATTCCAAATCTTAGTTGGATTAGGATTCTAATTGGAGTAGAATTATAGTAGCATTAGGACTTTGTGTTGATTAGAGTTTGATTTGCACAAGGATTCTAGTCACATAGCCGTGTGATTAGAGATAGATTAGTTTGTTATTGTTTTTGTTTATCTTTTATGCTTTGCTAGTTCTACTAGGTTTAGGTTACTGTGTTTTAATAGTTCTAATCAGTTTAGGATTATTTGTTCCCTATAAATAGGCTATTCGGCCAAATTAATAAAGGAGGAGTTGTTTTTGTTTAATGATTAAACGTAAGTTTATGACTGATTTTGGACGTACTTAATTCCAAGATTTCATTGTTTTTAGAGAGTGAATCTAAATACAAGAACCTTAGATTTAGGCGAGTGAAACCTAAAACTAAGCGAGATTTGCGTGAGTTAGTGAGTGAAGCTAATAAACCAATCTCAAATCCTTTCCTAATTCAAGTTTAAGGTGAGTGAAGCCCTAAAAGTGAATTAGAACCCTTAGTGGAGATTAACCGAGTAAAGGTTATTCGAAGCTAAGCGCATTCCGTTCGCGGAATCATATCAAGTGGTATCGAGCCGGGTTCACTGCGAGCGGCGCGTGAGGCGCGTGTAACGTCGGATTCTTGATTTTTTTGATTTCGTGAAGCACTAACATACAAGGCTACATCGTGTCAAAATTTCGGCTTAATCCGCACTGTAACGAAGTCGCGGCGAAGCAAAATATTTGGCGTTACTATGGGAGACAGTGAAGCAGATAAACGGAGGGATGCTATGTTGGAGGCCCTTCAAAAACAGTACGAATCTCTTCAAGGAGCACTCTCTCTTTTAACATTGGATGCTGTCAATGGTAAGAAGGATGAGGCACGAGTATCAAAGGGGGACTCGATTAAACTTGGGGATTTTCCTGAGTTTGATGGAGCACTAGATCCGGAGGCTTATTTGGAATGGGAGCGAAAACTTGATAGGCTCTTTGAACACAAAGGCGTGATCGATCATAAGGCGTACACTTATGCCGTACTCAAGTCAAGCTAAACTTGGTTCTCTTTGGTTTGACAACATGCAGATGAGACGAGAGAGAGAAGGGAAGGATAAGATTAGTTCATGGGATGACTTGAAATTGAAGATGAGGAAGCGATTTGTCCCAAGAACTTATAAGCAAGACTTGTTCCACAAGTTTAACACTTTGCAGCAAGGGGGTATGGATGTCGAGGGGTACATCAAAGAGTTTGAGAGGTTGTCCTTGGCTTGTGATTGCAAGGATGTAGAGGAGCAAAAGATCTCAAAGTTTCTTGTGGGATTGAACTTAGAGATTAGCAATAGAGTGGAGTTGCAATCTTTTTTCTCGTTTGATGAAGCGTGTGAGTTGGCCGTGAAGGTCGAGAGGGCAACTTAAGGCCGCAAAGGCTAAGTCTTTTAAGCCTTCTTTTATGCCTAAGATCGAGAGTTCCAAACTATCCGAAAAGTTTGAAACTTTAGACAAGAGGAAAGGGCGTGTTAGATGCGTTGAGAAAGGAGGTTGATTCTAAAATTCAACGTGTGAATAAGGATGAAATCAAATGCTTCAAGTGTCAAGGGAGAGGCCACTACAAATCTGAGTGCCCAAATAGAAGAGTGATGACTTCACGGGCTTTTGCTGAATTAGAAGAGGAGGATGCTAGGTATGCTTTGGCGTTAATAGGGAGTAAGGAGTCTATGGAGGATGATGACATGGACTTGGAGGATTTAGAGGGGCGTCCGTGATTGAACCGACTCCGGATCATGAAACACTTGTGGTGAGGAAGGTGCTTCATGTCCAAACCAATCCTTTGGATGATTTGGCGCAAAGGGAGAATCTTTTTCAAACTAGGTGCTTGGTGGATGGTCGTAGTTGTTCACTCATTGTGGACAATGGTTTGTGTACTAACGTGTGCTCAATGAAGATGGTGGATACATTGGCTTTAGAAACACGACCACATGCTCATCCCTACAAACTAAACCTGGTTGACTAACAATGGAGGAGTGGCGGTTGCTAGGCAAGCTCTCGTTAATTTTTCTATTGGTGAGTTTAAGGATGAGGTTTGGTGTGATGTGGTGCCTATGGATGCGTGTGCTATCTTACTTGGGAGGCCATGGCAGTTTGATCGTGACATGGTTTACTTGGCTAAAAAGAATGTGGTTTCGGTGATGCATGAGGGAAAACGGGTGAGTTTGAAGCCATTACCACCTAAAGTGGCGTCAAAGACTACTGATGGGGTTACTATGGTTTCGTTGGTGGGAGATGAAGACACTATGAAAAGCATGAACCGCAAGCAACGCAAGGAAAAGAAAAGGGAGCAGCATGTGTTGCACGCATGGCAAAAGCCACCGTTCGAGATTGGTGACTATGTATGGGGTGTCGTTGAGTGCACAAAAGGTCCACCATAATGCAAAGGGGAAAACCGAGCCTATTGAAGAAGGTCCGTTCAAGGTTGTACATAGGGAGAATTATGATACGTTCCAAGTCTTGCTTGGAGATGGCGTGTGTGCATCCTTGAGTGCTGCTGATTTGGTTCCATGTTATGACTATGGAACTTGAGGACAAGTTCGTTTCTAAGAGGGAGAGTATGATGTGGATTTGAATAGCTTAGTCTCTCTTAGAAAGAATTTTGAAAAGTACTCCTAGTTCTGTTAGGAGACTTGGTGGTTTTCCTAATTCTAGTAGGAATAGGACTCTTGAAATCCTAATCCTAGTAGGATTAGAACTCCTAGTTCTGTTAGGAGTCTTTAAGTTGTAATTCTAGTTGGGTTAGAATTCCAAATCCTAGTTGGATTAGGATTCTAATTGGAGTAGAATTATAGTAGCATTAGGACTTTGTGTTGATTAGAGTTTGATTTGCACAAGGATTCTAGTCACATAGCCGTGTGATTAGAGATAGATTAGTTTGTTATTGTTTTTGTTTATCTTTTATGCTTTGCTAGTTCTACTAGGTTTAGGTTACTGTGTTTTAATAGTTCTAATCAGTTTAGGATTATTTGTTCCCTATAAATAGGCTATTCGGCCAAATTAATAAAGGAGGAGTTGTTTTTGTTTAATGATTAAACGTAAGTTTATGACTGATTTTGGACGTACTTAATTCCAAGATTTCATTGTTTTTAGAGAGTGAATCTAAATACAAGAACCTTAGATTTAGGCGAGTGAAACCTAAAACTAAGCGAGATTTGCGTGAGTTAGTGAGTGAAGCTAATAAACCAATCTCAAATCCTTTCCTAATTCAAGTTTAAGGTGAGTGAAGCCCTAAAAGTGAATTAGAACCCTTAGTGGAGATTAACTGAGTAAAGGTTATTCGAAGCTAAGCAGATTCCGTTCGCGGAATCATATCAATCTATCAACTGCTACTTCAGAAGTCTCCCCAGGTAGATAAGGTAAATGTAATGGAGGGGGTTGGTTGTATACTATTTCATAAGGGGTAATTTGTGTTGAAGTGTGAAAATTGGTGTTGTACCACCATTCTGCCAAAGGTAACCATAAAACTCCAGTCTTTTGGTTTCTCACGCACATGCACCTCAGAAGAGACTCCACACACTTGTTAACTCTCTCAGTCTGACCATCAGTTTGAGGATGGTATGCTGATGAGGAGCAGATCTGTCCCTTGGATAGTGAATAAGGCCTGCCAAAATTTGCTCAAGAAGACTGAATCTCTGTCACTTACAATGGACCTTGGCCATCCATGTTGTTTGAAGACATTATCTAGGTAACATTGAGCAACAGTTTCAGCTGAATAAGGGTGAGCTAAAGCCATAAAATGGCTATACTTGCTCAGCCTGTCAACTACCACAAAAATGACATCCTTGCCATGAGACTTAGGTAACCCAGATATAAAGTCCATTGACACATCAATCCACACCTCCTCATGAATTGGTAAAGGTTGTAATGATCCAGGAGAAGCTACATTTTCACTTTTGTTAGCTTGACAAATCAAACAATTCCTAACAAAAGACATAACAAACTTGGTTAAACCTTTCCAATAAAAGAGAGATTTAACTCTCTTCAAGGTGGCATCTCTCCCAGAATGACCTCCCATACCAGATGAGTGTAACTGTGTAACCATTGAAGTATGGCTAACTTCAACTCATTATCAGGACCAATTAACAACTTCTTTTTCCTTCTAATAAGGTCATCTTGTAATGAAAAGGATGGAATTACTACTCTATTTTGGAGATCAGTAAGAAGGTGTTGAAAGTTAAGGTCCAAATCATAGCTCTTTTGGATTAACTGGTTGTAAGTTAGAGTCCAAAACAGATAGAGCTAAGCATAATACCTCAGCACTCTGGAAAGAGCATCTGCAACCAAATTGTCACTCCCACTCTTGTATTGGATGATGTAGCCAAACCCCATCAATTTTGAAAGCCAAAATTGTTGGAAAGGGGTAGAAATTTTTTTGTTGTAAAAGCCACTTGAGGCTCTTCTGGTCAGTTCTAATAATGAATTGCTGACCAGACAAGTACTGCTCCCATTTCTGAACAGCAGTAACAAGAGCTAATAGCTCTTTTTCATAAAGTGACAGCTTCTTCCATTTGGGACCTAGAGACATGCTAAGAAAAGCCAATGGATGTCCATTCTGCATCAATACTGCTCCTATGCCAAGGTTTGATGCATCAGTCTCTACCACAAAAGGCTGAGAGAAGCACAGGAGCTGAGCTTAAAGCTTGCTTGAGGAGTTCAAAAGCTTGATGAGCCTCTGGAGTCCAAGAAAACTCCCCTTTCTTCAATAGGGAAGTGAGGGGTTTGCTAATGCAAGCATAATCCCTGATGAACTTCCTGTAATAGCCAGCTAGGCCAAGGAAACTTCTCAATTCCTTGACACAAGTAGGAACAGCCCATTTCACAGCATCTATCTTCTGTGGGTCAGTCTGAACTCCAGTGCCTGAAATGAAGTGTCCAAGGTATTCCACCTTATCCATTGCAAATGCACATTTACTCTTCTTTGTAAATAAAAGATGTTGTCTCATCAACTGAAACACTGAATGCAAATGTGAGATATGATCTGCAATGTTAGGACTGTAAACTAAAATGTAATCAAAAAATACTAAAACACACTTTCTAAGTAAAGGTTTGAAAATGTGATATATCCAAGCTTGGAAGGATGCAGGAGCATTAGTCAAGCCAAAGGGCATGACTAAGAACTCATAATGCCCATTATGAGTTGTGAAAGCTGTCTTGAACACATCTTACTTGCTTACTCTTAACTGGTGATATCGTGCCCTGATATCAAGCTTGCTAAAGACTGTTGCTCCTGATAACTCATCAATTAATTCATCAACCACAGGTATAGGAAACCTATCCTTGATTGTCTTTTGATTTAAACTCCTATAATCCACACATAACCTCCATGAACCATCTTTCTTGCCAACCAATACAACAGGAGATGCAAAGGGGCTGCAACTAGGCTGAATAATGCCCTGCTCTTCCATTTCAAAGACCAATTTTTCAATGATATCTCTTTGTTTAAGAGGATATCTATAAGGTCTAATATTGATGGGATTTGTACCAAATTCAAGAGGAATCCTGTGATCATATACTCCCCTAGAAGGAGGTAATGATGTAGGTGTAGCAAAAATGTCTGAATAATCATCTAAGACTGCCTGAACTTCAGCAGGAATAACATGATTATCATTTGCATAGGTCATAACCCCCAAGTTATCAGTGTGAGTGCTAGCCAATTGCATAAATACAACTGAATGGACTGATTAAATAGCTTATGAGTCCCCATAGTGGTCTTCACACTTTTAGGAGGTATACCATTTAGAGAATGTTGTACTCCTTTAAATTTAAATTGCATAACTAGCCTCTTGAAATCCCATTTGAGTGTACCTAACTCACTAAGCCACTGGATACCCAGCATCATATTACAACTGCCTAGTGGTATCAGCAACATATCAGATTGAAACTCAAAGCTGTGTAGTTTCCATCTAAAATCTTTGCAAATGAATTGACATGCTAATTGATTGCCATCTGCAACATTGACATCTTGTGTGGCAATTGGTTCTAGTTGTAAACCAAGAGACTTAGCTAAGCTTAAGTCCAAAAAGTTTTGAGTACTCCCAGAATCAACTAATATATGTAATGGTTTCTTTCCAAACAATCCATTGACTCTCTTGGTTTGATAATTATGACTACCACTCAAGGCTGTAACTGAAATACAAGGTTCCACAGTTTCAGCCTCAAAATATCCCTGCACACATCGCTCACCTCCCTCTTCTTCCTCCTCTGCACCAGGAATCTCAATTAAAAACAATTGAGTTTGTCTCAAATTGCACTTATGTCCCCTCTCATATGGTTTATCACAAAAATAGCATTCACCCTTCAATTGTTTATCCCTTCTTTTTTCCTTAGAAATATTGATTTGGGGTCTTTGGAAACTGGATTGAAATGGCTTAGAATAAGTGGGTTGTATAGTACTCAGTTTAAAAGAACTAGGTGGGGTGGGTAAAAGAGGTGGTAAAACTGGTTTGGTATATTTAGAAGAAGAAAAGGTTGGTTTGACTGGGCTAGCAGTTATATTCTCTTCTTGCAACCTAGCATAATGTATTGCTTCAGCCATTGTTACAGGTTTGAATGCTCTTAGAAAGGGTTTTAAATTGGGTTTTAATCCTCCAATAAAAGAATCCTAGAAGTAAGAATTAGGTAAAATATGATTTTGTTGCCACATCAAAGATTTTAACTCCTCAAATTCATCCACATATTCTTCTAAACTAGCAGTTTGAGAAACCTTATTAAAATTTTCCACAATGTTAACCCCTACTTCATCTTTAAATCTGGCTGACAAATCAATAACAAACTCAGTCCAATCCACATTTTTCCGGTTAGCAATGTAACTAGACATCCAATGTTCTGCTTTATCAATCATATTCAAGCAAGCAAGGTCAACTTTTTGATCTTCAGCTATTTTGCATAGTGTAAAGCTTAGTTTTAAAAAGCGCGCCCAAGGCGCGCCCAGGCCCAAGGCGAGTCAAGGCGGCGAGCAAAACGCATCCACCAGCCAAGGCGAGGCGGACGACGTCAGGCGCAAGGAGGCGTGCGCTTTAGGGCGCCTTTTCTCGAGGCGCGAGGCGCACAAAGCGTCCGCTTTTGGTGTTGAGGCGCGCGTGGGAGCCACTGCTACGTTTTTTAAGAAAAAAATTTACCTTTTGGTCGACTTCTCTCTCGCGTGGGGTGAAGTTGAAACCCCAGATCTGCACGAACTTGGACCTCGACCCTCTGCTGTTCGCTACTGGAACTCGCCGGCGGTCGCCGATGGTCGTCAACAGCTCGACTTCTCGTCGCCGGTGCGCCAGGTAAGATTTCTCTTCTTTACTTTATTTTCTTCGTGTGTTCTCTTCTCTTCTTTTTTCTTTCTTCTTTTTTTTTCTCTTTTTCTGCCGTCTCCCCGGTGGTCGCCGGCGGTTGCCTTCGCCTTGGTGGTCGCCGGCGGTTGCTGTAGGTTATCTCTTCGTCTATTTCTCCTCTTTTTCTTCTTTCGTCCTTTTCTTTCTTCAGCTCGCTGCTTCTAATATGTTGGCTGGGGTTTATTTCTTTTTCATTTTATTTTTTTTTAATTTAAAAAAAAGCTTTGATGAGGTAGTGAGTAGGTTAGTAGTAATTTGATACATTTCTGCCAATTTTTTTTCCCTCAACTGAGTGACTAGTTATTTCTTTTTAATCCACTTTTTTTTTTTTAAGGGTTCTTTTTAATCCACTTACATATTCTTTATTTAATTAGTCTTGGAATCGTTTTAATTATAGTGGGCTAATATTGAAAAACTTTGTTTGCCTTTCTTTTTATTTAGTACTTTGACTTGTTTCGGTACTCTAGCGATGTATCATGCTTCCTTATATCTTTTTATGGGTTTTAATATAATACATATGTTGTTTTTAGTATTACAATGCATTTTTTATTTATTTACAAGTTTTTTGGCACCAAAGATGCGCCTCGCTTACGAGATGCGTGCGCCTTCGCCTTGCGCCTTGCGCCTCGGTGCGCTTTGCGCCTTGCGCCTCGGTGCGCCTTGCGCCTTTTAAAACTAAGGTGTAAAGTATTTATTACACTTTTTAATCCACATCCTAGGAATACTGCCATCAAATTTAGGGAAATCCAGTTTAGGAACATACCCTTGAACTCGATTATGATCATGATTCCTTGGAGAAGGAGACCCTTGAGACCCTTGCCTTGAATTTGCTTCTGCTTCTTTTAAACGCTCATTCATTTCAGAGAATGTTTGCATCATCGTCTTCATAGATTCCTCAAATTGTCGAATTTGAGTTTGTTGAGCTTCCAATCTGCTGGCTTGAAGCTTCAACTGATCATCCATGGCAGATAACTTGCGTGTTGCAGGTGCCAGAATGATAAGGGGATGAAAGAAAATTGAATTTGAGGCGAGTTTGCTCTGATACCAATGTAACAGTAGGCTAGATAGCTACTGTTAATACAGGAGTATTTAGGAACTTTAAGAGAAAGACAGATAGAAAGAGTTTAGAGAAATAGAGAGAATGTAGAGAATATAGAGATAAGAGAGATTAGAGTGAGATAAGAAGATGAGGATTGTCATTAAATTTCAGAATGAATCTCTAATACAGCTGAAGTTAGCTATTTATATCAAAGATACAAGCTAACAGAAATTCCCGCCAAAACTAACAAACCGGTTATAACAGAATAACTGTATTCTATTACAGAAATATTTAAGGTAAAAGTCTCCTTAAAGAGAATTGTAGCAAATATTAAAAATCGGAGGAGTTATGGGTTACCATGGCAAGGTAGAAGCCAACAATCCTTTAATGGTTAAAATGGCATCAAATTATTACAGAGTGAAAACACTATGTATGTTTTTGACCATATATTACGAAAATCTCTGTTTTTTGACTTGGCGTAGTGGTTAAGCAAGGATATACAGATGTTGTATAACATACGATACTAAAGTATCCTACTCTTGTACTATTTGAGATTTGAGATATTTCTTTATAACACTCTGTGCAGCATGAATAGTTTCAGAACTTTTCTCATCATGATGAGGAACATTTGCATAATCAGATTCTGTTAAAATAGTACTCTGGAAAGGTATGTCCAGGATGAGGAATGAGTGGGTATGCAGTTCAGGCTACAGAATTCTAGATAAAACTAGCGGGAGACTCCCCTGCACACACTCACTCATTTAGATATATATATATACACACACTGACACACACACACACACACACACACACACACACACATATATATATATATATATATATATATATATATAATATATGTATGTGTGTGTGTGTGTGTGTGTGTATATGTATATATATATACATATATGTATATATATATATGTATATATATACATATATGTATATATATACATATATGTACATATATATACATATATATATATGTACATATATATACATATATATATATACATATATACATATATATATTAACAACTTCACATGGAAAGTATTAAGGGGTGGTGGTGAGTAGACGATTAATAATTACTGGTGGTTAAGAGAATGGACGCTCCACTTTGGGGTGGTTTGCAATAAGAATATCCATGATAAGATACTGTGGCATGAATTAAAAATCAATACTATGAATATACTCCTGAAAAATAATTATCTGATGCACAAAACACAATTAAGACATCTTTATCACTTAGGTTGTAATTTTTGTGTGTCCATAGAGTTAATTAAATTAGAATAAAGATTATTTGTTTGTATGCACACAAAAATAGCTGAATTCTGAGAATATGAAGATCTTTTAGTCCTGATGTTCTAACAGGTACTGCTTTATTCCAACACTGCTGTTGATTAAAACATATTAAAAGGAATGCACGAAAAATAATAGAACTCTAGTAAGTTACTAGAATGTACTCGTTAAAAACAGCATCTTGTTAAAAATAATGACCTAACTCTAGGCTAGGGGAGACCAGAACAAAACTGATTCAACATTCCTTATGGCCCATAAATTATGATGATGTGACCCTAGCTGTAGCAAGGAGTCGAGGAATATTTACAATTCATTACTGATTAAATAAATAAAATAGAATCCTAGTTACTGTAGGTTTGGGCTAAAGAGGGAAGAAAAGGATATTGATTTCATACCTGTTGAATGATGATGGTGTAATGTGATGAGTGATCTGTTACTTGTATTTTTCTGTATTGGGCGTTAATTTGGATAGTAACTTACTCATGTTATCTAGTTGCTGGGCATTTTTTTGCATTAACCATCTCATATTGCCATTTCGGTTCGGACTTTGGACTTCTGATATTAAACCTACTATCTAGCAGAACCTTGCTGTCGATTCTCTATTGATATCCATGTGGGAGTTGTTTAATGAATTCGAAAGTGAAAAGTCTATAACAACCAACATATAAAAGCAAAGCCTTCATCTAATAGCCTATAAATGCTTTTTAGTGTTTTTTTTTTTTTTGAGCATCCTTAGAGCTAAAGAGCACCTGTTTACTTGGTTGAAACTTTTGCTAAGTACTCCCTTAGTTTTTTTTTGGAATATTATCTCAGATAACCCTGACATATAGCCCTTTTTCCCAATTAACCCCCACATTGTCACCCCTATCGCGGATAACCCTAAATTTGTAATTTGTCATTAAACATGACGGAATTACACGTGGTTTGACTTTCGATGGGTTTGGCGCCATTAAAGAAGGTGGTTGATGGCTATTCAAAAGGATGTTCATTAGTTTTGATGCACAATTAAAGGGTTTTATTGCTGGCAACAAACCACTAATAGGGCGCCAAACCAGTTTCTTCACATTTAATGCCATCAACCACCTTCTTAAATGACGCCAAAACACATCCAAAGTCAAACCAAGTTAACGCCGTTTGTAATTCCATCATGTTTAATGACAAATTACAAATTTAGGGTTATCTGCGATAGGGGTGACAATGTGGGGGGTTTTTTGGGAAAAAGGGCCATATGTCAAGTTTATCTGAGATAATATCCCTTTTTTTTCTATCTTTCTCACTTGGAATCTTGAAACTATTCATACTTGGAGGGAATCTTCTCAATTCATAAGAAAAAATATAGGCATGTGGGGTCTTGTTTGATTCGTCTCAATTAGTACTTTATTAATATTCAATCGTTATAATTATTACTAATATATAATGAAAGATATTTAAGTTCAAAGAGGTTCATTGGAAGAAGCGCACAAGAAAGTGGGAAGGAGAAAAAAACAAGGGTGTATCATATTAGTTCTTGCATGCTTGTCAAGAGGCTGAGGCGGCCACGTTGATAGATATTGATGTTCAAGGTCTAGTTTATGTTATCTGAAGTCTGAAGCTTTTCTATCTGATTGTCTGACCAGGATTGTGAAAGGTGTACATTCAGATGTGTCCAATGTGAGAAATGCTGACGAATTTGAATACACTGATCCTGTTGATGGTTCAGCTTCAAAGCATCAGGGTATTCGCTATCTGTTTGAAGATGGCTCACGATTGGTAAAGAGCTTCTGTTTAGTATAATATATGAGAGTTTTTCATGAAATCGAGCAGGTTCTATTTACTCGCCTTGCTTTGGTTTAATATTTGACTATTTATCAATGCAGGTGTTCCGCCTTTCTGGAACTGGTTCTGAAGGAGCTACGATTCGTTTGTACATTGAACAATATGAAAACAACTCATCAAAAACTGGCAGAGATTCTCAGGAAGCACTTAAACCTCTTGTGAGATTGCTCAACTCTTGATGGAAATGCTGGTCACTATTTTCTTCCCTTGTTTTAGTATTCTAAGCTGAAATTTGCACTGTGTTCCAGGTGGATGTTGCTCTCAAGCTTTCGAAGTTGCAAGAATTTACTGGGAGGTCTGAGCCAACTGTTATCACATAACTGGAAGTATATGAGACGATGTCACATCCTTGGCAACTTGAGTTTTAAGGTTTTCTGTTATGTGGTGTCTTCAGTGGACACAATGTTAATTTCGAACTACCATATTTTCCAAGTGAAATTCAGCTTTTTATGTTCGGGGATTTTTTTTATAAAGAAAGGAGGAGGCTTATTACTGAACACCAATGAGTTCCAGAGTTGGCAACAGGCAATTCCAATAGAGACGAATCTTCTCGTGCTTGACCTGAGCACTTGAAGGAGGAGTACTCAAAATGAATGTTACTGCTTTGTAGAAATAACTATTACATCTATTTCTTGTCCTGGTTCGACGGAGTAAAAGCTCTTGGTTTATTTATTTCTTGATAGTCTGAGTTCGACTGGAGACAAGTAAACAAACTCAAATATTTTAACTATTGCATAATGCGTGTCCATGTCAATTCACTGAATGTTGATGATGTTAGTCAATACTGAAATAAACCGAGACTTTATGTATTAGCAAATAAAAAAGTATATAAATATATTATACGGTTATTTCACCAAATACCCCTGACAAAAAAATTTATTCACCAAATACCCTTACTTTTTTCAAAATTCACCAGATATTCCTGACTTTTTAAAAAATTCATCAGATACCTTTTTGTTGACGGACGTTAGTCCTCAGTTAGCTTTTATTTACAAGTTTGCCTTAAGTCAACATAATTAGCCCTAACTCAACCTAATTAATCCTAATTAACCCTAAACCTCTCTCTCTGTCCTAACCCACTAGCCCCCACCCCCCGGCCCCCTTCGAGCCCACCACCCCCACCCCTTCCAATCCCGATCCCACTACCCCCGGCTCGCATCAAATTCGGGGCAAACTAAAAAGTAGAACGCGAACCGCCCCGAACCGACGAGATCGAGTGAGTGAAGGAGGGCGAGGCGGCGCCGGCGAGATCGAGGGAGGGGGGACCGGTGTTGAACCGACGCGATGGAGGGTGGAGTGGTGTTGAACCGGCGCGAGTAAGGGAGGGGGGGGGAGGCACGAGGGAGGTCGAGGGGAGGGGGAGGCACGAGGGAGGTCGAGGGGAGGGGGCTTGCGTGGGGGCCGTCGGGGAGGGGGGGTCGCGGTGGAGGCTGGGGAGGGGGGCTGCGTGGGCTGGCTGCGGGGGAGGGGGGATGGGGGGTGGGGGGTGGGGTTGGGTGGGGGTTGGTGGGTCTAGGGTTGGGTTAGGGAGAGAGAGTGTTAGGGTTTACTTAGGATTTAGTTAGGTTTAATTAGGGTTTTTTTTAGGTTAATTAGTTAATTAACGGAACACTAACGTTCGTTAGCCAAATGGGCATTTTGGTAGTTTTTTTAAAGGTCAGGGGTATCTGATGAATTTTTTTAAAGGTCAGGGGTATCTGGTGAATTTTGAAAAAAGTGGGGGTATTTGGTGAATAAATTTTTTTGTCAGGGGTATTTGGTGAAATAACCGTATATTATATAATAATTTCTAATGTCTTACTCATTCCGTCCTAGAATACTCTTTACACTTTCTTTTTTTATCTGTCCCAGAATACTCTTTACACTTCTATTTTTGAATATGACCCACTATTATTTTAATCCTTCTACCTTTTAAGCATTGGCCCACACTTTCTCTCCTCAAAATAAAATAATACCACTCCTACTACCCACCAACTCTAACCATGGCCCACACTCTCTCTCCTTAAAATAAAATAATACTACTTTTACTAACTACTAACTCCTATCACATCTACTTTTCAATGAAATAACAATTGATAACCAAACAACAACTTATCATCTAAAACTATATGCATTGATAAGTGTCAAGAGTATTCTGGGACGGAAGGAGTATTTTAAGAACATAAAGGTTGATAATATTAACGGTATGATAATGATTTTGAAAATTTCCAACTATTGTTCAAGAAAATCATGACGGTATGGATTAGTGTTACCTAATTCGCTATCTAATTCGCCTTTTGAATTCGCCAATTCGCCCAAAATGGGCCAAAAATGAATTAAAACTGACCATGATTCGCTTTTCTCAATTCACAATTCGTGGGGGAGTTAGGGAATTAGGTAACATTGGTATGGATTTCGTCCCACAAATGATATTTCCATCTTTCGCTTTTTTGGTACAAGTAAATTTTAGCCCCCTGCCTAAGGATGTTAATGAGCATGGCCTGTTCACGAACAGTTCGGGATCGGTTCGGTCAAAGCTTGGCTCGTGGTGGCTCGGCTCGGATTTAGACTAGGCTTGAGACTTTAACGAGTCGAGCTGAGCTAGGCAAAGCTCGCTCGAAAGCTCGTGAACGGGCTCAAATATACTTTTATATAGAAAAATAATATATTTATATATATACATAAATATATTAACCTAGATATCACACAATAATAAGTTAATAATAACAGGAATGTGTTCCAATTGACTTAGAGACTTTGTGAACCAACGCCGCAAACGAAAATCATGGGGCACCTTTACCCAAAACCATCATTGCCGCCAACCTTTCAAAGACGTCATCCGAAGGAATACCGTCAGCATATGACGAGTGGTGTATAAAGAATACCAACCTTTGTTTCAGGCGGCCTCAACATCGCCATCTTTCGCTCCGTGATTGGAACCGTCCCTCTTAAGCTTGTGCAAATAGCGAAAAAGATTAAGGATCAATGGAAAATTCATCCAACGGCAAGTCCAAATATAGCAAATCATTTGGCGAATTGCCAAAGGTGTAAGTTGAGCAAGGCAAACAGTCAAAGCAATCAGCAAATGCTTCAAATGACGGTCTAAAGGGAACCGCAAGCCAAACTCAAAATGATAGTTGTAAATACCGAAACCACTGGCAGGTGGACGAATAATCACGTCATCCTCTTGTGGTACCTGCAACTCGAAATCAGAAGGCAACTTATACAACTTAGTGGCAGCACCACAGTAGTCGTATTTGACGGCGTCCCGCAACTAAGAAAGCTCAGGCGTCATTGAGGACGGTCCCCCGGAATAACCTTCAGGCAAGTATGTGTCGTCTAAACCGACATCTTCTCCTTCCTCGACATCCTCTTCTTCGTCATCGCTACCGCTCATCCTCTCATCATCTGCATCACCCCCGCCATCAGAATTGGCGGCCAAACCGACAACAGTCGCGATTCAGTAGGGGGTTCACAACTCTGGTCCTAATCATAGTGGGAGTCTCGTCAGAGTGGGATGAACCTAAGTCGACAACCTCGGGGGTGCCAGTTTTCTTACCAGTCCTAGTAGTAGCCCGAGATCACCCGCCAAGTCTCCTCCACTAGTAGCATTCATCTTTACTTATCTTACCCCGACTCAGAACTTCATCCCAGTCTGAGGGCTCTTCAGGGGGACCGACATCCTCAGAATTTGGCGACGGCATCGCCACAGATAACCCAGCTAGCCCCAAATTAGTACCACACTCCTGAATGACGGCCTCATCAGAAGCCAATCAATTTTGGTGGCATATCAGCTCTATCTCGACAACATCAGGAACATCGATGTCAGGGTACTCTTTAATGCGAAGTTCACCAAGGGTTTCATTGGGATATTTTTTGAGAACGTCAGGATCAATGGAGGGCTCAGACTTTCGTTTCCGACTATCCTCTTCCGCCCTAATCTCCGACAACCCCTGAGCCACTTCCTCCCTAGTGATGGAAAGAGTTAGGGAAGTTGAAGGGCGAGAAGGAGACAAACACCCTCCCTTGCCGGTGGAAGAGGAGCTTCCCTCAGCCTCCTCTACTAAGGTCGGTGTTTCCTTGAAAGAAAACTCTGGCGTAACTGAATCTTCGCCAAAAAGAGAGGCCACAAGGTCCTCATTCTGACTGTCAACGGAGGCGCTATACATCCCCGCAATTCTCGAAGAAAAAGCAGAAAATTAAATAAAATTCTAAAAGAAGAAATGCGAGGAAAAGAGGGACTTTTCCTCGAAAAAAGTAGGAGCCTAGAAAATGAAAGTTCGAAAAGTGATCGGAAAACTCGAGAACGACCGGAGTAACTGAAAAACCCCACAAGAGAAAAAAGGAAACCCAATTAGACAATGAACTTAAAACGGCTAAAATCAGGCCCTAATATAGAAGAAAAGTGAGAACAACTAAGATTTCGAGTGGAAAGCCCTAAGAGAGGAAGATATCCAAGCAAAATCAGAAAAAGAAATTACCGAAGACGAAGGGACGCTCAGAGAGTAAGGAAGAAGATGAAGAAGGAAAGCAAAGAGCAGTTTAGAAAAATAAGAAGGAAGAGAGAGAAAATACATTTAAAGAAAGGATCGAATGGCCTCGATTGCAAGGCTAAATAACCACCTTACAAGATCCTGACACGTGGCACGGACCCACGAGACTCTATAGAGATTATTTTTCAGAAACACGCCTTCTTAAACTTCCCTGGCAGGTCCTCGGCAAAGCAATGACGGTTCTGCCGCCATCACTTTGGGGGGGCTAGTTGTACGGGATCATATAATCCCTCGACGGATGACGAACATACCCATGCCGGTCACTTACACATGCCGGCAGTCAATTCGTTTCCACCAACGATGTCTCTATGGTCATAACATCATGAGGAGACAAGGTTGTACATGCCGGCCTGACAGAATTACTAAAGGATGGATCATACTTGCCTGCCTGACATACATTCGGAGTAAAGACGCCTACGTGAACGGATCGGATTATGATATACACGTGTACGCATAAGATTCCATATAAGGAAACCGACCTACTGTTCATCACCTATAAATAGACCACCTGCACTGTTCCCAAGGTATATTATTCTGACCCTACTTACCTTACCTGCACATTACCTTGAGGAACCTTGACTTACTTAGGCATCGGAGTGGGTTTCCTCGGTAACCCCCCGAGGTCAGTCACCCTTGTTACTAGTGCAGGTACACCGACAAATATTCACTGACATTCCCAACACCGCCAAACCTTGTCATCTCTCTAATGGTTGTCAACCCTAGACGTCCACTGTTTCATACCCGAAATAGATGTTATGTTGGAAGCACTGGCTAAACAGAACAAAACCTTGCAAGAGATGCTCACCCAACTATCATTGGAGGTGTTCAAGAGGAAGAAGGGTGATGAGGCACGAGAACCAAAGGAGGACTCAATTAAACTTGGGATCTTCTTGAGTTTGATGGAGCACAAGATCCGGATGCGTACTTGGAGTGGCAGCGAAAACTTAAAAGGCTTTTTGAACACAAGGGTGTTGATGATCATAAGGCTTTCACATATGCCGTGCTTAAATTGTCTAAACTTGCTTCTCTTTGGTTTGACAATATGCAGATGAGACGAGACAGAGAAGAGAAGGAGAAGATTAGTTCATGGGATGACTTGAAATTGAAGATGAAGAAGCTGTTTATCCCAAGAACTTATAAACAAGATTTGTTTCACAAGTTCAATACTTTGCAGCAAGGGAGTATGGATGTTGAGGGGTACATCAAGGAGTTTGAGAGTTTGTCCTTGGCGTGTGGTTGCAAGGATGTGGAGGAGCAAAAGATCTCAAAGTTTCTCATGGGAATGAACATGGAGATTAGCCATAAGGTGGAGCTGCAACCTTATTTATCTTTTGATGAGGCGTGTGAGTTGGTTGTGAAGGTGGAGAGACAAATCAGGGCTACCAAGGCTAAATCTTTTAGGCCTTCTTTTACTCCTAAGATCGAGAGTACCAAACTAACTGAAAAGTTTAAAACTTTAGATAAGGGAAAGTGCATGCTAGATGCTCTGAAGAAATAGGTTGTTCTAAACTTCAAAGTGCAAAGAAAGAGGAAATCAAATGCTTCAAGTGTCAAGGGAGAGGCCATTACAAATCTGAGTGTCCAAATAGGAGAGTAATGAGTTCACGAGTCTTTGCTGCATTAGAAAATGAGGATGCTAAGTATGCTTTGGCGTTGATGGAGAGTAAGGAGTCTAGGGAGGATGATGATATGGACTTGGAGGATTTGGAGGGGTAATTGAACCAGCTCCGGATCATGAAAGACTTGTGGTGAGGAAGGTATTTCATGTTCAAACCAATCCCTTGGATGATTTGGCGCAAAGGGGAAATCTTTTACAAACTAGGTGCTTGGTGGATGGTCGAAGTTGTTGTGGACAATGGCTCGTGTACTAATGTGTGCTCAAAGAAGATGGTGGAGACATTAGGTTTAGATACACGACCACATGCTCATCCCTACAAACTGAATTAGCTAACTAATCAAGGAGGATTGGCGGTTTCTAAGCAAGCTATCGTGAATTTCTCTATTGGTGAGTTTAAAGATGAGGTTTGGTGTGATGTGGTGCCTATGGATGCGTGTGCTATCTTGCTTGGGAGGCCATGGCAGTTTGATCGTGACATGGTTTATACTTGGCTAAGAAGAATGTGGTTTCGGTGATACATGAGGGGAAGAGGTTGAGTTTGAAGCCATTACCACCCAAAATGGCGTCCAAACCTACTGATGGTGCTCCTATAGTTTCTTTGGTAGGAGGTGAAAATAATATGAAAGGGTTGAACCGCAAGCAATGCAAGGAAAAGAAAAGGGAGCAGTATGTATTATAAGAATGGCAAAAGCGACCATTCGAAATAGGTGATTATGTATGGTTGTCATTGAGCGCTCAAAAACGCCATAGCAATGCAAAGGGAAAAACCGAACCTATTGAAGAAGGTTCATTCAAGATCGTGCATAGAGAGAACTATGATACTTTCAAGTTATACTTGGAGATGGTGTGTGTGTTTCATTGCTAGCCACTAATTTGGTTCCATGCCATGACTATGACACTTGATGATCTATATTAGCCCGACAACTCTCTCAAACTCAGTTTGTTTGCTTGCTTAAGAACTAAAATGGATGGTTTTTTATAAGTAAGAAAGATTTGCTCTTGATCACTTAAAAATGGTTACTAACTTAAAGAAAGGATGCATTATTTAGTTGGGATTAATGGATGGAACCATTTATTATTGTTGTTGTTCTTGTCGTTTTCATTGTTGTCGTTGTTGTTATTGTTTGAGGTAGTTAGTGGAGTCTTATTTGTTGTGGAGTTTAAGTTAAGTGTCGTTCGTTAATTTCTAACAGAGATTTATTGTCATTGTTGTTGGTGTTTTATTGGATATGAATTGCCTATTTGTGTTGTGGTTGATGGTTTCATGTTTAAATTGATATGAAGTTGAATTGTCTAAAATGAAAGTGAGTAAAGAATTAATCATGTAAAGTGAAAGAATGGCAAAGGTTAGAAGGAGCTATTCAGGATCGCTTCTAATGGGCCCCTCATAGGTTATGATCGAACACATCACAAAAGGCTTAGGGCTTCTCTGGTGGTCGACCCTAAGGACCTTAAGGGTTACTCTTTGGTGGAGTGTCTTAAGGGAAAACCCTCTGGTGGGGTATTATTATAGTTATTGCCTTGGAAGCATTACCTTTGGTGGGTTTCTTCAAGGGGTGTCTACACTAAAGACTACGGTAGGCCTTATTATCTGGTGGGAAGTTGTTCCCTGACAAGCGATGTGTCTGCTATTTGGTGTTGCCACCTACGCGTCTTACTTATAACCAAATGATTATGTTAAAATAATGGAAGGTATATGAATGTGTGTAAAGGATCGATTGAAAGAAATAAAGATTATTATATAAGGAACCATGAAGTCACCAATTGTATTGGATGACAAGATTAAAGCATGTGTTGTGATTATCATTGTTTTGTGAGGAACTGTGAAGTCACCAAGAGTATTGGATGACAAGTTTAAAGCATGTGTTGTTGTTGTGATTCTGATTTAATGGTTTTCAAGTAAAGAAGCACCAAAGCTTGTCTTAATGTGTTTTATATTTTATGGGTTAGTACTCAACTTTGCTGATGTGAGTGTACATTTGTTTAGTCGTTTATGTGGCCTGTCATTTAGTAGGTGGTAGTGTTCTATGTGATGGAGGTTCAAGATTTGAAGTTATATATAAAGTTGAAGGTATCAGATTAATGGAAGTATGATTGTGTGTATTAATTTGTATTTTGAAGCGAGCTTGCTCGACTTGCAATACTTTAATTATTAATGTAACTCTTTTTGTAAATTTTTATTAAAGTTATTAGTAGTAATTAATTTGAAATAGATTCAAATTTTTGTTTACACATTCTCTTATATAGTTAAGTGAGTGTGATGATAGCAATTGGTCAGCTCGACCAGAGACTTTAATTTACTTTGTGCATTAATAGTAAGCTTGTCGGGAATGACGGCCTGTTACAAATGTCTTTGCCTTTTTGCAATCTGATATGGTTACTAACCTGTTCGAACATGCTTGATGTGAAATTAACTGTGAATACTTGTGTTCTATTTCAATTCAGTGCCTAGATTGAATCAAAGTATACCTTCAAAAATAAGATAACCAAACTCAAAAACAACATGTAGAACAACAATATTAGAATTACAAAACAACAATAAAAATTGTATCGCTTAACTTATAATTCCCACAATTAAATTTTTGGGGTTGCAAAGGCGTTGCCCTTGCTGTGGTAGTTACTTTTTGTGATCACTTATTAATGTAGTATCTATCTAACAAAGGTTTCCTTTTTTGCTTTTGTAAAGATAAAAAGTTGTATTGCTTATGCTGCTGTAAACACTTGCTAGATGCGGGAGCCTTTTATCTTAGGTTGAAGATGTGGTTTAATTCCATTAAGTTTGGTGTCACTTTCTCCTTTTCAAGTATTATTTCTTCTTTTATTATTTGTACACCCTCCATTAATATTAAAAGTATAAGATTATGGGTTATTTTGTAATGGTAACACCTCACATGGATTATCACCAAACAACACCTAACTCTTAATTAGTCTTAAAATTGCTGGTTAAAGTGACAAATATTTCACTGGTAAGTTTTCTCCATTAATACTAAAAGTCTAAGATTATAGGTTGTTTTGTAAATATCATGACTTGGTTAGTGACACTTTGACAACGATTGTTTACTTGGTAGAACTTTGGACTCTGTTGAGCATTACTTATATTATTGGATAAGTAAAGGTTGGTGGTCAGGACTTCTATATTATGATATGATTGAGGGTGGTAGGTGGATAAACGACCATTTGCATATTTATCAACTAATTAGAGAAGTGGGGGCCATTCTTTACGTATTGAGGTGGGTGATGCTAACTTATGTAAGATAATGTTATGTTATGACCCTATGGCTTTTGATGATGATAAACACAAATAAAAGTGGCATCATGTATTCTCTGTGTATATATGCTAATGATGCAGATTGGTCCAAGCAATTCTTAAAGACTCAAGATTGAAGAATTCTGTTCAAGAGTTATTATTTTCAAGTTCAAGAGTAGCTAAGTTTTTCTCGTAGACAAGGTGTAAAAGTAATCATATTAACAATATTAGATTACGTGCTATTAATAAAGTTATTTATTATTAATATAGTTATTTTAAATATTCATTACTATTAGAGTTAGTAGTATGAATGTTCAGAATAAGAATATTCTTAATATATAATTTTCAAAAAAGGGAGTTTTTTCAAAAAAAAAATAAAGTATATATGGAAAATATCTTATTCAAAATCATCTAGTAAATATATTATCCCTTTGGAAGGATAGGTTTAAAAGGATGATATGGTATTTGATAAAGATTGTTCCTACTATTAAGAGATACAATTCAATCTTAATTGATTTGAATATATCTCTAAACAATGAAGTTTTGACTGTGAAAGTTTTACGCTATAAAAATATATCTCTTATTATACAAAACACAGTTTCCCATTCTATGAATCTGAGCTTTTGTGAGAGAAAACCAAAGAACTCATACCACTGAATATAGCACAGTACTTCTGAGAGTGTCAAGGTTTTTACTTATATATTATTCTGACCTCCATCAGCTTGAATAAGAAGCACTTCGATGAACGTTTCTGTAATTTCATAATTATAGAGAGTGTTGGGTTGGGTACATGAGTTTGTATTTGATTCAACTTAGCAACACTTATAGTTAAGTGTTGGGGAGCACTACTAGAGTTAGTAGTGGAGACTTGTACCTTGAGTGAGGTATTAAGGGAATTCGCTATTAGTGGATTCTGTGGACGTAGATCTCAGAGTAGAGATTGAACCAAGTTAAACTCTTTTGTGTCCTCATTGCTATTTATTATCCGCTTATGCAATGTGTTTCAACTCAATCTCGAAATCTCAATTTTAGTTGAAACACAGTGCGTGTTACAGTGCCATAACTTTAAAAGTTCGATTTTTTGCTAGATTATTTTTAATCAAATCGATTCTATTCATTTGTGATTAATATCTTGCAAACTAATAATTGGTATCAGAGCCTAATATTCTCGAAAGGTTAATCCCTAGAGAATAGTAAGTATGAATTTACAGGATACAACCCGCGACCGGTATTCGAAGTGCCCAATCTTCAACGGAAAGGATTACACTTGGTGGAAGACAAGGATGAGAATCTACATCCAATGATCGAACTACGAGTGCTGGAAAGTTATAAGTAAGGGTCCAATTCTCATTCAGACCAAGGGCAAGGATGGAAACATGGCTGACAAGGATGAGGACAACTATGACTCAGTCGATTATGCAAAAGCCGAAAAGAACTTCAAGGCCATGAGCATTCTTCAATATGTAATTGGTCCAGAAGAAACCTCAAGGATATCAGCATGTGCTACGACAAAGGAAATTTGGGATACGCTTGAGCTAGCCCATGAAGGTATGAATGAGGTAAAGCAATCTCGCATTGATTTACGTTTTCAGCAATATGAGCTTTTCTGTATGAACAAAGATGAACCAATAAAAGATATGTTTACCCGTTTTACTGTTATTACTAATGAATTGCGTTCTCTTGGTAAAATATATTCTTCAGAAGATTTGGTAAGGAACGTTCTACGTAGTTTAACGAGTCGTTAGCTTCCAAAAATCACAGCGATTCAGGAAGCCAAGGACTTGACAAAACTCTCCTTAGAACAATTAATTGGGTCTTTAATGACTCATTAACTTGTTCTAGATTCTAAAAATCCTGAACCAAAAAGCAAAGGCTTGGCATTGAAAATTGATTATAAAAATGAAGAAAGTGACAGTGACGAGGAGGTTACTTTGCTTACACAAAGATTTATAAACTTTCTTCAAAAGAATAAATGTTCTTTTAAGGAAACTCGAAATTTCACAGGTAAAAACTTTTCCTCCAATTCAAATAATAGTGCTGCTAACTCTGGATGTTTCAAGTGTGGTGATTTGAATCATAGGATCAAAGAATGTCCTTTATGGAACGATCAAAGATCACAGGAAATTAGAGTTCAAACCGAAAAGGAATACAAGAAAGCCATGTTTGCCGCTATATGGGGAGATTCAGACTCGGATGAAGAACAGTATGATACATTGTGCCATAAAGCAAAAATACGTCTGAATGCTATTGAAGAGACACGGACAAAGACAAAAGTCTTGGATGATTCCCATTTATGTTTGATGGCAATGGAGTCAAACGAGAATGATGTACGTGATGATGAAGAGGTAAACCTTATTTCTCTTAAACCCAAAATCCATCTTTTATCCAAAAGTAAACTTGCTATTCAGCTTGAAAATTTGATTGATGATTGTCAAGAGATGAATGATAATTTCTCAAAGATGAAAAGAGACTTGAAAACTTTGACCAAGCAGATTATAGGGTTGGAATGAGAATATAAGACTTTTCTAGATGACCATAAGAAAGTGATTGAAAAGAACTCAGAGTTAGAGGTTGTCATTGAAGACCTGAACTTAGACTTAATTGATTCAAAGTTTGAAAAAACTCTTGAAGACACTGTGCCATGCAATGTTACTAATGAAAAAAAAAAATTGATCTTGAAAAACAAATCGAGTCTTTAAATCATGAATTATATGAGTTAAAAAGTTCAAGACAAATATCAAAAATCGTACCACTTATTTTACCTCATGATGCCAAATTAAGTGATGGAATTGACAAAGCAAAGAGAGATATTGAAATTCTAAGAAAAAGAAATGGAGATCTCACAATCTCCGTTGATTTTTTGAATCACAATCGAACATTGCTCGCAAAATGCATGAAAAATGGTCGATTGCTCAAAAAAGCCTTAAACTATTTGTCTAGTTCTTTCAATAATCGAAATAGATTTGGTTTAGGTTACAATGACCGGAGACACGGTGTAAGGCACAATGTTAAGAACTTTGAAAGAGACTTTATAAATCGCAAGTATGTTGATCTACCTGAGTACTTAATATGTTCTTTCTGTGGGAAAAATGGTCATCTAATTGATGGACGTAAACAAAAGAAAAAACATGTTGAAAGAAATAGTTAGTTTGCAAGTCGAGTATGGATCCGAAAAGATTTGTTAAGAGCCCAACTAAAGATAAGGGACCCAAATTCATTTGGGTACCCAAAACCAAGACTTGATTTTTTTTTGCAGGCTTAGTGGGAGGGAGCAATTTATACTTCTCGGAAAGATGATTGCTTAACGGATACAATTTGAATTAATCTTATTCCTATTACTTGAAAAGCCTAATAATGAGAAGTGTGTTGCAGGGTAAGTTTGTTATGGTAAGTTATTCTCACACTTATTTAAAATTGATCTTGGTTGAGTTTTGATGATTTTTGTTAGAAGAGGCAAAGTGTATATTTATATTTTCTTTTATGTCTCTCTTGAACACTTGATGATCATATCATGATAAATTTTGCTTGTTGCAATACCGATGACCAATTAGCCTATATTATTTCAAAACCTCTCAGTAGAAAATGATTTGAAAAATTAGATTGGGATTATTAGCAAGTAAGATTCTTTTTTACGCTGTTTTTCCCTTGATGATTGGCTAGAATAATACAGATTTTTGTGTTACTTGGTGTACCTTTTCAAAAGCAGCTCTTGAGTGTAATGAAGGACTCGTAATGGTCTAATGATGTTGTCCTAATGTCATGATCCTAAGTTGCCGAAATAATAAGCTATATGATTCTAAGTTGCCGAACTATTAAGCTATGCTAATTCTTTCTCCTATGGCAAGCTTAATCTTTAGCCCAATGTTATTCTAAATTTCTCCTTTTGCATTTGACATTTGTTCCTCATTATTTTGTCCTTTCATATGCCTCACCTCATCTTCATTTCCCTATTACATCCTTCTTTTCCTCACACATTGCTCTAAAGTTCAACAAGTGCTTTTAATATTGATTCATGATAATCTATGGAGCAAAGATATCTTGATAAGATGGTGAAAGAAGAAGACGCATCAGTTAAGGGGGAACGTGAAAAGGTTGGAAGAAACATTAATACGTGAAAGAATGAAAGCACTACTTTACATTGTACAAAGACATAGTGCCAAGAGATGTATCAAAAAGAAAATGAGGTCCGAGTTAACTTATTTTGCCTTTGATCTCTTGTTGATTAACTCTAGTAATATTGTATGATCTAACTCTCCTTAAAAAAATAAAAGAAAACGAAAAGGAGAGTAAGACAGTTGTTTTGGATAATTTCTAGAGTTCAAGTCATGTGAAGAAAATTATGAAGATCTTAATGATCATTTTGGGGTCCTGAATATGCGAAGATAAGTTATTTGAAAGGGGATATATTGTTTAGTGGCACAGAATCACATACAGTGCCACAATGAAGAAAGTTCTACGTTATTTGCAAAAGTTGAAAATCTGAATGTAAGGTTTAAGCACTTGTTGAACTAATTGCCATATAAAATCTTCAAGCTTGCATGACTTCCCTTTTTCTTACTTTCTTAGCCTACCTTGATCCTTCATTATTATTTCTTACTTCGTAGCTTCGAATTGTGAGTTTGATTATTTTTTGCTTCATGACTTGATCGGATTGTGAATTGGATCTATTGCTTGAGCTACTAACATTACATGACGACGGTGGTTTCATAGTAAATGTCTGCTCTTGTAATGCTACTTGCATTTTTTTTAGTATCCTTGATATGCTTATATTATTTTTTGATGATGCCAAAAGGGGGGAAAGTGTTGCATTTATTCTAACTTGTTTTTTAGTATTGATTACTTTCTTGATCTTTTTCCTTGACCTTTCTTGTGTTTTTGTTGGTATTGGCAATTGTGTGAAAATTTGCACTTGCTTGAAAAAACATTTTTTTCCTTATATACGTTGAAGTCAAGTATATAGTTTTTTATCCCCATTTAAAATCAAGTATGTTTATATTGAGGGGGAAATTGATTGTGTTTGTCATCATCAAAAAGGGGGAATTTGTTATGTTATGACCCTATGGCTTTTGATGATGATAAACACAAATAAAAGTGGCATCATGTATTCTCTTTGTATATATGCTAATGATGCAGATTGGTCCAAGCAATTCTTGAAGACTCGAGATTGAAGAATTCATGTTCAAGAGTTATTATTCTCAAGTTCAAGAGTAGCTAAGTTTTTCTCGTAGTCAAGTTGTAAAAGTAATCATCTTAACAATATCATATTATGTGCTATTAGTAAAGTTATTTATTATGAATATAGTTATTTTAAATATTCATTACTATTAGAGTTAGTAATATGAATGTTTATAATAAGAATATTCTTAATAAATAATTTTCAAAAAAGGGAGTTTTTTCAAAAAAAAAAATAAAGTATATATGGAAAATATCTTATTCAAATAATATATCGTCTAAGTAAATATATTATCCCTTTGGAATGATAGATTTAAAAGGATGTGATATGGTATTTGATAAAGATTGTTCCTACTATTAAGAGATACAATTCAATCTTAATTGATTTGAATATATCTCTAAACAATGAAGTTTTAAATGTGAAAGTTTTACGCTATAAAAATATATCTCTTATTATACAAAACACAGTTTTCCATTCTATGAATCTGAGCTTTTGTGAGAGAAAGCCGAAGAACTCATACCACTGAATATAGCACAGTACTTCTGAGAGTGTCAAGGTTTTTGCTTATATATTACCTCCATCTGCTTGAATAAGAAGCACTTCGAGGAACGTTTCTGTAATTTCATAATTATAGAGAGTGTTGGGTTGAGTACATGAGTTTGTATTTGATTCAACTTAGCAACACTTATAGTTAAGTGTTAGGAGCACTACTAGAGCTAGTAGTGGGGACTTGTACCTTGAGTGAGGTATTAGGGGAATTCGCTATTAGTGGATTTTGTGGACATAGATCTCATAGTAGAGATTGAACCACAATAACTCTTTTGTGTCCTCATTGCTATTTATTATCCGCTTATGCTTTGTGTTTCAACTCAATCTCGAAATCTCAATTTCAGTTGAAACACAGTGCATGTTACAGTGCCATAACTTTAAAATTTTGATTTTTTGCAAGATTATTTTTTATTCAAATCGATTCCATTCATTTGTACTTAATATCTTGCAAACTAATATATACTTTTATTTTACAATTTTCATTTTATTATAATTATTTTGTTATGTTAATGATCAATGTTTTTGTTTGAAGGAAATTCTTGTTAAGTGGTTGAAAATGAAGAGGGATTTGGAAGTTGTTGCTTAATGTCACATTGAGGAACTAAACAAGTTGAAGGAGAAGATGCTTGAGAAAAGAGCTCTAGATTCATCTACTTGTCAAACAAATATGCGGTTGCTTTCAAACCCTTTAGTTTAGAAGCATTTTGATTGAACTCTTCTTGGTTGTCAAACTTGTAAATTCAAGGAGTTGCCAAAACGACCGGAAGAAGTTTCAAATCCTATCTCAGAAACATGTACTTCCTTGGAAAAACTTAATGAAACTAGCTTTTTGTAATTACTTTAAAGTAATTGCTAGTTATATGTTGTTAGAAAAGGAATTGTGATTTACTATTTTTGGGAAATGACTATGTCCATGACAATTCCATCTTATTTAAACATTTAGTAAATCAATACTGACTATATGATGAAGAACATGACTAATATCATATAAAATATGACCATATTATACTTCCTCCGTTCTTTTATTATTGCAATATTTTTCTTATTTGAAAGTTTCATATTAATTGCAAAATTACTAAATTTGACTATATTTTCTCTTTATCTCTCTTCTTATCACATGGGCCCCTTTTTCATCTTTCTCTATCTCTCTCATCTCCTTAAAAAATGTGTAACCCCTACATGTTGCAATTATTAAAGAACGGAGGAAGTATAATGTAACAACCCGCCCTTCCGAGCTATTAGCTAACTACATTTAATATACACAAATCTTAATTAACACTTAATAAACCTCGAATTTCATTTACTCGCAGCGGAAACATAGCTTTACAAATCGATCCTGGACCTGTGGGTAAGGGCTGATGTTTGGTTTATTTACTTAGCTTTTAGTGGGTTTTATAGTACTTTTTGAGTTTGCTTAGGCTAATTTGCTATCTATTTCCTTTAAGTTGTGTGATATTCCTCCTTTTTAAGTTTTATTTTTGGGTATTTGGTTTATTTTCAGGACTTAGAAGCGTGCTTGGAGGACATTTGCACAAACCCAGGGCAAGAAATCGAAGAAAAAGGACATTAAGAAGCTGAAAAGATGAAAAGAGGAGGAAATCCAGCTGACCCGAGGGCCCGGACCAACCAACCCGCCCGGGTTAGCCTTCACCCGAGGGCTCGGATGGTTTGACCCTCCCGGGTCAGCTTTGGGAGCCACGGTCCAGCAGTCTTGATAAAACGACCAGCCCGGGTCAAAGCCATCCCGAGTGCTCGGGTCGGGTCAGCCGCTCGGGTCGCAGGGTTTTTCCGGAAACGCGCTTCTCTTAAACTCTCTTGTGTGGGGGGTTTATTGTAATTATGATTAATTTATTTTAGAACTATTTAAGGCAAACTCCTCTCATTTTAGGTTAAGCTAATTTACATTCTAATTAAGTGAGATTTATTTTGTTATTAGTATTCAAACTTTAGAACCCTGGGAGAGGAAAGTTGATGTTTGAAGCTTTTAAACTCCATTTTCAGATTTATTCAAGATTATAAGTTGGTAATTTCTTGTTTATTTCATTTCCTCTTTCTCTAATCTTGTTTAGTATATGCTTTGCTTGATTAGATCTTGTTTTTATTAGTTATTATTTTCCCCTTTTTCTCTTTCCTCCATGGTTATGGTGATGAAGTTATTTCAAGCTTTGATTTATTTTGTTTCCATGATTTGTAAGTAGTTCCTTACTAAGGGAAGGGATGTAGCCTTCATTTATTCATTAGATCCTAAATCTAGATTAGGGGGTTAACATTTGGGGTTTAACTTGTTAAATAGGCTTGTTTGCTTTGGTTTGTTGGGTGATTGATCACTACTTAACTTGCATATTTGGATCCCTAGTGAAGGATCGAGAGATGAAGTTAGGTATAAACTAAGCTTAATTGCTAGACTAGAACTTCCATGAAAATAGATATTTTCTAGTTTAGGGAAGTTGATTTATCAAGTTGTTCTTGATTAGGCTAGATTGGTTGCTCATGCCATGAGAATAGGTAATGAGTGACTAATTAATCTCCTCTCATTAGCTCGAGAGAGTAATTAGAGTTCCTAAGTGCACGATTTTCCCTTTTGATCCCCCATTTGTTTCCCTTGGCTTTGAGGTTGGATTGTTGGAATATTTGTCGCTGAATCCCCTAATCCCCTAGTTTCTTCACCCTTGATTTATCTCCCTGTTTGTCTTGCGAATTTGTTTTGTCAATTTTCTAGTTATCTTAGACTTTAGGTTCGTTACCAATCTTTCGAAAACCCAAAAATGGGTTAAGCTCATCATAATTGCTGAATTAATCCTTGATTAACCGCTACTTCCTTGTGGATTCGACCATTGACTTACCCTATATTGGGTAGTTTGATTTTGGTTTATTTACTTAGCTTTTGATTAGCTTTTAGTGGGTTTTATAGTAGTTTTTGAGTTAGTTTAGGCTAATATGCTATCTATTTCCTTTAAGTTGTGCGATATTTCTCCTTTGCACGTTTTCTTTGGGTGTTTGGTTTATTTTCAGGACTTAAGAGCGTGCTTGGAGGACAATTACACAAACCCCAGGCAAGAAATCGAAGAAAAAGGGCATCAAGAAGCTCAAAAGAAGAAAAAAGGAGGAAATCCAGTTGAGCCGAGGGCCCGAGTCAACCAACCCGCCCAGGTCAGCCTTGACCCGAGGGCTGGGTTGGTTTGACCCTCCTGGGTCAGCTTTGGGAGCTAAGGTCCAGCAGTCTTGATAAAACAACCCGCTCGGGTTGCTCTTCACCCGAGTCCTCGGGTGGCCAGACCCTCCCGGTTCGTTTCATCAATTGCAAAAACCGGATTTTTTATCACCTCTTCCTTTTCACTGCATTTCTCATTTTCAATCTCTCATCTTCTTCATCCTCTCAACTCTCTCAAACCCTCAAATAAACCCAAACCCTACCTCTCTAAATGTCGCTCAAATCACGCATCTCACCACCCAAATTCATCAAATCCTCCATAAATCTTCATTTTCATCTACTTTCCTTCACAATTTCTACTTTTTTGTCCCCAAAACCCCATTTTCACTCAAATCCCACCATTTTCTCTTTCCTCAAAATTTTACCTTAACTTCAAAAATCATCCATTTCCACTCATCTCCCTTCATAAATTCTTCTCAAAACCTCATTCCTGCTCCATATTCTTCACTAAAACCCAAAAACAAATATAAAAAAATTCACTTTTGCTCACCCCCCTCCTTTAGCTACATGATTGAAATTTTTGGGCAATAAGTGATCTAGCAAGTGCAAATGAGGTCATCCAAAAGGAATAGGCAATCGGGAGGAGCAAGCTCGAATCACCAAACGCGAAGAAATCCAAAGGAAAACGTCACGGGGATTAATGCCCTCGATGAGTTTCATGACCACGAATTCCCCTTCCTTGAGTTTAGTGAAGAGCATTTTGATAGATTTTAAGCACTTAGATTTAAGGAATTTGCTCCTACCCAATATGTAGATGTTAACATACTTACATTGTGTGGAGTAAGGGGTGATGTTTATAATATGGCTAATGGATTAAAAATGAGAAAAGTGTTAACAATGAGAAAGAAAACATATAGATGTTTAACACTAGAATTTCTTAGTTCTCTGGAGATAGCTAAAAAATGCTCAACTGGAGCTGAAGCTTTTCTTCATTATAAGCTTGGGAATGTTGGTCTCTCTCTAGATATTTCTGATTTTGCGGATATTTTTGGTTTACAAATTGAGCAGATCACCACTCCCGGGGCCTTCCTTCAATCTTGCTACGTGTTGGGCCAAGATAAGTGGGTCAAGCATTTACAATGCCACCAATGCTAATGACTCACTTATCCACCAACCGACTATCTGATATTTCCGTGATTTCTTAGGGAATATCATTTTTGGAAGGGAGGACAACTCAAAAATAAGTCATTCCGAACTAAGTATCATAGGACCTTAGGAAGCTGAACATACCTTTGATGTTTGCCCAAAATCTCAAAAGGGTAGGCACTCCAAGGTCTCACAGGTGTGGGTCGATTGTTGTAGGCGGCCTAATTACATCCATTGCTGAGCATTTTGAGGTCCACCCTTGGACTCCCGAAGTCCAAGGGCCGAACCTCATTAACTAACAACACCTGCAGGATGCTCGTTGGTTTACTGTGGTTGGAATTGGTTTTACTTGGAAGATTGGTAAAACGACCTCCATCTAACTTCCAAACCACGGGCTTACCGAGATAAAAGATAAGCAAGATAATTATCTCCTCTTGGAAGACCCGGAGGAAGGCCTGGAAATTCGTACCTACCAAAGGCGGGATCCCTAGGAGCATGCTTCCTCCTCTTCTGCCCCTCCCCCTCCTCCTCCCCAACCCCATCCCACCTATGTTCCCAACTATCCCCCTATCTATGCCCGTATAGATAGGCGGTTTGATAGGTTTGAATAAGGAATGTAACACCCCAACAATTCTCTAATTTATAAAATACATTTTTCCCACAAAAAATTGAGAATCACCAAGATATTATCGCCTATGTGAAAACGTATCGGCTTACTCAGAATTTTGTAGCGGAAAATAAATAAAGTACTTGAAATCATTAATTAAACTTAAAAGATATTTTAGTGTCTAAGAACCATAATGTTCCCAAACTAAGTCAACCACGAAGTCAACTTCAAAATCAAACCAAAGATAAAAAGTAAAACTAATGAAACATAATTAAACCAAAACTATAAAGAGTATTAATAGAGGCCAAAACATAAGCTCTCTCAACTGTTTCCCAAAAATCCCAAATGGATGCATCATCTTCAGACCTGGAATGGTCGATGCTATATTGATCCTGAAAGACTGATCTCATTACTGGATCAATAAGGCACGCCCATGATCGACACACAGAAAAGCACGTAATCGGCAAAGTTGAGAACTTACATAATAAATAAAACACATAACATAACATGATACTAATAAGCGTTAAATCAGGGATGAGTAATAACATAATGAATATCAGACTCACTAGACTGAACTTGACTCCACAAAACCAACAAATTATTTTATAATAAACTTGAATAGTCAATGGATAGAGTTGTCCAACCAAACCTTGTCTTCAATTTAGAAGACGAAGTACGGGCGCGACTCCGTACTCCCGCGATCATCGATATCAGGGTACTAATTAAATAAAATAGGACACGGTTATTAATCTGGCCCCAAGAAAAGTCATGGGCTACCACCATGTACTCCAACTCATACTAGTCCAATACTTCAGATATGCACAAGTCTAAAACTTATTGCTATTCACTTTTCACTTTAAGTATTAATATTTTATTTGATGTTGAGACTCGCAACAATAAGACAACCAACACAAATTACATGAATACACAAAGACTCTAATTTTTATCTTAGGATTAAATATTGTGATCATACAACTCAATTGACCCAGAATTAATCCCATTTATTTATTGAATAAGACCAACCTTTATTTGTTGACTTAAATCAACAACCAACCAACTTGTCAATAGGTGAATATCCAACTTTACTAAACAAGGCCCACGGTCCTTATAATGTAAATAATATAATAAATTCAAGGGAACAACATGATACATTTCATGATCCAATAAACAATACATTTATTAATCCCTCATATACGTGAATTAATAAATTAAACGTTTCCAACCCACATGCTTGCATCAATCATCCATACAAACATATAATACTCCATAATAGGCAACATGCTTCACACAACAGTATAAAACATGTAAATCCAATTAAATATAAGCCACATATGAACTATAAAAAAACTCCCTACACATATGCATGATACTATATTAATCCTAACCTAAGGACATGATACTAGTCTAAAAACACATAGGCATGTACGTACCTTGTGTAAATAATACGGGAGGTCACTTTCTCAACCTTAAAACTCACTCAAAGTGAAATCTCCTCCTACCAAATAATAAAATTTCCACTATAGGTACACCAATAAGAATTCTAGCAAGGTATAACTTCTTTAAAACTCTTTTAAACTCACTTTAAAATAGTTCTAAAGGTTAAAGTACTCGATTTTCATAAACTATAATATAGTACTATAGTTTACACTCTTAAAAACACTAAAATTCCATGCTTACATATTTAAAAACCTAATTTAAACATATATATTAAATCTGAAATTTATTTACTTCACCAAACTAATTATATAATCTGAAATTAATATTAAAATAGCTAAAGAAGCAAACTTTAAACTATAATTCAAATAAACAATACTTAAAACATGAAAACAATTAACATCATAAATAATACTAAGAATAAGGGAGGATTTAAACCAAAAGAAGAGAGAGGAATAAGGGCGGCCGAGGAGGGGGCGCGGCCGGGCCGCGATGCGGGCATCGGAGGTGGCGGCGAGGGGAGGTCGTGGCGGCGACCGAGAGAAAAGAGAGAGAGAAAGAAAACCGGTGAGAGAGAGAGAGAAGAGAAAGAAAACCATTGTGTGTGTGTGTGTGTGTGTGTGTGTGTGTGAGAGAGAGAGAGAGAGAGAGTCGTGTGAGAGAGAAAATTAGGGTCTAGGTCTTGCTTGTTTAATGAGAGGCAAAATTTGTGAGGGAGTAGTGTATTTATACGTTTCCATTAAAGTCCAAAGGCTAATGGGCTTGTTTGTTTAGTTTAATGAAAGATGATGACATGAAAAGGCTACAAAAGGTTTGGGCTTTTCTAACCCAATATTAAAATCATTTGTACTACTACTCAAACTTATTTAAATTTATTGTTGACTCTCAGAGTCCATCTTAAAAAAAATTAAATACTCTGACTATTTAGAACATTAAATAATCATTGACTTTAAAATAGTCAATACTCAAGAATTTAATTATTTAAATATTAAAAATACTTATAAATATATTTAAAATATATTAATAAAATTCATAAAATTGTGGGGGATTACAAGGAATGACCGCATTTCAAAAAGAGATACGGGATAGTTTCGCCCCCATTTTGCAATTCTTCCATGATAACAATATAGTTCCTCCCGGCACCCCCTGCCCCTACCCTTCTTATATGCAAAACCCGCCTCAATCCGAGGGGGACAAAAACCTAGATCCTTGAGTTGGTCTTTCTCCCCTCCCCTCCCCCTCCCTTATTGTTTCTTATATTCACACCGAGGATGATGTTTGGTTTAGCTTGGTGGGTATTTTCAATTTTTGGTGGGTTTACTTTTGGAGGCCCTTGTTATTTTTGATTGATTGTTGCTTGTGGATTGTGGTTATGCTTGGTGAATAGGTCAATGGTTGTTAATATGTCTTAAGCAATGATTTCATTTTTCTTATTTGTTTGCTTCCTTAGTTTTTAAGAAAAAGAAAAAAAACCATATATTTAAAATTTCCGAAAACAAATTTCTTTCCTTTTCCATTTCCTTTCTTTATTTTTTCTTTCTTTCTTCATTTTCTTTTCTTTCTCTTTCAAGTTTTGTTTTCTCCATTCTTTAGTTAAAACAAAAACAAAAACTAAAAAAATAAAAAAATAAAAACAAAAACGAAAACTAAAAAAATTAAAAAAAAAACAAAAACAAAAAAAATTTGAAAAACAAAGAACAAAAGAAAAAGAAGTGTTATCTTTGAATAAAAATTTGGTTTCCTTGTCCAAGGAATATGCTAGTTGATGATATAATGTGGATTCCTTGCTTTGACTTTGATTATATGTTTAGAGACTCCTTTCGGAAGAGTGTGAGAATGAGTTAAGGTGTAGTGCCCAAACAACCATCCTGGGAGGGATTGCGAGGGAAATAAGGTGGAGTGTCGTGAATGTGGGAAAATGGGGCATAGAGCGTATGAGTGCTACTCAAAGAATAAGGTTAACCCCAACGGTCAGAAGAAAGGGAACTATGGAGACAAGCCTAGGAATGGGAATGGAAATGGTGGAAATGCATACAATGGGTTAGGGAACTCCAATTACTCCAAACCACCAACTAATGCAAATAATCAAGCACCAATTGGGAACCATGTGACCAACAACAATGATAATAAGGGCAAAGAGAAGTTGTATATGATGACGGCTAGCGAAGAGGAAGCTCGTAGAGATGTTGTCACGGGTACTTTCTCTATAAACTCAATTCCTGTTAAAATATTGTTCGATTCTGGAGCATCTTTCTCTTTTATTACCCATACAACTGTTAGAACTCTAGCACTGGTTGAGTCCGAGTCAATTTCTATGCCAATAGTTATTCCGTCTGGGGATACTGTTAATTGCTCTAAGAAATTCCTGAATGTCTCACTGAAAATAGGGGAGGGCTTCTTTCCTTCCGATCTAATAGAGTTTAACTTATTGAACCTAGACGTCATTTTGGGAATGGATTGGCTTGGGAAGTACAAGGCTAAGATAGATTGTGATGCACAGAAGGTGGAACTGAGAGATCCTTTGGGAAAAAGGGTGTCATATAGGAGAATACCTCGAGAACCTGGGATTAAAGTAATCAACGCCTTTCAACTTAAGTGTTATATAGACAAAGGATGACCTCTATTTATGTGTTCCGTGAGAGGGTTGAGGATGATCCATTGAGACCTGAGGATGTGCCTATAGTCAGAGAATTCCAGGATGTTTTTCCTGAAGAAATATCCGGCATGCCGCCAAGGAGAGATGTAGAGTTCACTGTTGACTTAGTACCTGGAACTGGACCTATCTCCAAAGCCCCATACCGAATGGCTCCAGCAGAAATGAACGAGTTGAAAAACCAATTGGAAGAACTACTAGAGAAGGGGTACATTAGACCTAGTATGTCACCATGGGGAGCCCCTGTCTTATTTGTCAAGAAGAAGGATGGTAGTTTGAGGTTGTGTATAGACTATCGTGAGATGAACAATGTCATTGTGAAAAACAAATATCCATTACCTAGGATAGATGACTTGTTTGACCAACTTCAAGGTGCAGGGATATTCTCTAAAATAGACTTAAGGTCTGGCTACCATCAGTTAAGGATTGTTGATCAAGATATACCTAAAACTGCCTTCAGGACTAGGTATGGACACTATGAGTTTATCGTCATGCCTTTTGGGTTAACCAATGCACCTGCTGTTTTCATGGACCTCATGAATAGGATTTTTCGACCCTACCTTGATAAATTCGTAGTCGTGTTCATAGATGATATATTGATCTATTCAAGGAGCAAGGAGGAACATGAGGGACATTTGAGGCTTATTTTACAGACACTTAGGGAGAACCAACTGTATGCAAAATTTTCTAAGTGTGAATTTTGGTTAGAAAAAGTGTCATTCTTGGGTGATTTCATCTCTAAGGAGGGTGTGTCAGTAGATCCTGCAAAGATAAAAGCTGTGAGTGAATGGCCAACACCAAAGAATGTCACAGATATAAGGAGTTTCTTGGGTTTAGCCGGATATTATAGGAGGTTTGTTAAAGACTTTTCGAAGATAGAAAAACCCATGACTAACTTAATGACGAAAGATTGAAAGTTTAATTGGACTGAAGACAGTGAGAAAGCCTTTCAAACACTCAAAGTGAGATTAACCTCAACACCTGTTCTAGCCTTGCCTAACGGGGATGAGGGGTATGATGTCTATAGTGATGCGTCAAAGAATGGGTTGGGTTGTGTTCTTATGCAAAATGGGAAAGTCATAGCTTATGCATCCCGTCAACTGAAACCATATGAAGTTAATTATCCTACACATGACCTAGAGTTGGCCGCAATTGTCTTTGCCTTAAAAATCTGGAGACATTACCTTTACGGGGTTGACTTGTCGAATTTTCACCGATCACAAAAGCCTCAAATACATCTTCACCCATAAAGACCTTAATATGAGACAGCGCAGGTGGTTAGAGCTCATTAAGGACTATGACTTAGACATATAATACCATGAGGGTAAAGCAAATGTTGTTGCTGATGCGTTGAGTCGTAAGTCTAGTCATAGCTTGAACACATTGGTAGTTGTAGACAAACTTTGTGAAGAATTTTCTAAACTCCGGATAGAAGTGGTTCATGAAGGGAAAGTGGAAAAGTTATTGAGTGCCCTAACCATCCAGCCCAACTTCCTAGATGAAATAAGATAGGGTCAGCTAGGGGATGTAAAACTTGAGCGGGTCAAAGCAATACTTAAGGAGGGAAAAGCAGAAGGATTTGAAATCCATGAAGATGGGAGTATACGCTACAAGGGTCAGTGGTGTGTACCACAAAAATGTGAGGAGTTGAAGCAAAAGATAATGAGTGAAGGTCATAATACGAATTATTCCGTCTACCCAGAGGGGATAAGTTATATAAGGACCTCAAAAAGATGTTTTGGTGGCCTGGAATGAAGAGGGCAATAGCCGAGTTTGTTTCCAAATGCTTGACGTGTCAGAAGGTTAAGAGTGAACACAAGAGACCTCAAGGCAAAATCCAACCTTTAGACATTCCAACATGGAAGTGGGATTCGATATCCATGGACTTCGTCGTAGCCTTACCTAGGAGTCGGGGAGGCTATAACACGATATGGGTGATAGTGGACCGATTGACCAAGACTGCAAGGTTCATACCCATGAAAGACACGTGGAGTATGGAAGCCCTAGCCAAAGCATACATTAATAATGTCATTCGATTACATGGAGTACCCACGAGTATAGTGTTTGATAGGGATTCACGATTCCTTTCGAACTTCTGGAAAAAAGTCCAGGAAGCATTTGGTAGTGAGCTATTGATGAGTACAGCCTTTCACCCAGCTACAAACGGACAAACAGAAAGAACCATCCAGACCTTAGAAGACATGTTAAGAGCTTGTGCCTTAGAATACCAGGGATCATGGGAAGATCATTTGGACCTCATAGAATTCTCATATAACAACAGTTATCATGCTAGTATCAAAATGGCTCCATTTGAAGCATTGTATGGGAGAAAGTGTCGTAGTCCACTTGTGGCCGGAACGATATTAGTGAGAGCGTGGTGTTAGGTCTCGAAATGATTCAAGAGACTGTGGATCAAGTGCGAGTCATTCAAGAGAAGATTCGGGCTGCACAGGACATGCAGAAGTCCTATGCGAATCAGAAGCAAAGGGAAGAGAATTATGAAGTGGGTGAAAAAGTGTTGCTGAAGGTGTCCCCAATGAAAGGGGTGATGCGATTTGGGAAGAAAGGGAAATTAAGTCCTAAGTTCATAGGACCATATGAAATTTTGGCACGAGTAGGCAAAGTGGCTTATCGCTTAGAATTGCTAAACGAGTTAAAAAGGGTCCACAACGTGTTTCACGTATCCCAACTCCGGAAATACGTACCTGACGAGTCGCATGTCCTAGAACCTGAAAACGTCGAGTTAGACGAAACCTTGGCCTATGAGGAGAAACCCATCAAGATCCTAGACCACAAGGTGCGTAGTACGAGAAATAAGGACGTCCAAATTGTGAAGGTGTTGTGGAGAAATCAAAAAACTGAAGAAGCCACATGGGAAGCAGAAGATGCGATGCGTCTGAAGTACCCTGAACTTTTCCAAGAGGTAGGTGAGTTACGGGGACGTAACTTTTCTTTTAAGGAGGGAAGAACGCAATAGAATTTCGTGCTTCCACCCAAAAGTATGCTAAAGTCTGTTAAGTATGTTATTTATGTGTATTATTGCTTATGTGACTTGCGAAAAACTAGAAAACGCTTGTAAAATATTGGGACTTAGAAGTGCAAAAGATCGTCGTTAAGACTGGCTAACTCAAAGTTTCGGGACGAAACTTCCTTTAAGGGGGAAGCCTGTAATACTCCGTATTTTTGGGAGTTATTCTTCTATAAATAAGAAAATATAAAGAATAAAGTGAGAATATTTTTTATATTATTTACAGAAAAAAAATATATATACATATATATATAGTTTGGGTAAGCCTACAGTTATAATTTAAATATACAACCTACTTTTGTACCTAATTATATTTTAATTCGGTTTTTGCTAAATAATAAATCGGAATTTGATTTGGAAACAAATCCTAATAAACCAAGGTTTCTCATACTATAAATAAGAAAAAGAAAAAAAGAAAAATTTACAAAACCCTAACTTTTCTTCAAAACAGCCGTGTAGCCCAAGAGAATTTTTCTCTCTCCTCCTCTTTTCTTCTCCAGCGAGCATTATTCCTCCTCTCCTCTATTTTCTCTTTCTTCTTCCCCTGCGCCCGCAAACTCACTCGCCGGAGGTCGCGCCTGCTCGCCGGAGGTTCGCGGCTCGTCGGAGTTCTCGCTGGTGATGCACATCAGTTCGGGGTTCGGGTTTCGCGTAGGCGTGCGGGTGTGTCGCGCAAGGCTGGGCGTGAGTGACTCGAGTGGGAGCCGCGGTCGTGCAATGGTTCGCGGTCGTCGGAGTCGAGTGGTGCTCGCCGGTGGTTCAGTCGCGCGTCCGCCAGTTGTGGTGGTCGTCGGTGGTGCTCCGGTATGCTTTAATAAAAAAAAAATTATTCTTTTCTTCTTTAAATTAACTATATAATCTGATTTTGTTATGCATATATTAATATATCTTTGGATGATTTGTTGTTATAAATATAGTATAGAACAAGTAAAAGAAATCAGATTTACAATTATATTTGTAGTTCTTATGATAACTCTATTTCTCAAATCTGATTTTATTATACTTGTGTATATAATGGTTTAAGTTGGTTTTGTAAATTAAGTATAGTAAAAGTTAAAGGAAATTAGATTCTTGATTATACTATTAGTTCTTAGGATGATTTTAATTCTTAATTCTGATTTTATTACACTTATGTATATTTGTGTAAGTTTTAGTATTATAAACCAAGTATAATATAAGTTACCAAAAATCAGATTTGCAAACATATAATTAAGTCCTAAATATGTTAGTTCAATAAAGTTTATGAAGGAAAAGTTTAACCAACAAGAACGTTTATTTTATTATTCGAAACACTAAGTTTTACATAGTTAGTTAAGCTGGTTTTATTTTAATGATATCAAGGACTTAGAAATGGATTACTTTTATTATTCGATAAGGTCCCAATTTCATAAGCGGAACATTTTAAGTAGTCAGCGAAGATTCTCCGTTACAAGGTACATACGCATACTAGTTCAGTTCGATATATTAGTATCATGTTTAGGTTATGAATTCTTTCATTGGAACCTAGAATCATGATAGGGAACAATTGTATGTTTATGATTGATGAGATTGTTTGGTAACATGAAATGGATTGGAAATCTGTATGTATTTTCTGGTTGTATGACTTGTGAATTGGATTGCATTATTATTGGAATGCGTAATTATGTCGTATCACAAGCATGAAATGAATTGGATTGGAATCCTATGATTTATTGTTGTAGCAAGGATGTTACAAGAGGTTGCCTAAACTAAAGAATTAAGCAATGTACCTAAGAAGGAGAATTAAATGATTATATGTTTAATGTACATGAATGAATATCACTAAGAAGGATTTTAGCGATCAACTTGTAGTTGGAATCCCTACAAGTAGTGAACAATGGGGGGAGTGTGGGACTTGTTCTACACTCCTACGCAGGCCTACTATGACGATAGTAGTGTCCTTATAAATTTTGGTAACTCAAGTAGGCGGAAGGTTTCGTACGATCTTGGGGGTATGCATACTAAAGTGATGGATGTGGAACGGAACGAAACCGTATTTACATTCCATCTAATAGACCGAGTTGTCTATTAAAGATTAAGTAGCCCGTATGATTCTAGAAAGATGATGGTGCCCGTTCAATGCCAAATAAACTGTAAAAACAGAATTTAATATTTTGTAGTATCATGTTTAGGAACTTTTATTACTATTCTGATTATGCTTAGTGTTTTATTTAACTAGTTATGTACGTACTCAGCATAGCTGATTGTTTGTTATTTGTGTTTGCTTGTTGACCTGTAATGAACCATTGATACTTCAATGGGGAGCATATTAGGTATGCTGATGTTGCTGTATGAGGAAGGGCACACGGGGGATATTCTTTAGTTTATAAACTTTTACATGTTTTGTTGAACTTATAGAATTTTTATAATCTACTGAGTTAATGGTCTGAATAAAAGGGGTCAATGATGATTCCCGAGTTGTAGTTTAAAGTAAACATTTTATTTCCGCTGCAATGTACTTTTCATAATAAGGAGTTGTTAACGTTTTAATTTCAATAAGCCTTGCGTTTCACCGCGGCGGTAACACTCCCAAAGTCGATGCAACATAGTTTAGACGTGTATGGATTTTGGGGGTGTTACACTTAACATATTAAAAATGACTATATGACGTAGGATATGACTTTATCAGATTAACTCCTAACTATATCATTTGCAAACTAAGTATGTCATATTGAAAAGTACTTAAATTGTATTTAAATAGACTATATCATGCTAATACCGACTATATCATATAAGTCGCTGATATATTATTTGGAAACTTAGTACCTCATTTGAAAAGTAAAAGTGAATTGACTACGCATGCTAACTCCATCTTATTTTAAACCTTAATATATTAAAACTGATTATATAATGTAGAACATGACTTTATCATATAAACTATGATTATATTATATAAACTCTGATTAGGAAACTAAGCATGTCATTTTGAAAAGTACTTATAATGTATTGAAATATATCATGTCCGACATGAGTACGATGACCAAGTGTCCGACTTGGCTATTTTTTGAAACTTTTTCAAAAATTTGGCCCAAAACGAAGTGTCCAAGTGTCCCACCCATGCCCGAGTATCGAGGATCTAACATGGGTTCTTGAGGTGAAATGAAGAGTGCGAACAACATAGATTGAGATTGATTATATCATGCTAATACTGGCTGTATTATATGAAAATTGGCTATATTGTTTGGAAACTTAGTACATAATCTGTAAAGTAAAAGTGAATTAACTATCTATGCTAACTCCATCTTATTTGAAAACTTAACATATTTAAATTGACTATATGACATAGAACATGACAATATTATATTATCTCTAACTATCTCAACACTTGGATTAGAAGTGTGTCAGGTTTCACTCATAGTAATCTTCCTTTTAAATACTTGGGGGTCCCTGTATGTGCTAGGAAAATTTTAGTGGCTGAGTGTTATGGAATTATTGACAAAATGAGTGCTAGGATAAAGGTGTGGAGTAGCAGGCACTTCTCATACACCGCAAGACTCAATCTCATCAACTCATTCTTGCTTAGCATTCATCAATACTGGGCTCAAATCTTTATTATGCCTAAGTTTGTATTGAAGGAAATTGAAAAAGTCTGCAGGGCTTTTCTTTGGACATGTGACTACAATAGTAACAAACTAGGGAACCTTGCTTGGGTAAAAGTTTGTACTCCTAAACAAGCAGGGGGTCTAGGTGTGAGACAAGTGATGGTTTGGAACAAGGTTGCTCTAGCAAAATATGTATGGGTCATCACAACTAAACAAGACAATTTATGGGTGAAATGGGTTCATGAAGTCTATATTAAAAATTCTGAATGGTGGGAGTATAAACCACCTCTGGACTGTTGTTGGTATTGGAAACATGTATGCAAGATTAAAAACATGTTGAAGATGTTGTACAGTGAGCAGGAAGTGAAGAGCATGACCAGTTTCAACATCAAAACTATCCACCAGAAACTCATAGTTAAGTTGGTTACTTGGAAGTAGGCGTGTAACAAGGTCCGAAAATCCTAAGTTAAATTCGATCCTTTAGAGTCTTGGTTGGCATGGTTTGTATTTCAGGAAAGTTTTCTTATTTTGGAGTTGTAAGTGGCGTGCAAGCAAGGAGTGAGATGTCTCGTTGCCGTGTGATTTTGGATTATTTTAGGAAAGATTTGCACATCTAGCCTAATACTTTTGTTTCCTTAAGTTCTAGCTAGATTCTATGCTTAGTTTAAGGAGAAACTTTCCTTATTTTTTTTCATGTATGACCGACCAATGTTGGATGCTTGGAGAGCAAGTTTTTATTGCTTCTGTCATTATAAATAATATGGGTAACCTTGTTAGTAGGGTTAGAGAGAGTGTGAGTTTATGACTAAAATTTGTGTTAAATTTATGATTGCTTTCATGAACCTTAGCTTCCATTAATTAATATTGAGGAGTGTTTATTGATTAATGTTTAAACAACTTAATTCCAGGAGTAGTTTGAGTATGTTTAAAATTCTTAGTTAAGTGATTAGGAGTGATTACTTGACAAAGAAATATCCTTGTTAATTGTGATAAGTTCGAACTTCTTGAGTGATTTGCATCAAAGGGACATTTTCTTTGAATACTTAGCTACCTTAGTTTGGTGTTCAAATCATTGTCATCATCAAAACATTAAGGGTCAACAAAATGAAAAGAAAATCAAAATATATACAATAATGATTAGGAATACTATTGAGAGAGTGTAATGATTTTTAAGTAAATAAAATTGTTTACGATAAATTTTGAAAAGTTTAAAAATATTTGGTGAATATAGATTTTACTCAACAGAAGTACCAAAATGTATAGAGAAAAAAAGAAAGAAAGATAAATAGCTGTATCAAATTCGAAGCCTGTATGATTTTGTTTTTGTTTTTGGTGAAAACCTATATGGCTATGTGCAACTATTAAAAGCTTTACTGCCCGTTTGGTAGTTGGTTATAAATGGTGGTAATGAGAATGAATTTGTATGTAAATTTGTGAAGAAGATCATTGTTCATTCCCAAAAAAATGCTAATTTATGGTAAAATGTCTACATTTTCTTTTTAAATTTTCATTCATCCAATACCACTTGTAGGTGGTAATGGGTGTTAATGAAAATTGCTTTAGGAAGTGAGGTCATTTCCCCATGGAAAAAAAAACAAAGCTTTTGGGGTTGAAATTGTCTCCAATGGAATCTTAAAGTCTTCCTCATAGCATTTACACTTAAAATACATTCACATTCTACAATTTATTACCAACTACTAAAAGCTTTAGTGTGACGAGTGGAAAAACTATCCAAAATTTGCAGTTTGCAATAATAATGAGTGGTGGGTGTGTTTAAATTTCCTAGATCTGTGGTTGAATTTTGGTAAGTCGAAAAACTTGTGTGAATTTTGCTATAAATGAATTCTGCGATCCAGACGAGAAAAACCCTAAAAACACAACTCATCAACATCAACCTCGACCTCGACCTCGACTTTAACCATGCTACTGCTTCAACTTGATTGACGTTTGTTCATCATCAAGCGAAACCAAAACACAACAATCAATCTTTGCTCTGTGAAATCTGTGATCTTGTTATGGCCGATGCACTCTCAATAATTCCGGCATCTGTGCTTCGTAACCTCGCCGATAAGTTGTATGAGAAGAGGAAGAATGCTGCTCTTGAGGTTGTTTAAATGATTGAATTGCGGTTTCGAAAAATCATATTGTCGATGATTTTTTTTTGGGTAGTGATTGGGGTTTTGGATTGTATTTTTTATAGGTTGAAGGAATTGTGAAGCAATTGGCTGTAGCTGGAGATCATGAGAAGATAACGGCTGTGATCAATTTGTTGACTGAGGAATTCACCTATTCACCGCAGGCGAATCATCGAAAGGTATGAGGTTTATTTCTTGATAATGTGTTGAGTACTTTGAGTCTTCTATGGAATTGTAGTAATGTTGAGTCGAGCTGAGTTTTGTTTGCTTTCATTTCGTCAGGGTGGATTGATTGGATTAGCCGCAGCAACTGTTGGTTTGACCAGTGAAGCAGCCCAACATCTTGAGGTCAGGATTCATTCTTTCGTTGCACATTAATGATTATATGTTGTTTTTGGGGAATTCATATGTACGAATATAAAAGCAGGTTGTGTGATCTTTGAGCTTCTTTATAATCCATTGCTACTTTTGTCAGGAATTTGGGTCTAAATTGATATAGGGGAGATGCAAATATTATGGGTTAATTAAGTAGCTATACAAATTATCCTAATTATTTTGTATCTCCTAATTTGGCAACTCTTACGGGTCGTTTGGTTCAAGGTATGTAATGGAAAGGAATAGAAACAAATAGAGGAGAGGAATGGTAACAAAAATGGTTAGCTTTATTAGGTGTTTGGTTCAAGCCATGGAATGAAAATGGAATGGTAACCATTACCACCAAATAATGTATTTTGTTACTTGAGGGGGAGGGAAGGGTAACAAATTGGGGGAGTCCATTACCACCAAGTAATGGTAATGGATTGATGAGGGGTTGAACCAAACAAAAAGAAAGGGAATTGGTAATTGATTCCGTTTCTTGGAGCCCAAAAATCACGAACCAAACGTGCTCTTAAAGGCTATTGTATTATGGTATGCCATTCGATGGTGGGAATGTGGAGTAAATTCCAGCAATGACTTTAACACTTTGTGTGGATAGGAGGAAATGGAGGGAAAGAGAAGTAAGGAAAAGGGAGGGGAACAAGTTCTCTTGTTTGGATAAGGGATTGGGGGAAGGAAGGGAAGGGAGAGGGAAGGATATGTTTTCCCTTCCTCTTTAATAAACATCATATTCATCCCTCCCAAATTGGAGAGATTTGGAGGGAAATTGGAGCTCCATCTTCTCCCTCCCCTTCCTTTTCCCTTCTATTGCTATCTAGACAAAGTGTAAGTGTGCGTAGTGGAGAATGAAGTTCGCATACATGATACATCATATTGATTGCATTAATGTTTGGTCATAATCAAAAGGTTGAATTTTGACCGACATAGTTTTAATGAATCTTAAATAGTTGAGGAAACTTTTAATTGCCATGATGAGGCTTATATAATTTTATTACTTTTATGGAGGAAAATGTTACCACCAATGAGTAACATTACTCTATCCTGGGTTAGTAAATGATTACTTAAATTATATACAAGGTGGATACAAGCCTTAGAAATTGGCCACTTTAACAACTTCGACTTTCGTGAAGCTTAATAATCCATTACATTATCAATTACTTTACTATCAAAATGATAAAATTGCTTTTTGTTAGCTTGAGGGTGTAAGTTTTTTTGTCGAATATATTATATAAGTGACATACCCTTGGTGTTTTTCTAATATATTCTTTTATGATTTATCCAAAAACGATTTACATGTCAAACAGAATTAAGGGAAAGATGTACGAGTTTGCTGGACTATACGTGCAATATTTCCATGAAGGCAATATGCCATTGAATCCACTAATCGCATTTGGAGGAAATCTTAAACACTAAAGGAGCAAACCCTAAAACTCATGCACTATAAAATAAACCTCTTTCATATCTACGTGACAATGAAGAAAGACATGCTGGCTCCTCCTAGTGATATCCAAAATGGTCTTTGCTTTGGAGCTTATCATAGAGTATTATAGCATTTGCGTCTACATGGAAGTTCTTACCTTGAGGAAAACCTTAGCCTTCCACATGAAATTGGCAATCAGAAAAGGGTTAGTGATTAGGCTAGATTAGAAAAAATACTAAAAAGATCTGCATGGGAAGGTTTCTGATGAATAACTCCACCTCGAATAAATTTGACAACTTAGTTTTAAGCATCGAAGAGGCCTGTATTTTATCTCCTTCGTGGGGTGCCCTGTTTAGTGCAGATACTGAACATAGAAAGAGATAAAGGAGCATATTGAAGCTACATAGAATGGGAATGTCTAGCCGGCGTCCTGTCTACCAGGGAAGGGGTCGGGCCTTAAATATCCCTGAGGGACAATTCAGGTTTATTGTGGACAATTAGGCGTTTTTTGGGGACGGTTATTGAATCTCATGTGCGTCCCTTGCCAGGTAACCATCTGACTCATTTCATATAAAAAAAAAAAGGAAAATTTACCTACTGCAGAGCGTTGTTGGCTTGGGCTGACTTAGGTTTCTTCTATTGCTTCTACTGAATTTCTGTGTGCTCTTTCAACTCTCTTGGCTTTTGGTTTCTCGTCTCTCCCAAGAACACAGGTCCTAAAGTGCCGATTGCTGTAGTCGATGTCGGCGTCTGCAAGTGGCTCCTTGCTCTCTAGCTTCCTCTTTGTTTCATCTTTTTTTTTTTATGCTGGCTTGCTCTTCACCAGATCTTTATGTTTAGTTGAGGCAGTTTTTATCATTAAATCATTGCATCTCAAAAAAGAGTGACAATATGGGTCTTAATGGACCAATTGGAGTGGGTCATCTTGACTGTTAAATGAATTGTTTTGAAGTAATAGAAATGTCAAATTTATATTTTGTGAGATTTTTGGGAATTGAAGATGATGACGAAGCAAATGAGGAGAATCACTAAGTATGGATTTCACAAATCAAATGCATTGATATATCTAATACTAAGCATATCATACAGAGGAGCATGGTGATCCTATTTCATTATGACACTTATGTAACCTGTCAACACTCCATGATCGCCATTGTTTATTGGTTCAATTGATTAAAAGGAGATAAAGGTGCTTATGGTTTGGGCTAAGGTTGGAAAGGGACTGAGGTAACGAAACTAGGATAGGTGAGGAGGTGGGAAGCGAGGGGTTGGTGGTGGATGGTGAGCGGTGATGAGGCGGTACTTATCTTCTGATTTTTTTTTTAATTAACGTTTAGGAAGATCATATATTCCATTTACTTGAATCCATTTTTGAGTAGCTCATTTTATGAAACTGGTGACATTTCTGGCAGCAAATTAATATAGTTGTTGATGGTCTACTGGAACAGAGATGCCCATTGGTCTTCGGGCGCTGAAAATTTTCTTACTTGAAATTTTCTTTGAGGCATGTTGAAATTATCAGATTGTCTAATTTACATTGTGGCTGATTTACTAGCAGTTTTATAGCACTGATTTCCTTTATTAATTGTTCACTGCTGTTGTGTTCCCAAATCTCAGCAAATTGTACCACCTGTGCTCCATTCCTTTTCCGATCAAGATAGTAGAGTCCGGTATTATGCTTGTGAAGCTTTGTATAACATTGCAAAGGTGAGAGTTTAGACTAGTATATTTTTTTTTTTGGGCTAATTCATGGTTTGGATCTCACACATTTCTTCTTTTCTGTAGGTTGTAAGAGGGGATTTCATTGTGTTTTTCAACCAGATCTTTGATGCCTTGTGCAAGCTATCTGCAGATTCTGATGCTAATGTGCAGAGTGCTGCTCATCTCTTAGATCGGCTTGTAAAGGTGATCATTCTGTTCTCAATTTTCTTAAGTTATATGTCCATAAAATTTATATCATAATTAATCTCAAGCTTCAATTTTTTGGACAGGATATTGTGACAGAAAGCGATCAATTCAGGTAATTCATCTGATATTTTCTCAAGCTTCACCTTACGTTTAATGTTGTTGAAAAAGTTCTATCATGTTATCATTTCTTGGAGAATATCTTGAAGTGGTTTTTATGTGTTTTACATAGCATTGAAGAATTTATACCATTGCTGAGAGAGCGCATGAATGTCCTGAATCCCTATGTTCGCCAATTTCTGGTTGGATGGATTACTGTCTTGGACAGTGTTCCTGATATTGATATGCTTGGATTTCTTCCTGATTTCCTTGATGGTAATTTTTCCTATATGATTTTGGTACTTTGATATCTTCATTATCCGATCCCATTTTATAGCTTGTTCATATTGTGTCCAATTTCAGGTTTGTTTAATATGTTAAGCGATTCTAGCCATGAAATACGACAACAAGCTGACTCAGCACTTACAGAGTTTCTCCAAGAAATCAAGAACTCCCCAGTTAGCTTTCTACTTCCGATGATAATATGTCCTTATTTAATATGTTCTGTAATCTCCGGAAGTCATGATATGATCTAATGTTGTGCCCAGAACCAATGTCTTTTTCTGGTTAATGAACTTGTTCTTTCCTTTTCATGTTTGTGTATCTCTGATTATGGAGTTGCTCTGCTAAAGTCTGTAGATTATGGTCGCATGGCGGAAATATTGGTGCAAAGGGCGGGTGCTCCTGATGAATTTACTCGTCAGACGTCCATTACCTGGGTATGAATTTTTAATAGACTGAAACTAATGTTCATCAGCAATATTTTTTTACGAGTCTGATGTAGTTATTCTTCTTTGTACTTCTGTATCACCCATATATTTACTTCTTGATTATTGTTTGTTACTAAAATTTGATGTAGTTTTTAAATTTTTGCAGATTGATGAATTTGACGTGGTTTTTAACTTTGCAGATTAATGAATTTGTTAAATTAGGTGGTGATCAGCTTGTTCCGTATTATGCTGATATTCTGGGAGCCATTTTGCCCTGTATTTCTGACAAAGAGGAGAAAATTATAGTTGTAAGCTGCTTTTTTCATTTATTCTGCACTTATTACATGCTCTCATTTCATGACACTGATGAGAAATCATTACCTTCTGAGTAATATATGCCAGGTTGCTCGGGAAACCAATGAAGAACTTCGTTCCTTCAAGGCAGCTCCAGGTGAAGGATTTGATGTAGGAGCAATCCTTGCTGTTGCAAAGAGGTATGTTTCTTTTTATCTAGAAGAATCTTTAGATCTCGAATTGTGTATATCTATCTTCTTTCTGGTTTTCTTTATTCCAGGAATTTTCAGCTATGAAAACATGAAAATCTTGTTGCTTGTTTCTTTACGTCACATATATTGTTTTAAAAATTAGTTTTTCATGTGAAGTAGTCGGGGATTATGTGCTGTTTCTTTGCAGACATTTATCGAGTGAATGGGAGGCCACTCGTATTGAAGCACTGCACTGGATTTCAGCTCTTTTAGAAAAGCATCGTGGTGAGGTACCTCCGTAAATTCTCTATCTGGAACTTTATACAGAAATTTGTCTGATCTTTTTCGATTTCATAGTTGTACCTAAGCATATAGGAGTGTCAGACATTATCTCCTTTTTATGAATTTCTTGGTAATCTGTGTAGGTAAATTATGTTGTGTCAGTCATTATTTTTTATGGTATTTAGAAAGTTTATGGGTAAAAGAAGTCCATTTATGTTATATAGCAAGTATTGTGACATTTGCATTTTAGGGAAGTGTAGCAAGTATTTTGAAATAGAGGGAGTATGTTCTTGTGATCTTGTCACATGATTCTCTTGCCAAGATTTATGAAAAGAAGTATTTTTTGATAACATATTTCCAATATCTGGTATCATTTAACCCCGCTTGGGTTTTGCTCCTTTCACCTTATTCTCCTTTGTTGAACTTGTGTGAAATTACCTGAACTCGATTTGAGTTGTAAAATAAATTCGGTAGCCCTATCAGAATTTGTTGGCCTTTATATGAAGTTACCTGAATTTTCCCGAGAAACTTATTTTTTAAAGTGAAAAGAACAAGGCCTTAGTACGATCGAAAGGTTAGGTGATGCATGATAGTTGTCTCTCTAGATATTTGTGTTTCCACTTATACCAAAATTTATATCTTGTTGTCTTGTTGATCTAATAATTTTTAAACTTTGGACAGGTTTTATTATTTCTAAGTGATATAGTTGACACACTTCTCAAAGCACTCTCTGATTCTTCAGATGAGGTAACTTCCTGTTCTGCTTGTCCTTCTACACATATCATGTATTTTGCTGGTTTCTTTTCTCCAAATGTCATAAATCATAATTTCTCCTCTTTCTTTGCAACTTTGGTATTTGTGACCTTTGTTTGGGTCACAAATTAAGTTTGAAAAACGAAAAAGGTATGTGGGGGGGGTACGGGAGTAGCTTCCAGGGACTAATGCTCTTATTTGTTATGCCTGGAAATTGTTGAGAACAAATGTGATGGTTAGAAATTTATGACACACATAAGCTTAACTTTGGCTAAGCTTAACTCGGAACGTGAAGAATGAGTCTATGATATTGAGGGTTGACTCAACTAGTGTTGGTTTTATATAATATGACTCTAGTCCTTGTATTTCTACTAATATGATTTATATATGTTATCTATGTTTAGGGGTGTTAACGAGCCGAGCCGAGACCGAACCAACTCAGCTCGAGAACGGGAAGGAAGCGCGAAAATCCGGGGTCGGCCCGAGCTCGAAAAAAAATACTTCGGCTCGGCTCGCCTCAAGAAGTTTCGCGAACTATTCGGCTCGAAAAAGCTCGAAAACGTTTTCTATGCATTTCAACAACCATGCTTTGTGCAACTACCTAAATTTACAGTCTTACCATCTCAATAAAAGTTCATTTCAATCAAATAAATCAATTAAAAGCATTAATTTATCCGAAGCTCATAATCCAATTTCAATAAAAGTTCATTTGACAAACATACAAAACAGAAAGTATTCACGAAAATATTTAGATACCATCTTTAGAATATTCACGAAAACATAGAAAAAATCAATCTTAGAATGAAAAATGTTCAGATACATACGATCGAAAAATATTCACGAAAATATTCAGATAAATGCGAATAAAAAGTTGAAAAAGAAAAATAAAAAACGAAAAACAGAAAGTATCTGTCATCCTGCTCGCCGCCAAATACCACGCTGCTGCCGCCGATGACCACCGTCAAGTGTGCGAAGCTGGAGAACTGTTAGTGAGGAGTCTGGAGATTAGAGATTTAGGGTTTTCGAACGGCTAGGAAGTAGAAAAGTATTTTAGTCATTCTTTTCTACTTCTGGGCGTCTGGGCCTTATGTTCTTTTAGTGACCCAAGTTCTTTTCGAAAACCCTTGAAGTGGGCTTGAAACTGGCCCTTATACTTTTTTAGTGGAAATCCAAGTTAGATTAAAATCAATGTATAAAAAATTATACTTCAAAATTTTTCGAACATGTTTGCGAGCTTTCGAGCCGAACTCCACTAGGCTGAGGCTCGGCTCGGTTCGTTAAGGTCTCGAGCCGATCTCGAACTCGTGTCGAGCCCTCTCGAGCCGAGCTTCGACCGAGCTTTGACCGAGCCGACCCCTATCTATGTTACATGGACACGGGTACGAGTATCCTATACGGGTTCGGATCTGAGTGTCTGATACGTCATTTTTAAAAAATTTGGATATAGGGACACCGTCCTAAAGATGGACACGGTTACAGGAATACGACTAATAAAAAAAATGATACTTTTATCTTAATTTCTTTATATAATCTCATTTTAAAATCTGAAAAACCAATAATTTCTCCTTAAAAGTGTTCAGAATAAATCTGTGGTATATTAGGAAAATGAATAGGAAGTTCAAAAGTCAACAACTTTTAATAAGTAAAAAAAATAAAGGTAAAACTTTTGACTGGCAGGGAAATTCTTTGTCAATGAAAATGATACCCCGCATTTAAAGGTGAGAAGGAAAAGGACAAAAAAAAAAGATGACAGCTGGCAGCAAAATTTATTTCTTTCTACTCTCTCCTCTCAATCACGTGGCTTTATTTAGTAGAAATCACGTGGTTATTTTTTTCTCTGTATTCCTCTCTCTACTCTCCCTTTCCAATAAGAATACTGGTCTTCTTCTTTCTCCCTTTCATCGCCTCTTCAACAACGACCATGACGACTCTGTTTCCATCACCGTCACCGGGAAATCGATTATGGAGTTGGGCTTGCCTTATGTTGACGAATAAAAGCCTCATAAATATGCTTCTTTTGTGATTCAATCTAGACTTCAATCTGGACTTCAAGCCTCCTTAGGGTTCCGCGCTGTGTCCGAGTGCAAAAAACTGGATCTGACACGTATTTCGTACTATCAGTGTCGTGTCGTGTCGAGACAAGTATGATGGAGATTTTGCCGTGTCCGAGTATCATAGTATTTTATTTACTTGTTGAACATAGAGAAACATGTATGGTATAAAGTAATATAGGAAAGGTTAATTATTTTTAGAAGATTTATAATATAAAGTATGTACTCCCTCCGTCCCATATTAAATCGCAATACTTTCCATGTTCGATCATTCCATATTAATTGCAACACTTCCATTTTAGACATGGACCCACTATTTACTATTATTTCTCATCATACAACTATACTCCACACCTTTGTTGAAAATGATGAAACAATAACAAAATAATAACCCCTTACCCACACCCACCTTCAATTAGAGGACCCACACAATTTACTCATAATATAAAATGTCAGTATCTTTAATCAAATCAACTTTATCAATAAAATAAGTAAAAAACTTATATGGACTTGGTCCACAATAAATTAGTGTGGACCTAATGTTAATTCATGTGATTTATGGAAAAAAAAAATCACTATATAAAAAAATAGATATAATAGATGAGTAAATATAGATTGTGAAGTTTGACTATGTAAAAAAAAGTTTACTATGTCATAAAGTGAAAATTTTACCATGATAAACTAATGTGAGAAAAAGGCACTATATTAAAAAAAAGTCACTATGGTAGATATAAACTGTATAATATAACTTTAAGATTTTAAAAAGGTTACTATATGGAAAAAAAGGGTCACTATGTTATATAAGTGGTTTTGGTCCAGGTCCACGCAAGACTAACTCATAAAATAATACGGTTTTTTCATCATATACCCCTGATAAATTGTTTTATTCACCAGATACCCTAATTTTTTTCAGAATTCACCATATACCCCTCAGTTTCTTGAAAATACATTAGAATGCCCTTAATGACTAACGGCGGTTAATTTCGTTAGTCATTAATCCTAATTAACCCTAAAAAAAACCCTAAGTAACCCCAATTAACCCTAATTCTCTCTCCTAACCCACCAACATTAACCCACCACCACCCCCCTCGATCTCCCCCACAGCCCCCCCTCGATCTCCCCCGCAACCCACCCTTCCCCCTCTCCCGCGGCCCCCCCTCCATGTGTGGTGGGGGTGGGGGGTCAGGTGGTGGTGGTTGGGTTGTTAAGGTTAGGGTAGGGGTTAGGGTTAGGGTTAAGTTTAGGTTTAGATGAGTTAATTAGGGTTAGACTTTAGAGGGTTTAATTAGGTTAACCACTAACGGAGATCTAACGGCCGTTAGCCAAAAGGTTATTTTTTGTAATTTTTTAGAAACTCGGGGGGTATATGGTGAATTTTGAAAAAAGTAGGGGTATTTGGTGAATAAAATTTTTTGTCAAGGCTATATGGTAAAAAACCGAAAATAATAAGCTCATCTCCCACTTTATTTCTTAAACCTTTTTTGCAGAAATGTGTTGCAATTAATATAGGACGAAGGGAGTAATATATAATTTTAAAGAAGTGAAGTAGCTTGCTGTGTTTGGGTTAAATAGTTTAGGTTACTTCAACTCGGCTTTGTATCAGGATCCAATTTTGTATCATACTTGTTCCTTAGTTTTAAAAGGCACGAGGCGCACTAAGGTGCAAAGCACCGCGAAAGCCAAAGCGCGAGGCGAAGGCACATGCATCCTGTCATGGTGTCAAAACAAGGCCGCATCGTATCGTATTGCGCGTGTCGTAATGGTTTTCAAATATGCCGAACATATCCTACACCATTATAAAGGTGTACAAAAACCGCGTTTTAGGCCAGTTCAAGGGATATCTCATGATATGCGCCGATATTTGGCGGTACGACAACCACATCATCCCCATTCCCGCATCACCGTGACCGTTACCGCGATCGTGACCGATACCGTATTTTCGAACTATGCATCCTGTAGGCGAGGCACACCTTTATCTATAATGTCTATACGTATTGTTTTTTGCTTTGTGTTATTTGTTTCTTGTAGAAGAGCACACATTCTTTGCCAATTAAAATAAATAAATAAACAAAAAAAGACCTTAAACCTAAATTAAGTACTTATTCTTGTTCAAAATAATGATAAAGAAACTAATAAAAAAAGCTTGGAGAAAAGGAAAAAAACAGTGATTTACTTCACGTGACTACTAAGTCAAATAGGATTAGGCTCACAAGTCACGATAAAAAAAAAGGAAGGGGGAACTAGAAGTGTGTACAAATCGGGAAATGAAATAAAGAGCTAAGCTTATGAAGCTTCCACGGAAAAGATGAAAATCCAAGAATGAAAAAGTGATAGAATAGGACGTTGAAGAGAGAGAACGAGAGAATAAGAGCAGATTAAAGAGAGACGGGACAAATTGAATTGGAAGGAATTTACTGGAAATTGTATGTCACAATTTGTAATCATTTTACCTTACTTGATTATCTCTATTAGTCTATTCTGTATCACACTTTTTTATTCTCGTATTATAAACTCTCTTATGTATATTATCTCTCTAAATATCTATTTCTTTGTAAACTTTATTTTTGAACTTTGACATGGTATGCTTATGACATGCTTTATACTCCCAAAAACATTTGCCTTTATACATATAAGCTATGGCCCTTTTTATTTATTTTACTAAAACAAAAGTGAACTTTTTGTCTGCAAAAACTTTTTAAGCTGCTGTGATGAAGAAAATATGTGTGAATATTAATATCGTTGGGTTTGGCTGTGATGGGCTTTAGTTGTTTTAGACCTTTCAAAATTTTGTTTTCTTGGCTGTATAATGGCGAGGGTATTCTTGGTTGGAAGATATGCATCGATTCCTTTTCCTCTTGTTTGTAGGTTGTCAGCTTAGTGTGAGATTGTGTAGAATTAAAGTCAGTTTTGATCATGGAAACTATAAATTTTCATATTGATTATTAAAGTTTATATAGATACAGTTTAAGGCCCTTTTTGCAGGCTTTTTTTTTTGGAGTTGAGCAATTTATTTCAGCTTCATGTTTTCTTTTACCTGCCTTAAAACTAAAATAATATGGACTTTCAGGAGCTAATAATAAATATCTTGGCTGAGTAGACCAATGGAATAATGCTGGACTGGTCCTTTTTTTTACTACTAGTTGCACTTCTTCTTTGCTTATGCACAATGACTAAGATACTCCTTTTGACCTCCAATGTTAGTAGTTGTTCCACTTTGACTTCAGCGCTTTTAACATACCTCATGCTGACCAACTTTTCTTACGAATATCTAAAAACAAATGTTATTATGTAAAATGTTATTGGATTTGTCTTCATGTATATTTTAATATAATTGCCTTTTAATAATTGTTAGTAATCCATAGTTATATCATACATCAAAATTGCGCGTTAGCAAATGTGAAGATCAATGTGAAACAAGTAATAACAAATGGAGGGAATATCTAACTTACTATACTTGTATGAAATTACCTGCACGTCTTATTCATTGTGAACTAGAAGGCAGTAATGTGTATTGGATTAAGGGCAAGGTTGCATACATTTGACCCCATCTTACCCCCCCCCACCTAGGGTGGGAACTTCTATGGAGGCATTGAAGTAATGTCATTGTGGGTGTTACCTCCAATTGCTTGCGATACTGTCTTGTGAGGTTATATATAGTGACAGAAGTCTGTGCTTTTGCATGTATTTTAGGTAGTGCTCTTGGTGCTTGAGGTGCATGCATGCATAGCTAAAGACACAGTACACTTCCGCAATCTTCTGGTTTTCTTGCTTCAGAACTTTCAGAAAGACAATTCTCTTCTAGAAAAGTGAGTTTTTAACCCTGTATTTTTTGTATGTATCTTTGTGCCTGGTTGTGAAATGTGCCAACATGCTACATCCTTTCTCCATGATTATGTTAACCTATCTAACTTCCTCAGACTTGTATGATTTTCTTTGTTACTCAGACGGGGCGCTTTAATAATTCGGCGGCTCTGTGTACTCCTCGGTGCTCAAACAGTATATCGCGAGCTTTCCACTATTCTTCAAAAGGAAACTGATCTTGATTTTGCATCTATCATGGTTCAGGTCTGTATTTTTGTGCAATAACACATGATACTGGCCCCCATTCAGTTGCATCGCATTGTATGTGTTTTTTGAATTTACTAATATCTTTAAATGCGTATAGCCGTATATGTTTCTTGATGCATCTTGAATTGAATTTCTAAAATGTTAATCGACATGGTATTTTGATCTGTATATGCTATCTTGAACACATGACTTACACGTCATGTCATTTTACATTAAAAATTAGCTGCAGGCTATGATAGTTCTATGTTATCAGCCACATGGGCAAAAGTAACTCTGCTTGGATTGCATTTTAGCTAATCTGGACAATATTTCGAGGTTGCTACAGCAGGCTCTTGGTTAGCACTCTTTCTCTTTTTGTTAGAGTTAGTGCGAGGTCAATGCATGTCTTTGAGACTAATTTTATGTTCTTTTCACCTTAAAAATAAATACTCCTCCAAGCTTTTTAATTGTCCTATTGGGGCTTGCACACGTTTTATTACGTCCTCCGTTTCTAAATATATGCAGTTTTTGCATAATAACCACTATTCATCTACCAACTTTATCCCATATTCTCTCACAAATGTATAAGAAAAAAGATAGTCAAGTGATCTTAATGCATACTTTCATAATTCTACAATTTTATTTTTACATAATTAAAGATATGAAGGAACAAAGTAGTGCATTAGATAGCGTGTAGGCAGGAAATGTTGCATGTATTTAGAAACGGAGGAAGTATATGCAGGTTAGGAAAGAGATTATCGTTACTGAGGTCACTTCTCATTTACACAGCCTCCAACCCTCCCTTTCCCCCTGCCACACTACCCAACCACCACCACCACCACCACCATCATCATCATCACCGTCACCACTACGACTTGGTTAGTAACAATTGGAGTGGAACTCTAGTATGGCCTGGCTGAGTTTGATTAAATTTCATCAAGTCTCAGCTTGAAGTTGTCGCAAACTTAAAGTCCTTGTTCAAGCTTCGCTTGATAAGAGTTTTCCAACGGGTAAACTAAAATACTAATGATGTAACAGCTCGGCCCCATTCTGGTTTTAACTTGGGCAATTTGTGTTTACAATGACGTTCTTTTTTTATTTGTATTGGAATTATATGCCTTGGGTTGGGGTAAACTATATATAATTTTTTCTTATAAAATTTGAAAGATTTATTAATTTTCTCAAATTAACAACCTCACTAGCCAACGAGCTGAGTTCAAATTTGGCTTGTTAGGTATTCTAAATATATCGAACCAATATTTAATAGAATAGATTCCAAATTGTTCATGAACTCTTCATTTCCTGCCCACCCCTGTCTGTCTTCCTTTTGTCCCCTCATTCCAACCTTACCAGAACCCTATCAACTGCCATCACCACCATTCTTGTCCACTCCTAAAAGAAATATCTGCTTTTCAAGCACCACCTAGTGTGGTACTTCCCATCAGTTCTCATTAAAGCTTAATAAGGAAAGCAGAGGGGGAGGGGGAATAGTAGCGAAGAAAAGGGCAAGGGAATACAAGCAGTGAAGGGAAAAGAAATGGAAAGGTGGATACTGATATGGATCAAGCCCTTCATATTATTTTCGTTATTGCTTTTTAGGGAAATAACATGGTTTTTACTCTTACTTTCAATAAAGTAAGGGCTTTTTAGGGAAATAACCACGAATAAGCCCAAAGTTACAATATCGTTCCTTCAATAGCTCTTTTTAGATTCATGTATTAGATTTGTCAATTAGGGTGCATTTGGTTTACAACGGGGAAGGGAAAGGGTTTAAGAAAGGGAAAGAAGGAGAATAGAAGCCTAAACCCTTAGATTTACAATGTTGTTTGTTTTAATATCTAAGGAAAACCCTAAAATTTCACCACCACCACCTTTTTCCTTTAGAGTAACCACCACCACCCCTTCTCTTTCAATCTCCCCTTCTCCCATCGGCCGCCTCCCCCTTCCGGTTGCCACCCCCTTACCGTCTTCCGACCGCCGGCCCGCCCCCTGTTCCCCTTCCTTTTGTCGGCGCTTTTTCCCCCTCAAAGGTAATTTTTTTTCTCTCTCTCTCCTGTCTTGTAGATCTAGTGTTAATTTTTTGGTGGATGAGGTGGTTTTGTTTGGTGGTGGTGGCTGTTTCTTGGTGGGTGATGTGAGTTTCGTGGGTGGGAGGTTTCTCGGTGGGTGGTAGATGGTTTCCGAGGGTGGTGGTGCATTTGGGGTGAGTGGGGGTGGTTTTTCGAGGGTGGGGGTTGTTTTTCGAGGGTGTTGGAGGGTCTGGGGGTGGATGGAGGTGGTTTTCCGGGGTTGGTGGATATTTGCCGGTGGGTTGCTGGAGGTTTTCCGGTAGGTTGTTGGGGTGACACTGATGGGGCGGTCACGGTGGTTAGAGTGGAGGGGGTGACGGTGGGTGGTGTTGGTCGTTGGGTCAAGTGGTGGTCAATGAGGTGGGCAATAGTGTCTCAAGGAAAGGGTAAGTGAAACCCTTGGGGGGATGGGGAATGGATGTAAAGGACTTTGGGGGTAAGGGTAGGGTAAAGGGAATCATTAAATTGACTAAACAAACATCAAGTAAGATAATCAACTCACTTGATTCCCTTACCCTTTCCTGAATACCTCAAACCAAACGCCCCCTTAATGTAAGGGCTTAATTAATCCATTGATTTAGTTTCAAATTGTAATTTTGGTCTTTAATTAGAGCATACCCAGCCGTTGTCCGGGCATAAGGAGAGAGAAGGTAAAAATTATGTAGTTTATTAAGAAAACAAAACAAGCAAAAATGATGTCACCCAGTTTAGAGACCGCAGGGAATAGCACGACTGATGGGCACGTGGCGAGGAAACAAAAAAAAAAGTTGCTTCATCTTGATTTCACACGCATTCGTGCAAGTTAGATCCAAGGGATACTGATCCAACGACCAAAAATCTGGTTGATCTTTTTTTGATGTTGATACTTCGTTTGAGTTATACTACATAGAGAAAATGAAATGTTTTGTAAGAAAGGTAGAGAGTGAAAGTGGGAGTCCACCACTTTTTGAATAAAAAACATTTGTTAAGGAAAAAGTATGGGAATTTTAAGGAGAAAGTGGAGGACCATTAACCTTTTGAGGGTATTTTAGAAAGCATAGAGGTAAAAAGAAGACCATTGATGGTATATAATGCTAAAGACATCATTGTGGAATTACGCAGTTCTACTGCAGTTTATATGGAGCAGGTAGATGAAGATTCTAGGATTGATGGCTTAGAATGGGGATTCAGTATGGGAATTTCCATTGATGGTATTCATCATTTAGAGTTGTGGTTGCAATGAAGCATAGCTAATATTTCTTTTGTGAGACCGACAATAATGGTTGACTTGTGGGGACTCCAGACTACCAAAACAAAAACCCTTCTGGGCACAAACTGATGTTGCAACTTTGACCAGCATTCATTGAATGTGATCCACATTTTAGAAACATTTATCTTCCTTCCTCTCTAATATAACTGCCCACTAAATGTGTACTCTTCCTTTAGTTTTTCCATCTGACTTCCAAGGACATGAAAATGGTTCTGCAGCTGATACTGCTGAAAAAAATATGTTCATTTATTGAGAGGGCAAGGAGGTAGAGAGCGAAGAGCTGTAGAGAGAATGAAGAGTTTATGAATCTTTGAAAGGGCATTTTTTTTCTTCAAAATTTTGGTATTGTGCAGGTGAGATTGGAATTCTGATTTCTAACTGATATCTCAAGTATTATTACTAATGAGATGTTTCCTCTCCCCCCCTTCCCCCCCAAAAAAAAGAAAAAAAGGAAAAAGAATTTCAAGCATTCTCATAGTCGGTTGTTTTTTGTGAATGTGTTTCAGTTTCGTAATGCTTCAGAAACGTATACTTAGGGCCTGTGTGCATTTTCATGCTTTGGGATAGAATTGCTCGGAGTAGAGGGGATGAAAGAGGAGAGAGGAGAGAAATACTGTTGACCTGTTGTTTCGAGGTCTGATTTTGAGGTTTTCCTATCTTTCATAATTTCCTTACACGAAAACATGACTCAAATTTTATGGGTGTTGTCAGGCCGTCGGGAAGAGCAAGAGAGGGGTGGACGGGTGGGAAAAGAGTTGGCAAGGGAGTGGTTGCAAGAATGTGTGTTTTAGATCAAGGCCAGAATCTATACCAGCTGACATGTCTAGTCGAATGACTTTCATGAAGTATGCAGAGTGCTTGCTTTAGCTTCAGCTACTAAAGCCAACCAGACATTGTGTGTGTGTGAGAGAGAGAGAGAGAGAGAGAGGGAGAGAGAAAGAGAGAGAGAGAGAGAGAGAGAGAGAGAGAGAGAGAGAGAGAGAGAATAATGTGTGAGGCTTATGTGATGCATCATAAATTACTACAGGATGATTGATAAAACGCTTATTGTGGGCTTAAGAGACAATAATGTGTGAGGCTTATGTGATGCATCATAAGTTACTATAGGATGATTGATAAACTCTTATTGTAGGCTTGCTGTAGTAACTTTGATTTCCTTGTTCGCTGAATTTACAAATAGGACGTTTCTTACTCGAAGCTTCCCTGAATGACCTTCGTCTGATTTTGTCTGCTTACATAGTTTATAAGATCACCAGTATATAATTTTTCTGTCCTTTATGCCTTCATGATAGCTGTATGGTGGTATCAATTTCTAAGGCCATATGTAGAATTCAGTGAAAATTTGAGTGGATAGTTCAGTTTGTTTCAAAATAAATATTTGTTATTAGGACATGATAAACACTGCGGTAGTGTTTTAAGATGGTGGATATTGTTTAGCAAGTTAAGGATAAATTTTTCCAAATAAGCTTCCTCGTAAAGTTTTCTTGAATAAAGTGACTTTATTGTCCGCTTTGGACATATGATGCTGGAATTGTGTTAGATTTTCTCTAGCAGTCTAGCTAATAATTTGTTAATGAATTTCTTTTATTGGTTAGACTTTTCCTATCTAAAAATCTAATCCACAATTAAAGGATTGTGGTAGTACTTTTAATGACTGAATTCAGAATTTTCGTGCAAATAGTGTTATCTAATTGGGACAGAGGTTATAAATATAATTGTGTACAAGAAGATTTTTCTGACTGTCACACCCTAGTTTATGATTGACCTGAATTTGCTGTTGTATAAATCTGTGTTTTAACTGAGAATTTTACTCATATTCAGGCATTAAATTTAATTTTACTCACATCATCTGAGTTATCGGAACTTCGCGAGCTATTGAAGAAATCTCTTGTCAACAGTGCTGGGAAAGATTTGTTTCATGCTCTGTATGCTTCCTGGTGCCATTCTCCAATGGCAATCATTAGTTTGTGCTTATTAGCTCAGGTAATTGTTTGACATGACCATTAGATATGTGAATTTATTGTCATTGATTATAATTTCATATACTTTTTTCCAATAGACGTACCAGCATGCCAGCACTGTCATACAGTCTTTGGTGGAAGAAGATATCAACATTAAATTCTTGGTCCAGCTTGACAAGTTGATTCGGTTACTCGAGACTCCAACTTTTGCATATCTGAGATTGCAGGTGCATAATCTTCCTGTAGTCTCCCCTTGCCAGTCAATTTTTATTTTGAACTAGAACTTCCTCAATACTATCAGTGTCATTGACTTCCAGTTATTTGGTAGTCCAGTTGGGGTCTGTAAGATAATGTAAAAGAGTGTTGTCGTATCTGCTTCAAAGCCACATTGCTTTTTAGCAGGCCTTGCCCCCTTTGTATAGCCATTTATCTCTCTACCTTTTAAAAAAGTAAACCTTGTGGCCTCCCCTACAGCTCAAATATACAGTTCTTAGCTATAAAATATCTCTGGAGTGCAGAAATCTTTTGTTGCAACAACCTCTAACCAACATAATTTACAAAATGTGATTGTCTGAGATGTACATGCTTCTATGAAACTTCTTAAATGGGACGTGGACAGTTAACATAGGAAAATATTGTACTTTAGATCCCTGTCGCAGTGACAGTCTGGCGTTCTGGAAGCAACATCTAACAGGTGTTAAGTGTCCATCAAAGCATGAATCGTTACAATTCCAGCTTTTGAGATATGTTTTTAACATAGACACATAGTACTTGAAATTATACTTCCAACATTTTATCTAAGCAAGTGTATGCTAAGTCTCCTACCAGATTCACTCCCCCTATTATACACACGTATTCTAGAAGGAGCAAGAAGATGTCTAAGGGCACAGGAGTCATTTCTCACCACAAGACAGCTGGCACTCATGGAGAGGAAGAAGAAGAATTATTCCCTGACTCTCAGGATAACAGAATCTGTTAGAGAAAGGATGAGGTGGCAAAGGCCTTAGATATTTGTACTGCTGTGTATATAAATAGGAGCTTTGCTCAACAACTAGAGTATCCAGAAATTAAGTGAGAGAAAGTTGTGTAATGGGAGAGACCTTGCCTCTCGAATGCAAGGGTTGTATTTGAGAGTTTTCCTTAATACAATCTATCCTTAGTGCTATATTTGCTGTTCAATCTTGCCTAATTGTTTACCTAACATTCTGGGTCTTAGCAATTGTGGTATCATAGCAGTAGATTTTGACCCACAAATATGGTGGTTCCCTCGAACTCCCAGCGGATAGATCAACTAGAGCAAGGTATCGCTGACTTGCGAGCTTCCTTATCGGGTGAGGTAACTTCTGCGGTAGAAAGAGCAGTGGAGACGCTGCAGGAGATCTTGGCTGCCCAGATAGCCACGAGTCTGGAGTAAGCTACTCAGTAGCTCAGTGAGGAAGTAGCGAAACTCCAAGAAAAGGGTGGTGGGAAGGGCGAAGGTGAAGGACCGCAAGTAGAAGGGGTGAAGCGAAGGGGGGACGAGTATGGAGATGAAGATGGTGAAGGTTTTGGAGGTGGATTTCGAGGCGGTGGAAACTAGCGAGCAAAAAAATTAGATCTACCGGTGTTTTCCGGCAATAATCCCGACGGTTGGATTATTAGAGCTTAGCGTTTCTTTCCGTTCTATCGTCTGTCTGAAGAGGAGAAAGTGGAGGCTGCGGTAGTGTCCTTAGATGGAGATGCGTTACTTTGGTACCAGTGGGAGAATCGGAGGAGGCCGATTTATAGGTGGTCGGAGATGAAGTGGATGTTGCTCCGGCGGTTTCGTGAGACAGCTTTGGGATCATTGCATGAGCAGTGGCTCAGCCACGAGCAAGAAGAGGGTGTGGTGGAGTATAGGCGGAAATTTATTGAGTTATTGGCTCCATTAGAAGGAATACCTGAGTCCATAGCCCAAGCCCAATTTGTGAGTAAATTGAAGGAGGAAATTAAAAATGAAGTAAGAATTATGGGGCCCAGTTCATTGGATCATGCCATGGAGTTGGCGGTCCAAGTGGAAGAAAAGCTAAATCACCGGCCCAAAAAGAAATGGGAATCTAAGGCAGGCCCATACTCATCCTATAACCCTCCTACCTATTTTTCTAAACCCACCTACTCTTATAACCCCACAACCCAACCTTATCCCATATCCCATAACCCGTCTCCAGCACCTTCTCACTATTCCCGTGCTTCCATTAATTCACCTAATAGCTACACCTCCCAAAATAAACCCAAAAATCCTTTACCCATTGCCAAACCTTTTGGAGAGATAAGAAGACTCAGTGAGAAGGAGCTTCAATATAAACGTGAACATGGCCTTTGTTTTCGTTGTGATGATAAGTGGGCAGTAGGACACCATTGCAAAAAGAAGGAGTTGAGTATTATTTTGGGGCATGATGAAGACAAGGTGGAGTACGGATCATTAATGGAGAATTCCCAGTTAGACTCCCCTGCTAGCCCACATTAGAGTTCAACTCACCTGAAATTTCCTTAAATTTGGTGATGGGCATTTCGAGCCCGAAAACTCTAAAGATGGAAGGCTCAATTTACGGGCAAAAAGTGGTGGTGATGGTGGACCCGGGTGCCACTCACAATTTCATTTCTCTTGACACATTTAGGAGGTTGCAAATTCCTATTTCTTCGTCCCAACCATTTGGAGTCTCGCTAGGGACAGGGGCCGCATGGTAGGGGTGAATGCAAGGTTGTGCCCTTGTACCTTCAAGGGGTGTGTGTGATGGAAGATTACCTAACTCTGACCTCATACTCGGAATACAATGGTTAAAGAAATTGGGCACTATGGTGACCAATTGGAAGACGCAAACGCTACAGTACAAGGAGGGCAACAACACTATTACATTAAGGGGCAATCCAGCTTTGAGCAGAACTGAAGTGTCTTTGAGAGCTATGTTTAGCACCTTGAGGAAGGAGGGAGGAGGTTTTCTGGTAGAATTCAACCAGTTGGCGCCAACAGAACCAGTGGAGTTTGATGGGGTTCCTATGTGTTTGCAGCCTTTGCTGTCCAGCTACCAACAGGTATTCAACATGCCTCTTGGCCTTCCCCGTGATAGAGGACATGTGCATGCTATTAACCTAAAACATGGCACTGACCCAGTTAGTGTTAGGCCATATAGGTATCCACAATCACAAAAAGATGAAATAGAACAACTCATACATGACATGTTAGCTGCAAAAATTATCCAACCTTCCCATAGTGCCTTTTCTAGCCCTGTTTTGCTTGTCAAAAAAAAAGATGGCTCTTGGAGGTTTTGTGTAGATTATAGAGCCCTCAATAATGTGACAAATACCCAATACCTATTATTGATGAATTGCTTGATGAATTGCATGGGGCTTGTGTGTTTTCTAAGTTGGTTTTGAAGTCGGGATACCATCAAATAAAAATGAAACCTAGTGATGTCCACAAGACTGCTTTTAGGACTCATGAGGGTCACTATGAATTTCTTGTGATGCCATTTGGGCTTACTAACGCCCCGGCAACATTCCAAGCATTGATGAATGAAGTTTTTAAGCCTTATTTGAGGAAGTTTGTGTTGGTTTTCTTTGATGACATCCTAGTGTGTAGTACTAACTTGGATCAACATGTGCAACATTTGAATGTGGTATTGGGATTCCTTGCTGCCAATCATCTCTTTGCCAAATTGAAGAAATGCGAATTTGGCAAAGAAGAGGTGGCTTACCTAGGGCACATCATATCACTAAAGGGGGTGGCCATGGATCCTTCCAAAGTCCAAGCCATGTTGGATTGGGCCATACCTACCACCTTGAGAGACCTTCGTGGATTTTTGGGTCTAACAGGTTATTATAGGCGTTTTGTACAAGGATACGCTTCTATTGCCCAGCCACTCACTGAGTTAAAGAAGGACTCATTTGGATGGTCCAATGCAGCCACGCAAGCTTTGAGAAACTGAAAAAGGCTCTCACAGAGGCGCTCCTGTTTTACTGATGCCAAACTTCAGCTTGCCTTTTGTCATTGAAGCTGATGCTTCTGGTTATGGGTTGGGGGCAGTGCTGCTCCAACAAGGCCACCCTATTGCTTATTTTAGCAAAACCTTGGGAGGGAGGGCAAGAGCTAAATCTATCTATGAGAAAGAGCTCATGGCTGTGGTACTTTCAGTACAAAAATGGAAACATTTCTTACTAGGCAGGCATTTTGTGATACATTCTGACCAGCAAAGTTTGAGGCATTTGCTTAACCAGAGAGAAATTGGGCCAGCCTACCAAAAATGGGTGGGAAAACTATTGGGCTTTGATTTTGAAATCAAATATAAACCTGGTGGCCACAATAAGGTGGCTGATGCTCTTTCCAGGAAGCATCCTCCTGAGGCAGAGTGCAATGTCATTACCACTTCCCACTCTCCCCATCTGGAAGTTATAACTCAGGCCATACAACAAGATCCTGATATGCAGTACCTGATGACAGAAGTTGCTGCTGGCAGAGCTCCACTCTCTGGGTTTACAGTGGACCACCAGATGTTGAAGTACAAGGGTCGTTTGGTAGTTCCCAGGACTGCCCCTTTGACAGCCACCCTTCTCCAGGAATATCACTCTTCCCCAATGGGAGGGCACTCTGGTGTGTTTAAGACATACAAAAGGTTGGCTGGTGAATGGTATTGGAAAGGAATGAAGAAGGATGTTATTACGTTTGTGCAAAACTGTCAGATTTGCCAACAATACAAAACATCCACACTTAGTCCAGCTGGATTACTTCAGCCTCTTCCTATTCCCTTGGCAATCTGGGAAGATGTTTCTATGGACTTTGTGGAGGGTTTACCCAAGTCTCAAGGGTGGGATACTATACTTGTAGTGGTGGATAGATTATCCAAGTATGTGCATTTCATCACTCTCAAGCATCCTTTTACTGCTCCTACTGTGGTTGCTGTGTTTATCAAGGAAGTAGTTAAACTTCATGGATTTCCTTCTACAATAGTCTCAGATAGAGGCAAAGTTTTTATGGTGCTTTTGTAATGGAAAACCCAAGGAGTGGGCCACTTGGATTTCCTGGGCAGAGTATTGGTATAACACCTCTACACATGCCTCTTCTCACTACACTCCTTTCAAGATAGTTTATGGTAGGGATCCTCCCCACTTATTTCGATTTGAAAAAGGCAGCACAACTCTTTCCTCCTTGGAAGATCAGTTGCTTGACAGGGATGCTACCCTAGATGAGCTCAAGTTCCATCTGCTAGAAGCTCAGAATAGCATGAGACAACAGGAAAATAAGCACAGAAGAGCAGTCCAATTTGAGCAAGGTGAGCTGGTGTATCTCAAAATTCAGCCTTATAGGCATCATTCCTTGGCCAAGAAAAGAAATGAAAAACTGGCACCCAAAGTTTATGGGCCCTTTCCTGTGGTTAAGAGAATTGGTCAGGTTGCCTACCAACTACAACTCCCTCCTGATGCCAGGCTACATCCAGTGTTCCATGTGTCTACATCCAGTGTTCCATGTGTCTCAGCTCAAAAAGGCCTTGGGTAGTTCTCAAGCTTCCACTACTCTTCCCCCACAACTCACTACTAAATTAATGCTGGATGTTCAACCTGAGTCCATTTTGGGCATTAGGTATCACTCACACAGGCCATCTGAAGTCACTGAAGTTCTTACCAAATGGCTCAATCTGCCTACTTTTGAAACTATCTGGGAGGATGCTGCCCTACTCAGCGCTCGTTTCCCTGACTTCCACCTTGAGGACAAGGTGCTTAATTGGGAGGGGGGTATTGCTAAGTCTCCTGCCAGATTCACTCCCCCTATTATACACACGTATTCTAGAAGGAGCAAGAAGATGTCTAAGGGCACAGGAGTCATTTCTCACTACAAGACAGCTGGCACTCATGGAGAGGAAGAAGAAGAATTATTCCCTGACTCTCAGGATAACAGAATCTGTTAGAGAAAGGATGAGGTGGCAAAGGCCTTAGATATTTGTAATGCTGTGTATATAAATAGGAGCTTTGCTCAACAGCTAGAGTATCCAGAAATTAAGTGAGAAAGTTGTGTAATGGGAGAGACCTTGCCTCTCGAATGCAAGGGTTGTATTTGAGAGTTTTCCTTAATACAATCTATCCTCAGTGCTATTTTTGCTGCCCAATCTTGCCTAATTGATTACCTAACATTCTGGGTCTTAGCACTGTATTAATTAAAATTTGTGTCAGAATTTTCTGCTGCGTGAATTCCAATTGTATGAATGTGTAATGCCTTTGGTGATAGATTGTGATGGCTTTTGTAGCTCTGAGATGGAGACAGGGAACACATTTCATAACAGCGTTGTGGTGTGTTTATAAAACACATTTCAAGTAATGGATCTTTGGAATGAAAATCGATAATCCTTCATGCTAGCCCATATTTGGTGAAAGCCCTTATATAGCTGTGTCCATAAGATTTATTTGACACGTTCAGCTAATTAGGAATGACATCATTAGTAATATTCATTTACTGCTGGAAATTATTGCATTATATTTGAACTTCATTAAGGTTTTGAAGGGTAAAGCGGGGGATGTTTTTACTAGTGTTGAGGATATTAGTTAATAATTATGCAGTTTTACAGCACTTTATTCATGGAGCAGGAGAAGATTTTTATTAGTGTTGAAGACATCATTGTGGAATTACGCAGTTCTACTGCAGTTTATATGGAGCAGGTAGATGAAGATTCTAGGATTGATGGCTTAGAATGGGGATCCAGTCTCTTCTCATATATCACATGACTCTACTTTAGATTATTTTTTTCTTAAAACTACTTTGAGCTGGGGATCCAAAGAGTAATTTACTTTTAGAGATTCAAAGGAGTTGTTTCGTGTGATTTTGCTTCTGGTGAAGGAAATCTCGTCCTCCTACTCTGTGCACACTTGCTTCTGAACTTCCATGTTTGTAGATTCTCTCTCAAACATGAAATCGGAAATTTGTATTCATCTATTTTACACAAAGGGGGGAAAATATTAGATAATGAAGTTTTCAGAGACTGTCACTAATATCTTGAGAATTTTCCTAGAATGTCATACTTCTGCTATGAATTAACATAGCTTGGACAGATTATAGTGCAAAAAAATGGAGAAATTACTGGAAGAAAACGGACTTAGATTGATTAATAACTGAAAATACAACAAAATGTAAAGATATTCAAGCTTTCGAGAGGCTTGATTCTCTCCCGATTGAACTCTTAAAAGCTCACCCAAATTCTCATCTATTTTCAACATAATTTTCTCTCTCTAATTGTCTTTATATATAGAGTAATTTCCTTAGCACAACTACCTAGCTTATTTCCGAAGCTAACTAATGAACATAGTATCTAAATTACCCTCCACGGTGGCGCATCAGATTGGAGGACTAGGAAAAGACACCACATGGGGTGGCCTAGCAGATGGTTTCAAGGAAGTCGCAGGTGGCTACACCGGGGAAGGTAGACGAGGCTTCATGGGCAAGGAATTTAGTGACAACGTCTTTACGGGTGGGGGAATCAACCCACACTAGGGGGTAAACCTTCAACACGATGCGGTCAAAAGAAGGCGGGTGGTGCAGACAGCGCCGGGGGGTGTTCTGGTGGAGGTCCCGGGTTCTTCTCTGGCGGAGTTGCGGCTGGTTGTTCTGGTGTTTTAACTGGCAGAAAAGAGGAGTTTGAGAAGGGTCACTCCGATTCAGGTGCATCCGGCGGTGGCCCGATGACTAATTTAGGTGATGCTGTGCACCGGCAGCTTCAAGAAATCCTTCAGCAGATTCCAGAAATGGAGATTAAACAAGAAGCGTATGCGATAAGATTTGCTGACTTGAGAAGGAAGCTAAATCTAGAAGATACTATGAGTAAGGGCAATGTTGTAATTAGCTAAAAAGCCAATTCACATGTAGGTAAAACACACGTGCTTCCATTGATTCCTTTACATGACATAATTTCACAACTTAAAGGAGAGCCCACTTATGAGATATGTAACTCTAAGCCTGAATTATTAGCCCAATTTTTTCAACCCAATAACCCCACCCAGCTCACAACCCAAAACAGTCCATCTTGACAAATTCAATTACACCAACCAGCTTACAGACCATTCCAGCCTTTTTTTCTTATCAACCAACCCAAATTGACCGTCATAATACTAGGCCTATTTTTACAACCCATTTTTCTCAACCCAAGTTTCCTACCTCCACAAACCACTCCACCTCATTATCCGTTGCACCTACTCAATTTTCAAAACAAAATCAACCCCTTGCCCACTCCAATCCTCGAGCACACTACATCATTTTAAACATAACTCAGTACACAGAACACTCATCTTTAGTTCTGGAAACTCCACCAAAGGTTTTCTCCATCATTCAGCCATCCGTACTCATTCTAAACTTCTCCATTCAGCATTGTTGCCAACGCCGGGAAGATAAAGCCTTTTAATACCCACCTTGAGGACAAGGTGGGAGTTTGGGGGGCCGGTAATGCATCCATATTAGGGGAAGGGTAATTTAGATATTATGTTCATTAGTATGTTCATTAGCTTGGGGAATAAGCTAGATAGTTGTGCTAAGGAAATTACTCTATATATAGGAACAATTAGAGAGAAAATTATGTTGAAAATATATGAGAATTTGGATGAGCTTTTAAGTGTTTAATTGGGAGAGAATCAAGCCTCTCGAAAGCTTGAATATCTTTACATTTTGTTGTATTTTCAGTTATTAGTCCATCTAAGTCCATTTTCTTACCTTAATTTCTCCATTTTTGCACAAAATCTGTCCAAGCTATGTTGATTCATAGCAACTTCATAGTGTCTTCTTGTCTGTAAGTATCTAGGAGTGACCACATAGCCACAATAATTAGAAATTGGAGGATAATAAGAGTCAATTGTCATGTGCTGTGATCATGAAATTGGAGGATAATAAGAATCTCGTCCTCTGTTTCTTGAACTTGATGCTGTATTTTCTAGTTATGCAATCCTGTTTCGTGTGGGTAATTTTTGCCGGTTTCTCTATCTTGTTTGTCTTTGAAAAAAACATTTCGCAAAAAACTTGAAATTGGAGGATAATAAGAGTCAATTGTCAAGTGCTGTGATCAAATTGATCAATACTATTTTTATGTTGAAGGCTTTAGCCGGGAGTAGATGTGGGGTTATGTGCAGGGTTTTCTTTTTATGTACAACAAATTGCTGTTAACCAGTCTTGCATGACAATTTTCACCACCCTCATTCACTTGGTAGAACACATTACTGATTTAGCAGATGAGTCAGACTAGTCTTGTTTATGTTCGTTAACACTTAACAGTGATATGAATCTTTTTTGTTCGATAATCTAACGTGTTTATGCCCCTCATTTTAGTCAAGTGCATTTAATGGGCCAACTCCCTTTGTGGTGTTGTTTCATGCTAATGTCGGGATAATATGGTTTTGTTGCTTATCTCCTATAGTGCTTCAATCTATGGATGAAACTGATAAAATATGAGACATTTGAAGCCCGTATAACGTATTTGTCATAGTTGACTCCTGAGGCACCAAGTACCAAAAGGTCCTTGGTTTAAGCTCGTCAACGCATATTTATCTGCAGTATCCAAACATGAACTTTTCAGAAAACTTCTCCCATAGCCTATGTAAGACGAAGTCACCAAATTATCCATCTGAATACAATTAGAAAAAATATTTAACCATTCAAAAACTTCTCCCATAGCACGAAACATGTAGACGGAACTGGGAAACATGTTCCTGACGTTTCCGTGCTTCATAACTTATATATGTATTTGGCTTTCGATCTTTATATCTTTAACATCTCTGTTATGACTTGTTAGTCAAAATGATTCTAGTTGGCATATGCTTTGACAGTCTCTCTCCAAAATTCACAAATGTTCCTTTTAGAGAATTACTGTAACAATGACTTGCAATAATGATTCATAAATTCCGAAGTCTCTACTCTGTGGTGCATTTTGATTGTTAATAAGGTTTGTGATGAGTAACTGGTTCTCTAATCTGGTATTTGTGGTCTATGCAGCTTCTGGAGCCTGGAAGATATACATGGTTGTTGAAAGCCCTTTATGGCCTGCTTATGTTACTTCCGCAGGTAGGTTTTCTCCTCCTGCATGATGCTTAAGGATAAATCGTCAAAATTATAGGGTGTCGTTTTCATTGACTTCTTTTTACTGCCTTTATATCCTTTTTTCAGTATGTGTTCTGTTACTTTTTTGTAAAATATTTTGAATGAAACTATGATAAGAAAAATTCAAGATAACTGTTACTGCAAACAGAAAATATTATGAAATTGCAACAACATTATCAATATCAGAGCCTTACATTAGAATGGGGTCGGCTGCATGAGTCAAGATTTTTCTCTGGTGTTGTTTATATGGATCCCTCGCTTCCATTTTCTTCTACCAAGTGTTATGCTCCTGCAGAATATCATTTGTAACGCCCTCCATCCATGTCATCTCCGGCCTCCCCCATAGTTCGAAAATGCGGTTTCGGTCACGATCGCGGTAACGGTCACGGTGATATAGGAACGGGGACGATGCGGTTGTCGTTCCGCCAAATATCAGCTTAAACCATGAAAAATCACTAGTTCCCTCCTAAAACGCGGTTTTTTTTACACCTTTATGATGCGGGTAATATCAGTTTACGATGCGGCCTTGTTTTGACACCATGGCCTCCCCCGACTTCTTCTAATATGTATTGTATCCCAACTTTCCACTACCCTAGTTCTGTACACAACGTCGCACATGCCCAAATCTCTACTTCCTTCTTACCTTACCCTCAATGAGCACAACTCCAATTCTTTTTTTTTTTTTTTTAATTCTCTTTTTAATGTGGGAAACACATCCATCTAAACATGCAAATCTCTGCCACCCCATCTTCTTGATATGATATTTTTGTAAGCCAAACACTTAGACCCATATAATAACATATAATACTAACACTTGCCTAATAGTTATCCTATAAAATTTACTTTTTAACTTTAAGAGGTACACTATAGTTGCACTATATCCTAGTTGCCCCTCTGCGTTTAAGCCTATGAGTCATGTGCCTCATGTCTTAGATCAATATCTCTATTCGTGTGTAAAATCAACCCAAGGTATTTAATACACTCACTAACTGGAAACTCCTTTACATCCAATGCTACCACTTCCTCAATTGTCTCCCTTTCATTACTGAAAGTACACCCCATGTACTTTGTTTTGCTCCGACATAGCCTAAACATTCGAGATTCTAACATTTGCCTCTTTCGTTCCAATTTAGCATCAACAGCAGTATCTTCCACAAGTAAATATCATCTGCAAACAACATACACCACATGTCCACAATATCTCATCTTGGATAAGCTGTGTTATTTTATTATCACAGCCGCGAAGAGGAAAAGACTCAATGCAGATCCCTGTTGTCCTATTGTATAGAGATATCTATTGTTACCTCTCCACATGTCTTGACATTTGTTTTCATGTCCCAAACCCCAATACATGTCCTTAACTAAGGCAAAATATTTACAAGTGTACCCATCCACAATGCCCAACCAAAGCATATCTATCTAAAACAACAATCTTGTATACTTGGGCAGTTTGAGCTTATTGGGTTTGACCTATAAGTTCTGAAATACTTTCTCCGTTCTATAATAATTGCAACATACCCCATTGGCACATTTTTTAAGAAACCCATGTGAAGAGGAGAAAGATAGATAAAAAGTAGGACCTATGTGATAGGAGAGAGATAGAGAGAAGATATTACCAAATAAGGAAATTTGCAATTAATATAAAACTTCCAAATAAGGAAAACGTTGCAATTAAAAAAGAATGGAGGAAGTATTCTTTTCAATATTGCTATTTGCTAGAGTATCTTTTTTAGGGGGAATATTTTTCTTTGGCCTATAACTCATGGTGTCAAAACAAGGCCGCATCGTATCGTATCGTATCGTATCGTCTGTGTCGTAAAGGTTTTCAATTCTACTGAACCGATATTACCCGCATCGTAAAGGTGTAAAAAAACCGCATTTTAGGCGGGTTTTAGGGATATTTCATGGTTTAAGCCAATATTCAGCGGTATGACAACCGCATCATCCCCATTCCCGCATCACCGCGACCGTTACCGCGACCGTGACCGTGACCGAAACCGTATTTTCGAACTATGCTATAACTATATTCTTGGAAATTTCTAACTTTTCTTTTTTATCCTCTCTCCTCCCTAGTCTTTGTTCCTGGCCACACTAAAATTCTAGTTTATTTTCAGCCTCTCCCTACCATTTTCTCTCTTAGTAGAATCTGTATCCAAAATCCAAATTACTCCTTAACGAACATCCTTCATTGTCGCTGTGAAGTGATGGAAAGAGTCCAATCTCAAGTTTGTTCAATATCTTTTTATTCTTAATTCCCTTGGCCTCAAAAAGATGGTACAATCTCTAACTTGGCTGTCCTAAATTATAACACACATTGTAATGGGAGTAGAATTTGTTTTAATATTTGTTTATCAAAGTAGAAATATTGTCCTTATATTTTCATCAATCTCAAGTGTTTCCATATGTTTGGAGCCTAGGCGCTTGGGGAGGTTACTTTGAGCAACTAAATACATAATCAGCAATACAGTCAACTTGCCTCCTCTTTCTTCTATCCTCATGTGATGAACTCATGACAATAAATGAATCAAATAATTGATATTATAGTGGCACTATGATCTCTGTTACCTGGACTCGGCAAATTTTGCCATATACCGGTGTCGGTACGACGCGACGCCGACACCGGTACGAAATACGTGTCGGATCCGGCAAAGTTCACTCGGACACGGCGGCTCTAAACCCTAGATTCTCAAACCCTAGAGTTCGAAGAGGAGAAGAGAAGAAGAGAAGAAGAGAAGAAGAGGAGAAGAGGAAAAGAGGATAACTCACCTTGACTCGCCGACCGGAGCTTCGAACTCGCCGCCGGAGCTTCGAACTCGCCGGTAAGTGTCGTCTTTCTTCACTTCTCTTCCTTCTCTTCTTCTCTCCTTCTCTCTCTTCGATCTTCTGTTCCGTTACTTTATTCTGAGACCTTCTCATCCTTTCTTTTTCTTTTTCTTTTTCTTTTTGTCACAAGTCCACGTGACTTGTTTCTTTTTCTTTTCTTTTTTCTTTTTAATTTTTCTTCTCTCCTTTCCTTTTTCTGTTCTGCTTTCTTTTCTTAAAACAATTTTTTTCTTCTTAGCCTATGGCAGTATGGCTAAGTTGTTCTTTTCAACAAATACTTTAATTTTATTAATATATTATAAAATATAAATTAGCCGATTAATTACTAAATATTATATTATAAAATATTATTTTCGCGTACCCGTACCCGTGTCCAAATTTCGGACAGAGTCCCCGTGTCCTGATTTTTTAGAATTGTCGTACCCGACACTCGGATCCGTACCCATATCCGACACTCCTAGCCGAGTCCAGGTAACTATGACTATGATAACTTTGATGAAGAAGATAAACAATTTATAAATGAGTTTGTATTATACTCCCTCCATCCCTAAATAAATTTTTTTCCAATATATAAGAAAAAACATAGTCATGTGGGGTCTTATTTGATTTGTCTCATTATATATATTAAGAAAATCAAACTTCTATAATTTTTACAATTATGTAATTAAAGATATTAATGATACAAAATGTGCATTGGCAAACGTGAAAAGGAAAAATGGGAAATTTATTTAGGGACGAAGGGAGTAAGTGATAAAGACAAGCTTAAACAGTAGGCTTGACTTATGCTGAATGGCATAAAAGTCAACATCGTAATAGGGTGACATGTAGGTGATGTGGGGTGATGAAATCTTGATGTATACAGTGCACCCGTCATACACAAGCTTTTGTAAACCATCAACTGTTGAAAGCCAATAGGGTACTTTATGGTTTTGATTTTGTCTATATATTCCATGTATTTTATTATGCCAGAATTATCCTTCATATGATCTAAATATAAACTACTCTTTGATCTCGTGCATTGCACGTTTACCTGTTATATATAAAATACTTATTTTAATATCATGTATTGGGTTTGTGGCAAGAAAGGGTGGGTTAGGGGTTGACGATAGAATGAAAGTGATATTAATATACGAACACGAGGATTAGATAGTATCCGAGTAGCGGTTGTGGTTACGAATTTGCAGGGATGTTTGATGATATGGTTGTATCAACATGGTTGTGCAAGAATTAATGTCATTATAGTGGTTTTACTCTGTTAGTCTGTTTTCTTTTATAGGGTAATAAACATATTTGTATTTATTTGCTGCAAAGGGGGGCATTATTCCCTTAATTGCATCAATGGTTAAGCATGCAATAGGAAGCTATGAAGCACAAGTACTCCTCCCGGACACCGAATCCCGTACCGGGGCGGGTACGCGACGGATTCGCCTCGGGTTCGTCCCCAAAACGAATCGAGATAGGTGGGTGCGTGGGCTAGGTTTGGGTACGGATGGGTTAAAATCGGGTACGTGGCGGGGACAGATTTAAAGGGATAGAAATGTACCCAGCTATTTTTAACGAAATATGAATGGGAGAAAATCAGATCTAGGTTGTTCTCATAAAATTTCGAACTCTCTCACTTGAACTGAGAAGCTAAGTAGCCTACCGTCGTTGGCCGCCATCTCTGGCCGCTCCTCCTTCGCGTTTCGTGCTTCTTCGCTGCCGCTGGAAATTTCTCCCATGAAAGAAGTCCTTTCTTGGTGTAGAAGATGATGTGTAGTTTTGAGGTCTGATCTCCTTTTGTTCTCTTAAGGTGCTTAAGAGAGTTAAGACAACTGTAGTAGATTTTTAAAGAAAATGAGTTAAAAAGGAGCTGCAGTTCATCTTAATAGTTTTGACAGTTGTTTTTTTTTTTGAGAGGTGACATCTGTACTTGTGGATGACAACGGGTCGGACTTGGAACGGATTATGCATAATCCGACTCTGACCTTACAAGAAGTTGGATTTTAAATTCGAGTTCGACTCCGAATCCGATATCCGACTCCGATCAGAGTTAAAATCCTAACATGCGACTCCGACTCCGACCCAATCCGATTTTTTTTCACCCATTTTTTAATAGAAAAATCTTCTATTTTTTTTTAAAAAAAAATCATATGAAAATCTTATATAGTACAAATAATCTAAACGTTACTACGCCCTCCGTCCCATAATATAAGTCCTGTTTCCTTATAAAGTGTCCCAAAATATAAGTCTTATTTCTATTTTCAATCAATAATTATGCCCTAAATACCCTCTTGAAAATAATTTAATTCCCAAAATGTCCTCATAATTTCAGCTCCCAATGCACCATTATTAATGATAAAATGGAATCTTTTACCCCATTGAACTTCTCTACACATTAAACCGTGCAACATTAAATGTTCAGTTTTTATTTTTTGTTAAAAAGAAATAAACAATATAAGTGTTTCCCAATAAAAATGAATTTATTTATCCAAATAAAACAAGAATTCATTTACCCTCCCGTGTAAAAACAGAATCATGACTTATATTATGGGACGGAGGAGTATTATTTTTAACCATCATTTCTTTAATGGATAATACAATTGCCTCAAAGTCGGAGTTAGATTACACATACATAACACATTAATATAAATAAAAAAGGGATTAATTGCCTTAAAGTCGGAGTCGGATTCGGATGCCGGACTTTTTTATGGGATCCGACTCCGGCCCTGCTTCGACTCCGAGTCGAACTTTTTATACAAAGTCGGATGCATATTATTTTTTCGTCGAAGTCGGCTCTGATTTTTTTCCTTCGGATCAGAGCAGACTAGGGTCGGATCCGAACTGGATTGCCATCCCTAGCTGTACTCCTGTTGTTCACAAATTCTTTTTTTAGGTTAAACTCACGTGTACTTGTTAGCTTTTTTCACTCCTTTTTTTATCTAATATTTGATGTTTCAACCCTTCTAATAATAAGTTTTATTTAAAAGGAAGATTAAGACTTACTCTCTCCGTCCCACAATACTCTTGACACTTATCAATGCACGTAGTTTTAGATGATAAGTTGTTTAGTTATCAATTGTTATTTTATTGAAAAGTAGATGTGATAGGAGTTGGTAGTTAGTAAAAGTAGTATTATTTTATCGGATTTTTCACCATTTACCCTCGATAATTTTTTTTATTGAGCATATACCCTTGATGTTTTCAAAATTCACTACATAGCTCTCAATTTCTTGATAATTCACCATGTGCCCTTAATGATTAACTACAATCAACATTTTTTATCATTAACCCCTAATTTCATCACCAAACCTTAATTAACCCATATTTGAGTTGCTAATCTTAATTGACCACCATTAAAACACAACAAATGACCCCTTTTATCACTTTTCATCCATAACTCTCTCTTTTCTTCTTTGGCCTTAGGTTTTATTTCAATGCTATTTCGTTAGTGTAAATGAGTGCAATAGGGATCAATTAATGTTTAATAACAGAATTAGGGGTTAATGATCAAAAAAGTTGATAGTCACTAATCTTTAAGGGCATAGTGTGAATTATCAAGAAATTGAGGGGTATATGGTGAATTTTGAAAACATCAAGGGTATATGGTGAATAAAAAAATTTGTCGGGGGTATATGGTGAAAAATCCGTTATTTTATTTTAAGAAGAGAGAGTGTGGGCCATGGTTAGAGTTGGTGGGTAGTAGGAGTGGTATTGTTTTATTTGGAGGAGAGAGAGTGTGGGCCAATGCTTCAAGATAGAAGGATTAAAATAATAGTGGGTCATATCCAAAAATAGAAGTGTAAAGAGTATTCTGGGACAGATGAAAAAGGAAAGTGTAAAGAGTATTCTGGGACGGATGGAGTATTAAGTATACTGTAGTAATTTTTAAATACAAAACATTGTTATTAAATATTTTACTTTTAGTTATGACCAAATTTTTTTTAGGGACAATTGGAACTTTTGAAAATAATATTTTTTTTCATATACCTACCGAATCCAAGCCGTACCCGTTTTCAAGAATTTTGGTTTTGCCGTTCTCCGTCCCCTTACCCGTCCCCGTATCCGTTCCCGTGCTACCTAGGTAGGAAGTAGAAGGTCTTGAGATCTCTTTCACTCTTTATGTCTCAACGACATTGCCAAATCATGTGTGACATGGCGTCATGTCGCCTAAGTGGTGATACCACATGGCATAGTCTTTGGAAAAGCTAGTCCTTATAAATATATATTATATAATTAGGTGCTAGTTCAGCTTATCATGACATCATGCTATTAACTTGGAATTGGATTTATCTAAACCACAGTTTAACCACAGTTTATGCAATCAGCTTAAAAGTGCTGGAGATGACGGTGGAAAATTTTCCAAAATGATATGGAGCTCAAAAGTCCATGGAATTTGGTGAGTTTAATTAATTAAATTTTGAAAATAGCTTCCTATATCGTTTCCAGTAAGCTGTTGCTTCAATTGCACTCGTACTCTTTAGATGGATAACAATGATGGAGGGGTAGGGAGGGAGGGAAGGGGAAGGAAAGCAAAGGAAGGAAGACTAGGCTTGCAATATTGTATCCAAACAAACAAAAAGAATCCTGTGATGAATCCACAACGATTTCACCACTTCCAAAATCTACTCAAGCACAACCAGCAAACCTCAAACAAATGTAACCAGAAAACAGAGTAAAAATAAGAGTAGAAATAAAAACGAAATAGACAGAGGAAGGTTTTTGTGTATAGCCAAGAGGAAAAATAATTACAAGGTAGTGGTGAGCTTTCGAGAGGCTCCCAACTCTCCCAAGGTCCAAATCCCTTACAAAAATCTCAATGCCATCTTCTCACCCCTCTTCCCCTTTTTATTGTTACTCTACTGCCTTTTGCTAACCAACTCTGACATCATAATTACAAAATATTCCTTTTAACAAAATTTGTAAACTATTCCTGATTTGCCCTCTTTTTCTTGCACCTTTGATTAGGGTTAGGGTTAGGGTTAGATTAGAATTAGGGTTTAGGGTTAGATTAGGGTTAGGGTTAGATTAGGATTAAGGTTAGATTTAGATTAGGGTTAGGGTTAGATTAGAATTAGGGTTTAGGGTTAATAATGGCAAAATTGTAAATAACTCTAACGACGACTTAACATCCGTTACCAAAAAGGGCATTTGGTGAACGATTTTGAAAAGTCAAGGGTATATGGTGAACGTTTTCGAAAACTCGGGGGTATATGGTGCATATTTGAAACATTGGGGGTATATGGTGAATTTTCCAACTTGTCGGGGGTATATGGTGAAAAAACCGTTTTAGTAATATACACTAGTTAATATGTTAGCTTGGGGAGTAAGGCAAATACATTATAAATATAGGAGATTAGGGAGAGAAGAAGGTATGAAGAATATATTGGAGAGTTTATTCTAGTGGTTAGTTTGGGAGTGTATAAGTCACTCGAAAACTTGGCAATTTATTTTTTATTTTCTATAATTTTTCTTTTCAATCAATCAAATATCATCTTCTTCTTCTTTATTTTATTGTTAAAATCCTTAGTTCATTAAAAATGGTATCAGAGCTGCTCGATTCGGGAGATTGAGTTACTGATTTTCGAGTTTTCAAAAATAAAAAGAAAAAATCTGCGTGGAAGTTGATGGAAATCTGGGTCTGGACATAAAGGGGATCGGAAAAGAGTTAGCCCAAAATATATATGAGATCATGAGAAGAAGTTGTGAGAAACTCCAAAAGGATCTAGAGAAGATAATCGATGAAGCCTTTTCTCCAATTCAACGAGAGTTGAAGTTACTTAGAATGGAGCTTGAAGAAGAAGAAAATCAGGCAGTGGTTGTAGCGGAAGAAGAGTAATCACGTCTGAACTTCGTCACCGCCAAGGAGTGCATCAGCTTATGTGGCTTCGTTGGAAATGTAGCGGCGGTCGAGGTGTTTTTTGGAGCGAAAAGTCTAGCGGTGGAACGTGTTGGAAAGAGAAAAAGAGGTAGAAAAGATGAATGGAGCTTTTAATGTTGTGGACCGGGCGGTGGTCCCGGTGGCTCCATGGGAAGTGAAAGACACGATGGTGTTTTTGAAAGAGTGGGTGCTCGAGGCTGTGGGTTCGGGGGTGGCCCAGGTTTCTTGACCGGTTGCGGAGCACTGTTAAGGTGGAGAGATAATGGCGGTCTCGCGAAATTTCCAGAAATGGCGTTGGATGGAAGCAGTAGCAGCTGCAGTGCCATGGAGAAGATCTTATTTCTTGAAGGGATTAGAAAGGGCGAATTGGTCAAAGTCCTTAAAGTTAACATCACCTTTGAGTCATGTTGGGGCCACAATTTTATGGAGAAGGGTAAACATAGTACAATTAAAAGTGGGGAGGGTATGCACGCCAATCTGTTGACTTCATTAATAAGGTGTTTCTCAGTCCAATTACCCTATTAATAAGGAAAGGCCTGTAGGTGGGCAGCCTGAGTTTATTATCTGTAAGTCCATTTACCCAGCTAACTAACACATCCATTCCACCCAACTCAATTACCCCAACCACATTTAAAACCTAGGTTGCATCGAAAAGGATACGGGGACAGAATAAGGCAAAATCCAAATTTCAAAAAACGGGTACGGCATGGATTCGACAAAAAAAGAAAAACCAAGAATTTAACTAAATTAAAATCCATACATAAGTAGTTTAAAGTTCAAAATACCAAAAAAGAACAACTAAATCTAATGTCTTAAAGTAGATAAAGCTTAGACAAAGCACATCAATCTTCAAGGAGCAACTCATTTTCGAACTCCGGCTCATCTAGTGAGGGTTCCGCAAACTCTAGGATCCCAACTTCCTCCAAGGAATCAAATGCATCTCCACCAATATCCCACATCTTCGTATAAAGCTCCCAATATTCTTGGGAATTCCTTGATACAAGGCGAAGATTGTTGTGGATGAAAACCAAATCTTGAGCAGACTTGGATTTAGCTTGTTCCTCCTAAGTGAGTGAATGAAGGAATATGTACTCCAATTTCGCTCACTACAAGATGATGAAATAGGTTGCCCAAGCACTTTAAATGCCAAAAATTGGAGGAGAGGAGTTTGAGCTCCAAAGTTTGTCCACCAACTCTTAGGATCCATAGAATGCATCCTTGAAATACAAGTTAAATCCTCAAAAGGTTCACTCTTCATAGAGAATATTGCATATACATCCATCACTTTACCAACATCATCACTAAGTGCAAATATTCTACGAAAATAGTTCATTCTCTCTCGAGATACTTCACCATCTCTATGAGGAGCAAGTCTAGACGAACCTCAAAGTAGCCATTCATCACTATAGAACTTTCAATATTTTAAAACAAGAGTTATAGATTTGTGTATAAAAGATAATAAGATAAAAAAATGTCAAAGAACATATACCTCGGGTTCAAGGTGCGGGCTAGACAATGGAGAGGAGTGTTGCTTTTTGCCCAACGAGCTACCAAAATTTCATAAACCACATGAAAAAATGGACTAAACTTCGGATGAGGACGACATTCTTTCTTATAAATCTCAAGCTTCACTTGTTCAATCATGGAATCCCACATCTCATACACTAAGTGAAGGCATGGCTTATCGGTGTCACAATGCCTAATCATGTCACAGATAGGCCTAATCATGTATATATAGGCCTTGTGAAATCAACAATGTAAGCTAGTTTATCCCACCAATCATCATTCACAATCTTCTCCTTCACAAAGTTTACCTTCCCATGTGTTCTTCTCTATAAGAAGCCCACTCATCACTTATGACTATGGCTTGAAGACCTCGTTTGATGAGCTTAAATCTCTTAAGCATCACAATAATGGAGGCAAAGCGAGTATCGGCCACAGAAAGCTGCTTAGGAGGAGAAAACCTTTAGAACATGGCCAATCTCATGTTGTGGTTCATGATGAAATTTTTAATTTGAATGGCATCCCCATGGATTTCAGTTATCCAACTACATTCTTCATAAGTTCCCTCATTGCCACTCAAACTCCTTGCCGCACAAATATTCTTCAAAGCAAGATTAAGCGTATGGACAACACATGGTGTCCAATAAATGTGTGAAAACTCACTCTCAATGAGCTCCCAATCCCCCATACAATTTGCTGCATTATCAGTTATGACTTTCCACAACATTTTGATGACCTACTTCTTGAATGACCTCTTTCATGAGATTACTAATGAAATACTTATCTCTCACTTCACCAAAACAATTCACGGCTTTAAGAAAGATTGGACCATTACCAGAAGTAGCCATGAAATTAATGAGTGGTTTTCTTGTTGGATCACTCCATCCATCTCCATCAGTCACAATTGTTATCCCTTTTTCTCTCCAAGTTGATTTCAGTGGTGCCATTAGCTATTTCTTGCACCAAGTAATGTAGTTCTGAGCTTGTTGTAACCAGGAGGTTCCTATATTATGGGTGGCAGCAAAAGTAAAAGCCCTCATATATTATGGGTGGCAGCAAAAGTAAAGGCCCTCATATAATGTTGATTCAAGAAATGGCAACCCACGCGTATAAAACATCCTTGCAATTTCTTGATCCAATTGATTCCTAGTTTCAATACCAAAACATCTAGCAATAGGTAATTTATCAGACTTCCTTTTCTTGAATGTAGCATTGGAGTCCAAATGAGAAAGAGATTCACTAGGCAAAGGAACTTCTCTAGGCTTCGAATCAAGTTTCTTATTCTCAAATTCGTCATCAAGTTTTTGCATTTCAAGATTATTAACACGAGGCAGTTTCTTACAACATGCAATTCTTTACCCTTAATTTGAAGCAAATGGGCCCTAACGACCTAACTCTTGAATAACTAGATGTTCGGATTTCATTACAAAAGTTACATCGATATTTCCATGTTCCTCCAACGGCCCCTTGTTTTTCTATTCTTGTCACAATCCTCCACAATGGAGGAGAACCCTCACTTTGCAATGATTCTGCACCAACTAACCTACTACCAAGGCTACTACCAATATTAGTACTTTGTTGTTGAGATTGGGATGACATATTGGTCCCTATAAAATGAAAATAAACACATAAATCAAAACCAAAAATAAAAAAAGGAAACTACTACCTTCTACTACCTTAACAAAAAGAACGAAAAAAAAAAACAGAGAACAAGTGAGGAGAGGGATAGCCGGACAGCTGAGAGCAGAGGAGAGAAAAAATGAAACAGAAAATGAAACAGAAAATAAAACAAAAAAAAATCAGAAAATAAACCAAATAAACCTTGAACCCTAGATCTAATTGATAAGAGGGAGAGAGAGTGAGAGACTCACAATCACGCCGTAGGAGAGAAGTCGGACTGCTGGAGAGATGCCGCCACGCCGGAGAGACGCCGGTGAATGCCATGGGGAGAGCGAGAGTCGAAGAATTCTCAGTCACTTCTCACTTCAGACGAAGGTTACGAGAGATAATTTGCGAGATTTTTTGTTTTTACCCCTTTATATTTCATTAAACTGACTGGGTACGTTTCGTAAGCTCTAAAAACGTCCCAACCCGTACCCATTTTCATACCAACCGTACTCACTTCAATCCGCCATATCTACCTTCCCAAATTCGTTTTGGGTACGAATCCCAGGCGAATTCGTCCTGTACGCGTACCCAATACGAAACAGGGCCTCGAAGGCGTGCCCGTGCTTCATAGTTTAAAACCATCCCACACCATTTTCTTAGAAACAAACCCTGTTTGACGATCCTAATTCTGGTCCCATATTTCCAGCCCAGTTTTGTGAGCCCAATTTTTGTACTCAGCCCATTATCCATGAAACCCACAAGACTTTCACAACAGGAACAACCCTCTCCTAACTCTAACCCACAAGCCTACTACCTTAATCCAAATATCAACCAGTACAGCCAACACTCGTCTTCACTCCTTGAAAATCCACAACATTTGGTTGCCATCAACCAGCCATTGGTACTCATCCTGACCTTGACCATTGAGCAGCAGCAACTGAAATTCACCACTAAACAGCTGCTAGGTCGAAGTGGGATCTCGCTCATTGTTGTCAACGCTGAGAAGATGAAGCCAATTTCTACCCACCTTGAGGACAAGGTGGATATTTGGCGGGACGGTATTGTAATAGACTAGCCTAGGGGGGTAGGGGTATTTTAGTAATATACACTAGTTAATATGTTAGCTTAGGTAGTAAGGCAAATACACTATAAATAGAGGAGATTAGGGAGAGAAGAACGTATGAAGAATATATTGGAGAGTTTATTTTAGTGATTAGTTTGGAAGTGTGTTCAAGTCACTCGAAAAACTGGCAATCTATCTCGAGAGAAAAAAAACGCGGTCCTTTAGCGGGGTACGGCCGCGTTGTCACCGGGAAGCGTGAATTTTTTTTAAAAATTCACATTAATATGTTCTAAGTCTTCTAACCTTATTTGTTTTATTTTAGTTTATGAAGCATTATTACAATATAATATAAATAAATCTATCAGAATATCATGTTACATTAGCTATATAATTAAATTATAAAATATTTTTGGAAAAATATTTAAAAAGGGATATTAAAGAGGATAAAAGTGTTCTAACGGGGTTCGCGTTACGAACGGACAACGTTGGCCAAGGGAAATACAGGATAGTTTTAATTCCATATTCTATCTTTTATTTTCTGTAATTTTCCATTTCAATCAATCAAATATCATCTTCTTCTTCTTTATTTTACTGCCCAAATCCTCAGTTCGTCACAACACACTTTTGATTATCAACAGGCGTTGAACTTGACTTAAATCAAGTTAGCTTATTGATCTCCTTGAATTGGATTGCTTTGAAGCTCATTCGCTGCTAACAGAATAATAAAATCTTAAGATCTTGTAAGATCTAGTTTAAACGGGGCATTTGTTCTTGCATAAATGAAAGGTCAACTCAAGTAATTCGTTATTGTTAACTTTTGAAGTTTTATTATTGCTGCACCTAAGGGATGTTGGACTTGACTGATATAAAAGTGATGTTTTTTTCGCAGTAATACAATGTAAAGTTGTTTGTGGGGCTCTATCAACAGTCTACAATCTTTATCCCTACTTGGGCACCTCATAGCTTCCCAAATGTCTGTCGGAATGGTCTATATGTTCTTTGGATGTGTGTTGCAAATTTTCATTATTATCAATGTTCTTGTGTTATGAATTATCATAGCTTAGTGGCCAAAACAGTGAGATTACACTTAGAGTTGAGAGATTAAGAGAAGAAGAACAATGTTAAAGAAGAAAACAGTAAGATATGATTGAATGAATGCTAATCTAGGTGATTAATCACCAATTACAGCCTCGCCAATCTTTCGAGAGGAATGACACTCTCCCAAGCTAAAACCACTAATCACTCCTCACAATTTTCAACATAATTTTCTCTCTCTAATTATCCCTATATATAGACTACTTTCCCTAACAAACTATCGAACTTATTCCTCAAGCTAACTAATAAAGAGACTCCCTAAAATACCCTTTTCCCTAGATATCGATTCATAACATCTTGTGCTTTCTTTTTTTTAACGTGTGCAAGAGGATGGGTATCTCCAAGGGGTTCTTTAAGGGTCTCTTGTTGGAGACAGAAATTGGAGAGTCTGCTGTACCTTAAAGTAGGATCATTTGGAACTGCCCATGTTCTCTTCTCTCTATGGATATTACACTTTGCAATGCATCTCCCCCAAGATCCAATGCAGAATTTTTGAGAGCCTTCAGTCTTTGTGGATTGTGACAGACTGACAGGTGTCTACATTATTTCTCCAGCGGGACGACATAAAGTGTAAAAGAGTATGGGGTCTCATTTGGAGAGCCAAGTGCCATAGCTTTAAAATTTTTTGGTGGGATTTTGAGGGGTAGTCAGTAGAACAGAGAGAGAGTCTAGAATCCCTTGGAGAGCTCTTTACCAATGTACATGTCGTAACAGTATTAAGGATGGATTAATGGTTAACAATGTAAGATATTGTCTTATGATGGGTGTTGTGTGAATTCATGTTTCCTGGCAGCTTTTCTTGGAATAGATAGCTGATAATCCTTTTAAGTTGTTTATGTAATGACCTTCGTTTATCAAATCATACTTTAAATCATACTATGTTGTGTGGTCCAACCAGTTATCATCACTACAGCCATAGAACTAATTTGGTCCTTGACTGGATCACTATCCTTATAGTGTTCAGGAGATACATAAGTGTGAGACTTATATGGCATAACGAGTCTTGTTAGGAATTTCTTCATTTCTTTTATTCATATTCAACAATCTTTTTATGCAGCAAAGCGCAGCATTCAAGATATTGCGTACACGATTAAAGACTGTCCCCTCATACTCCTTCACTGGTGAGGAGCATCCGAATACATCTCCAGAAACCTCAAACTCAAGTGGCCTAAATCACGCGGACAGTGGATCACACGCTACTCAAGATGGTCTTGTCACACAGGATGTAGAAAAAATGTGCAATGGTATTAATTTTGCTTCGAGATTGCAGCAGTTTCAGAAAATGCAGCAGGTACATCGTGCCAATGCTAAATCTCAAGCGCAGTTGAGGATGGCTTCAGTCACTTTGACAAAGGTAGCAAACAACTGTTCATATATATATTTATATATATAATATGTTGTGTTTATATGGTAAATTAATAGAGTAATGGGATGATATGTTATGCAGATTCTTCAGTAATGAGAGATTCATTGAAGTTGTCCATGTAGATATCTCAAACTTTATATGTTTATTTTTATGTAATTACGGGTAAATTGGGCAAACATTGTGCCAAGGGTCTGTTCACATTGTGCTTTAGATGCAAGGCGGAGATTTGTGCACATATGGCACTTTTCATAGTAGTTCCTATAAATATCTTTCACACTATATTCCGTTTGTTATAAATATTTTTTTCCATTTCTACCATTTACCAATTGCCTTTATACAAATGTCCAATGCTCACTTTTGACCATTAATATCTTTAGTTATGTATCTTGAATACTTATAGAAATAATATTTTGAAAGACACATTGAAATGTATCTAACAAAATCTCACATGATAATGTTTTTTTGTATCTATTTGTGAAAAATATTCGGTCAAAGTTTGCAAACCTTTAAATGGCAAATGGTAGGTAAATAGAGATTGGATTGAGAAAGATGAAAGGAATAAAAAAGGAGAAGAATTGGAGGTTGAAGAACAAAAAATAAGAATAAAAGAGAGGGAGTGAAGGGGAGAGATCAAGACTAGAGAGCCTGATGAAAGATGACATAGGGAGAGAATAGTATAGAAAAACAACAAATGGGTTCTAGACTTCTAGTGATGGAAACTCTAGTATGTAATATCCTAATCTTCCTTCCTTTTCCCCTTATCCTTGTTCTCCCTTCATCCACGATAGAGACCTATGCCCTTCATCCACAAGGTGGCAATAAGTGCGGCACTGGATGCCTCACTAGAGGTCGAGGTGGTCAGGCAGCTTCATTGCATCCTTGTGCTCATTGCTTGGGATGTCTTGATGTGGTTAGGCATGCATTTTTAAGGCTGACAGCTATACCATCAAAACATTGTGCCAAATCAGGCATTTGGGCTAGCTGATTTTGATTAGTTTTAGGTTGAGTTTGGTTGGACGGAAAATATTTGAATTGAGTATACTTTTTTATGAACATTTTCCAAGGGAAAACACAATTGTAATCTAGAGAAAAATGGAAAACTGTAAAATGAAAATGGAAGGGAGATGATGGATGGGAGAAGAGAAAGAAGAAAAATATTAGGGAGAAAGATGTTGCATTCCTTCCTTCCAAAAGGAAACTGTGTTCCATCAGTGGAGATTTTTATCCCACCCTTTGGAAAAACATCATCTCTTACAGTCAAAGTGTAAAACAAAGGAAATAAAAGTCACTTTCCTGGCTAATAATTTCCACCAAAACAAACACTCTCTTAGTCTGTAAACAACTAAACATCCTTATCGTAGAAAAGAAGCAAGACTCCCGAGCTTACTCAATAATTTTGAACACACATAGTGGGACTCAACAATCACCCAAGTGATACAATATGTTTCGTGACCGAAATCTATAGATCAATTTGTTGTTACAACTTAAATCGCAAAATTGCCTTTCCACATATCGTAGTCGGCTAACATATGCTTGTCATATTTTCTGATTTTTTGACAACCTTCATAATCTTCTCTAATAAAGACGGATCATTGGCATATAAGTAAGACGGCGAGGTGTCAAGACAAGTGTGCATATATCTGGCTCTACATATAATGAGATTCTTTACTGTTTCTGATGTACTCTGTCCAAGAGATCTAGTTATGTTCTCCATTACTTGTGCTGTTAGCTTACCTCTGTGAAAGATTGCTGTGAGTTATTTGTTGCTTCGTTTGTTCCATTATCTTGAATCTTTATATATGTTCTGTTCAATTGCTTTCTTTTCTTTTTCCCTTTGGAGGTGGTGTCATGAATGTGCAGCAATCGTGTGAAAGGTGGATTTCTCTCTTTGGAAAACAGAGAAAAGAATGTGGATTATATGGTAGAAAACTGCGAGGTTAAGTGAATACTTTTCTAAAGATATTCTGGCGTGCATGCTGCTTAATGCTGTGTGGATCCATGCTTATTTATTTAGTCTCGGACTGAACGTGCTTTTGCTGCTTCTGATATGTGTTGTTCTTGACAAGACATGCACATTCTAATTGGAGCTTAAAGTTAGCTGCCAGTAGTAGCCAGGATTTGAATTTGTATGTGCTTGGTTTTTTTCCTAGTTTTCATGATCTATCTTCTTAAACTTGCTGGTAGTAATTCTTGCATTGTTTCTATTCTTGGGATTTAAAATTACCTGATAACTAACATGCAGCACCTTATAAAACTGATGTCAGAAAGTTCCACATACTCTAATGTTCTGCTCTATTGCCCTTGATAATTGATATATGCAGGACCTTCAGAGACCTGAAGAAAACAGGGAGCAATCGTCCATGTCAGATACGAACCAGCCTGCAAAATCGTTAAGAAAAGGTTGAGGGCAGTTGCAATTGTAATTAGGTAAATCTCATTTGTTTCTCGTGTGGGCTGCTCACTCTCTCTACTTGGATCTCATTCACTGCAGTCGTGATGGGATCTGATATTATTTGTAAAATTGTAGATTTCTTTTAGGTTTTTGTTATTTTGATTAGGGGAGGTTTTGTGGTGGGTAGTTTACATTGAGGGAATCTGGGGTCATTCAAAAGCTCAATTCTTGGTCTCTTTGTCTTGTGTTTATTTCTTTTTATTATTATCATTTATCAAGCTGGGACGGGGAGGGGTTGTGGGGTTAAAAAATGGTTCCTTAGCGCACGTGGTTCCTGTTGTTTTATTGAAAACCATGTGCGACTGAGGGGCACTGTTCGTTCATCTTTGGCATTAAAAATAAGCAGGCGTCTGATTTGTGTATATACTCCGCCTATGGCAGGATTTGAGATTGTAGCATTCCTGATCTTATGTATTCAAAGTTATGCAACGGCTCCCATATTGTGAGTCAAATGATCAGATGGCTCCAAGTTGTGCAATGAGCATTTGATGAATTAAATTTTTTTATCCTTTGTATGTTCTGTGAAATTTTTTGTGATCGATGCATCTGCCATTTTACAACATCTGAATTTGTTGATGGCTAATGAAGTTGCAACAGAGTTCCTTAAACCTTCAGTCTAACGTACGTAGTTAAATTTTTTCAAGATCGCCAAGTGATATATGTTTCAACTTTCCTGGAGAAAATAGTCAACTGTAATAACTCAATAGCTAGGGTGGGTACAAGATTTTACTCAACTGATGCAATTGTTTTGCAATTTGAAGACACTATTATCAAGGCATTGTGGCTGGATGTACGGAAGTCAGCTAAAAAAGTATGCGCTATGCACTAGATTTCTCAATAAAGTGTTTTGAGTTGTGTTTTAGGTTTTGGCTATATGGGATTAAGGTTACGTTGCGGTAATTAATACTCCATTCGTCCTATAATATAGTGTGTTTGTTTTTCATTTTTCGCAAAAATTAAGGAAGTGGAACATTATTATAATTTGTATTTTAATGTTGAACTTGTATTGGGTAGTCAACTGTTTCATCCTTTCTTTTTTAAACAAATATACTAAACATCGTTAATTGAAACTTGTGGTAAATTGTGCTTGATGTTTCAAACAATAAAATGAACTTTAATAAACAGAAACAACCAATAGGATTACAACAAAGTAAATAATCAAAATACAAAGTTTTCAAATAGGCACTCTATTTCAGGACATAGAAAAAGGAATACAAGCACTAAATTTTGGGATGGAGGGAGTAATATGCAGCTTGTGTATCGCGATGTTGAAATAGGTTAATTTAATTTCAATCTCATTTTTACAACACCTTATATATTAAAGTCATCTGATCTATGATTTTCAACTAAAAACTACCTTAAATTGGCCCAGTTCTTTAGGGCACAGTTGAAGTTAGTTCGGTTCACTTTAACTACTATTCTCTTACAATTTAAGTTCACCCAAAAGAACATGCCTTAAGTGATATATTTGCATAGCCATGCTTAAATAAAATTTTAAAATAAATCAACTATGTGTGCTTACTGTCTACTTAAAAGACATCTGTCATTCAACAATTTTGATTCTAAAGTTGTTATTTTTAAGTTTAAATTAACATAACTTGATATCAAACCTCTAATTTATGTAATACACATACATTGCATCCTCAATCTATCTTCAAAATAATTTAAGGCGGAGGAGAGTGAGAAGCTTATTGGTGGTAAGAACACAAATATCGACGATAATATTCACTTAGTGCAAGATTAGTTACAAACAAAGGCCATTGAGTAATAACTTTAACGATGGTACTTTTTACAAGCTTAGTACATGTTACTTTTGCCATAAATTAACGGTTTTTTAAGGAAATTGTTAAAAGGGTAAGGTGGCTTTGAGTAATAACTTTAACTATATACTTCAATAAGAAATTTTTTTGTACTACTTGAAATATACTTTAAAACAAGATCCATTTATATTGCATTTACATTTTATATTAAAAAAATTTCATCCATTCATGATTCATGTTCATTATATTGTTATACCTATTTAAATAATTATGCAATAGGTTATGATAAACTAATTATTCCCTACTGTCGTGCATTTATTTTGGGGATTTGTTGGATGATCTTCAGGAGGGAGGTCGTGGTTTTCGGCTTCATTGTTTCGTGGCTGAAGTTAGTATCTTCGTGGTCGCTCTTTTCACCTTCTCCATCTACCACCATCTTCTACATTACGAAACCCTAATTGTTCACTTTAGTACCAAATCGATGTGAGATCCGATGAATTTATCCCAAAATGGAAACCCTAAAGTACTAAAATTCTTCCTAATTGAACAAACCCTAGATTTTCAAAGGAGACAGAAAGATTGATGAGGGGGGCTGATGAATGAGAGATGAGATAAGGAGAGAGTCGGCGATGAACTATGGTTGAAGCGACTGGTGTTCGTTGAAAGGGGAGAGAAGAGAGAGATGATCGACGAAAATGGAGGGAGGAGATGAGAGGGCTAGGGTTCACCGGTTCAGTAGAGGAGATGGGGGGCTAGGGTTCATCAGATGAGAATGGGGAAATGAGAGGTGAGAGAGGAGGAGTTTGGCGAGATTTTTAAGGGGAGAGGTGAGAGAGAGTTTGGGTTGGGTGCGTGTGATCTTTGGGCCCAGGCGTGGCTTTTATAAGGGAGATGTGAAGTGGGTATGCAAAAATATTGGGTTAATTGGTCCGGTTGGGAGAGCCGGATCAGTTAACAAAAACTGATCGGGTTTCCCTCCCAACCGGATCAGTTTACAGGCCAAATATTTTGCGCCTAAAAAATTTGAATATACTGATCCGATTTTGGAAGAACCGGATCAGTTTCGTTGTGTCATTTAACATTTTTTCCACTAGTGTAAGTCTTGTCTGACACCTGACTATTTTTCATGAATTTTAGTTTTTGGAATATTAGAGGGTGTAGAAAGCACCTTGCTATGGAGGAGGTCAAAGACTTTTGTAATAATATTGAGGATTTTTTTTTTCAAAAACCACCGTATAAAACATGAAATCTGTAAGACACCACCTTATAAATTTTTTTTACGAAAACATACCTTAAACAAAATTTCTTTTGCGAGAACAAACCTTATGCCTTATTCCGATCATTGATCCAAGGTTCCAGCTGTAATACCCCGAATTTTCAAAGATTATTTTATTATTTATTAAGGTTTAATATTATTTCCACATAAAATTTATTTTATGATAATGCGATTTTATTTGATAACTATGTTTATTAAAATAATGATTTCATTTAGTTTTGATTTATTTAACAAGTTATAAATCATTTACTTGTTTTATTATTCATTTCATTATTTCTAATTAATTAAACTCTTTATTTTTGGTTGTGGGTATCTTTGTACATGTGTCCATCCATTTTTAGTAATCCAAAGCCCAAATATAAGTCCATAGCCATATGTCTTTTAGCCAAAAAGAAAAAGGAAAATAAAACAAAAAAAAAAAGAGAAAGAAAGAAAATGGGATCTTCATCACCATCTTCCTCTCCTCCCTTCGTTCCTGATTTTCAGCACACAAGAGCAAATTTTTCAACACAAAATCTCAGCTTTGTCAGTAAATAATTGAAACTCAATCCACAATTTTCAGATATTAGGGGCAACAATTTCAAAAGCCTAAACACCATAGCCCACACACCTCACCTCCACCATTAATGGAGCTTGACCCAAAGCTCAAAAATTCTGACCAAAACCTCTATAAATACTGAACTTTATTCACCCCAATTGCTCAAGCAAACAAACTTCAAAGGTTTGCTTCAATCCTTTATCTTCTTCCTTAATTTCTGATTTTTGATTTTGAAAATAAAAATAAAAATTGCAAACCAAGAACCCCACCGACTTCACCGCGGAAACCCACCATGGAACCACCGACCACCACCGCAAAGACCGCAAACCGTAACCACCCAGGTCAAACACCCTCCCCCTTCGCTGCTTCCTTCCCTTCGCAAAGACCTCCGCCGCATCTCCCTCAACCCGCGACCCGCCCACCCGCTCGAGCCGCCCGACCCCCCGACCCCGCCCGACTCCGCCACCGTGCGCCGCCCGAAACCCAGCCGCCTGACCTCCTTCTTTCTCCCCCGATTCGCCCCCGTTTTTCCTTCCTTCCTTCGTTTCTTTTTTTTTTTTTGGGTGAATGAAACTAATTCTTAGAATCAGTAAACAACCCCCCTTTCCACTTTATTTTAGTTTTATTTGTTTATTTTATTTTTTTAAAACAAAACAAATGACTTTCCTAAACTAGCTTGCTTTATTAAATTGGTATATCTTAGATTAATTAACTTACTCTTTTATAACTTGAAAACATTTCTTAATTTTTCTAAAACAAAGTAAGAAGTATAATAAAGTTAGTTTTCTATGTAGTTAATGAAAATTAAGTTGAAGTAATTTTAAGTACTTAAAATAATTTCATAATTGATTTGAAAACTATAAACTTTGATTTATACACTCTCTTAAATTAATTAAGAATTTCTTTAAGTTGTTTGAATTATTTAAATTGTTTTATATATTAAAAGGGGTTATTTAGGTAACTAACTTAGATATCGTTAACGTCTAATGTAGATTCCGATTGCGTAGACGAGGAATATCAAGAGTGTTAATCTGTTCGTGAATCTAACTTTTGGGCACGCATCACGAGGTAATCTCCGATGTCCATCTAAACATAGATCCCGTTAGGGTAAAAAGAATTGATTACGTGATCATTATGTGTTTATATAATTTATAAGTATGGACTATAATTATGGATTATCGACTTAATGCGGATTATGAATATGAAGGATAAAATGGACAACGACTATGGATTTCGATTATGAATCATGACTATGGACGATGTACGATATGACAAAGATGGTTATTATAAGGTTATCGGTTGATGTCATTTAATAATGTTATGATTATTATTATTATTATTATTATTATTATATTATTATTATTATTATTATTATTATTATTATTATTATTATTATATTATTATTATTATTATTATTATTATTATTATGATTATTATTGTTATTATTATTACTATATATCATTATGATTATCATGAATATTATTATTATTAATATTGAGACTTTATGAAAGTTGAAATTGGTAAGAACTTGTGATAATGAAATGATTATGAATCTGAAGTGATAAATGAACTCAAGTGACGGTTGTGTTTATGAAATGAGTTATTGAAACCACTATGAATGGATTGAGATTATGATGGATTGAATATGTTCACACTGGATTGAACAAGATGACGTAAATGTGTACGTGATTTATGTGATGACTTGAAATTTAAAAGATGTTAATCACGTAAAGTGAAATATCGGAGGGAATGAACAGGTTGCCCTGTATGAGAGGTTCAGCGGCCCCTACTAGTTTTCTGGTTACTATGCTGATTATTCTGTTACTGTCTTCCTTCTATCTTGTTGTGATCCAAGTAGAAGGGATGTGCACACTAGGGACTCTGTTATTATGGCCATTATGTTATCCGTAGGTGGTTACAGGGGATTGACCCCGACCTACAATGTTGAAGTAAGTGGTTACGGGGATCGACCCCGCTTCATCGGCGTTCTCTTTCCTCTCCTTAAATAATTGGATTAATTGAAATTAATTATGTGATTATTCATTGTATATATATACATGTGTGTATGTGTGCTATGCTTTATAACCCTATTAACCTACTATTTTACAAAGTATTTTCAACTTAAGTATTTTACGGGATGGAGTTGGAATTACTCAGTTTTTCTGATTTTTGGGAGCTTGTCTCTCTTGTTTCTTTTCAATGTATTTGTGCAGGTGGGTGATCGACGGGGGAACAAAAGGGAGATCATTTAGAGTTATCATCTACTTAGCTTATGATTTAGCTTCCACTGGAACTCTGAAATACTTTAGTAATTAGTAATGTTTAACGAACGATATACTTGGTTGTAAGGGTTAATTTATTTTGAATTTAGTATGCTTTAACCTAGCCTTGCATTTATTTCCAAGGAGATAAGTGCGGCGGTAGCATGCCCGTTGAGTCGAACCCTCGTGGATTTTCCCCCATCTCGAGTTTTATTAAATGAAGAAGGATTCGGGTTGGCGGGGGTGTTACACCAGCATTCTTACAAATTTCATGTTTTATAAGGTGGTTTTTGACAGAATGAGTACATATGATTATCAACATATTACAGAAAAGAGGACTATAACACTTTGAAAGAAGTTTCAATTGTCAAAAATCGAAGTCTAAAATCATACTAACTTTCATCAAAGATTTATTCACTGAACTAAATCTCAAAGCATACTGCAAATTCTGTCACATACATATCAGCTTGTAGCTTAAGATTTATTACAAATAGAACTGGAATTATAAAAAACTAGCTAACAATAATAATAATAACAGCCTCTTCTAACGCTTCTACTCAAGTGGGACTGCATGGTATGGGCTTTTATTCTTGCGCAATCTCCTCAAAATCTCCTGGTTCTGGCATCTCGATGGGTCCTCCAATCTCTCTCTAAGAATTGCCCACCTCATCATCGTCTATAGGTTCTTCTTCCCAATGTTCCTCATCCTCCTCTTCCATGGGTTCCTCTTCCTCCTCCTCTATGGGTTATCCTTCATCCTCTTCTTGGATAACGGGTTCTTAAGGTCCTAGGTTCACAGGGACTGGAATTTCAAAGTCACAGTTTTTGTCTTCTTAATCGTTCACATAAACAACATGTTGAAGGATATAGTGTCCTATCTCTGGGTCATGGTAGACATCTGTAATGGCCCCTATCTCAGTTCCGTCCTCAAGGCCTGATTCCAATGGGGTTGGAGGTAAAAAGTGATCTAGAGAAGGATTTGGAGATGCAACACGTGATGGTTGGACTGACAAGGTAACAAAGACATCGAGGGATGGTGCAGGGCTACCCTCTGGCTGGTCATGAGGTTGAGGTTGGGGGTCCATCTTCAGAAGGAACTGGCTCAAGGACTAATTTGGGTGTTTTCTTAGATAACCAAGCTAGGGTATCCCACGCATAATGTTCGAACCACCATTCGTACTCAATATCTCGATGAATAAAAGAAAAGAAAAGAAAAGGGTAAGTCTCTAAATCGAGTTCCAAGCGAAGAACTAAGATATATAAATCAAGTAATATCAGACTTCGCACCAATCACATACACAACTTTATCAACGAAATCGTTAATTAACAGTTAATCTTAACTTGCTCCACTAGACTTGCTACTTAAAACAATAACTTATAGCTTTCTTGCCTCTTTTTACCTCTTGGGATAATATCACTTGTCATGGGCAACCAGAGCCTCTTTTCTTCTAGTCACTTTAAGATCACAACTTAAAAGTTGGATCGAACACTTGTTTAATGGTCTGGACTTATATCACACTTCAAGTCATACATGAAAACATATAACACCTTTAAATCATGTTGTATGATTCCCTTTATTAGCCATCCCCTTTTTGAACATCTTTTTGCTTAAAGGTTTTGTAAAATTCTTTTGTAAAGTCTTTTGAAGAACGTGGAAGAATATTTGGCTCTAATACCAAGTTTATAACCCGAAATTTTTTTCCTGAAAAGGAAGCTAGAAGTGCTACCACGTACACCGCGGTGAAATACAAGGCTTTCGGTAAGTTAGAAGCTCACAAAACTTAAATAAACTTTATAAATAATTTATCCCATGAATAACGAGAAGGGTATTAAAAATTCATAGTCAAACCAATTAGTTCTATCATAAGTGTGCAGTGGAAAACTTTTAATAAGTAACTCAAATTTGTTACAAGGTGGAAGCATCATGCCCCAAAACAGTATTCTAAATCCCAAGCAATCAAATTCCAAACCAAGACTATTAGTAGAAAAGTTTTGTTGAAAATATCTTGCGGCGAAAACAACCCCATGCATGCTCAATGATTAACTGAAGGAATGATCTACTCACCATTCAAAATAAGGTTGGAATGGATCGTCGTAGGGTCAAAATATATTGACCAAATACAACAACAACAACAACATATACGGCAGCGAAAGCTGAGTACATACGCTAACAAAACATAGGAAGGTAAATCTAAACATGTCATTAAAAAATGTAGAAATGAAGGAAAAAGACTCTAACTTAACTTTACTCATATTACTTTAATTATGGTTGGGATTGAACGGGCACCATCATCTCATGGAATCATACATGCTACTAATTACTACTTGATCATGAAGGTGGTTAGAGCGTCCCTTGGACCGTCCTCTCAACCAAAAGTGCTACATTCGTACAATAATACCCCGACAAGCGTCTGTTGGATTGACCTTACCATGTAGAAGTATCGTTAACCTTAGCCATCTCGATGCTTTACGCTAAACAAATAAGGACATCTATATCGTAATGTAGAGCTTACGAAGAAGTAAGAAAGACGGCGATTTCTACTTTCTCCTTATATTCATTGCTCATAGGGGATCCTACATATGAGCTTTAATGCCAACTTTATTTCTCTTTACATGATTTATTATTGTACGTGTGTTTTTATTGCTTATGCGGGATGAGCGCGTATTTGACTACCTCATTGTAAAGGTTTTGTTTTGAAAATCGTTCTGAAATGAAGAAGTCGCCAACAAGTCTTTAAAGGAAGACTTATAAACCTAATTGGATATTGGAAAATCGTAAGGACAACCTAGGGACTTTTCCAATGTAGATTTCTCCATCATGACTCCAAAATTGTTCAATGAACCAAAGATTGGTTTCGGGGGTGAAGTTACGAATATGATCAGGAATCAAATTTGCCTATTGATGGCCTTTACCTAATATGATTTATGTTCGAGTGTTATGCAATTAAATAATCATGCAATATGGTCATGCAAAATAAAATTAAACTTTGTCGTTTCATCAAACACACAAAATACTAATTTTTGGTGACATGATATTTAAGCAATCAAATTACAGGGAACCTAAACCAATTGTCCAAATTATCAGAATTTAGCATTAGAACACTTATTTAGTTCTTGTAATTAGCAAAAATAAGCATGTGCGATGATTAAAGCATTAAAGCTTACAGACAAGTTCTTTTTACTCAATTGTTCAACTTCTTGGCTTTTAAATTACTTAGTTTTCATATCTTATTACTTTCATTTAGTTGCTAATGTTTGATTTGGGTTTTTTCTTAATTCTACTTGAATTATTCTTTCGGCTAATTAGTATTTGGAATATTGCTTAATGTAGACACATAATCGTGTCTCCCCATTTAGTACCCTATGATGACCAATACCCCGCTCCAATTGGTCCGGATCGAGGAAAGAATAAAGAACGAGTCCAAAATAAAATTTTTTAAGCCCAAACCATTTTATAACCTTTTTTATTAAACCATTTCCAAAACCCTTTTTATAAATAATTTTATAAAAGCCCATTTTCTAAAACGTTTTAAATTAACTTTTTAAAAGCCCACCTTTGAAAACCTTTTAAAAATAGTTTTATGAAAGCCCAATTTATAAAACACCTTTTTTAACCCAATTTAATTAATAGAATTAATTAATTATATTGATTAGTTTTATTAATAAAAATAATCTTTTCCCAAAGTATTTTTAAATATCTTTTATCTAACTACTTTCTAAAATCTTTTTTGATAAAAATAATCTTATCCCAAACTTTTTTTAAATATCTCTTACTAACTGATTTCTAAAATCTTTTTCTAATAAAATTCTTTTAGAGGCGTACTAACTTTCGAAAACCTATTGCAACTCAACTACCTAAACCTATATATATCCTCCCTAACATATCTCTTCATTTTGACAATTCCCATCCTCCTCAAATCAATCCTTCACGACAGCCTAACTAATCTCACAACCCACGCGCACTCTAATCTCTCTCATACTCACCAAATCATTCGACCCTACTGCCATCTAACAAATCCACAGCACAAACCAATTCTCCTCTCATAATCTCCTAGATTCATATTCATCATGCACCCTAATTCCCTAGCACCCGATTCATCACCTGCGCATCATTATACTAACCAACAATCATCATCCCTCCTAATACATAATAACAGCACATCATCACCGACTCATCATATGATAAATACCAAGATCATCACACTATTACTCACACGCATGATCATCATCATAATTCATCATCATCTAAATACTGCAACCTACCACTAGTGGAAAAATAAGGAAGGGCTGCGGCCAAAACAGCCCTAAGGGCTGCGTTTTTAGCCAGCAGCCCTTTCCATAGCAGCCCTTCAATAGATAAGAAGGGATGCGGTTCAAGCCAAAAACGCAGCCCTTCTAAGCTTGAAGGGTGCGTTTTCGCTTAAACCGCACCCTACGTAAATGAAGGGGTTGCGGTTTTAAGCCTAAACCATGACCCTTCACTTAAAAAGGGTGCGGTTTAGGCTTAAAACCGCATGACCTTTCAAACTCAATTTTTTAAAAAAATACAATTTCCCCGCATGCGTTGCCCACCCCAAGCCCCCCACCCCTAGCCCCCCGCCCCTAACCCCGCCCACCCCCCCCTCGCCCCCCCCACCCCCTTGCCTTGCCCACCTTTGCCCACTTGACCCACCCTCGCCCCAACACCCCAACACCCACCCCCGCACCCAGCCCCACCCCTCGCCCACCCCAGCCCCCACCCACCCCCCCTCTGCCCACTCGCCCCCCGCTCCCCCCCAAGCCCTCCCCCCCCGCCCCACCCCCCGCACTCCCCCACAAGCCCCGCCCACCCAAGCCCAACCTCTCGCACTCCCTCCCCCCGCCTGCCTGCCCCCCCACCCTGACCCACCCCCTTTACTCCCCTACACCCCCACCCCACCTACCCTCGCCCACCTCCTCCACCCATTCTTTGGCAGCCACCCCAAGACCCAACCATCCTCATAGCCCGGCCAAGACCCACCATGGCAGCCCCCCCACCCCACCCCCACCCAAAACCTCCATTCGACACAAAAAAAAAAACCGATCAAATTGCAATAATATATGACAAGTTTTTGAACGTAATAATTAACTTTAAATATGTATATTTAATAATGTAAAAAGTGTACATAGAATTAATACAAACTAGTAGATGTATCATAAGCAATCATCACAAATGTGGGACGCCAACTTATCCCGAACTTCATGTAATTCGTCTGTGGTGAAGGCCCTCAAACGTGGTGTGTTATTCATATAAACCTTGCAAAACAACCAAGGAATAAACACATAATATAAGAATTCAATCATTTACCGTGGTTAGTAGTTCTAAAAATGACATATACCTTCCCGAAATTCAATCAAAAACAAATGCAAGCCTAAAACCCTACACACTAGTTATATTATACCTTATATTATCATATTCAAAAAGAAAATGGAGTTAAATGACTCGAGAAACAGGAATTGGAGGCGAAAAGGCAAAAATAGGGCTAAAATCACATTTATGTTCCCGATATACAACCAACAACAAATGCAAGCCTAAGAATCTACATAATAGTTACATTATACCTCATATTATCATATTCAAAATGAAATTGGGGTTAAATGAAGCGATAAGTACGAATTGGACACGAAAAGGCAAAAATAGGCCTAAAATGCCCTTTTCGTTCCCAAAATTCAACCTACAACAATTGCAAACCTAAAAATCTACACAATAGTTACATTATGCCTCATATTATCATGTTCAAAATGAATTTGGGGTTAAATGACTCGATAAATACGATTTGGAAGCGTAAAAGGCAAAAATAGGCCTAAAAATGACATTTTCGTTCCCAAATAGGCCTAAGAATCTAAACTAACATATACTAATAAGTTACATACCTTTTGAAGATCATCGGCGTTAGTGCAATGGTTGACGATATCGAACATGTACCTCAGCACGTAATAGCCACATGCAAGTCCATCATCTTGTTGCGGACACTAAATGTTCACCAAAGGATGCATCCAATGACATTCATGTTAGATGTGTAGTATGTGGCTAAAAGTGTTTCTATATAAGGACAAATAAATTAGTCATGTTACCTCAACTGATATCCAAATAGGAGCTTTTGGTGCTCGAAGTCCTGTTCCACTAATATGCTTCATCACACTACATCAATACATTATTATAAGATTAGATGTACTAACTGTTTATATATATAAAGATGATGAATAATGTGTAATATTAATAAGTGCGCATATATTGAGTTTCGATTAGGCTACCTATTTAACAATGATTTGATTAGTAAGGTCCGTGGTGGTTGTCGACGCAAAGAATCAAAGTGGTAGACTTCGTTACGTGACAAACATATCGCAAGTAGTGTCCAATGAGCCCTACAACAAGAAAATATTGTTATTAATATTAATCGTAGAACAATTACTAGGTCAATTTAATTATCGAATAATAAAAGAAAAGCGAGTTTAACAAGCATACTTTTCAATATAAGGAACAAGAATGATCTGATGATATCCAAAACGAGATGATGCTTTGAAACTCATGTCGAGATACTCTTTCACTTCGGCTTTGTTTTGTAAGCAATTGTCATCTCGTAGTATGTTTGGACATAACCAACCAAACATTGACTCATCACTAGATGTTGCAATCAATTCATTGTATAATAACCTGAGAAATTATATTGATTAAAAGTAAACTTACTTATTATGGAAGTTGAATTGAAAACTACTTAAGGCATATGTATATGTATATTTAATTTATATACTTATGTATTACCTCATGAATGTTTGTATCATGGAAACATTCAACTCTACCCCACATAAGAATTCTTTAATATCAACCTTAGAAATGAATGTCGATGACTCCTCAAAGTAGTGGAATTGTTGCTCCCCCAAAGGAACCTCAATTGCACTTTCATCGGGTAAATCGCTAGCGAACTCATGTAACCAAAAGCATGGAATACTAAGGCTCCCCACCACCTCTGGATCGATAATAAGTGGATTCTTTGTCATAGAAACATTTCCCTTCACCACATTTCGTTCACCTTCATCACGTAAACTTGCTTTCTTATAAGGTGAACATGCCTTCTTTCCCTTCCTGTCACGTGAGGCGGCCTTCCCCCAAACCTAGTAATTAGTTAAAAGTAAAGATATTACTGACTATCATAGGAACTATAAAAGAAAACACGCATATATATATATATATATATATATATATATATATATATATATATATATATATATATATATATATATATATATATATATATATATATATATATATATATATATATATATATATATATATATATGAATGTTAATCATTGTACCTCATCTGAAAACCGCACCAATGCGCGCAGCCACATAACATAACTGCCAAGGGCATCATTCAGTAAATGTAGACCAACTTCTGGCTTCGGTAGCGGAAGAGGTAATTCTTCGAAACCTGACACAATTTCATTGACGGTGACCACATAGTGATTATCATCCACTAACTGGTTATGCAATCGAACTCGGTCACTAGGGGGTTGTGCATGGCCATAAGCTACGAGAATGCACTAGTGGAAAAAAACGCAAGGGCTGCGGTGCAAGGGTTGCGGTTCATTGCAAAACGCAGCCCTTCACTATTAAGGGCTGCGGTTAACCCAAAACCGCAGCCCTTAATAGTGAAGGGCTGCGGTTAGCCCAAAACCGCAGCCCTTTAGTAAAGAAGGGCTGCGATTTTGAGCCAACCGCACCCTTTATCATTAATTCTCGATTGGGATCTTGGGGCGGCTGGGCCACATTTAAATGAACGGGTAGGCAGCAAAGTGAGAAAACCTCACATTTATCTCTCTCTCATTCGGTGGCTAGGGTTTCCATCCTCTCACAAATCTTCACACCACCACACCCCCTCTCCTCCTTCGTCTCTCGTCTCTCGTCTCTCGTCTCCTTCGTCTCTCGTCTCTCGTATCACCACCACGAACATTCGTCGCTCACACCACCACATCCCCTTTTTCGTCTATCACCACTCACCGCATCATCTCTCTCCTTTCATCCTTCTTCGCCGGTTGGTGGTTGGTGGGAGGGCTCGCGAGGGTTTAGGGTTCGCAAGGGTTGGATCTTCGCAAGGGTCGCCGTGGTTCTTTGCTCGCCTCCGCGTCGCCCGCCGGTTGTTGGTTCCGCCGCCGCGGCCGATGCTAGTGTTAGGGATTTGGTGCGTGCCTTCTTCTCTATTTAGTGAACTGATTTCTTCTTGGTGTTGGTAAATGTTTAAGTTGTTTAATATTGTTTCTAATTATTTGATAAATTAGTCTCTAATAGTTATCAGTATCTAATATTCGAAACGGATAAGTTATTTCAAGACAAATTTAAGTTTTTTTTTTGGTGGGGGGGGTTGGGTTAGTTTGATGATCTCGGTTCGGTTGTTCAAGTCTTATAGTGTTGACTCTGTGCCTAAGCAAGCTTTTGGTCGAAGTGTTCAATTATGTTATTTTTTTAGTTATTACAGAGTCGGGTATACAATTATGTTTTTGATTGTTTCCTTATGATTTGCTTTATCCCCTTTACTACTCTTGTGTCTTGACTCCCGTGTGATCAATACTTGGTCGTCACTATAGTTTTTATTGTTTCCTGGGAGTTTTTGTGCTTGATCTGTGTGCATAGTAATGTAAAGAACATCTCCAATCTATATGAAATAAGAGATATACCAAACAAATCGCACCTTGATTTTTGAGTTCTTAAAATTAGAACTACATTGAATTTATTGGTTCTTTTTGTTCAATACGGGTCAACGGCCTTGGTGATTGTAGAAGCACTTTTTATATATTTTTGATACGGGTCAAGCACGTTCTTCTACTATCATGTTCATAGTTTATATTTCAGTTTAAGTAGTTTTTTTTAACCTTATAGTTGTTCTTTTGTTGCAATTTCTCTTGATGCCGGCAAGCATTGTCATATTGTTAACTAGTATATGCCTTATAATGTACAACCTAAGATTAGACTTTGTTCCCCTCGCCTTAATTTGTCTTATTTCAAGAAACAAGTTTAATTAAATTGAGTAAGACTTGTAAATTAAGTTTAGACTTTAGAGCCAACAAGTTCAGAAGTGTATTGTTATTATTAAGTTAACTAGTATATGACTTATAATGTACAAACTTAAATTTCGGATTCGAAAACTAAAAATTGACAGTGATATTGAATATGTTCTTTCAGTTGAACTAAACATAATTGATTGAATATTGGGGTTGTTTTCGATGCAGGCGTTGTAGGGGTTAACTTCATTAGAGCAAGGCGTTATATATTGATTTGTATTAATCTCTGGAGTATGAGAAAAGGTATGTGTTGTTCTTTCTCTTTTTTGTGCTGCTTTTAATCGAATTATGTTTTAGAAATTGAAACCCTTTTATCCGAAGTTAATTGTTCGAGGATGAACCTTATTTTTCCCCTCTTCCCCCTTAGTTGAAGATGATTGTTCGAGGAATTAGTATGGGCCTTTGTTGGCCCCTTTGGGATCATGGTGTTGGTTTTGTTTAATTGTTTTTTGCCATCATTGTTTACTTCATACTTAAAGTTGGTGAATTTAGTTAGTTATTGATATTTGTGGGATTTCTTGGCCTAATATGCATCTAAGTGATTGTTTTTAGGGCTTTAATGGTTTGATCCATGGTCAAGTTGTTGTTTTTAAGACTCTAATTGCTTGATCTATCTATCTAAAACTCTATGCTATTGTAAAATTAATCCAATTAACAAGACTTTATACATCCATGATCTATCCTAATACGAATGTCCAATTTTCCAACGATGCCAGACATTGTCATGCTCATGATCATTACTTGCTATGTTAATTGGTAGGATCAGAGGTGGCTTCACAAGTGTCCCTATCTCGAAATCTAATTGTTTATGATAAAGAAAATAGAGTAACGAGTAGCAACACCTACGACGTCTTTAGGAATTTGTTGCGATTCGCAAAGATGCCGAGCTGGAAATCTGATGATCTGAACTTTGTTCGCAACACTTATTTAGAGAGATATTTGAATGTCCACCAATATCCATTTATTGCGTAACTTAATGGATACAACATCCTAGAATTATGGGTAAAACCAAAATATAAAGCCGACACAAACTGAATTATGAAAGCTATAGGATAGAAACATGTCAATTTAGTAGATGAAGTTCTTACCAAGTATCGATCCCCACCTAAATAATTGATTCTTCGAACAGTGATAATGCATATGTTGATTGTTTGAAACAGAATTACAACTACGTCTGCTCTTCCTACACTCCCTCAGAACTATGAAAAAAAGGAGTTGATTAGTTTACCTCAATGTTATGGAAAATGTTAAAAAGGAGTTGATTAGTTTACCTCAATGTTATGAAAGCTTGCGGTTTGGGTGATGTTGTTACTGTTGTAGGTAAGATGATTTGTGCCTTTCTTTTTTTACTGGTTGCCCTTTTCCACTTTCCACATTACTTTTTACACCCTGACTACTTTATATTCTATAATGATATGATTTTTATATATGGTGTTCGTAACTCCTTTAACTAGTCAGATTTCATCCAATTCAATGCTTCGCTTTTTTTTTAAACATGAATTTCATACATCTATGTAGTAAACTGAATGTATGGTACATAAGTATCGCTGTTTATGATTGGAGATTTCTTTTGTTATGTGAGTAAGCCTACTTTTGATGGGAGCCTTTTGAATAAATTATAGGTTGTCGACTTCGGACAACTTGCTCCTGACAATTCAAGAGAAGATAAAGTGGGTTGATACCATGAGTGACATGGACAAGAAACATAAAAAAGAAGTTGAAGGCATGTGATGGAGCCGGTTCTGAACTGCCGGTTTTGGACGGTGGCAACTCGCACGGATATCTGTAATTGAATATGACTGGGCTTAGTTTTTGGACCATTGTCAATCTCCAACCTTTACAAACATGGCAAAAGTTAAAAGCCCCATGAACCTGTGTTTATTCATGTATGTTTATTCGTATTTTTTTCTCTATTTTTGTATAAAAAACATAATTCGTAATGAAAAATGATACTTTTATATATATATAACTGTTTGGGAACATTTAGGATTAAAAAAATGCAAAAAAAAAAAAAAAAAATTTATTTTTTTGGGTCACAAGGGCTGCGGGCCTAGGCAAAAACCGCAGCCCTTGGTGGGTTAAGGGCTGCGGTTTTTGTCTTGACCGCAGCCCTTCCTAAATGCCAAGGGCTGCTAGTCTAATGGCTGCGGTCAAAAAACGCAGCCCTTGGGCCCCTTTTGACCGCAGCCCTTGAGCTTTTTTCCTCTAGTGATGAAACTATCATAACCATCTCCTCCAGCTAATAGTTCACATGGTGTCTCTTCCTGTAAAAAAAACTCTATTTATAGTTAGTCTATGAAACAACATATATATAGTAAGAATTTCATGCATTTAAAAACAATAGTTGTTTAACAAAGCAAAGGGATTAAGTGATTACCTTCAACTCGGGTACTACAGGTGGATCAGGCTGGCTAGGTGTAATATCACTACCCTTCTTTAATGCAGCAAAAGTCGGTAAACCCATTTGCTCCAAAATGGCGTTGAAATTATGTGTCATCTCCTCTCTGAGCTCCTCCCGAATTGCAGCTTTCATGGCCTCCACATCTACTGACGCTGCCGAATTCACACTACTTACACTCGATTTTTTCGTTGTAGTGTATTGATCACCATATACCTTTCTCAAACCGAGGCGGACACCTCCTACGCCCCTCACGCGTCCACTGTGGTCCTTTCCTAAAGTTTAGTGCAATGCATCAATGTGTCCTTTAGGAGTGAACTCACCAGTTGCCTCTTTTTCCTTCAAGCCAATCTACATAAGGATAAGAGAGAAATTCTCGTGAGCGCACAAGTTATATTATGTATACCTTATATAACCATATAACTCGTACTTACAATGGCGTTGGCTATCTCGTTGTGTTCGGGATCGAGGCAAGACTCTTTTTCCCTTTGCATCAACCCCATGCATCGAACACCACCAATCGAGGACTCTATCTGGTTGCCGAGGCTGTGCAACTGTCGTTGAGCTAGTCCCCGTTGTCGTTGTCGACCCTAGTGTGGGGTAATGGCTGAACATCCACTTCTCTCTCGCCTCATTGTACGAATGAGCACCCAAATGATGATAATACTTTCTAGCTTTTGCACTCGCGCTACTTTTCTCACGACTTGCCTAAAACACACAATTAATTATAAACAAAGGTTAGGTACGGTGTTATACAATATCTCGGATCTAACGTATTAAATCTTAACAAAATATTCTTACAATAGCTTGTGGGGTTGTTTTTTTGGCAACAAATGCTTCCCACTCTTCAGGTTTGATCGTTTTCCATATCTGAAATGGTAATTTGGATGGTCCAGATGATGTTTTCGGTGAAGCCTCACGACCGGCTTGTGTTTCTCCGCCGTAGATGTTCTTCTTCTTTGTACCTACTACTTTCCTCCGCTTAGTGATCCACCCAGACACTAACTTAGCCTTGAAATCTCTGAATCTCTGGGCAACCGCGGATAGAAATACATTCTTCTTGGCTTCATCATCTTCGATGTTGAATTGATTCTACAAAAAACGCATCGTAAATTAGTTTTCGCAAATGTTGTAATTTATATGCTATCAGTAATATTACACATATATTTAACTATATAATTAAGAAACTAAACGTTATTGTACGTGAAGCTTACCATAGTATCTTCCCATAGACACCGCTTCAACCCCTCGGGCACCTCTTTCCATGAGTGTAGAATGGAGAGTTTATGCATGCAAATGCCAACTTGCATGCCATACTTTTGACACCACTTTCCACAAGGTTGACCCATATTATCGTACTCCAAAGTCATATTTGTGTGTTTCCCTAGTGACTTTGTAGGTCCCCTTCCTTTACTTTTTTTCGTCGCCAATGACTTCCTAGACATTTGTGCATTTGTTTCTTCATGGCGAGATCGAGCCAATTTACCCCGTTCATTTCTCGCATCGAAAGACTCATCCTCGGTAGTGTGTTCAGCAGCACTCGTGCTGTTATCCGTATGCACCTCCGCCATCTCCCTGAAATTTTACAAATATATGCATTAATATAAAAAAATTAAAATTCACATTGCCACTAAGGGGTGTGGGTGTGGGTGTGGGAGGGGGTGTGCAGGGAGGGGAGGGGAGGGGGTATGTGTGCGGGGGTGTGCGGGGAGGGGGTGTGCGGTCGGGGGGTTGTGTGCGGTGGGGGGAGGGGCAAAGAGGGGGGGGGGAGGGGAGGGCGTGTGCAGTGGGGGGAGGGGGTTGTGTGCGGTGGGGGGGGAGGGGCAGCGGTGGGGGGAGGGGTGTGGGAGGGGAGGGCCAGCAGGTGGGGGCGTGTGCGGGGGTGGGCAAGTGGGGGGGGGTGTGGGTGTGGGAGGGGTGTGCGGGGGGGGGGGGTATGGGGGGGAGGGCCAGCAGTGGGGGGTGTGTGCGGGGAGGGGAGGGGTGTGGGGGGGGGGGAGGGGGGGGTGCGTGTGCGGGGAGGGGTGTGCGGGGAGGGGTGTGCGGTGGGGTGGGGGGGGCGGCGGTGGGGGGAGGGGGTTGTGTGCGGTGGGGGAGGGGGCTCGTAGGGGGTGGGGAGGGGGCTAGCTATGTGCGGGCAAGGGAGGGCGCGGCGGTGGGAGAGATCCCACCGCCGCCGCCCTCCCCGCCCCGCACACATCCCCTCCCCACCCCCGCCCACGCCCCCCACCGCCGCTACCCTCGCCCACCTCCGCCACCTCCACCACCCCTGCGCACCCCGCATGCCCACCCCCGCACGTAACCCTCCCCTTCCCCCCCCACGGCTCGCACCCCCCCCCCTTGCACACAGTTACATACTAATAAGTTAGGAGTTAGATCAACAAAAATTAAAAAAAATGACTCGATAAGTACGATTTGGAAGCGAAAAGGCAAAACTTGGCCTAAAATGACCTTTTCGTTCCCGAAATGCAACCAACAACAAATGCAAGCCTAAAACTCTACACAATAGGTACATTATACCTCATATAATCATGTTCAAAAAGAATTTGGGGTTAAATGACTCGATAAGTATGATTTGGAAGCGAAAAGGCAAAACTAGGCCTAAAATGACATTTTCGTTTCCGAAATGCAACCAACAACAAATGCAAGCCTAAAAATCTACACAATAGGTACATTAGACCTCATATAATCATGTTTAAAAAGAATTTGGGGTTAAATGACTCGATAAGTACGATTTGGAAGCGAAAAGGCAAAACTAGGCCTAAAATGACCTTTTCGTTCCCGAAATGCAACCAACAACAAATGCAAGCCTAAAACTCTACACAATAGGTACATTATACCTCATATAATCATGTTCAAAAAGAATTTGGGGTTAAATGACTCGATAAGTACGATTTGGAAGCGAAAAGGCAAAACTAGGCCTTAAATGACCTTTTCGTTCCCGAAATGCAACCAATAACAAATGCAAGCCTAAAACTCTACACAATAGGTACATTATACCTCATATAATCATGTTAAAAAATAATTTAAGATTAAATGACTCGATAAGTACGCTTTGGAAGCGAGAAGGCAAAACTAGGCCTAAAATGACCTTTTCGTTCCCGAAATGCAACCAACAACAAATGCAAGCCTAAAACTCTACACAATAGGTACATTATACCTCATATAATCATGTTAAAAAAGAATTTAAGGTTAAATGACTCGATAAGTACGCTTTGGAAGAGAGAAGGTAAAACTAGGCCTAAAATGACCTTTTCGTTCCCGAAATGCAACCAACAACAAATGCAAGCCTAAAACTCTACACAATAGGTACATTATACCTCATATAATCATGTTAAAAAAGAATTTAAGGTTAAACCCACCCCCTGCCCAGCATCCCCAGCCCTCCCCCACCCCCTGCCAGCCCTCCCCCACCCATTGCCAGCCCTCCCCCACCCCCGTCCGGCCTCCCAACCCTCCCCCACCCCCGGCCAGCATCCACGACCCTCCTCCCCACCCCCTTGCCCGGCCCTACCCCCCCCCTCGCCAGCCCTCACCCCACCCCTACCCACCCTCCCCCGGCCTTCCCCACCCCCTACAATCACATATTCGGCTAATACAAGCACATTTTACAACAAAAAATAGAAGTTGATTTCAAAATCCAATGAAATTAAACAAAAATTAGAGAAATGTAAAAGAGGAGAGAGAGTGAGAGGGGATTTACCGAAAGAGAGTGAGAGAAGGGATGATCCACAAACAATGCAGTAGTGGAGGAGAGAAGAAGAAGGTGGTGCAGCTGTGCGTGGTGGTGGCGTCAATGCAGTGGAGGGCAGGGCACTGGTGGTGGCGTCAATGCAGTTGGTGCATCGTCTTGGCGGTGGTGCGTGATATAGAGTGGTGGTGGTGGAGATAGGGTTTCGCGCTGGTGGTGAGAGAGTGAGAGGGGAAGTTCGCGCTGGTGGTGAGAGAGTGAGAGTGAGAGGGAGGGAAATTGAAATGGGGGCACTGTGTATGCGCGCAAAATGCATATCAAAAAAAAAAATGGAAGTGATGAAGGGCTGCGTGTTTTAAAAAACCGCAGCCCTTCGTTAATGAAGGGCTGCGGTTTTTGGGATAATCGCAGCCCTTCACTAATAGGGCTGCGGTTAGCTTTAAAACCGCTGCCCTTCATACTGTATGAAGGGTTGCGATTTCTTGTTAACCGCAGCCCTTCACTAAAAGGGTTGCGGTTTCCTTTAAAACCGCAGCCCTTCCAACGCAGCCCTTCCTTTTTTTTCCCCTAGTGTACTAAAGTCAACCACATCTACACTACTCTCACGCACCTTATTACATATTACGAAACTGATTTACAAAAGAAACTAATTTTTAACGACTCGAACAATATTCAATTTTCCAAGATCCATACAAATCAACGACCCCGGACGGTGGTATAATTTCTGAGGGTCAACTAAATTAACCACCTTTATTTGTTTATTTTATTTGTTTATTTATTTTTATTACTTTCTTGAAGTTACTAACATTCTATCCGTGATGTAGGTTATTAATATATTCCTGCAATTGTAAGTATTGTATATATTATACTAACTTCCCTGCAATATTTTCTTTTCTTATTTTTTTTTCTTTTACATGAACATTATTTTTTTATATGCTTGACTGCAATATTTATCACATTGTATTTCTTGCTAAACAACACCTAAAGAACTGTTCTCATTAATTCAGATAATTTGGACAACCTGCCAGGAACCTTGTAAAATGATTGTATAATAACTTGTCACTAAATAATTAGTCTTTTTGTATGTTTCCTGAACCGATCTAGATTAATTATTTTTAGGGTGCTTTAAAATATTGTTTGATTATTCTATCGCATAAAATCTGTTGTGAATCGTTATTTAGTAGAGACCAGCAATGGGCAATATAGTTCCTGACTATATTGTACCCACACCCCCCCGAACTCACTTTTTTTTAGTTCCTGACCATCTATGGAGTCATGACGGAGAAATCTACATTGGATAAGTCCCTAAGATGTCCCTTCCGTTTCAATATCCAATTAGGTTTATGATTCTTCCTCTAAAGAATTGTTGGCGACTTCAAAACGAATTTTTAATAAAATCTTAACAATGGGGTAGTCAAATAAACGCGCTCACACCGCGTGTAGGCATTAAAGGAATGAAAAATCCACGCCTACACTTAATATTCAATGTCAACTTCACTATTATACGTTTGGTTGTTATCTTTCATAGTATGATTGTGAGTGATTGCTAATTATATGGTTTGCCTAAGTTTAGATCGTCATAGTAAGTTAGCCTTAATTTATATTGAATCTGCGATTATGGTTATGGTATAAATTAGAGAGTGATTTAAATCTAATTAGTCTAGACATTTATATGGTTAGAAAAATTAGGACTAATGATGTCTCGTAGTTTGTAATACTGCCAATTCTAAATTATAGCAAGTTGTGATCATATTTGTTTAAGTTAGATTGTTTTAGAATCAACTTAGGATTAGTTCAAAGTTGGATTTCAAGTAAGGGAAGATAGGGAGTCTTCGTTACTAGAGTCTCTACAATTAGTTTATCAATTATCATTGGTTAGATTTTCAAGGTTAATCAAATATTATGACTAATCACTTAATTTAAGTAATAGTCGTGGAATTGAGTCAGCTTAGTTATGTCGTCACATGTAAATAGTAGATTAGTTTATCATTTACTTAGTTTTATTAGTTAGTATTATCTCCAACACCCCCACCCCCCCAAAATTATGTAAATACGTAAATAATTGTATAGTCTAACTTATTTATGTGAATAATATCGCTTTTAGTTAAATTTGAGTTTAGGAAATTTAGTAGTCTCTCCGTGGGACCGATCCTTTCTTACCATTTTTTACTTGTTAATATTTTCGAGTCTAAGAATAGATTTTTAATTTAATATGGTAAACGACATGCATCAATTAGCCTTAAAAATAAGGTAATGATTTGCAAGATATGTAGCTTATCCTATAATATAGAAGGTGGGAGCAAGCAATTTGATTAGCATGCAAGGTTTAAGATATAGAAAATAATGATTATTTGGAAATTATTCAAGGAAATTCGTTTGTCATATGAAATGACTGTAGGAAATTCATTTTTCCTATTGATAGTTTTGTAGAAATTCGTCTATCCTTTAAAGAAATGGTAGAAAAATTCGTTTATCTTGAAGATAATTTGTTTATCTTTTAAAATAGTTTGTTGAAGCAAATTTGTTTATCCTATAAACATTTCGTTTAGTTTGAGAAAATGGCAAGCAATTCGATTAATTTCCAAAACACAATTCGATTAGTCTAAAATATTTTTGAAAAGATGATGTGAATATGATAAGAAATGCGGTTCTTTTGAACCTGCAAACAATTCAGTTAGTTTATAAGGGACCATTTGTTTGGTCGGAAAGAAGACAAGCCATTTGTTTATCCTGAACGTGCAAATAATTTGGTTAGCTTGCAAGGCAATAAGGACATAATGTATGTAGAAAGAGCATGAAATGCGTTTATCTTGGAGACTTGCAAACAATTTGGTTAGTTCACAAAAGGGGAAGCCTATGAGAAATTTAACTTACTTCGTCAGATTCAGACAATTTGGTTAGTTTCATTAAGCAGAAAACTTAGCCATTCGTTTAGCATACAAAGGATTGCAAATTCAATTAGTTCAGAGCAACGCTAATGGTTGGACCTAGTTTTCAAGTCATCAATTATTTTATTACTTCCTCTCTCCTCCTCCTCCTCACTTATGCCTAACTTACTTAAGATTCCCTGTTTTTTAACTCCCAATGGTTAGACTAATATTGATGGACGGAGGTCATCAAATTCTATCTCCTACTATTTACCATACCCCATCCTATTTTCTCTCTCCTTTAATTCCATCCCGATACTCATCATATATATAATTTTTAGTTAATGAAAATTATACTAATAATTGAAATATGTAACTTAATTTTTTTACTACATATGTATTAGCCCTAATTTTAAAAGCGTTTATTAAATACTAATTATATATATTAAGTAAATTATGTGTCAGATTTTCTTATTTTAGTTGAGTTATTTTGAGCATGAATTTTATTGTCGTGTTTGTAGCATATTTATTTATTTAATGTTATGATGTTATTATTGTTACATGTATTACGGGTTTTAAGCGTTTATAATTAGTTGAATAGTATTTAGCCTATTAGGAAATCAAGTCGATTTCTTAGCTTTTACTTGTCAATAAACCCCAACCCCTTCTTTTTTTTTCGGTTGGATGTGTTTAGAAACCCGTAGAACACATTTCTCTCTCCTGGTAGTTCCCTCTCACCTTCTTCCTCTCTTTCTCTCAAACCTCGTTCTATTCTCTCTCTTCTCGAGCTTCGCTTGCCCTCCTTCATCACCGCCTTGCTCGCCGGAGCGCCGAAATCTTCTCTCCCCTACTCTTGCGGGTGTTGCCATGGTTGTTGATGTTGTTTTGGTGCGCCATTGGTGCTGCTGCTTAGAGATGGCCAATAGTGCGAGCCAATCTAGCCCATCCAGCGCAGCCCACCTTGTGGGCCGTGTGGGCCGAGCCCGCAAAAAGCCTAGTCCAGCCTGGCTCGAACCGTGAAATTGGTGAGTGGGTCGTGGACCGGATTTCTTGAGCCCAACCCACTAAAGCCCGCTACTACAACCGCCCAGCCCGGACCAAAAACCGATCCAACTCGGCCATGAACCGGACCAGCCCAGCCCAGCCCAAGTAATTATTCAACCAGATTGTGTATATTTTAATCAAATTATATATATTTTAATCAAATTGCATATATTATAATTCAATCAAATTCAAAAATAATGAAATTATTCATTAATATTAATAATTGTATATATTTTAATTCATTTTAAAGGTTTCAGGTAACAATAATGAATAATTCCAATGATTAAATAATTTTGAAAAAAAAGAAAAAAAATTCTCATGCCGGCCCGCCAGCCCAGTCCAACCCACTAGGCCCTCGAACCGCCAGAACAGCTTCCCGAACCGTAAAAACCGGTAACAGACCAGCGTGGGCCAAGATTTTTCATCCCGCGGACCAGCCCACCCAACTTGTGAATTTCACGGTCCGATCCCGGGCCTTGAAATCTCAGCCTATCTTGTTACGGCCCGCGGCCCGGCCTGACCCGCTCAGTCCGCACCAGTGGCCATCACTACTGCTGGTGGTGCTCCTCGACGCGGTGCCACTGCTGCTCTCTCTCCCCTTCGCACTGTGATGCTTATGCCTGTGCCGCTACTCTGTCGATGTTATTCAAGCTGCCACCGATGTTGTTCTGCGCTCGCCAGAGCTGTGTACCACCGTCGTCGTTGTCGATGTGTTGTTATCGATGCGTCTTTTCTACTATCCGGTATGTTTCCGCCATGGTCGTTGTTATCTTTTGTCTCTCCTCCGTTTTGTGTGCGTGTGGTGGTGTTGTTGTGATTGTTGTTGTGTCGTTGTTGTTTGTAACAGCCCGAATTATCCCGACTAGGGGTGAAAGTTATTCGGATAAAATCCAAAATCCAATCCAATCTCATCCGAATTAGTAATTCGGATCGGATTCAAACTGTGTTCGGATTGGATTCGGATTGAGATTTTTTGAAAAATTCGATTTTTGGATCGGATTGGATTGAGGGTAATTGGATCTAAAAATCCAATTTTCCGAATAGCAATAGGACTTGTATTATGTATCTAGATTGGGTTTAAGTACTTAACTGAATTTTTTTTTTTGAAAAGCCTAATCCATAGCCCAATAGGCGTATCACTTCAACCCTTCACCCTAAAAACACTTAATTCCTCATTTCCTAAATCTACTATGCTGCTGTTGTGCTTAATTTATTTCATCGAAAAACTAGAGTTTTAAAAAATTGGATTTTCGGATCGGATCCAATCTAGAGTATGAAAATTCGGATTGGATTGGATCGGATTCAAACTCTAATCGGTTTGGTTTCGAATTGGAAAATTGAAATCCAAATTTTGTTCGGATCGGATGGGATTATGCCTTAATCCAAACCGTACACCGAACTTTCACCCCTAATCCCGACCAACTTACAGAGGATTAAGCACAGCATATGAGACTTTGGTCGAGCTAACCCGAACTATTACCATGACATTCACCGAACAACATCTGAGAATGTGGAACTCAATTCCCAACTCTATTCAATTTAAAATTAACTATTACAACAAGGCCCTGATTCTCATACTCTATCCTAACAAATTCCTCTGTAAAATCCGGCAAAATTTCCTTTGAAAATAGGACAATCCTAAAGTGGAAAATAATTTAAACCTGTTTACAATATCAATTAAATTCAACTCCTAGAACACAACAGCCTCAACGCTTTCGCGGAGCAACACCAATGGAGAATCAGGAGCACTAACGACTCTTAAATACAGAAATAGGTTATAAATAATTAATAGCTAACTATTACAACATCGAGCGTCGTATCAGCTTCAACTTGCAAAATATTTACTTACGGCTTCAACCTGAAACATTTAGGGGGACACTGCCACCCACCAAGTGACAGGCCGCAGAAATGACAAAACAACATATACACACATCAGCAAAGCTGAGTACTAAACCCGTAAAGAGATTAACATATGCTTTGGTGGCTTTTACTTGAAAACGACTCAACACTCAACATAATCACAACAAACACATCTGTTATAACATGCATAACATCAACTCTTGTTGACCACATTCATATTATATCTTTATCCAATTATTTCTTTTATAATACACCATTATTCACATATCAACAAACGCAGCAAGGCGACTTCCAAGCAATCATAACAAAGACACATTTCATATAGCTTCATTTCCTTCAATCGATTTCATATCAGAAATCCAACTTATATTTTCAAATACTATATCAATCGTTTTCTTATACTTTTATAACCAATTCCTTAACAGGAATTAAATAATATGACAACATTCCATGACACGATTCCTTATTGGGAATCTAATATAAAAAATATGATTCTTTATCACGAATCCAATATCATAACAACTTACCATGATACGTTTCCTTATCGAGAATCTAATATCGAAATATGATTCCTTATCAGGAATCCAATATCATCATTCATATTCAAGTACTGAATAAACATTCATTATACCTGATATGATTCCTTATCGGGAATCTAATATCAAAACAACTTACCATGATATGATTCCTTATCGGGAATCCAATATCGATATCCACATTCGAATACTAAATTAGCATTCATTTCCATAATTCGAGATAGCATCCTTTTTTAATCGGGGGAAAGAGAACACCGCAGAGGAGACAAAGCTTACACTCCGACAGTGGGGGTCGTCACCCAACCATTCGCTTTACTTTTGGCCAATAACCGCGACTAGTCCGTAGTACATTTTCCGCTGATTTAATCAGCCATCCACATGTTTCGCATTACCTGATATATCGCCAGATTATCGCCCCACAGAGCAATGGGCAGGTTTCCCTGTGGGGCCCCCAAGGTTCATAATCCATGGGGCAATGTTCGTTTCACCTCATCCGTCGACTCAAACGAGACTACTTTCCCCTTAGATTCCTCTTGATTATCATTCATATCACAATCGAATCATTCTTGGAACTCATCCAATACTTTTCATTATTCTCAACATCAAACCTTTGAAACCCACAACTCAAAACCAATACGCATAAGCTATATTCATATATTCATATAATATTCGAAACAGCACATCTTTAGAATTACTCCAATTCTAAATCAGTTTAACCATGAAACGATAATCAAAATAACTAATACAATCCAATCATATCTGACAAACAGTAACCACAACGACAAGAGGTCTCTCAATTAGAGTAAACTAACGAGAGTTACTGTACTAGTTACGCGCCATTCATACTACTCTTACATATAAATAGTCATACTCTTTTGCACTTCACGATTACTAATCTAGATTCGTCTCAACAACAATACTAATAGTGGTTCTGAAACAATCACAAAACTCACAATAGGTTTCTCAGCTAGAATTAACTACCGAGAGTTTAACTCAAACTCTACAACTCAAGGTTCATTAAATGAATACTGATAGAAAGTAGCCAAATATGGTTCAAGTTATACTATCAATTGAGTTCCAATTAACATAATAAAAAACTAACCATTAAAGAACCAAGCTTATGATTATATAGAACGAGTTGAACTCATTTCTACTACAACACTACTCCAATAAATACTCGAGGCATCTTTAAGGCGATGCACAAGCTCATGTTTACCTACATATTTAAACTTCGGCACTAACTTACTTTTGTTGCATTAATCAACTAATCTAACTTAATTATATTACTCCATTGACAGATATTAAACTGAAATATCTTTTTAACACGACCTCAATGAGTTAGTCCATGATCCATATTTTTAACAATGATTAGTCAATCCTTTTTAAAACAATTTCTAGCACTAATTAACTCACATCCTTCATTTAAGCGTTCAATCCAACTCCCTCCTCCACAAGTGAGCTTTAATTAACTCAACTCCGAATCATTTGACAAAGAAGTGGATAATATCTTACTTTATAACCAACACAGGGGTAGTTTACTGAACTACTAGCTTTATTTAGTAAGTATTACTAAAAGAAATAAACATTTTAATTCCCTTTTTCTAAACTTTAAGTGAGGAAACTAATTATGTTTATTAACTTTTTAGAGTCCACTTAACCGATTATTCTTCATAGCACCATATGACAACTCTAATCAGATTATATTATCTTTTTAGAAATTAATTACCTCATTGCAAACTTTCATTTAACTAATCATCTTGATAGAATTATACTCAACCCATTATAGAAAATCATTCTAGTTGTGACAAGAGCAATATCATACAATTACCTATTAAATTCACATAGAATATGGACCTTGACAACTACCAACCCATAACTATGATTCTTACTCTACTCTAAATATGTTTCTTTTCCAAAAACTAAATCACCGTTAACAAGAATCATCATTACATCAATTAGTGTTTGTCTTGAAAGCAAGAAGTATATTATGATTACATATAGTTAACTTATTTCTAATCTACATATCACGCACTAATGTAAGTAAGACCGTTTAAAGTAATTTACAAACTTATATCCAACTTACTTAATTAATAACATAACATCGTAGTCTTCTTAACAGAACTCATTACTCTTAAGAGAATCATTAGCAAGGTCACTTATCTACTTTATTAATTGAATTCTGGTAAGACAATGATAATATAATTACAACAAAAATACCAAGTATTATATAGTTCATGTTTGTGTAAGCAATATACTATGCCAGTATCAACATTCTCTAAGTTAACTTCACAACTCACTAACCAAATACATACCATTAACTATCGGGAATCCCATCATTGATTTGCATTAATAAAACAACCATTCATTACACTAACTAACTAGTTTCATTAAACTAAACTAAGAACTCATAATAGGAACAATTAGTTTCCAAATCAACTATGATTATTGATCCACGTGATGGCTACTTCAATTTAGGATTTCTACCATCAATTAGAACCAATCTACCAGTACACATTCACCCAATTAATCAACACAACATCATTCGGTTTTCAAATTCCAATTCACAAGCAACAATGAGTTCAACATCACAAATCGCATCCAACATCACAAATCGCATCCAACATCAACAATCCATAATCTATTCACTAATCTTCATTCATAATTTGAAGAAACAAAACAGTATCAAAGGAAGGACAGATTGGTGTAGTACCTTTACAGGAGGTATCACACCACTGTAGCAACAACAAGAAGCGGCGGCTACAACCACCAGCGACACCGCGTCGCAGACAAGCCGCGGCAGCACACCACCAACAGCAATGCAGCCACACGGTTCACGGGAGAAGCAGCGCGGCGGCGCAAATAAGAATAGCAGTGGCAGCACCGCCAAGAGGAGAGAGATAAATAATGCTGCAGTCTGACGAACAACCGCAGCAACACCAAGGACACACGAGCGGCACAAGGGAATCTCCGGCGAGCAGAAAAAAATAAAATAAAACTGAGGACTGGTTCGAGTAGCAGCGAAGGCAAGAAGAAGAAAGGGAAGAGAAAGAGCTGCGGGGAGGACTGAGATAGGGGTTTTGGGTTTTTCACGGGAGGAAAGGGAGATCGAGGAGAGATAAAGGGTTTTGAGGGAGTTCGGGTTCTGAGAGGAAGACACGAGGAACAAGGGGAATTAAAATGGGGTTTTGGGCTTATTTGTTTTTCTCAACCGATAATTAAAAGAAAAGAAAGGAAAACCGACTCTAGTTTCCCACTTTCGACAGATACCACTCAACAAGAATTACAATTAAAATTGTGGCACCAACCTTTTAATGACATTTTAATTAAGCATATCAATCGGTTGATTATCCAAAGGGAGAAACTTCTTCTCTTTAATCAGAAAGCTTGTGGCACCAACCTTTTAATGACATTTTCATTCAAAAATCGTTTTCGTTCCGCCCACTCAACTATCAGGGAAATTGATTTGAGCTTTCTCGACCCTTTTATATCTCCAGCTGATGTGAACTCTTTAATTGCTCCGGTCACAGCAGAAGAAATAAAAGAAGTCTTCTTTGATATTAAGCCACTTAAAGCGCCTGGATCCGATGGATTTGGGGGAAAATTCTTTCAGGCTTATTGGCCCATCATTGAAAAAGAATTAATCATTGCCGTACAAAGTTTCTTTTATCATGGTAAATTGCCCCCATCTTTGAACCACACTTTGATAACCCTCATTCCCAAAAAAGAGGCTCCTGAATATCCAGATCATTTCAGGTTAATTAGTTTAATTAACACTATTTACAAAGCAATTTCAAAACTCCTAGTTAATCGCCTCCGCCCTATTTTGCAACGGGAAATTAGTCCCCTTCAAAATGCTTTTACTCAAGAACGCTCTATTCATGACAACCTTTTGATTGCACAAGAGGCTCTCAATACATTTTAAAAGTCTCAAAACAAAACAGGGTGGTGTGCCCTAAAGTTAGACATGGAAAAAGCTTATGACCGGATCGAGTGGGATTTTCTTTGGCAAACTCTCGAGGCTTTTGGTTTCCCCCCCACTTGGATCCTATGGATTAAGGAATGTGTTAGTAATGTTTCCTATTCAATCAAAGTAAATGACCAACCCTCCCCTTGGTTTCGACCTTCGAGGGTGCGACAAGGTGACCCCCCTGTCACCTTACCTTTTTATTTTATGTATGGAAGTTTTTATCCGAAAACTAACTCTCCAAAGTCAATCTCGAGATTCGGGTATCGGTTTTTAAGCCGCACCCGTAACCGCCAATATACCCCGCCTAATGTTTGCGATGATAGCCTCTTATTTTGCAAAGCAACTACCTCGGCTTGTAGAAATCTAAAAGCGTCCTTGATGACTTCGTGGTCTTTCCCGGTCAATTAGTGAATTTTCATAAATCTACTATTATTTTCTCTAAAAAGGTCTCCTCCAACCGAAAAACGGCTCTAGCCAGTCATTTTAATATGTTGCCTAATTCTTCTCTGGGAAGGTACTTGGGAATTTTCTTTAGTTCCCATCATCCCTCTAAAGCTGACCTTGCTCATATTGTTCAAAAGACTGATCAAAGGATTAACCTCTGGGAATCGGGATTTTTGTCCAAAGCTGGGAGGCTCACCCTCATTCAGAGTAATCTTGAAGCTCTACTGTCTTATACGTGTGCCTCCACCATGCTTCCTCCGGATGTAGCTAAATCCATTGATACTCTCCACATGAAAATTTTTTGGCGACAAAATAAAGATAAAAATGCAACACCTATAATTGCATGGGATAAAATCTGCACTCCTAAAGTGCAGGGTGGCCTTGGCCTAAGAAAAACGCTTCCTATGAATAAAGCTTTTATAGCAAAGTTGGGTTGGAAAATTCTTACGAAACCTACCAACTTATGGGTGAAACTAATAACGCAAAAATATCTAAAGGGTCAGTCCTTCTTTAATTGTAAAACAAAAGAACACGATTCTCCAATATGGAAAAAAATCTTACTCCAGAGATCTCTTCTGCAAAAAGGTATTCGGTGGAAAATAGGTGATGGCTCCCAAATTCTTTTTTGGCTTCACAACTGGTGTGCTGCTGAAAATTTAATGGAAAAACATAAATTATCAGAAAACCAGGTTGATCTTAATATTCGTCTAAAAGAGTTCATTCTTCCTACTAGAACTTGGGATATTGACAAACTAAAGCTCTTGCTGCCGGATTGCATTATTAACTCTATCAAAGGCATTCCTCTGCCAATAAACTCCCTTCCGAATGAGCCTATTTGGGGTCCTAGCTCTTCAGGCTTATTAACGGTTAAATCCGCTAACTAGCTAGCTCGTAATCTCTCACCAAGTCTAGAAATATGGCCGCATCGTTGGATTTGGAACCTTGATATCCCACCCAAACTGATAATTTTTATGTGGCAAATTTGTCACAACAGTCTTGGAGTTAGAGTCATCCTTGCTCAACGCAACATAATCCCTTTCAACCATTGTGCTATTTGTAACACTCATGAGGAATCTTTAGACCATCTTTTTCGGGGATGCCATCATCTCATCCCCCTTTGGCAGCTTCAGGATCTAAAGGAGTGGATACCTCACACCTTACATCGGGCCACTCTTCTAAATACTTTGTCCAAAATCAGACATGATAGATCCTCAACTATCAAATTTGTTTTCCTTATGTGGAGAATCTGGAAGGAAAGAAATTTTATTATCTTTCATAATACTTCTCTTAATGTTCACAGAATTCTGCATAAAGCAAAATTTTTATTTTCAGAATGGAGTATGAGGAATGCAGTGGACCTCTGCAACTCCTCTGGTTCCCCGTTCTCCCATTCCTCTTTTCCTCCATCCTCTTTGGTGTATCCTTCCTCCATCCTCGTTTCTTGGGAGCCACCTCCCACCTCCTTCTTCAAACTCAACTTCGACGGTTCGGTTCGCGGTACTTCTGCAGCAGCATGTATTATCATTAGGGATGTTGTTGGCCATCTCCACAAAGCTGCAGCTTTCAACCTTGGTTCTTCTTCCGTGTTCATTGCCGAGGCAACTGCTCTTCAACAAGGGCTTCGCCTAGCTATCCAGAGCAATATTCGTCAACTCCAAATTGAAGGTGATAATCTTATGGTCATAAACTCAGTTAAAGGTATCTGGTCTCCTCCTTGGCAGATTGCTCATATCATCCAGGATATCAAAGCTCTTCTTCGTTCTTTCTCTTCGTGGGCTATTCGTCATGTCTATCAGGAAGCAAACAATGCAGCAGATTGGATCGCCAATGTCGGTCATTTAGTTGATTCTCAGTTTAATATCGATGATTGTACTAATTCTGCTCTTCATTCTATTCTTGTAACGATAAGGTTGGAGCTCCCCTCGTGCGGAGGGTCTCCTAAACTTCTTTTCTCCTTACCTTATTAAAAAAAAAATCTTAAATAACTAAAATCGAAAATTTATAATAAAAATAACTTCATAAAATTAAACAAATAAATATATTACAAACACGAGAAAATTAATTATTCATACTCTTAACCCAAACAAAATAAGAATATTCGAAACATAATTAACTTAATAATTATAATTAGCATTTAATAAACGCTCTTAAAAATAAGCTTGTTACATTGGTGTTGGTGCAGTGTTGGTTTTATTGTTAAAGTTGTCATGGTTTAAGGAGATTACTTTGAAATTAGATTGAACTTGGATAAAGATGATGTGTATTTGTTTCATGAATCTAATTTCAAGATGTTGAATTAGTTTGTGGTTTTAATGATTAAGTTGCAAAAGAATTAGTTTAGATTATAATTAGTGTTGCTCTAAAGTTTTGTAAGAATAAGATTGAAGAGATGTGCTTATGTATTAGAAGATTCGTTTCTTGTTGGTTTGGTTAATGTTGTGACCTAAGCATAGCTAGTTTAGTTTGATAATCTAGAATTGAGAATTGAGGAATTGGAATGATAAAGGTCGATAATTTCTGTATTGGGAATTGGTTATAGTTTTGCTTTCTAGTTAAGGTTAGTTAGAGAATATTGATATTGTTGGAGGATGACTATGGAGTGGAAGTATTATATTTTTAAATTTAGGAGAGGTTAATTAGATTAGTTCTTGTGTAGTGAGGAATATATTAATTCTTGTTATTGTGGTTGAGGTGAATCTTTGTGAAATTCAAGTATCTTTTGGAGATGAAGAACAATGAAGGTGGTGTGTTGGCGTAGTTTAGATAAGCGTATAAGGTAACTTTTTATGTTCAGTAAAATAATTTACTTCTACCCATCCTGTGTGTGGATGTTTGTGTTATATCTTCGTGAATAAGTTCGTACTATGGCCATAGTTATGAATGTGTTGATTGTGGAAACGTTATTGGATAATATGAATACGCAATTGTTTTGCTGGCTTAGTTTATGAACTAAAAATAGAAAGTGGGCAAGGTATAGGTGGAGGTTGGTTACTCTCTTGACCTGATATGGTCGGCTACGCCGCCCCATAACGAACCTTGGGGTAGTATTGTTGTGCTCCATAACAAACCTTGGAGACGGCGTTTGTCCAAATCCTGTACTTGCCACTGATTTGTTTAAGAGAATGAGCTGTGCCAGCGTCATAACGTAAAGAAATGATTTGAGATAAAGTTATTTTAACAGGTTGAAGTAAAGGTTACGATTTTTCCACTCATTTTGGAATTTTTGTTTGTTTGTATTTCTTCTCTACATTTGCAGGTTGTGTATTGAGAGCTTGGAAGCCAAAATGGAACGAGATAAAGATGTCATTGTGGATTAAGGATTGAGTTTGTATTTTAGGTAGTTGATTTTAGAAGAGTTCTCAATAATATTTCGTCGTATATAATATTTGGGAATTTTAGTGGAGTTATTTGAGTAATAAGGATATTATCCACTGCGATTTTATTTATGTATAGAGTTAATTCTAGTATGTAGTTGTGGAGTGTGCTTAATTAGCAGCTCGAAAGAGTGGGCTGTTACAAGATGGTATTAGAGCAACCTTACGACCGTCTGCCGAGTTGGCTACCTAGCGAGGATAAAAGATTCTTGGGATAGTTTGGGTTAATAGTGGTTAATAATTGATGATGGGAAATTAGGAAAATTATTGGATTGAGTATTTAAGTGTTTGCACTATTGCGTGTGCTATATGAATCTATTTCTATGAAGGTATAATGCCTTGTATTGTCTATGGTGTTGTGTTTTCTGAGAAAATTGTATGATTTTCTTAAGTAAAAGAATTTCAAATGAGATCTCTGCAAATGAGATTACTGGAATCCTATGCAATTTTGCCCCTTTTGTTTTCTTTTCTCCTCGATTCTATTATCGAGTTGAAGTTGATATACAAATGACGATGGTAGAATTGAGGTTTGGATGATTAATATCTTATGAGCTTAAAATATTTTGGTTTTCTTTAAATAAGTGTTTGCAACTTTCGAGGACGAAACTTTTGATAAGGATGGTAGTATGTAATAGCCTTATTTTTAAATGTGTTTATTAAATGCGAATTATATATATTAAGTTAATTATGTGTCAGGTTTTCTTATTTTATTTGAGTTTTAGTATGAATTTTATTATCGTGTTTGTAGTATATTAATTTATTTAATGTTATGAAGTTATTATTGTTATATGTATTACGGGCTCGTTCGTTATCGTTGTTTCTTTTAGTTTTGAATATCCAAAAACCAAAAATATGAAAACAAAAAAAAGTAGTTTTTAGTTTTTTATTTTTTTTTTTTAAAAAAGATAGTTAATAAAAATAAAGAAAAAATTTTAAAATTTTTATCCCAATTTATAATAAAAAATTCTTTTTAATAAAAAAAAAAACCCAGGGAGAATTTTCCTTTGTCGGGTTGGAAACCAAAACCTCAACCCCTTTTTTTTTTTTTTGGTTGGATGTGTTTAGCAACCCGTAGAACCAATTTCTCTCGATCTCCTGGTGGTTCCCTCTCACCTTCTTCCTCTCTAACTCTCAAACCTCGTTCTATTGCTTCTCGAGCTTCGCCTGCCCTCCTTCGTCGCCGCCTTGCTCGCCGGAACGCCGACGCTGCTGTCGCTAATCTTCTGTCCCCTGCTCTTGCGGTTGTTGCCATGGTTGTTGTTGTTGTTTTAGTGCGTCGTTGGTGCTGGTGGTGGTGCTCCTCGACGCCGTGCCGCTGCTACTCTATCTCCCCTTCACGCGGTGATGTTGCTGCCTGTGCCGCTACTCTGTCGACGTTATTCAAGCTGCCACCGCTGTTGTTCTGCGCTCGCCGGAACTATGTACTACAGTCGTTGTTGTCGGTGCATCTTTTCTACTTTTCGGTATGTTTCCGCCATGGTTGTTGCTGTCTTTTGTCTCTCCTCCGTTTTGTGCGTTTGGTGGTGTTTGTTGTGATTGTTATGTTGTGTCGTTGTTGTTGGTGCAGTGTTGTTTTTATTGTTAAAGTAGTCATGGTTTAAGGAGATTTCTTTGAAATTGGATTGAACTTGGATAAAGATGATGTGTATTTGTTTCATGAATCTAATTTCAAGATGTTGAATTAGTTTGTGGTTTTAATGGTTAAGTTGCAAAAGAATCAGTTCAGATTATAATTAGTGTTGCTTTAAAGTTATGTAAGGATAAGATTGAACAGATGTGCTTATGTATTAGAAAATCCGTTTCTTGTTGGGTTGATTTATGTTGTGACCTAAGCTAAGCTAGATTAGCTAGTTTAGTTCGTTAATCTAGAATTGAGAATTGAAGAATTGTAATGATAAATGTCGATATTTTCTGTATTGGGAATTGGTTATGGTTTTGCTTTCTGGTTTAGGTTAGTTAGAGAATATTGTTATTAATTGTTGGAGGATGACTGAGGATGACTATGGAGTGGAAGTATTATAGTTTTAAATTTAGGAGAGGTTAATTAGATTAGTTCTTGTGTAGTGAGGAATATATTAATTTTTGTTATTGTGGTTGAGGTGAATCATTGTGAAATTCAAGTATCTTTTGGAGATGAAGAACAATGAAGGTGGTGTGTTGTCGTAGTTTAGATAAGCGTATAAGGTAACTTTTTATGTTCAGTAAAATAATTTACTTCTACCCATCTGTGTGTGGATGTTTGTGTTATATTTTCGTGAATAAGTTCGTACTATGGCCATAGTTATGAATGTGTTGATTGTGGAAACGTTATTAGATAATATGAATACGCAATTGTTTTGTTGGCTTAGTTTATGAGCTAAAAATAGAAAGTGGGCAAGGTATGGGTGGAGGTTGGTTACTCTCTTGACCTGATATGGTCGGCTACGCCCATAACGAACCTTGGGGGTATTATTGTTGTGCTCCATAACGAACCTTGGAGGCTGCGTTTGTCCAAATCTTGTACTTGCCACTGATTTGTTTAAGAGAATGAGCTATGCCAGCGTCATAACGTAAAGAAATGATTTGAAATAAAGTTATTTTAACGGGTTGAAGTAAAGGTTACGAGTTTTCCACTCATTTTGGAATTTTGTTTGTATTTCTTCTCTACATTTGCATGTTGTGTATTGAGAGCTTGGAAGCCAAAATGGAGCAAGATCAAGATGTCATTGTGGATTAAGGATTGAGTTTGTATTTTAGGTAGTTGATTTTAGAATAGTTCTCAATAATATTTCTTTGTATATAATATTTGGGAATTTTATAGGAGTTATTGGTTAATTAAGGATATTTTTCGCTGCGATTTTATTTAATTATAGAGTTAATTCTAGTATATGGTTGTTGAGTGTGCTTAATTTGCAGCTCGGAAGAGTGGGCTGTTACATCATATCATAACTAATAGTTGTAATTTAATTATTTTTTAAATTTGTATCATATACTTCCTCCGTTTTTTTAATAATTGACACGTTTTCCTTTCAGAGAATTGTCATAAGTAGTAAAAAAATTTCTCATTTATTACATCTTTGCCATCATTTAATTGTTTCACCTGCTCACTTTATCCAATACTCAAATTTGATTGGTTATATAAGTGGTCCCAACTTTCTCTCTCTAAGCTCCTTAGTATTCCCCCACTTTCTCTCTGTGTCACTTATTAAAAATACATGAACAAGGGAAAATTAAGTACAAGAAAATTAATCCATTTAATCAAACATTAATACATATATATTTCATTAAACATTATCAACTTTGCTTATATAAATACTCGCACAACATATTTCAATAATAAAAATGACATAACACCTCTATTAGCTTAATATCTATTTTTCCCGAGTTTAAGCCAAATATTTTGTACTAGGTTCAATTTGAGGCGTATATGCATAAATTGATCACGGACTCGAACCCTATCATTCATATATGTTTGCAAATTTGTTACGCGACTATCACTAGTGTGATATATAAAAGGTTTATTAGAGTTTTGTGCATTTCGCTAGCTTGAGGTAGGACGAGGATCAAACTGAAGGGAGTATAAATCCCATGCACCTTTGATTATCATGTTATGTAAAATAATGCAAGCGAACAATATTTTTCCTAACATGTCTTTATCACAAGCTACAACTGGTTAACGAATTATAGCAATACAAGCTTATAATACTCCAAATGCATGTTCGACATCCTTTCGTTTGTTCTCTCACAGTTGGGCAAAAAGGCTTTCCTTCTCATTCAATGGAAGGTATATTATGGGAATAAATGCCGCCCATTGAGGATAAAAACAATTTGTTAGGTAATAACCTGTATCATATTGGTGCCGTTGACAACATACTTCAGCAGAGGTGCATGGGTTTCAATTACATGTTTGATTATGTTTGTGATCCTAACATCTACCATAGGATCACAAACATAATCAAGCACATGAATCAACCAATAAGGAGATATACAACCTTTGTAGCGTGATGTCACTGTTGTATGCAAGCTTCGAAGATCTGAGAGCCCCAAGTGTTGCTCCTCTAATCAGTCCACGAGTACCAGTTAAACACAAACGTCTGCTAGAACGGAAGAGAAAAGATCCATTACTTTTTGGTGGTATAGGCGCCGATTAGGGGGAATAGATTAGGGTTTCACTAGCTCTCTCTCTTGTGGAAAGAAACTGCTTAATGAAGTGATGCCTAAACTCTAATATTATATCCTATATATAATAGAAGAATCCTAGGAAAGTTAGGAGAACTAATTCTCCTCCTATTCCCTTTATGGCTGGCCAACCCAATCCTAAATGGACTTGGGTTGCTTTGTCCAACTTGTGCTACAATGTGTGACCGTACCTCATAGGATTAATGTAATTTAGTTGTAGGTTTCATTAATATTGTCCTACTAATCATATTTATTCTCTAGCAAGAAAATACGATTACTAAAATAATTAACTTATTATCTTAATAATTTAAGTCCTATCTATATTTAGTAATTGCTGGGATGTTTGAGAGCATATTCCTTCAATCTCCCACTTGTCCGAAGACAAGAGCGTAATGTTAAATTCCTTTAGTCACTTAATGCCAAATTTGATAACACTATGTTATTCTCAAATTTTTGTTCCTAGATTGTTGAGTTCGAACTGTTCAAATAAGGACCAACTCTTTAATCCTATTCTGCATAGCCATGCAATTTTTCAGTTCTAGCCCATCAAGAGGCCCAGACACCATTCCTATTTAATAGGTTGACTTATCCACTCTTAACTCCCACTTTATAACCTCCTTTTACGACGCGGCATTTAACAACGACAAGGTTAAACTAATTATATTATGGTTATTAATACATACTCATGTCTAAGGAATCCACTAAATATAGTAGTTTGATTCTACTTTTAGAATCTAATTAGGTCAAGTCTCAATGTATCAGATATACATCCATATAATCAATTAGACATCTCTATGTCTCCATAGCCTTTGGAACTACGCTATCAATTAATTATATACTAGTCTTTAAATAAATCACTTATGTCCAATTTAGTGATTTTAGGGACTTTAAATAAATTGTGATTTCAGTTCACTTTATAGGGTTCCATTATCAAAACATTTTTGATAATCCTATTTGAAAACACAAATTATTTGGACATTTTATTTAATATTAAACCAAATAATTAAATAAGAAACAAATTTTTATTGATAAACATAACATAATAAATGTCTTTATAATTTTAAACATGAAGTAAACAACCTAAAGCCATTCTGATCCAATTGCAACCTTCACTTCCTCACTTAATTTTGGTTGAATTGGTTTTAATAATTTTGCTCCTTTTTAGGCCATTTCGTGAACGCATTAATCCTATGAGGTACGGTCACACATTGTAGCAAAATAATTCCAATAAGGAGCAAAATTATAGAGAAACAACCTATAGCCATTCCTCTCCCCCTTCCTTTTCTGTTTCTTTTTCGGCCTCCTTATCCATCTCACCCTCATTTTGCTTTGATTTTTGAATTTTCCTCCTCTTTATAGTCCTCTTTCTCCGTTTCGTGATCCACCCACTCACTAGTTTGCTTTTGAAAGCTCTAAATCTTTCGGCCACCGTGGATAGAAAAGCCGCCTTTTTTGCCTCATTAGGAGTAATATGGAACGTATTCTATAAAAACAAGAAACAAAAAATAGTTATTTCCATATACATATATATCAATGAAAACATGTGGCTAAATGCGGAAAGAAAAGGAAATTAAGTGAATTGAGTTTCAAATGCCAAAATCGGCCCAAAATGACATATATTTACCCAAAATGGGTTTGAAAACATATGAGTGAACTTTAATTGACTCTAATAGTTATATATGTACTTATTGGAACTATATATGACCTAACATGCGGCTAAATGCGAAAAACTAAGTGAATTGAGCTTCAAAGGCCAAAATCGGCCCGAAATGGCCTTCATTTACCCAAAATGGGTTTCAAAGCATATGAGTGAACTTTAATTGACTCTAATAGTTATATATGTACTTATTGGAACTACATATGACCTAACATGCGGCTAAATGCGAAAAACCAAGTGAATTGAGCTTCGAAGGCCAAAATCGGCCCGAAATGACCTTCATTTACCCAAAATGGGTTTCAAGGCATATGAGTGAACTTTAATTGACTCTAATAGTTATATATGTACCTAGTGCAATTATATATGACCTAACATGGCCCTAAATCTGGAAAGAAAAGGAAATTAAGTGAATTGAGCTTCAAAGGCTTAAATCGGCCCGAAATGGCATTCATTTACCCGAAATGGGTTTCAACGCATATGAGTGGAGTTTAATGGACTCTAATAGTTATATATGTACCTAGTGCAATTATATATGACCTAACATGGCCCTAAATGCGGAAAGAAAAGGAAATTAAGGGAATTGAGCTTCAAAGGCTTAAATCGGCCCGAAATGGCCTTCATTTACCCAAAATGGGTTTCAACGCATATGAGTGGAGTTTAATTGACTCCAATAGTTATATATGTACCTATTAGAACTATATATGACCTAACATGGCCCTAAATGCGGGAAATTAAAGTAATTCAGTTAAAAAAAAAACTTACACAAGTGTCTTCCCATAATGATTTCTTCATTCCATCGGGCACATCTTTCCACCCCACCAAAATGCTGAGTTTGTGCACACATAACCCGATATGCTGCCCATACTTTTTACGCCATTGGCCACAAGGTTGACCCATATCATCATACTCGAGGGTCATAGTGGTGTTATAATTCAATCCCTTGGTCGCACCTCTTCCTTTCCGCTTCTTTGTTGCAACTTTGCTTGGAGTTTTGGTGGTACTAAGAACCTCTTTCCCCGCATTTTTGTGTGGCACAATGATGGACGAAATACAAGGATAATCTTCCCTAGCATTGTTGTCAATGGGGGGAGCCTTATTGGCTAGCTCCTCATTTATTTCAGCCAAGCGAAGTTCCCTATCACGCAAGTGCTTCTCCTCATCATGCGCTATGTCTTCCGGTTCACCTTTATCCTCCTCCTTCTCCGCATCATACTCATCATCATTATCCAATGACTTATCATAATCATCATCGGTTTCTTCCTCCACAATCACATCATCTCGGACCATGTTTGAAAGTCCTGAAATTTATAAAAAAGAAATTAGAAAAGCGCAAGATTAAACAAAAAAATGAAAGAAATTAGAAACGCGCAAGATTAAACAAAAAAATGAAAGAAATTAGAAACGCGCAAGATTAAACAAAATTAAACTACTACCTCCGTCCCAGAATAATCTGAACACTTTCCTTTTATGTATGTCCCAAATTAGTTTGAACACTTCCATTTTTGGCATGGTCCCACCATTAATATATTATTTCTTTTACACATCTTTGGCCCACACTCTACCTTTTATACATAAAAAGTTACCCAACTTTCTCTCTCCTCTAATAAAAAATACCCCACCAACTCCTATCACATCTACTTTTTAAATAAAATAACATTTGATAACCACACCACAACTTATCATCTTAAACTACGTGTCCCAATAAGTGTTCAGATCTTTCTGGGACGGAGGGAGTAAAAGAAATTAGCTACGAACCCCCCACCTTTTTAGGCCATTTCGTGAACGCATTAATCCTATTTAGTAATTGCTGGGATATTTGAGAGCATATTCCTTCAATCTCCCACTTGTCTGAAGACAAGAGCGTAATGTTAAATTCCTTTAGTCACTTAATGCCAAATTTGATAACATTATGTTATTCTCAAATTTTTGTTCCTAGATTGCTGAGTTCGAACTGTTCAAATAAGGACCAACTCTTTGATCCTATTCTGCATAGCCATGCAATTTTTCAGTTCTAGCCCATCAAGAGGCCCAAACACCATTCCTATTTAATAGGAGGACTTATCCACTCTTGTATGACCATAACTCCCACTTTATAACCTCCTTTTACGGCGCGACATTTAACAACGACAAGCTAAGGTTAAACTAATTATATTATGGTTATTAATACATACTCATGTCTAAGGAATCCACTAAATATAGTAGTTTGATTCTACTTTTAGATTCTAATTAGGTCAAGTCTCAATGTATCAAATATACATCCATATAATCAATTAGACATCTCTATGTCTCCATAGCCTTTGGAACTACGCTATCAATTAATTATATTAGTCTTTAAATAAATCACTTATGTCCAATTTAGTGATTTAGACTAGGGACTTTAAATAAATTGTGATTTCAGTTCATTTTATAGGGTTCCATTATCAAAACATTTTTGATAATCCTATTTGAAAACACAAATTATTTGGACATTTTATTTAATATTAAACCAAATAATTAAATTAGAAACAAATTTTTATTGATAAACATAACATAATAAATGTCTTTACAATTTTAAACATGAAGTAAACAACCTAAAGCCATTCTGATCCAATTGCAACCTTCACTTCCTCACTTAATTTAGGTTGAATTGGTTTTAATAATTTTGCTCCTTTTTGGTGAACTAGAACGGATAGATAAAACTGAAAATTTAACTATAGCTCTTAAGACATACACTCAAAGAACTCTAGGATCTTGATACAACTAAATAAGACACACTCAATTTAGTCTATCAATCCTAAACAACCAAGACACACTCAAGTTGTAATAGGGGTTTTTGAGACACACTCAAAAGAAAGTTTCACAAAGACACAATTTTTTTCATTCAACTTCAAATCTCCCCTTTCACATATCGTTTGCTCTCCTTTTATAGAGAAATGGAGCAGCAAAAACACACCAAAAAACCCTAGGAAAACCGTCCAAAAAGAAGGAGGGTTTAGGAGTTACAAACTCCCTAGAATCATGCCTCTCATAAAGCCTCATTTATGGGGCTGTTACAAGGGGTTACAATTAGCAAAATCAAACCCTATTGCTGATCTATTACACGCCTATCATTAGCCTAAAACACATCTCCTAATCATGGATTACTTTATGAGTAATCTCATGGTTTATTACAACTCCAAAATGACAACAAAAGCAAATAAAATCCAAACATAACTTGGGCCTTCAATTCACTCGCCTTTTTTACTTATAGCCTTGTATTTGTTGCTGATTTGATTCGTTGTTGGGCTCATACTTGGTTCATTCCCCCTTTCTTTGAAAAAGTTTGCCCTCAAACTAGGATCATCCAAGCAAAGAGATAAACCTCTCAAATAAAACGGAGGACTTCCACTCATCAACGTAACAAGCATAGGAAAATTACAGCAGAAGTACTTGACATTCTCAAAAGGTCTTGTTGCATCACTTCATTCGAAATCTCCTTTCTTTAACAGTTCGGTGAATTGACTCATGAAAATGTAGGAGTACTTGTAGAACCTTTTATAAAAGAAGGCCAAAAGCACTATTAACCACTCATGCACACTTTGTTTGGCTTTGGAATCCATTTTCAATGTAGCCCCCTCTTGAGATCTTTTTTTATGGTAATCCTTTCTTAAGTTTATTTTTGAAAAGACTAAGGTACCACCCATTTCATGCAATTTGTTGTCAAGCTTGTTACTCACGTCCGAGGCACATCTATGGGCTGCCTTGTTGGGCAATTCAAGAAAGGCAACGCCATGCTCAATGTCTCTTATAGAAGAGAGAACTTTGGGCATCTCATTGGGAATCACTTCTTTGTACTCTTCTAATAACTCATTCAAAGGAGATGATTCATTACAAGTAGTACCATTATCCTCTTTGGCTTCCATATCCAAAGAATTCCCTTCCCCATTCTTTTTTGCATTTTCATTATAAATTACAACATAGTTGCTTTTCTCTTTTCCTTTTGTAGCAACTTTGGGGGTTAAAGGCAACAATTTAACCTTTCTAACTTCTTTTCCATGAGCTCATATTCTTCCAAGAAAACCCTAAATTTATTTGGACATGTATGGTATGTATTCCCATAACCATGGCATTTTGAACATCTTGCACCCTCAACCATTCCAGTTTCAAAGAAAATTTCCTCCCACTTAGTGTCCATTTTAGTGCTTGTTGTAATCTAGTGGCCTCACGTTCTTCTATTTTCTTCTCTAAATTTTCAAGTTTTTGTGTTATTATTTGCAGCATCCTAGCAAGTTCACCATCCGCCATGATTTCCACTAGTTTTTGCTAGGTTATTACAAATACAAGAGTGAATCTGCCGCTATTTTGAACAACAAAATGAAACTGTGAATGGCCATGAGACTCTCAGAGGCTTACAAATTATGCAAATTCAGTAAAAAATAAGCAGATTCAAAAAAAGAAACTCCTTAAAAGCTTCTCGTACGAAGGAGAAATCTTCGTTTGAAATCCACTGTGCTGATTTCCTCCGATTCTGACGCAGTCCAAAAAAACGTGCCCAGTTTAATGTCTAAAAAATTCACAAAAATCTGAAAAAATTTGTGAGTATTCTAGACAAAAATATATCCAGATTCAAAAAAAGAAACACCAAATTTGGACTCTTGTGGGCTGAGAAATCGTTCTTCAAAATCGACTGAAAAACTGTTCGAATTCCAGCAGTTTGTTTTCTTCTCCAAAAGTGCGTCTTTTCTTCAAATCTTTCAACCAAAGCTCTGATACAAAATTATCCAATTGCAACCTTCACTTCATCACTTAATTTAGGTTGAATTGGTTTTAATAATTTTGCTCCTTTTTTGTGAACTAGAACGGATAGATAAAACTGGAATTTAACTATAGCTCTCAAGACACACTCAAAGAACTATAGGATCTTGATACAAATAAATAAGACACACTCAATTTAGTCTATCAATCCTAAACAACCAAGACATACTCAAGTTGTAATAGGGGTTTTTGAGACACACTCAAAAGAAAGTTTCACAAAGAAATAATTTTTTTTATTCAACTTCAAATCTCCCCTTTCACTTATCGTTTGCTCTCCTTTTATAGAGGAATGGAGCAGCAAAAACACACCAAAACACGCTAGGAAAACCGTCCAAAAGAAGGAGGGTTACAAATTCCCTAGAATCATGCCTCTCATAAAGCCTCATTTATGGGGCTGTTACAAGGGGTTACAATCAGCAAAATCAAACCCTGTTGCTGATGTATTACACGCCTATCATTAACCTAAAACACATCTCCTAATCATAGATTACTTTATGAGTAATCTCATGGTTTATTACAACTCAAAAATGACAACAAAAGCAAATAAAACCCAAACATAACTTGGGCCTTCAATTCACTCGCCTCTTTTACTTGTAGCCTTGTATTTGTTGCCGATTTGATTTGTTGTTGGGCTCATACTTGGTTCACATTCTCCCACATGCTTAAGCCCCATAGACCTAGTATGACTGATACGCTCAAGTTATACGATGTTCTTGTGACATTTTAGGTGCACATTGCTAAGGGATTTGTTCGTAATTGTTAAGGTTTGCATATAAATCATCCTTAGCGGAAGTTCGGAGTTTTGCGATATAAGTTGTGTTAATGTCATGCATTCCGAGCTTCCAAGGTGAAATGCATTTGAGCCGAGCATCGCAAGCCACAAGCTCGCCAAGCCAAGCTCCACCGCAAGCCTAAGCCTCGCCCACCAGCGCCCGCACACCCGCACGCTCGCCAAGCCGAGCCGCCTGGGCCACACGCCGCCAACCCATCGCCGGGCCGCACAAGACGCACGCATGCCAAGACACGGGATCGCGACTCGCGAGGACCGTCGCACCTCGCGACCCCGCCCCTCGCGACTCGCGATGTCTGTCGCGGCTCGCGACCTGCGTGCCAAGCCATTTTGTGCGGGGAGACAGAGTCCTCGTTGCGACTCGCGATCAGTGTCGCGACTCGCGACGCTTTTGACGGTTTGGGGCCACGATTTTGTGCGGGGTTTAAATGCTTCCTAAAACCTAATTTTTGGGGAGACAAGGAGAAGGACGAAGAGGAGAGCCGAAATGTAGATCTTGGAGTGGCAAGCTTCGAGGGGAGAGCTCCTCTCCTCATCCTTCCTTCTTCATGATTCTCTTTTCATCTTTCCTTCTTCTTTCCTCTTTGTTCTTCATTTCTCTTTTCTTTGTTTTTCATTTCTTAGTTTTAGTTTTCAATTCTTAGTTTAGTTTTTAGGGATTTCAATTATGGATTTGGTTTTTGCTATCGGATTGTAGCTTGAACTGTTCTTGGATCAATTAACATGAAGCTTCAACCGTTATTGTGAGATCTTTCCTCTCTTTCTCTTTTCCTTGATTATGGTTCAATTTCTATGCTTGCTTTCCATGATTATTGCATAATTATGCTAGGAACGTTACTAGTTTGATTGTGTGATTAATCTAATGCTAGATTTAAGAATAGAATCGGATTGTTATATTCTTTTATCAATTGGTAGCAAACTAGGGAGTAATTTAGATGCCGATCTTCTTGGTTATTTCTTAGGGAAATTGAATCAACTGCTGAATGTTTATCGCGTGTATGACATTAGCAGGTCTATTGGTTCTCTGTGTTTATTGCTGCTATTGGATTGAACTTAGACGCAGATCGGACTAGGTTATCCTTTAGTTAGGGTTTTATAGTCACGCTGATCGTGCTATTCAACTAAGAATAAGGAGAACACGAGATTAATTCTCGACAATAGATAATTATGGAAATAATTAGAGTGGAGGTTCAAGGATCGATAATGAATTGAAGTGGATGTTAATCGGATTCAAGATCTTCCCATATTGATTTCTCATTTTGTTTATATGCTAGTTAGTTGTAGTTTGTTAGTAAACCTACTCGAAACCCCCCTTTGTAATTATTATTAGGTTTCTCGGCCCTTAGCTTAATCTAGGTTTCGAATCACGCTAAGTACTAAACTCGTCCCTGTTTCCCTGTGGATACGACCCCTACTTCCACTATACTACCTTAGTGTAGAAGAGAGTAGGAGAAATTTTATCTTTGGCCGGGTGCGGTGCATACAACGACAACATCCGCGCCCGCCCCAATGACACACATGCTTAGGTTGAGCAAACGGTTTAATCAGAGGATCTGCTACATTATCCTAAGTATGAACCTTGCTTACTTTCACATCCTCTCTTCCAACGATTTCTCGAATAAGATGGAATTTCTTGAGTACATGTTTGGACCTTTGATGTGATCTGGGTTCCTTAGTTTGAGCAATGGCACCATTGTTCTCACAATACAACTCAATGTCATTCTCAATGCTAGGAACTACACCAAGTTCACTAATGAACGTTTTGATCCAAACAGCTTCCATTGCTGCATCTGCTACTGCAATATACTCAGCCTATATTATATAATCCGCGATGGTACTCTGCTTAGAGCTCTTCCAGCTCACAGCTCCTCCATTGAGACAAAATATGAAACCAGATTGGGATCGAAAATCATCTTTGTCACTCTGGAAGCTTGCATCAGTGTATCCAGTAATATCTAACTCATCATATTCACCATAAACCAAAAAATTATCCTTAGTCCTTCGCAAGTACTTAAGGATGTTTTTCGCTGCCATTCCGTGCACATTTCCTGGTTTTGACTAGTATCTACTGCATATACTCAAAGCATATGCAACATCCGGTCGAGTGCATATCATGGCATACATAATGGATCCTACTGTAGAAGCATAGGGAACATTACTCATACGCTTCACATCATCAGGACTCGAAGGACACTAAGTCTTACCAAGTGTTATGCCATGTTGCATTGGAATGAAACCTCTTTTGGAGTTTTCCAGCTTAAACCTTGCAGGAACGTTATCTATATAAGTCTCTTAACTAAATTCAATCAACCTTTTTGATCTATCTTTATAGAGTCGTATTCCCAAGATGTACTCTACCTCTCCTATGTCTTTCATAGAGAAACAATTTTTAAGCCATTCCTTGACTGACTCAAGCATGGTTTTATCATTTCCTATGAGAAGTATGTCATCCACATACAAGACCAGAAAAGTAATACTACTCCCACTTAACTTCTTGTATACACAAGATTCCTCTTCATTTCTAAGAAAGTCAAATTTCTTGCTTGCCTCATCAAATCTGAGGTTCCAACTCCTTGATGCTTACTTTAGTCCATAAATGGACTTCTTAAGCTTGCATACCCTCCCTGGATTTTCTGGATCTTCAAAACCTTGAGGTCGAGTCATGTATACATCCTCTTTCAAGAACCCATTCAAGAAATCGGTTTTGACATCCATTTGCCATGTTTCATAGTCATGAATGGCAGTAATCGCAAGAATCATCCTAATGGACTTTAGCATGGCTACTGGTGAGAACGTTTCATCATAGTCAATACCATGAATTAGTTTAAAACCTTTCACCACCAACCTTGCTTTGAAAATACTAATGCTTCCATCCTTGTCTATTTTCAACTTGAAAATCCATTTGCATCCAATGGGTTTTACCCAATCAGGCAAACCAGCCAAGTCCTATACTTGATTTTGAGGCATGGAATCCATTTCAGATTTCATGGCCTCAAGCCATCTTTTGGAGTCTTGACTCTCAAAAGCATCTCTGTAGCTAGTAGGTTCTTCTGATTCTAAAATCGTTATTTCAAAACTTTCAGTCAAAAGGAAATCAATATATATCTCTTTGAAGGAATGATTGTCCTACTTGACCTACATTGGGGAACAACAGAAGAAGTTTCTACCTCATTAGGTTGAGGGACTTCGCATGCAATATCTCCAAGTTGGACGGTAGGAGGTACGTGAATTGAATGCACGATCTCCTGAGCATTTTCATGCCGGACCACCTCTGACAAGGTGTTAACCTCATCCATTTGTTGCTCATCTCGAATTTCATCGAGATATACATTACTCCCACTTGTTCTTCTGGAAATAAACTCTTTTTTCTCAGAAGACACCATTACGAGCAACAAACATTTTGTTTTCTCTTTGGTTGTAGAAGTAGTATCCCTTAGTCTCTTTTGGGTAACCCACAAAGAGACATTTATCGGATTTGGGTGAGAGCTTATCAGAAAGTAAACTTTTTACATAAGCTTCACAACCCCATATCCTTATAAGAGACAATTTTGGAACGTTTCCAATCAACATTTCATATGATGTCTTTTCCACTGCTTTAGATGGTGCTCTGTTAAGTGTAAATGTCATTGTTTCAAGCGCAAATTCCCATAATGACATAGGAAGATCAGCAAGATTCATCATGCATGGATCGAACCATATCTAGTAGAGTTCGATTCCTTCTTTCATAAACGTCATTTAACCGTGGTGTTCCTGGCAGAGTCCATTGTGAAAGTATTCCACAATCCTTCAAATGATCACTAAACTCTTGAGGTAAATATTCACCATCACGATCGGATCACAATGCCTTAATTTTCTTCCCAAATTAGTTTTGTACTTCATTTTGGAACTCCTTGAATTTTTGAAAGGACTACGACTTATGCCGCATGAGGTAAACATATCCAAATCTGCTTACATCATCCGTAAAAGTTATGAAGTAATTATACCCTCCCCTAGCCAAAGTACTCATAGGTCCACACACATCAGTATGTATAAGAGCTAAAAGATCATTGGTCCTTTCACTTGAAACTGTGAAAGGAGACTTTGTCGTTTTCTCCATCAAGCAAAACTCACAAGTATCAAATGATTCAGAATCAAATCATTTGATTTATGTTTCTTGTTGTCTATGTTATAAATGTGAGTTTCTAAGTCTAGCACATATAAACCATTTGATAACTTAGCAAAGACATAGAACATATCATTCAAATACACTGAACAACAATTGTTCTTTATTGTAAATGAATAACCTTCGTTTACCAAAACAGGAATCGAAATAATGTTCTTTGTGATAGTAGGAACATAATAACAATTATTCAGTTCTAAAACTAATTCTGAAGGTAAAAGTAGATAATATTCTCCCACTGCGAATGTAGCAACTCGTGCTCCATTGCCAACGAGAAGATCTACTTCTCCCTTTTCTAATGTTCTACTTCTTTTAAGGTCTTGCATATTACAGATAATGTGTGAACCACAAGCAATATGAAATATCCAAGAAGAAGAAGTTGCTAAGTTAACTTCTATAACATACATATCTGAAGTAAAAACTTCTTTCTTGTGATCCTTCAGATATTTGGGGCAACTATTCTTCCAGTGACCAACGTTGTTACAGGTGTAACAATAGTGCTCACTAGCAACTTTTGGTTTTGGTGTAGTCTTTTGCTTTTCAGAAGTTTCAGTGCTTCTAAGTTTACATGTGGTTAGTTAATTTATGTGTTCACTTTTGATTGACCATATTAGTAAACTTAGGTCTCCAAAAGTAATATTGAGTTTTTAATTGCTTTTACAAACAACACCTATAAAGCCTTAGATTATGAGTAATAGGTTCTGCCAAAACAGAATGTTGCTCATAATTCCGGGGATAGTAGGGTAGGTTTTTGAAACTGACATGTTAATGTTTGGTTTAACTCAACAAAATCATCAAAAGACAAAGTTTTGGGTTTTGAAGCTAAAGATAGGAGTAAACAAGGAGTTATTAACCTGTCTACCAAGAATTATAATTAGTAAAGTATTTACTTACCTCCATTAGTTAATTAAAATTTGTTTAATTGCTGCTTTTGATAAAAAATTATTGAACCTTGTTTTATTATTTTGTTGTAGGAATCATGTCTAGTAACAATAACAACAACATCAACAACAACTCTACTTGTAATTTTCGCTCCGTCCTTGTGAAGGACAAAATGAATGCTGAACGTTTCATTGCAAGTGAAAGGGACATGAGAATCGTTCTCAAAACTGAAAAGTTCAAAAACTTTCACATGCAAGGAGAGGAAGCAACCATGCGAGAGATGCATGTAATGCTAACTCAGACCGAGCGAACCATCCCTAACAAGCCAGGAAAAGAACATAAGGATGTTCTTATGGTTAGTAAAGGGCAATCGCTCAATAGGATTGAGATTGCTATTAAGAAGGACGAAAGCAAATAAGTTGCCAACAAAATAAATGCTAAAACTAATAAAAATAATAATTAAAATGATCTAATATTACCCCTAAACTTAGAAAAATAACTAATCTTCATGAATCTTCCCTTGAATCTCCATTCACCATCCTTGAAACTCCTTGAATCCTCATGCTTGATTACATATTTTTTTTTTTGAGGAATAGGGAAGGGATGATTTCATTAATGATAAACCATTATATGAGTACAAACAACATAAACTCGAAAAACAATACAAACAATATCAACCCGCGAACTAATAGCTCCACTGACGAATTGCTCCGATATCCAATAATTAGATGCCTGGAATGCATCCACCTCATCGGAGATCCCATTTGGTATAGTCTTTGGATTGAGCAGGCAGGATTGATTTCCGAGGGCAACATCCCGAACCCGATTAGATACAACACACGACCACAAACACGTAACTAACAAACCCACCGAGAAAGGTCGACGAACACACCCCATACATGGGACTGAAGCCATCACAAAAGTGGGACTTATTGAACCAAACAAAAAAACAACCAAGCGCCTATGCCGATAGAAGTCACTGTAGCACAATTGAATCCCTGTGATACTGCTTGGCCGACGGGAGAAAGAACCTCGACATACTAACACTAAAAGGGAAGGGGAAGGGGAAGCCCGACACACAACAACCAGGGAAAGGGGAGGGGAAGCCCAAAACACCAACTTAAACCCGGTGGGGGAGGGGAAGGGGAGCCCAAACCAAGTGACAACCAAGTGGGGGCAAAAGGAAAAGGGAAGCCCGACAAACAACTAGGGGAGGGGGAGGGGGAGGCCCGACACATAACTAGGGGAGGGGGAGGACTGACGCCAAACCAGTAGAGGAAGGGAAGGTCCTAACCGTCGAAACCAGGGGACAGGGAAACTTGGACTAGATGCGAGAACAAGCAACCAACCGGCAAACTAAGCAGCGAAACAACGAGAATGAGAACGAGGCGGGTTTGCCGGCCACCAGAGGAGCGCCGGAGCGGCTCCTGGGCTCGTCGAACCCTAGCGGGAGGCGGCGCTGAAAAGAGGGACACCAAAATCGCCTGCTTAGTTACATAATTTGAATTAAATAAATAACGAAAATTTAAAGTTACAAAAATACAAGCGATATTACATACTAGTCATATCATGCAAAATATAATATCATACATATTACATTACACATCCATACATTTATAATATCATAATAAAACAAACACAAATTATTTGCTTATTAACAATTATAAAGTAAATAAACCTTTCCATAATAATTATTATTAAACTTAACAAATTTAGGTTAGAAATCATTTAGGAAACTTTATTATTATAATTCAATTATCATTTAAATATGACATTAATCAATATTAATCATCTAATTATGCAATATTGGAAATATTTGATTTTTGCTCAAGACTTAGAAAATCTGACTTTATGAAGGAATTTTTATATATTAAGTCACGAGGCCAAGCAACATATAGGCCGCCGCCCCAACCACACCTTCCTCACGCCGGTACTCACACACGAACACCGGCGGTGCGCGCGCCAACCAACCAACCATCACTCGTTGCCGAGGCTCCGACATAATCGCTAGAAAGTCTTTGGACAACCGGCCCACGCCTAAGGCACATTATTCACCCACGCTGGATTACTCCGGCCTCCACACGCACAAAACGACCACCGGGCCGGCGGCCGAAAGTGCCGCCGGTCGGAAAACTCCGTCGCGCATCTCCCTCATCCTCGCCGGTCGCCCAACAAAGACACGCCGACAAAGAAGGGCCACCGGCGCACGCCGGCCGACAACGGCGCCGTGGATGGGCCGCCTTTCGTCGTCCCACTTTCGGTTCCTCCCGGCCACCATGGCTCCACCGTCCCACGGTGGGCCACCCAGCCATGGTTGGCTTCTCCTTTTTAAAGTGTCCGCATTAAACTTTAGAGATTTAATGTTGAGATTAGATTTCGATGCATAATCTTTATTAAACATTAAATCTTACAAGAATTCAAAATTAGGGCAAAAATCAAATAATATCCAAAAACTTCAGAAAATTAACAATTAATTCTCTAAAAATTTGAATTTAATTTTTTTAGGTTCATCTATTTATTTATCATAACAAATAAAATAAAATATTTTAATTGTTATCTTTATCAATTACGAATAATCAAATTAAACATACAATTTAACTAGAATTCACAAATAATATGATAAAAATCCGAAAATTAGTGGAAAAAATAATCAAATAATTTTTTAGCCATCATATTATTTTAGATCTATGTGGATGATGAACATTAGATTTATTTAACAAATTAAAAATCAAATCTTTAGTTGTTAACAAATTATTTCAATGATTAATCAAATTATACATTAAATAATTTCTAATCTAACAAAATATTCTTTAAAAAATCCGAAATTATGGAGTGAACTAACCAATTAATTTCGTCCATATAAGAAAACATTCGGACCTTTATAAATTTATTTTGAGCAGAAGTTACAAAAAATCAAATATTTATAATTTCCATTCAATTAAAATCAAATATATATTATGCAAATTCAAGCCATAAATAAATCTTCCCTTAATTGAATGAAAATAATAACTTTTGCATACAAATCGTGATTATACGAATATTATAAAGTAAGGCAAAACTGATACAAATGTAGGAACACATAGATGCATATTTAGCAGAATTTCAGGAAACAATTTCCTAACATTTATCATTGGATCGCAAATATAATCAAACACATGAATACATGGGTGGAATGATCAGGGGATCAACATTTTTTGTCATTTTGGTGGATGATCCAAGACGAAAGATATAAGGAAATAAGTGGCTGGAATTGATGTTGGGCCCATTTTTGGATGGTCATATGTAATTATGATCCTTTCCAAAGTCGTGAATCTCAAACTTTCTACAACTTGATTGGCAAACAAAATATGGTATCAAATCTATCAAGTATCAACTGTCACAAAAAAGTTGACAAACAGAAGAAAAAGATGGGACGAGAAAAAAGTAAATACCTCATCTTTGAGGTCAACTGAAGAAGAATTGACTCTCTCATTCACTATCAACAGAAAATGGAGACGAAGCCGCTTCGTCTGATTACGCAGCAACCATTCTTCACCGCAGTTGAATCAGGCGATATCGAATCATTGAAGCTCATAGTCGACCAATTAGCTCAAGATGAAGTACCTGAAGGAGGTTGCATCGCTGCTCTAATGTCGCTGCGAAATACTGCAGGAGAGACGGCCTTGTATGTAGCAGCAGACAATAACTTAGTTGAGATGTTCAATTATTTGCTCAACTTTTGTGAGATTCAAATTGCTATGATTAGGTCTAAGTCTGATCTCAGTGCCTTTCATATTGCTGCTAAGCGCGGTCATTTAGGTATTCCTTTTCCTTTTGTTCTTGTTTTGAATTGCCCTTAAATTTGCGAATTGTTGTGTTAATTTGTGAATTTGAGAATTAGTGGTGAATAGCCCAAAAAAGAAAAAAAATGGTTTTCAGTAGGTATAGCGTATGGGAGATTAAAACTAAGGTTTTAGATCCACTTAAAAAAGACAAGGTTTTAGATCTCGGTGGAGTTAGCGTATAGTGGAAGCCTACCCTGTCGCGGTGGCTGACGCGGAGGAGATATTGTTGTAGTTGTAACGGCCTAATATCGGCTATAAAAGCCTTAATATTGCTCGTAACAGCCGTGTGACGGTCATATTTACTAATTAGTAACACGAGCAATATCGGCTCAGCAAGCGCCAAACCCTTTACAAATCCGCCATCACGGCGCTGTTTGCTCCTGATTCCAAACCATGGTTTAGAGTTTAGACTGACATTGTTAGTTTGTCTTGCTTTGATGTATAGGGCCAGTTTGTCTCTTTCCATATCTTGAAAGAAATGGATGGTCCATTTTCTAAATCAATAGTTAGAATACATGAAGAGGGAAAATAGATCTTTTTTTGAGATTTTAATCTTGTACTAGCTTATGTGTCATTATCCTAAGATAGGAAATAAATGAAAAGAAATGGAGAGGATCCTAATACATTTATCAGTGGCGGACCTATTGAGGAACATGGGGGTACAATTGGACCCCCTTTTTTGAAAAAGAAAATCACAAGTGAAGCTGTTGCCGGTGTCGACGATGAAGAGGAGGTCCTGTGGGGGGTTCCGATGGAGATTTCGGTAAAGAATGGCTGGAGTTTATGCAAGCGCCGAAGACGAGGGAAGATTTGAGAATAGGTTTTGAAGGGTTGAGGCCTCAGGGGAGGGGTTGATGTTTGAGGTAATCACAGTGGGTCATGGTGGTGTTATGGTGGAGGTGGAGTATTTCAATAATCATCAATATATATATATATATAAAGGAGGAACTTTTCGGGAGCTTAGGGAGCTCCTCAAGATTTCGAGCTCATAGAGCGCGCCACGTAGGATTGCCACGTCATCAATTTATATTTTTATTTTTTTAAGAAAATAGAGTTCTAGATGATTTAAATACATATAAAGAGATTTGGATAAGCGAAAATTAGAGTTTGGATTTGAATCAACAACCTAAATTATTATATCATGAAAATTGTGTATAACTTTTGTTACATAATTCGGAATATTATAATTTTTGTATCATTGGAGAGCATTCGAAATATGCTTCGAAATAAGATCAATTTACAATATAGTTGTACAACTTATGAAATATAGAGCACCATGTAGGATTGTCATGTCATCAATTTTTCTTTTTATTTTTTTTCTAAAAATAGAGTTCTACATAGATTTAAATACATATAAGGAGTCTTGGATAAGCAAAAATTAGAGTTTCGTTTTAAATGAACAACCTAAATTATTATATTATGTAAATTGTGTATAACTTTTGCTACCTAATTCAGAATATTATAATTTTTGTACCATTAAATTGTGCTCGAAATATGCTTTGAAATAAGATCCATTTACAATATAGTTCTACAATTTATGAAATAGAGAGCGCTACTTAAGATTGCCATGTCATTAGTTTTTTTAAAATATATTTCGAGCTCATAGAGCGCGCCACGTAGGATTGCCACGTCATCAATTTATATTTATATTTTTTTACAAAAATAGAGTTCTAGATGATTTAAATACATATAAAGAGATTTGGATAAGCGAAAATTAGAGTTTGGATTTGAATCAACAACCTAAATTATTATATTATGAAAATTGTGTATAACTTTTGCTACATAATTCGGAATATTATAATTTTTGTACCATTGGAGAGTATTCGAAATATGCTTCGAAATAAGATCCATTTACAATATAGTTGTACAACTTATGAAATATAGAGCGCCATGTAGGAGTGTCATGTCATCAATTTTTTTTTCTTCTAAAAATAGAGTTCTACATAGATTTAAATATATATAAGGAGTCTTGGATAAGCAGAAATTAGAGTTTCGTTTTGAATGAACAACCTAAATTATTATATTATGTAAATTGTGTATAACTTTTGCTACCTAATTCAGAATATTATAATTTTTGTACCATTAAATAGTGCTCGAAATATGCTTTGAAATAAGATCCATTTACAATATAGTTATGCAATTTATGAAATAGAGAGCGCCACTTAAGATTGTCATGTCATTTAGTTTTTTTTTTAAATATTTGAAAAAAAATATAATTCTACATATATTTAAATACATAAAAGAGTTTTGGATAGGGGGAAATTAGAGTTGCGTTTTGAATAACAACCTAAATTATTATATTATGTAAATTGAATTTAACTTTTGCTACCTAATTTAAAACATTATAATTTTTTTACCATTGGAGAGTGCTTGAAATATGCTTCAAAATAGGATCTATTTACAATATAGTTTTACAACTCATGAAAATATATTAAATTAGATGCATTGTAGGACATTATTTAGTCTTTTTTTAGATAAATATAATAATGGCTATAAGTATTAAGTATAGTGTATTATATGTGATTATAACATTTGATTATAGGTCCAATTTACAGGATTAAACATATTATCTTTCAAAACCTCAACCTTACTCAACCAAACTAAAACAATATAGTATTGCAACAAAATTTATTGACTAAAATCTATAGCGATAAAGTTACATATATATAATTAGAGTTTTGTATTATGTAAAAATTAGAGTTTGATTTAAATAAAACAGCCTTAGAATATTATAAAGAGCTCCACCTAAGCATGCCATGTCATTCTTATCAATTTTTAAGAAAGTATTCTTTCTCATCAAGATCTATTAATTATTACCCTCTACTTTCTTAAAGTATCATTCGCGTATTATTCATGTTAAAACTGTATTAGCTATTGTTAGTCATACCTGTTATTGGGATACCATTTAATAATAGACTTAGCTACAATATTCAATTGAATATTAAAAATTATAAAATTTATATATCAAAATAACAAATCTAGAAATTATAGTATAATGACAAATACTTTCTCCGTTTTTTTTCTACTTCAACAATTGGTTTGGACATGGTTTTTAAGGAAATAAAAAATGGGTAGTTTAGCATAGAGGTACCTCTTTAGTTAACTAGAATATGGGACAAATAAATCCTTATTAAAGTAAACGCAACTTTATAAGGCAATTCGGGTAATTAATGATGGTTTTATTAACATAAAGTAAAGGTAATATTGTCAAATGTAGTTTCTTTTTTTACCAAAAGTGGAATGGACCCAAAAGATGAAACTATCTAAAGTGGTAATTGTTGTAATAGAAAAAGAACGGAGGAAGTATGTAAATACAATGATCTTGAAAAATCTCATTTTACAACAACACAAAATCAACAATAATATTAACACAAAATATACAATAAAATAAAATAAACAACAACCCGTGCAACGCACGGGCTTCAAACCTAGTGTTACATATACAGAGAAAAAAATGTGGGGGGAAAGCGTGGGGGAGGGGGGAAGCATATATAGAGAAAAAAATTTCATGCATTGATAGACAAAATAGAAGATAAAAAATCGTGTCGTTTATTTGATTTTGATAAAAGTCAAAAGTAAAACTTAATCGGCTTTTGTTTTGGAAAAAACAAAAACGAAAACGCAAACTAATACCAAACAAATATATGCTAATTAGATTCTTAGATTATTTGAATATTTACATGTAAATTGTTGACATTGTTCATTAGCTAAATCAAATATATTTATTTTTAGGTATTTAGGGCTTGATTAAATAGTTTAATTTTTTCAATTGGTAATTATATGACTCTATGTTTTATGAATTCCCACATAATTTATTTATTTGATTGTATGTTAGTGACTAAATGAAATTGAAATCAAATATAATTTATTTTTAGCTATTTTGCATTTTAGGGCTAGATTAAATTGTTCAATAATTTCAATTGGTAAGTTTATGACTATATGATTTAAAATTTCCCACATTATTTGATTGTATGTTTGGCAAATATGACAATTGATTAATTTTTATCAATTCAATTAGGAAATAAATAACTACATATTTTGGATATTTCGGTTGTAAGACTTATGTATTAAACAATTTATGCAAACTTTTTTCCCCTACTTTGTGTTTGTTGTATGTTCGTACCCCAAATTGAAATTCCTGGGTCCGCCATTGGGAATGCCCCATCTTTTACATTACAATTAGAAATAGATCATTTGCACAAGAGGGAAAAAAACCTAATTAAATTACAAACAATTTGACACTTATACTGAGGAGAAAATGATTAACCTTTGAGAGATAACTCGCTAATTTCATGTTCTACTTCGATGATACGATGACGACCATTATCCTTTTATCCTCACTTTTTAATTTCCATAATTAGATTACTTATAATTTTCTAAATAGCAAATATTTTAAAAGGATTATATTCTTTCCTTTAGCCAAGGCTCATGTGCATTAAGCCTTTCACAAGAATCATGTGCATTAAGCCTTTCACAAGAATTTGAATCGTTGTTAATGAAGTCAGAACACTCGCCTAAATGAACTAGTAATTTTAAGATGCCGACTTCACTACTTGGACACTTATAATAGGAGCAGGCATCAACCAGAACTAGGTTCAGCACTAGTATGAACTGAATCCTTCAATAAGGTCCACACAATTTCCTATCCTAGCTCATTAGGGTTAGAGTTCGGCCTATCTTTTCATGTGTCGTCTTTACTTCTAAGTTTTTGATAGGCCTTTTTGGCTTTGTTCACTTCACCTTTTTTTAAGAACTTATTTCTTATTCTTATTAGAATCAAATCCACCAAAGTTCACAACAGATTATACCAAAAACTTTTATTTCCCTTTGCTAATTACCAAATATATTTATTTCTGAATCGGAAAAAATGAGAATAATATTTTTGAAGTATACACGTTACGACAAATCTAACTAACATGACGATATTATTTCTTAATAAATTGACATAAAAATATGGTCCAGTCAAACTAGCTACAACCCCTTTGCTCCTTTGAGTTTCCACTTTCCACATAACTTACCATTCGCCTGAATAGAGAACATAGTTGAGTTGCAAACAATGAGGACCCTCATAAATTTGTTAGAGAACCTTAAGTCTGACTGTAGAACTTCATTCGATGGAATCCTAAGCCTTCATGAGATCTATCTTGAACAATACATGAGGACGAATGTGCAATGTCTCACTAAAATTCACCAATTAATAGGCAAGAAGAAAGTTAAGCTTAATAAATCTTCAAATATTAGAAGCATTTTGAGTGAGAGATAGAATATACTTAAACAATCTAAACTCAGAGAGTTAGTTGGCATATTCCATTTTGGTGGTAGTACTGTAATAGTGATAGTCTTATGATTTTCCACTGCCTCAATCTTTTTTTCTTTGGGGAGAAGGGGGTGGGGGGGGAGGAGGAAAAGTTGAGTATGTCGTTGAGGTCTGGCTATAGGCCCTTCTGCTTTCCATTCCATGTCAAAAGTTGCCATGAATTGATTGCAAGGAATCAGCCAAGGTCTCCTACTCTAATCACCTATGCTAGAAAAATTCCAAATCAGTAAATTACTTAAAGATGCTGCACTGTCGGACTTAGTTATTCTGCTGAGGCTAAAGTTGTAAATAGCTGCTGAGTTTGTTATGTAGTAGAGTAAGGAGCAAGCTTCTGTAATTAGAATAATTATAAATGGGAGTGAGGAGAATGAAGAAAGGTATGTTGAGAATCAAGTAGAAAGAGGGAGATTGTGAGAGACTCACCCTCTCGAAAAAGTGAGAGTTGTATTTGGTAGTTTTACTCTGAAATTATCTGTATAACTTACTATCCTTGGCCCTATAATTCTGTTGTTAGTTGAATTCCTAGCAACTAGAGAAGTAGGGAGGGGCCAATTCCACTGCCACCCCTTGGCAGAGATGATCTGGCCCAGATAAGCCACTTGTTCTTTGCCAAACTCACACTTTTGCCATTAGCCACCAATTGTTGTGAGTTTAGGACCTCCAAAACCTGCTGCAGGTGTTCTATGTGCTGCTCCTTAGTGTGGCTATACACCAAGATGTCGTCAAAAAACACTAGAACAAATCTTCTAAGGAAGGGCCTAAAGATCTCATTCATTAAAGCCTGAAAAGTTGCAGGAGCATTGGTTAAGCCAAAAGGCATAACCAAGAACTCATAATGGCCTTCATGAGTTCTGAAGGCTGTTTTGTCTATATCTTCCTTGCGTACCCTAATCTGATGGTATCCAGATTTAAGGTTCAGTTTAGAAAAATTAGTGGCTCCATGTAATTCATCCTGGAGCTCATCATTAGCGGGGATGGGAAATTTAGACTTTGTTTAGGGCATGATACTGTGATAGTCAACACAGAAACGCCATGATCCATCTTTCTTTTTGACTAAAAGAACAAGGCTAGAAAAAGGACTATGAGAAGGTTGAATGATGCCTGCCTTCAACATATCTTGTATGAGATTTTCAATCTCGGTTTTCTGGAAATGTGTTTGACACTTACTGGTCAGCTCCATCCTTGAGCACAATTGAATGCTCATACCCTCGCTGTGGAGGAAGGCCTTATGGTGCCTGAAAAACTTGGCTGTGCAGCTGCAGCAAGTTGTGAAAGAAGGGAGAGGGCCTGGGAAATGAAGTCATCCTGAGTATGTGTCTCTTGCTCCTCCATATGATTGAGCTCAACTAAGAATCCCTCCCCATCTCCTTGTGATGTCTTCAACATAGCTTTAAGGGATATCAATGTCCTCCCCAAGGAGGGGTGCCCTTTTAGTACCACCAGTTGACCACCCAGTTGGAATGGTCTGTGTCTTCCAATTAATGGAAATTATCCCTAACTTCTCCAGCCACTGTATGGCTAGAATGAAATCAGAGTTACCAAGTGGCAAGGGAAGGAAGTCTTCTACTACAGTAACCCCTTGAACTTCTAGCACCACAGATTTGCATCCTCCTCCTCCTTGCACAGATTACCCAATTCCTAATGACACCCCAATGAGTGTGATGGAGTCACTGGAATAGCATTGATCTTCTCCCAGAAGCTTCTTATAGTAATGATATGCTCACTCTAATCTACATATAAGTTACTGCCCATCATGGGTTTTAAGTTTTAATTACTATGAGCCTATTTTGACTATATTATGGCAAGAAAGCACCACTGGTTCCATTCGTCATTCCTCTAAGCGATGTTATGGATCTTAGCCTGTTGCTTATATGCAGATTCCTTAAATTGTTCACATTTTAGTTATAACTAATAGCAAGTCTCTTTTTCTCTGCAATGATACTATTGGTAGGATCAGCAGCCTAAGTATTCCTGATAATGCTGACAAAATTTTTGCAATAGTTCTCAAAGCCTGTTGCTTTGAGGGCTTAGTGAGCTTGTTGAATTTTGAAGCGTGAACAAAATTTGTTTTCCTTCCGACCCACAAACCCCAAATTTTCTTGTCAATGTCATAGAGATCCAGAATAGTCAACTGTAATATATCAGCTATGATGTCTCATTGATATTAAATTTGTTGGTGTTGGTTGTGATATGATGTTATTGTTGTAAGCTATTTGCTTAAGGTGATTGTGTAGATCAGCAGGATGGTGGGTTTTGGACTGCTTATTACAATCTATGCCACTTTGTTATAGGGCAGTTGCGAAAAAATTAATGGCAGTCAAATTAGAAATCAATTATAGCATGCAGTAGCAATGTTAGATGCGTAATTATATCTCTCTGTCCTAAAACAACTTATACCTTTGAAATTTGTGGCTCACTATTGTGACATAAAATCGTTGGTCCATTATTTGACAAGTGAACTCTGGCGTTCCCTTTTGTCATTCCTCATCATTTCTAAAGAGTTTATGGAATAAATTGTTCTTCTACTCTTAAACTATTAGTCATATGGTCTTTTAGCTAGAAATTCAGACTGGTTAACAAGGTCTGGTATCCTGGTAAAATTTCAAATGTCAATGACCTACCTGGAAAAATTAATATAGAAGTGCGCTCATGTAATTAAGGAGCTACAAAAGCGAGTGAAGAATAAGGTCCAATGTGAGTTAGAATCTAATTTCAAGAGATTTCAAATTATCAAGCCTTTGCAACCGTAAATAAGAAGGATAAACTGCCCGTTTAAATTGCTATAGTTAGATCAAGTTTGCGTGCATAGCTTCTCAAAAGCATGATATGGAAGATGTAAAAGTTTTATTACTTGACTCCAATGACTTATGATATAGAGCGTGTGTGGATCTTATTGTTTCTAATGAGATCGCATAAGCCAAGATTTTAATATCTCGGCTGTACTATCACTGCATCGTGATTCGTGACTGCATTCTAAAGGTTTTTTGAGTTTACCGCAACTTGGATATTACTCTGCAACAGCTGCAAATCATCCACATTCCCCCCCGACAGTGGTTTTGCAACCATTACTGTGATCGCGAATGCATAAGTCGCGTTGACTTTGTAGTTCCTTTGATGTTATTTTATCTCTTGATTTCCGAGTGTCCTATTAGCTTTAGAAGATTCATTTTTATGTGATTAAATCTTTAGATTATTACCTTATTATTGTCAGTGGAATACTTTTATCCATTCTATATCAAGTGTTATTGGATTTATGTTCTTTTCCATTTGCGATTCATGTTCCAAGTGAGCTTTGTTTTAGATCTTTCACTTTCAGAGATAGCTCCACTTTCTTAGATTTGTAGCACGTAAACTCCCTAGAAGATTATCAATTCATAAATTGCATTTACAATTAGCTAACGCAGAACCTGCCAAATTTTGGTGCTCAGAAATCGTACGGCAACTGCTCAACATATGGCCTGAGCTTTGTAGGTCATGTGATTCCTCAAATACTTCTCCTCTCTACTCAGCTGCTGTTCAGGACCACTTAGAAGTGGTGAATGCTATATTGGACGCAGATGACGGTGCAGCAAGAATTGTCAGAAAAAATGGAAAAACTGCTTTGCATACTGCTGCTAGATATGGTCTTTTGGATATAGTCAGATTACTTGTTGAAAGAGACCCCGGGATTGTCTCCATCAAAGACAAGAAGGGTCAAACAGCACTCCATATGGCGGCTAAAGGCCAGGATCCTTCAATAATGGAGGAGTTGCTGCTTGCTGATTGTTCAGTACTGAATGAACGTGACAAAAAGGGTAATACAGCTGTGCATATAGCAACAAGGAAATGCCGCTCCCAGGTAATTTATTCATGATGTGTTATATTTTGAGACCAACAGGTACAGGTGATTTTTGTATAGATGTGTTCTGTTCGCTTTGCTTATGTATGTGTGTTTTTGTCTCTTTGGAAAAGGTCCTACTGGTTTGTTCCATTGTGCAAAACGCAGACTGTCCCCTTTTACAGGGGAAAAGGAATTCCATTTTGCCAGATAATTTAGATTCATTTCCAAATGCATTAATTTGTAGTTGGAAAGCAAGGGTAGGTATTGGGAAATGACTGTTAACGAAAGTTTGTAGGCTCTAAGCACTATAGAACTTTTGCACTATAGCTGAGCTTAGCAAAAAGAAAGCTGTAAATGTTGTAGTTTGTAGGCTCTCAGCACTTAAAATGAGCAGTCACTGCCTGCACAAGAAAGATTAGCCTCAGCTTGATTGTTGAAGAAAAAAAGAGGAAAAGAAAAGAGCATGTGGGTACGAGCCGTCTCCACTCCATCGGTATGAAAATCAAATCCAAAGGAACAGCTTATCTTCTGTGACACGACTGTTGAAAATTCATCACTCTGTCTATATTCATCTCTCTTAGTCTGTATCGTGCCTTTTTCCTTCTTCTGTATGTCTGTAGTTTTGCTTCTCAGAAGTATGACATTTCTTCTGATTTGATACTTATTTAAGTTGTCCTTTATCATCCCAACGTCTCTTCTAGGCTTGTGCACAATGGCAAGGGATTTGATGTATGCAGCCAGAACCCCAATAATTGCAAAGAGACTTTTGTTAGACCCTTGGTCCAAAAGGCTGACTTCTAAAAAAAGTAGACCGCAGTTTAAAGAGACATTTGATCTAAGATATTGCTCATTTCTCCGGAGTAATCTAAATTGAGATGTTGCTTAGTTTAGTTGAAACGCTTTCTCTCATCAGGATTTTGGGACGGTTTCCTTTAGTTGGTTAAAGTCCTATCACCTTGTAGGTTTTGGTGTAGTAATAGATTTTCTGTTTCAGATAGTCTGCTTTCTGCTGACTTACGTATCCATTGAAGTCAATGTCATCAACAATCATAAAGAAACAGCAATGGACTTGGCATCAAAGCTTCAATATGGGGGAGTCTGCACTGGAAATTAGGGAAGCTCTGATAGAGGCTGGTGGAAATTATGCCAGGAATGTTGGCAAGATGGATGAAGCTATGGAACTGAAGAGGACCGTAAGTGACATAAAACATGAGGTACAGTCACAACTTATACAAAACGAGAAGACGAACAAAAGAGTTTCTGGCATAGCTAAAGAACTGAAAAAACTTCACAGAGAAGCTGTACAAAACACGACCAATTCTGTGACAGTTGTTGCCGTGCTGTTTGCCTCTATAGCTTTCTTGGCAATATTTAATCTAAATGGCCAATATGTAATGGTCGGACCAGAAGCAGGAAAAGCCAACATTGCTGGCACTGTTGCCTTCCGGGTTTTCTGCCTTTTGAATGCTATGTCTCTTTTCATTTCTCTAGCTGTTGTTGTTATCCAAATTACTTTAGTAGCATGGGATACTCAAGCTCAGAAGCTTGTTGTCACTGTTACTAACAAGCTCATGTGGGCTGCCTGCCTTAGCACTTGTGGGGCGTTCTTGGCAATAGCTTTTGTGGTTGTAGGCGATGAAGGTTCATGGATGGCTATCACTGTGACATTAATGGGGACGATCATGATGATGGGGACTCTGGTTAGTATGTGCTACTTTGTGTTTCGGCATCATTTCAGGTTTCTTGGTAATGATTCACAGAGACGCATCAAAAGAGGAAGCGGAAGCAAATCTTTCTCTTGGTCCTATTCCATCAATGTTTCTGAATTTGATGAGTATAACTCAGACCATGAGAGGATTTATGCTCTATGATGTCAAGTTGTTTCCAAAGAGTCTCTTCAGAAAGGTTGTCCTTCATATGGTATTGAATGCCGATGGTGATTTCCTTTCTCTATGTTCTGTTTGTTTAGAATCTGTTTGTTTAGAATATGTACCTTTATCTATATCTTTATTCATAGTGTATATTCAGAGAATCTTTTTCTCTCAATAATGCTAAAAGTAACTAATTCCAAATTCCCGTTGTTTTAAAACATAATTTCCAGCATACCATCTATGTAAGATTGGTTATGCATAGTCTTCTGATGTATTTCCTTATGCAAGAAACACAAAGTTAGGCTCTTTAGATGTAGTTTAGTGGCTTTGTAGATTAAAGATGCAATCTTTATAGAAATTTGGTAACAAGAACCGAATTCTTGGATGAAGAACAACCAAAGAAATCCGAATAACACAAGGATATGGAGAATTATGACTAATCCAAGTCAAAATTCAACTAGGGTTTAGGATTCTCTCCTGAAAACGTTGGATTCACTCCAGAAAACTTTTAATTCACCAAGAATTAAACTTAAACATTTAACTCATTTTTATTAATGATGATAACCGAATATAAATACATTAGAAGAGTCCTAGATGAGTTCATGTTCTAATGCAACTAACAAACTTAAAGATAAGAACAATAAAATTCTATCACACGCCTAAGATAATCATACCACACGGCTGATTATTATCTAAACACACGCCTAGTCCATGAACACTCCTACTAGTGTTCTAACTCTTAAAACAAAGCAAGGAAACTAAAACAAACTAGAGTTCTTAAGCAAATAAAATACATAGTTCCCTAATAGAACTAGGGAACTATATAAAGAATCCTAACAAAACTAGGATTGTTAAATCTTGATGCTTCTCACGCATCATCCTCTCCCCCTTAAAAACCAACTTGTCTAAAGTTGCATTAAAACAAGGAATCAAGTCGCATGAGGGTAATGTAGCACAAATGCCATGACCAATCAGCACTTTGAACGTTTCATATCCGACCTGTTCAACAATTTCAAAAGGGCCTTCATCTATAGGTTCATCATGCTTGTGACTTAGATGAAGCTTTTGTGCAGTGAGAGATAACCATACACGATCCCCAGGAGCCAGATTAATACCACGTCTCATATGCAGCAAATTGTCATGCCTATCTTGTTTGGTTCGGGCGGTGTCAAGGACTTCTTTGTGGCACGAAGTGAGGCACACATGCCCACGCACAGGTGCGGTACTAGGCGAAGCAAGGGCATCATTTATCAACGAATTGAGCGTAGGAGGAGGTGGGACAGCAGCAGCTTGGGAGGGCATTGACGAGGCTGTGCGAGGAGCAAGCGATTTGAGCAACATTCGTTTGTCACCCACAAGCACCGAGTAGTCATTGGTGCGCCCATTATGAAGGACATGACGATCACTTTGCCATGGACATCCAAGCAACAAACTACACGCCGTCATTGGGACAACGTCACACCAAAGTTGGTCCATGTAATCTCCCACACGAAAACCGACAAGAGCTTGCTTACGAACCCAAACACCATCATCATTCAACCAACTTAGTTTATATGGATGAGGATGCTTGCGAGTTTGCAGGTTTAATGGTTCAATCAATGACAAAGCACATACGTTAGTGCAAGAGCCACTATCAATTATAAACGAACACAACTTACCATTAATCAAGCACTTCGAATGGAAAATATTATGGCGTTGTGCATCTTCTCCTTCAACACGTTGGTGAGCCATTAAAGATCGACGCAAGATCAAACTTTTAGGCTCAAATTCGAGTGTACAAACTTGTTGCTTCGTCCAAAAAGACTCATCATCCATAGCGCACTCGATCTTGGAGGGAGAAGGTGGAGGTTGCTCGCTCGTTTCTTGAGCCAAGAATGCAAAATACTCGTCTCTTGTCACAAGAGAAACATTTGGACAGTGTTTGGCGACATGCCCTAAGCCTTGGCAACGAAAACAAATTGTTTTCTTTGGCTTATCACTCGAAACAAGGGACATAGGAGGGGAGACAGCAGGTTCCTTGTCCTTGGCCTTGTCCACAATCGAAGCAGTAGACGAAGGAGGGGCAGTAGTCAAAGGACTAGCATCATGTTTTTGCCACGAAGCTTTCTTAAAACGAGAGTCTTCTTTGTTGGCGTTCAACCTTGGAAGCAAGAAGACAAAGGTCATCAAAGGTTGCATATTGTTGGAGTTCAACCAGATTTGCGATGGAGGTTTTCAAACCAACGAGGAAACGAGCCATCTTTTGTTCGTCAGCCTCTTGGACATCACACGCCATGTGTAGGCGTTCAAACTCTTTGATGTATTGCTCAACACTCATGAAGGCTTACTGCAAGGAATTGAGTTTGACGTAGAGTTCTTGCCTATAGGTGCGAGGAACAAATCGCTTACGCATCTTGGCCTTAGGAGAGGACCAACAATCAATGGAAGGCTTTTCTTCACGTTCACGGCGCTGCTTCATGGAGTCATACCACAAGGAGGCGTATTTGGTGAGTTTGAGGATTGCATATGAAAAACGTGATCCATCACTCAAACCTTTGTGATCAAAGAAGCGATCTAGCCTACGTTCCCATTCCAAATAGGACTCGGGATCTAGGTCACCATCAAAAGAAGGCAAATCAACCAACTTTATTTCATCCTCACGCCTAGGGTGAGTTTGAGGGGGTTTATTAAAGTTTGCATCCCGTTCAAAGCTAGTAACTTTCGTGGACATAGCAGCCATCTGAGCAATGAGTTGTTGCACTTGTTCGTTGGTGGTTTGGATGGCTTGTTGCCAAGATTCGTGGTCAGCAGGCATGGTGGGAAGGGTTGAAAATAAACGGCAGATTTGGGGTGGAAGGAAGAGCAAACGAGTGGTGGAATTAGCAGCCACACCAAGATGATGTATTTCCTTATGCAAGAAACACAAAGTTAGGCTTTTTAGATGTAGTTTAGTGGCTTTGTAGATTAAAGATGCAATCTTTATAGAAATTTGGTAACAAGAACCGAATCCTTGGATGAAGAACAACCAAAGAAATCCGAATAACACAAGGATATGGAGAATTATGACTAATCCAAGTCAAAATTCAACTAGGGTTTAGGATTCTCTCCTGAAAACGTTGGATTCACTCCAGAAAACTTTTAATTCACCAAGAATTAAACTTAAACATTCAACTCATTTTTATTAATGATGATAACCGAATATAAATACATTAGAAGAGTCATAGATGAGTTCATGTTCTAATGCAACTAACAAACTTAAAGATAAGAACAATAAAATTCTATCACACGCCTAAGATAATCATACCACACGGCTGATTATTATCTAAACACACGCCTAGTCCATGAACACTCCTACTAGTGTTCTAACTCTTAAAATAAAGCAAGGAAACTAAAACAAACTAGAGTTCTTAAGCAAATAAAATACATAGTTTCCTAACAGAACTAGGGAACTATATAAAGAATCCTAACAGAACTAGGATTGTTAAATCTTGATGCTTCTCACGCATCATGTTCTCCCCATCCTCCAACAAAAGTGCTAAGAGTTAGTAGTTCCTTCAATTTGTGAGATAACTCAGTTAGCAAATAGCAGAGGATAACGTTAACTCATTAGGGGTTTGTTCAATTTAATTGCTAAAAAACCAATAATTCAATTAGCTTTTTTCTTCTTTTTGGTGTTTTGCGGTGTTGTTGTTTAGTACTTTGAGTATCTATATTGCTGTTCAAAAAGACTTTACAACCTATCAAGCTAAAGTTTAGAGCAAACCTTTTAGAAAGAATGCCTATTCAACTCAAAATTAGTCAAAATCATACTTTCTATGTTCTAAAATAAGTGCAATACTTTACCAATTTTGAAAGTTTTAAAATAAATTCAACATTATATTATTTGGATAATGGTCTCTCTCTATGTCTCTCATCATTATGTGGTTCCACCTCTTATCTCTCTTCTCATCATATGAGCACCTTTAACGTACCTTCCCTCTATGTTACATTTATTTCAGCACAATTAAAAATCATAGATCTCAATTACATTAACTTTGTTGCGAAATATAGCATTAAAAACCGAACCTAAACTTATAAGTTATGAGTTCACCATACAAAGACCTTGTAACAACCCAAATTCTCCCGACCAGCTTACATAGATGATTAAGCACAGCAAAAGGGACTCCGGTCGAGCTAACCCAAACTATTACCATCACACTCACCGAACTACATTGGAGAGTGTGGAATTCAAATCCCAACTCTATTAAATACAATTAACTATTACAACAAACCCTGATTCTCGGACTCCAATTCTAATAAATTCTCTAGAAAATCCGACAGAGTTTCCTTTGAAAATAGGACAACCCTAAAGCGTGAAATAATTAAAACCTGTTTACAATTTCAATTTATAAAATATTCCTGACTCAAAAACTCAACAATCTCAACGCTTTCGCAGAGCAACCCCAAGTGAGAATCAGGAGCACTAATGACTCTTAAATAGAGAAATAGATTATAAATAATAAAAGATTAACTATTACAAAGTCGAGCGTCCTCACTTCGAAAAGAAATACAACACTGCTCCAGCTTGTATCAGCTTCAACTTGCAAAATATTAGCTTATGGCTTCAATCTGAAACATTTAGGGAAACTGCCACCCACCAAGTGACATGCCACATAAATGACAAAACAACATATACACACATTAGCAAAGCCGAGTACTAAACCTGTAAATAAGATTAACATATGTTTTGGTGGCTTTTACTTGAAAACGACTCTCAACAATCATTATGCTCGGATTAATCACATGTGTCATAACAATGTATAACAATAGTCCTGTTGGACACATACATGAAATACCATTATTCAATTCTTTTCATAGTTTACCATCGTTCATATAATAGCAAACACGATAAGGCGAATCCCATGCAATCACAACAGAGTCATATTTCATATATATTTATTGAATTAGCCATTCAAACATATCCATATTCCTTAGGAGGAATCTAAGTTTGCCAACTCTGAGATAATTAATATACTTCATTTCCTTTAATCGATTCCTTATCAAAAATCCAGACTTATGTTTTCAAATGCTATATCAGTCATTTTCTTAGACTTCTACAAACAATTTCTTATCAGGAATTAAATAACATGATAGCTTTTCATAACACGATTCCTTATCGGGAAGCGAATACCAAAATATGATTCCTTATCAGGAATCCAATATTATAACAATTTACCATGATACGATTCCTTATCGGGAATCCAATATCAAAATATGATTCCTTATCTGGAATCCAATATCATCATTCATATTCAAGTAATGAATAAACATCCATTACATTACCTGATATGATTCCTATTGGGAATCCAATATCGAAACAACTTACCATGATACGATTCCTTATCGGGAATCCAATATCGAAATAACTTGCATAGTTTGAGATAACTTCCTTTAACCAGGGGGAAAGATAACGCAGCAGAGGAGACAAAGCTTACACTCCGACAGTGGGGGTCGTCACTCAACCATTCGCTTTACTTTTGGCCAATAACCGTGACTAGTCCGGAGTACATTTTCCGCTGATTTAATTAGCCATCCACAGGTTTCGCATTACCTAATATATCGCCCGATTATCGCCCCATAGAGCAATGGGCAAGTTTTCCTATGGGGCCCCCAAGGTTCGCAGTCCATGGGGCACTGTTCGTGTCACCTAATAAGTGAAGAATTATCCCAAAATTTTCAAAGAAAAAGCCCAAAATAACTCAGTCTACTAACCGGTTGCATAACCTTACCTTTCTTGGATTCTTTTGCCGATTTCTTCCTAGAGTGCTCAATGTAACACTTTCCCAATATCAAGGAACACTTAAAAGACCCAAAATTAAGATTGCATGCACAGACCCAGACCAAATAAGACAAGAAAATGACAGAAAAGAGAGTCCAAAGAACTCGCCTGCTACTCGTGCGAGTTGTAGAGAGAAAGAGGAAGGAATTTTGTGTTGTGATGTGTTTGTGAGAGAAAATTTAGTAAAAATGAACTGGATTCCTTTAGCTCCTATTTATAGACAATGGGCAGGGGTAGTTTCATAATTTTGAGTTAGTTAAAAAGGGTAAAATTGTCTTTTCACGTACTAAGAACACACCAGAATTTTCTGGTCTTTTTAGGCTTTAATCCCTCTCTAATTAAACTCTAATCCTTAATTATACTTAAATTAAATCCCCAAAATATGTCTTATACCTTAATGAAGATTTTTAGGCTTATTTAGCCCTTAATTTCCTAATTACATAATATCTCAAACGTAATATCAATATTAACTTAAAATCTCAAAACTCCAGAACGATGTGTAACGTTCTTTAACATAATTCACATATGACCTTCCTTAACGAATAATTCATATCATTTATCACACAACATCATATTACAAATAAAGATTCACATATAATTCATTTGCTAAAAAATTTACCAACAAAACCACAACAAATTATGTACTAATTAGTTTATCCGAATAATCTTGGTTTAAAAAGTGAAGCTATTACACTCTACCTCCCTTAAAGAAGTTTCATTCCGAAACTTGTAGTGTACCTTGAAATAATTGAGGATATCGCTCTCACATGACTACCTCTTTTTTCCAAGTTGCTTCTTCTGTTCCACTAGTGATGATTGGTCCAGACTCCAGAGTAACTTAACCAAGGGTATTGTCTGGCTTCGCAATACATTTTCCCTTTTATCCAGAATTCTTATGGGCTTTTCTTCATAGCTCAAAGATTCATCTATCTGTAGAGGCTCGTAAGATAAAATATGAGAAGGATCATGCATATACATCCATAGCTGAGACACGTGGAAAACGTTATGAACCTTTGATAACTCCACTGGTAGAGCTAACTCATAAGCTACATCTCCGACCTTTCTTAAAATTTTCAAATGGTCCGATAAACTTAGGACTTAGATTTCAACGCAACCCAAACCTCTACACCCCTCTCACGGGTGAAACCCGAACAAATACCTTATCCCCTTCCTCAAATTCCAGTTTCCTTCTCCTCAGATCAGCATACTTTTTTTTGTCAATCCTGAGCTATCTTCATTTTCTCTCGAATTACACGTACTTGCTCCTTTGTAACCTGAATCAACTCAGGCCCTATTGGAATTCTAGGGCTTAGGTCGTCCCAACAAATGGGTGTTCGACACTTGCATCCATATAAAGCCTCATATATAGCCATGCCAATGTTGGACTAATGACTGCTGTTGTAAGAGAATTCTACCAATGCTAATTTATCTTCCCACGCACAAACATCCGAATTCTAATACACAGGACCAAACACTTATCTTCTAAAATTTGGATAACATGCTCTGTTTGTGCATTAGTCGCTGGATGAAATGTTGAACTAAATATCTGAGTAGACCCGAATCCCTCCTGTAGCTTCTCCCAAAAATGCGATCGAGTATCTCGATCAGAAATAATAGTAGCCGGAACTCCGTGCAACCGAACAAATTCTCTGATGTACACAAAAGCTAATTGTTTTTTATTCCATGCCACTTTCATAGAGATAAATCGGGTTGTTTTTGTCAATGTATCCACCATAACCTAAATAGAATCATTGCCCCTTCCTGACTTGAGCAATCCCATCACGATGCCCATAGAGATCGAATCCCACTTCTATTCTGGTATCGGCGATGGCTGCAACAACCTCGACATCTTCCTCAGCTTAAATTTCACCTTCTGACGAATTAAAAATCTTGCAATAAATCGCGATATATCTCGTTTAAACCCTTTCCACCAAAACTACTTCTTTATATCTTGAATTATTTTATCCCTACCAGGTTATAGAATAAGCACTACTATGCGCCACTTCCAGAGTTCTATTTCTCAACTTCAAATCATCAGGGACGCACCATCTTCTATTTATCCGTACACTCACATCAGCATACACTCAGAAGTCTGTAGTTTCATTCTTCTCGATTTTCGACTTCAACTCCCTATCAAAAATCATCTTGCAACTACTTAATTAGAATTTCCTCAAAGAGGGATGGTTGAATCACAAAAGCATTCAATTATCCTTGCAGTATACCTTTCTTAACCACCTGCAACTAGGGATGGCAATGGGTAGGGTAAGGCTAGACCCTTACCCATACCCTAACTTTTGGATGTAGACCCATACCCTACCCATACCGATAAGGTAAATTTTTTTAGGACCCTTACCCTTACCCGTAGGGTCCGATAGGGTCTGGGTACGGTCTAGGGTATAAAATGGGTCCAATACAAAAATAAATCCGCTTATCTTTTCACATGTATATATAATCGTTAAGCACAATTTCATATATTAATTTTGCAATTAGCACACATAATATCACGTACATTCCATACCAATACATATTTTTTGCACATCCCAAAAGTCTCATAGATTAAAATATAAATAAATATATTTTTACGTGATTGCGATTTGCGGCTAGGGTTCCTAACTGAGGGAGGGTCTATGGGTAGGGTTTGGATAGGGTCTGGGTATTTGAGGAGTGGACCCTTACCCTACCCTTACCCGATAGGACCAAGACCCATACCCTACCCTTTCCCATAGGGTCTAAAAAATTAAGACCCATACCCTAATTTCAGGGTAGGGTCTGGATGGGTCTGGGTAGGTTCCTGGACCCATTGCCATCCCTACCTGCAACACTCATTGCACCAACTCTTTATACAACTAATCTGGCATCAAAATTATGAATTTACCAGCGGGGTTTGCTACTTAGAGCGTCAACTACTTTATTTGATTTTCCCAGATGATATTGAATGTCTATGTCATAGTCCTTAAGCAACTCTAACCACCTCCGCTGTCTCATTTTCATTTCGTTATGTTTAAAGATGTACCTTAGGATCTTGTGGTCAGTATAAACCTTATAAGTGACTCCGTAAAGATAATGCCTCCACAATTTCAAAGCAAAACTAACGACTGCCAACTCTAAATCATGCACATGATAATTTTTCTCATGAGGCTTTAATTGCTTAGATGCGTAGGCTATAACTCGCTGATTTTGCATCAACAGGCACCCTAAACGTTCCTGAGAAGCATCGTTGTATACTCCAATACCTTCTGATTCCAATGATAAAGCCAGAACCAGTGCACTAACTAACCTTTTCTTCAATTCTTGAAAAGCTTGCTCGCATTTTTCTGTCGATTGAAACATTGTGCTTTTCTTAATTAGATTTGTAATTGGTAATGCTATTAGTGTGAAACTCTTCACAAACCTCCTCTAATATCCATCAAGCCTAAGCAAACTTCTAACTTCTCCAACATCAGTTGCTGCCGGCCATTCCTTAACTGCCTGAAATCTTCTTTGGAGCTACAGCTATCCTTCCTTACTCACAACATGACCTAAGAGCTTCACTTTTTCCAACCAAAAATCACATTTACTCGGTTTCGCATATGTAGACACATAATCATGTCTCCCCATTTAAGGATCCAATGATCAAACATACCGCGGCATTAGTTGGCGCGGCCCAACGGAAGAGCAATCTAAAGAACCAATCCAAAATGTGTTTCGAAATGATATTCTAAAGCCCAATTAATTGTTCATGATGCTTAATTATATTTCAAGCCCATAAAATATTTTAAATCCATTTTAAAAGCCCAATCAAATATTTATTATTTTAATAACTATTTTTCATAAACATTTTTATTATCTTTGATAACAAATTAGATTTTTAATCCGTAAAATTCAATCTCCGGAATTTTAGGGATAAAAAAGTATCTTCGAAAGACGCGCAATGGAATATGCTCGAATATTCCAGAATATGCGCAGGACGCGGGGGCTGTGCTCAGCGCGCCACGTGCGTCCAACACATTGGCCATATCGCGTCAAGCGAGCCAATGCGCGCCTGACACGTAGATTTTGTGACTCACACAGAGTCCTGCGTCAGACGCAAGTCTTGTGTGAGACGCAACATACTTTTCTATCTTTTCAAAACACGTTTACACATGTGCATCTCTGATTGGGCTGGCTGCGTCAAGCACACCAATGTGCGCCTGACGCGTGGCATTGCGCCTGCCACGTAGGCTTGCGCCTGGCGCAAGGCTTGCATGGAGCGCAAGTTTCCTTCTTCCTATAAATACCCGTATTTTCCCGAATTACGGAGGGGCTTTTCAATTATTATTTCACGAATACAAAAACTTCTGAATACTCCGAAACATACTTCGAATACTTCAAACACTCAAACACACAAATACTTTCAATACTTTCAATCAATTCTTAATCACTGCGTTCCTAGTTCCACAATTGCTCTGCCTAAAGGTCGCTGCGCTCCTCAATCTAAGCCGCATAGGTATAATCATGAGGATCCTTGAATCAATTATTTTTATATTGAAGTTACTAATCGTTTGTTTCATGATGTAGATTTTTGGTATAAAATCGCTCTACTGTTTATTCTAACCTCTTTTACTTTATTTTATATTCATATTATATTTATTCATGCCTTTGTATATTATATGCTTGCCTGATTGTTCTATGCATATTATATGATTGTCCTGCATTAATATTTTTATCACCCACATGTTATTATTGCTAATAAAAACCTAAGGAATTGTTCTAACATTAATCTGATTAATTTGGACAACCAGTTAGGTTCCCTGTAATATTGATTGCATAATAACATATCACTAAAAAAAATAGTCTTTTTATGTGTTTCCTGAACCTACTTAGACTAATTATTTTTAGGGTGTATAAAAAACATTATTTGGTTATTCTTTGGCATAAAATCTGTAATGAATCGATATTTAGTAGAGGCCAGCAATGGGCAATATGGTCCCTGACCATATTTGTACCCTCACCCCCGAACTCAAACTTTGGTTCATTTTGACCATATATGGAGTCAGGACGGGGACATCTACATTGGATAATTTGTCCCTATGTTTTTCCCATATACAGTTAGGTTTATGATTCTTGCTAAAAAGAATTATTGGCGACTTCTTTCAATACAAAACAATTTTCAATAAAACCTTAACAGTGGGGTAGTCAAATAAAAACACGCCTACAATTTGGCGACTCCACTTGTAACACCCCCAAAATCCATACACGTCTAAACTACGTTTCATCGACTTTGAGAGTGTTACCGCCGCGATGAAACGCAAGGCTTATTGAAATTAAAACGTTAACAACTCCTTATTAAGAAAACTACATTGCAGCGGAAATAAAATGTTTACTTTAAACTACAACTCGGGAATCACCATTGACCCATTTTTATTCAAACCATTAACTACGAATATCAATAATTCTATAAGTTCAACAAAAACACTTAAGAGTTTATAAACCAGAAAATATCCCCCGTATGCCCAAACTCATGCAGCATCACCAGCATACCTAATCTGCTCCCCATTGAAACATCAATGGTTCATCACAGGTCAACAAACATCACAAGTAACAAACAATCAGCTATGCTGAGTACGTACATAATCAGTTAAATAATACATTAAACATAAACAGAATAATAGTAAACATTCCTAGACATGATACTACAAGAATATTACATTTCATTTTTATAGTTTAATTGGCATCGAACGGGCACCGTCATCTTTCTAGAATCATACGGGCTACTTAATCCTTAATAGACAACTTGGTCTATTAGATGGAATGTAAATACGATTTCGTTTCGTTCCACATCCATCACCTTAGTATGCATACCCCCAAGATCGTACGGAACCTTCCGCCTACTTGAGTTATCAAAATTTATAAGGACACTACTATCGTTATAGTAGGCCTGCGTAGGAGCGTAGAACAAAGTCCTACACTCCCCCCATTGTTCACTACTTGTAGGGAGTCCAACTACAAGTTATCGCCAAATATCCTTCTTAATAATATTCATTCATACAACATTGAACATATAATCATTAAATTCTTAGGTACATTGCTAAACTTCTCTAATTAAAGCAACCTCTTGCAACATCTTTGTTACAACAATAAATCATATGATTTCAATCCAATTTTCATTTCTTGCTTGTGACACGATAGAATTTCGCATACCAATAATAATGCACTCAAATTCACAAGATATACAGCAAGGAAATAATGCATACATATTTCCAATTTGATTTCATGTTACCAAACAATCTCATCAATCATAATCAACAATAGTTCCCTATCATGATTCTAGGTTCTAATGTAACAATTCAAAACCTAAACATGATACTAATATATCGAACTGAACTAGTACGCGTACGTACCTTGTAACGGAGAATCTTTGCTGATTACTTAAAACGTCCGCTTATGAAATTGGGACCTAATCGAATAATAAAAGTAATTCAGTTCTAAGTCCTTGATATCATTAAAATGAAACCAGCTTAACTAACTATATAAAACTTAGTGTTTCGAATAATAAAATGAACGTTCTTGTTGGTTAAACTTTTCTTTCATAAACTAAATTGAACTAACATATTTACGACACTCGAACACACACACACCCGCACTCCTCGACGACTCACTACTCGAACACTCGCACGTCGATGGTAGTCGACGCAAACACAGAGGAGAAGGAAAGAAGGTAGCGCCGGAGAGAGGGGAAAGGAAAGTGACGAGGAGGGAGAAGAAAAGAGGAGAGAGAAAAAAGATTTTGGGGTAAAACGGCTGGTTAGAAACTTAGGGTTTTGATTTCTTTTTTTTTTCTTCTCTTATTTATAGCACGGTAAACCCTGGTTTAATAGGATTTGCTTTCAACTCAAACTCCGATTTCTTATTTTATTTAGAAAATAAAACGAAACCAAGCTATAATATCATTAGGTAAAATAGGTTGTATAGTTAAATTATAACTGTAAGCTTACCCAAATTATATTTTTCTGTAAATAATATTAAAAATACTCTCACTTTATTCTTTCTATTTTTTTATTTATAAAAGAATAACTCCTAAAAGTACGGAGTATTACACCACTGGGGAGGATTTTAAAAAATTAAATTTTTTAAATGAGTGGGTGAAACTTGAAAAATACGATTCATTCTCCTTTTATGCCTTTGAATAATATACAGTTTTGCATATGCATGGCTACTGTTCAGCCACCATAAGGACAATCTACATTACCTCATTAGCACATGTTCTATGTGTGAGGTCACCCCCGGGGGGGTTGCGCTTTGTCCTTCCAGAAAGCTTCCTGAGTGATAGTGTTGGATCTTAGTCATAAGCAAACCTACCCAACCATGGCATTGTTCTCTTGTTCCTGACTTGAGACTGGAGTGCGTCTTACACGTGGCCACCTCTTTAAGCAGGGTACGAAGCGTGGGATCAATCTCTTAGTCATGGACCCTTTTCAGACTGAACCTAAACCTGACCAATAGTTTCAAACATAGAACTGGACTTTAGATTGGAACTTTTGCATCCATGTTATATGATATTTGCCTGTGATTGCAATTTTTGACTGTTATTATCTTGTCAAATTGTCATTATTATGCGTTGTTCCTAAAATCGCGTCTAACAAACAAGAAAAAATTCGTCAATCGGCCAATTCGTCGCCTAAATCCCCGAAAAACGTGTCGGGGAATAGTGCGCCAAGCGCATTGAGTTGCGCCTGGCGCACCACTCTCGCCCCAGACGCACGGATGTGCGCCGCGCGCAGCAATGCTGCGCGGCACGCAGTCTGTGCATCGCACGCTTTTCGTCAATTTAGCAGTCGTAATTGTTGATCCTATGTTCAGTCCTATGCGCGTCTGTCTGCATTCGCGTAATTTGGTCATTTAGGCTTATCACCTAATTCAACATATAAAAACCAGTCTTTCATGCAAGGTTAAGTCTGTCCTAAAAAAAATGCATCTAAAGGGTCATTGTAGAGTTAGAGTTGTCATGCATGTCTACCTCTTCCCATTTCTTCCCTGCTATCCCTGTCAATCCTACCTTTCCATATTCATCAATTTCAAAAACTTGCATCTTTTCAAAATCAATCATGCATCCTATTCTATTCTACCTTTTTCTAAAAAGCATTTACTAATCATCATGATTCCACGACATTTCAAAAAAAAAAAAAAGGAAATATTTTTCAAATCAATCCATCATCTTTTCCTAACACAAGATAAAACAAGGGGTTCCTTTCAAAAATGAATTTCGAAATTTCTAGGCCCATTCCAAACACCTTCAATCCAATTCAATCCAACCGACCCAATTCACTTGCATTTATTCTAGGCCCATATGCATTAGAGTCCATTTTGCATTCATATAGGGTCCATCTAATTCGAGTCCATGCATTCATATTAGGCCCGCTAGCATTAGAGTCCATCTTAGGCCCATGATACGCTCAAGTTATACGGTGTTTATATTATATTTTGGGTGCTTTTTGCTAAGGGTCTTGATCATAATTGTTAACGTTTGCGTTTTATTTAGCTCTTAGCGGAAGTTCGGAATTTTGTATATTAATTATAGTTAAATTTGTAAGTTCCGAGCTCCTAGAAGCATTAGTGTTTGGAACGACTCAACATCGTTATACTTGCCAAGCGTCGCCACATGTTCCAATCAAGCATCGCCGCAAGCCGTAGCCGAGCATAGCACCAAGCCTACCGAGCAGCCAGCATCATCGCCCATCATCGCAAGCCCAGCAAGCAAGCCTGCCCAGCTCTCGTGCGCGCTCATCGCCAAGCAGCACCTAGCCCATCACAGCCGCACCAAGCTCTCGCGAGCACCGCAGGCTCGACATCATCGCCCAGCTCTCGCGTGCGCGCTCGAAGCATCGTCGCCCAGCTCTCTCGCATCGTCGCACAGTAGCTCGCACCTCGCTAGCTAGGTCGCACCTCGCGACCTGCTTGTTGGCGACTCGCGAGATCCTTCGCACCTCGCGACCTCTTGGCCTGCCCCAGCTCTTCAGCTCGTGTTGGAGGCAGTAACTCATCGCACCTCGCGAGTTCCTTCGCACCTCGCGGCCCCTAGGTCGGTGTAATTGTCGGCTGATTTTTGAGCTTTAGTATAAATACTAAACTCTATTTTTGGACCTAGGGGGCAGCAACCACAAGGAGAGGGAGTCTCCAAAACTCCACTCTTCTCTTGTTGTCTTCTCTTTTTAGTTTTTATTTTCTAGTTTAGTTTTTGGAAATTTCAATTATGGAATTGGCTTATGCTATGCCGATTGTAGCTTGAACTGTTCTTGAACGAGATTAATATGGAGCTTCAAGCATTATTGTGAGATCTTTCCTCTCTATTTAGTTTCTTTGATTATGGTTTAATTTCTATGATTGTTTTCTATGATTTTTGCATAATTATGCTAGGACTAGTTTGATTGTGGAGCGCAAGGCATGCGTGGAGCGCAAGGCTTGCGTGGAGCGCAAGTTTCCTTCTTCCTATAAATACCCGTAGTTTCCCGAATTACGGAGGGGCTTTTCATTTATTATTTCACGAATACAAAAACTTCTGAATACTCCGAAACATACTTCGAATACTTCAAACACTCAAACACACAAATACTTTCAATACTTTCAATCAATTCTTAATCACTACGTTCCTAGTTCCACAATTGCTCCGCCTAAAGCTCGTTGCGCTCCTCAATCTAAGCCGCATAGGTATAATCATAACGGTCCTTGAATCAATTATTTTTATATTGAAGTTACTAATCGTTTGTTTCATGATGTAGATCTTTGGTATAAAATCGCTCTACTGTATATTCTAACCTCTTTTCTATACTTTATTTTATATTCATATTATATTTATTCATGCCTTTGTATATTATATGCTTGCCTGATTGTTCTATGCATATTATATGATTGTCCTGCATTAATATTTTTATCACCCACATGTTATTATTGCTAATAAAGACCTAAGGAACTGTTCTAACATTAATCTGATTAATTTGGACAACCTGTTAGGTTCCCTGTAATATTGATTGCATAATAACATATCACTAAATAAATAGTCTTTTTATGTGTTTCTTGAACCTACTTAGACTAATTATTTTTAGGGTGTATAAAAAACATTATTTGGTTATTCTTTGGCATAAAATCTGTAATGAATCGATATTTAGTAGAGGCCAGCAATGAGCAATATGGTTCCTGACCATATTTGTACCCTCACCCCCGAACTCAATCTTTAGTTCATTTTGACCATCTATGGAGTCAGGACGGGGAAATCTACATTGGATAATTTGTCCCTATGTTTTTTCCATATACAGTTATGTTTATGATTCTTGCTAAAAAGAATTGTTGGCGACTTCTTTCAATACAAAACAATTTTCAATAAAACCTTAACAGTGGGGTAGTCAAATCTAATACGCGCTCATCCCGCGTAGGCGAAATAAAAACACGCATACAACATATAACTTCTGTTTCCTTAATATCCCCAACACCTCTCTTATATGCTCCGTATGATTCTTTGAATACCACTAACGAATCTAACAAAGACTTGAAGTATTGCTGCATTAAGTTCATGAACGTCGCTGGTGCATTAGTGAGTCCAAACGACATCACTACAAACTCATAATGACCATATCTTGTCCTAAATGACGTCTTTGGAATGTTCTCTTCCGCTATCCTGATGATATCCTGATCTTAAGCCTATTTTTGATTACACACTAGCACCTTTCAACTGATCAAATAAATCATCTATTTGGGGTATCGGATATATATTTCTGATTGTGATCTTATAAATTTATTTATTATATATGCATAATCGTTTTGTCTGATCCTTTTCTTCTCAAATAACACTGGTGCTTCCCAAGGAGAAAACACTAGACCATATGTAGCCCTTCTGCATAATTCCTCTAACTGCTTCTTTAATTCAACCATCTCTACTGTAGCCATCCTATAAGGAGCTCTAGATATTGCAGTAGTCCCTGGCACCAAATCTATATGGAAATAAACCACTCGATGTGGTGGTAATCCCGACAAGTCTTCTAGACTACATCCGGAAATTCTCTTACCATCAGAATCTTTTCAATCTTAATCTTCTCCTTATGACTTCGCGCCATTTGATTTATATAACCAACACCTTCATGTAATGCTTCTATAGCAACCTCAACTGTTACCGCTCTTCTCCTCTGAATTCGACGATATTCCCCGATATAAAATATTATATCCACCTTGCGATTTCAATCTAATTGCTTTGACATAACATTCGATAATAACTCTATTCTACTTAACAAATTCATTCCCAAAATTATATCATAATACTCCAAATCAAAAGGTATTAAGTTCACTTGTAATTCTGACTCAGTTATCTTAATTGTACAATTTTGAATATCCATTTACAACAAATTGATTCACCATTAGGCATACAAATCGTCATATTGAAAGGCTGACCACAAGGTTTATACTACAAACATTTAACAAACGGATTGGAAAGAAATGAATGAGAAGCTTTAGAGTAAAATAGCACATTAGCTATAGTTTTACATACAAGAAATCTCCTTGAAATCTGTAACAGCCCGGATTCTCCCAACCAACTTACAGATGATTATGCACAACATAAGGGACTCACCGAACCATATCAGAGAGTGTGGAACTCAAATCCCAACTATAATTTAATTTAACTAACTATTACAACAATGTTATGCTTCTCAGAATCTATCCTAGTAACTTCCTCTAGAACATCCGATATAGGTTCCTTTGTAAATAGGACAACCTAAAATGACAAATACATTCAACCTATTTACAATGTCAGTTAATAAAATATTTTCAACTCTACAACTCAACAACCTCTACCTTTCACGGAGGAACGTCAAGAGAGAATCAGGAGCATTAACGCCTCTAAAAGATAAAAATGGAAAACAAATAACTATTTAACTAAACTATTAGAAAGTTCGATGCCCTTACCTTCGAAACAAAGATAATGTTACAACTAATCTTCCAGCAGATTAACTTCAGGAAAATTAACTTACAGCTTCAACCTGAAACATTTAGGGAAACTGCCACCCATCAAGTGACAGGCCACATAAATGACAAAATAAAGCATACAGAGCTGAGTACTAAAGTCGTATATTTGGTGGCTTTTATTTGAAAACGACTCAATTATCAACATAATCATAACAATCACATCACTTACAACATGCATAGCATCAACTCTTGTTGAATATATCTGTAGAGTATCTTTATCAATTATTGTTTCTATATTACAATATAATTTACATCCATCATAACACCAATAACATAATACATCATGATCCATAGCAATACCATAAATTTGTTCTCTTTATCTACATAATCATTTTACTATATCATGATTCCCTATCGGAAATCTACATTTAACAACTCATGAATAAACAACATATTGTATATCTTTCAATCAATTTCTTATTGCAAATCCAATAATGAAATGACTTCTCATAAAATGATTCCTTATCAGGAATCCAATAACCATATAACTTTCCATAAACCATTTCCTTATCGGGTATCCAACAATGAATTCATATTCAAATACTTAATAAGAAATAATTTCCATAACCCTAGATAATTAATATTCTTTTTAACCGGGGGAAAGAGAACACGGCGGAGGAGACAAAGCTTACACTCCGATAGTGGGGGTCGTCACCCAACCATTTGCTTTACTTTTGGCCAATAACCGCGACTAGTCCAGAGCTCATTATTAGCTGCTCAAATCAGCAATCCACATATTTTGTATTACATGATATATATAGACGCCTTTTTGTCGCCCTACAGAGCAATGGGCAGGTTTTTCTGTCGATCCCCAAGGTTCACAGTCCATGGGGCACAGTTCGTGTCACCTCATCCGTCAACTCAGACGAGGCTACTTTTCCCTTTGATTACGTTCGATTATCGTTCATAACTCATTGAGATCATTCTCAAAACTCATCCAACAGTTTTTTTTATAATTCATAACAGCCTCAACAATGAACCAAACTATAAGACTTCACTTCAGAAAACTATAAATTACTTAACATAAGATCCTTGGAATCCATAACTCAAGCCAATATGTATATGTTATATTATATATACTCATATGGTATTCGAATCAACATATCTTTAGAATTACTCCAACTCCAAATCAGTTTAAGCATGAAACTAGAATCAAGACAACTAATAAACAATCATATTTGACAAAACAACAATCATGATGACAAAAGGTCTCTCATTTAGAATTCCCTAACTTGAGTTACTAAACCAATTCCCAAAACACATGTTTTTGTGTATAAATAAATATATTCTTTTGCACTTCGTAATTATCTTCCAAATTCATCTCAACAACATTAATAATTACTGAATATAAGTATTACTCAAACTATATTGTTAAGTCAATTACTCGTTACTAGAGAATCTCTTATTACTCAAACTAATATAACTCATAATTAGATTTGTCTCAACTAGAACACTTCTTGTCCATCATACTTAATATAAGGTTCTACTAACTAGCATCATTTGATAACAAATATATTTAAAAACTAATTACTTCATTAATCTTATAATGATACGTCTTATTCCTAATTTCAGTTGCAACCATAAGTTTGGTCAACACATACTAATCTATTAATCCTTCTTAAAATAAATTCTCACACCAACCAACTGACATCCTTCCTTTAGAAGCCAATCCCATTCAATATCTCACAAGTAAACTTTAATTAATTCAACTGTCATTTACACAATATCGCTTAATCGAGGAGGGAATAATCTTCTACTTTACACATTAATTAAACTACACGAAAGTTGTTCAATCAACTATCTAATTTTACTTAGCAAGTATTACTAAATGAAATAACCGTATTGACTCTCTTTTAGTGAACTTTAAACAGTATTCTAACTCATCTCTATTATTCTACTTATCGAAGTATTTCATCACCAAAAATAACTTAAACATATATCCACATAAAACCTTTGTTAATAGACTTCACGAATAATTAAACTACTTCTAAGAATCCCGGCATTATCATCAACATTTACCTAATCCTTTTATAACTTCAATTAAGTTAACTAACATAATCAACTCTTTCCTAGAGTTTAGACAAATAGTTCTTGAGTAATTAACTTATACCTTTAGAACTTCATAACTATAGACCTCCAAGATTAACAACACATGATCACCAATCTAGATTGAACTCCATTATAATTCAACAAACAAACAACAACAATAATAATAAACATTTCCACTCAATTTCAAATAACGAAACTAGTCGGACTATATCTTCTCAACATAAATGATTTTATTTAACTAGAACAACTAAGCTAAATGAACTGAAAACTCATAATCATTATTCATTCACTGTTAAGAATCTAACATATCATCATATAGACTAGAACATTTCCACATCACATACTAACTAATCTATTTCTTAATTTCACAATTCAACTCCAACTACTTGAACCATAATAACAAGGTAAATTATTGATAATTCCCTCACAATGCTACATCTGAAATCGTCATAAATGAAATATAATCACCTACACTAAATTACTGACATCCTTCCATTAGAACTACTTAAATTAAATCTCCCAAGCTCACTTTGATAGCTTTAACAATATTAATAATTAAAGAGTCTACCATTAGTTTTACACAAAAAAGCTAGCTGATTATTCCTTAACAAATTTCCCTTCACTTAACTAATTGAACTACACAACATGACGTAACCGTATACACAAAATCGTGTCTCCCTATGGAGCACCCAATGATGAAACATACCGTCATCCTAATTTGTTCGGTCCAAAGGAAGAGCATCAAACGAGCTAAGCACAAAAGCATTATTGGTTTATGACAATCCAAGACCAATTTTAAATCCCAATTAATTAATCCTGATAGTTAATTATTTTGGTAATATTTTAATATTAATTATTCCCGATGAATAATTTTAAAGGATATTTAGAAAATCAGATTTTTATTCCTAAAGATAGCTGATTTCGGATTTCAAATGATAGATTTTATCAAAGGATAAAAAAAAGTCTTAAAACAATAAAAAAAACCGCCCAGAAAGCAAGAACACGTGCACAGCAAAGTTGTACGTCTGACGCACGAGTTGTGTCAAGCGCAAAGCGGTGCGCCAGGAGCATAGTTTTATTTTATGTTTTCGATACGTTTTTGGTTTCCTTTGCCTATAAATACCTCATTTCTTCAAACGACTTTTCAACAATACTATCCTACGACTTCTACACATACTCTCCTTTACTCAAACTCATATTCAAACACTCAAACTCATAATTAAATACATTCAAACACATTCAGACCTTTGAATTTCTTATTCAAGCTTCAAGATTACTCATCCTGAAGATCGTTGCATAAGACCCATGCGACAAAGGTATAATCCCTGAGGGTCAATTCCAATTTAATTCTTCTTTTACTAACAATCTACTTATGATGATGTAGATCTTCAAAGAATTAACTGTATACTGTACATTCTTCCTTAATCTCTATTCTTTTTATATTTATTTTTATACATATTATATTATTATTATTATTCATATGCATGATTATATGTTTAACGCTTTCATCACCTCACATGTTTATTATGTTTAATCGAAGACCTAAAGAACTGTTCTAACATTAAATTCAGATAATTTGGATGACCTGTTAGGTTCCTGTAATTTGATTGCATAATAACATGTCACAAAAAATTAGTCTTTTGTTTGTTTAACGAACCAACATAGATTAATTATACATTGCATTAAAACGTTGCTTGGTTATTTAATTGCATAAAACATGACAGGAATCCGTATTAAGTAGAGGCCATCAATAGGTGAATTTGATTCAAGATCTTATTCGTACCCTCACCCTCGAACTTAATCTATAGTTCATTGACCATGAATGAAGTCATGACGAGGAATCTACATTGGATAAGTTTCTAAGTTGTCCCTACGATTTTCCAATATCCAATTAGGTTTATGAGTCTTTCTTTAAAGACTTGATGGCGACTTGAACACGTTCCCAATAAATCCTTTACAATGAAGTAGTCAAATACGCGCTCATCCCTCGTAGGCGAATAAAAACACGCCTATAATTTGGCGACTTCACTGGTGAGGATTTACAAAACAAATTCAATTTTTTAAATGAGTTTGTGAAACTCGAAAAATACGATTCATATTTGTTTTATGCTTTTGAATAACATTACGGTTTTGCATATGCATGGCTACTATTTAAGCCACTATAAGAACATTATTCCTTGCCTCATTAGCGCATGTTCTATGCGGAGGCCACCCCGGGGGGGTTTGTGTTTTGTCCTTCCCAAAGCTTCTGGAGTAATAGTGTTGGATCTTAGTTGTAAGCAAACCCACCCAACCGAAAGTTGTGCGCCTGGCGCAGAGCTTTGTGCCGAGCGCAATACTGTTGCGTGGCACGCAGCCTTTACGTCTCATGCTATTGCCATATCGCCTATCGATTAAGTCCTAAAAAGTCAGTCAACAATTCCGTCATTATGTCATGATTTTCGTCGCGCCCGAAATTATGTGGAATTAGCCAAAACCTCGCCTAAATTGCCAAAAAGCGTGTCGGGAACTAGTGCGCCAAACACATTAAGTTGCGCCTGGCGCACAGCTCCCGCGCCAGACGCACTGGCTTCGCGCCGCGCGCAACGTTGTTGCATGGCGCGCATCCTATGCATCTCATTTTTTGTCGATTTAGTCGTCGTAGTGGTTGATTCTTCATTTTTCTGTATGCATTCATGTAGAGTCATGATCGCTCGTACACAACTTTTGTCAAAAATACAACTCACCTAATTCAAAGAAAAAAAAATCAATCTTTTCATATATATCATCTAAGGTTAAGTCTATCCTGAAAAGTGCATCTAGAAAAATAATCATAGTAGAGTTAGAGTCGTCATGCATGTCTACCTCATTCCATCTCATCCCACCTCTAACAAATCTTCCCTATCATCTATCCCATCGTATTCAACCCCTTTCAAAAAAAATTTATCTATTTCAAAATCTATCATCCTACACCCTCTTCTATTCTATCTTTTTTTGAAAATATTTATTAACCATCATCATACCACCTATTCAAAAAAAAAAATTCTTTTTAAAAATTAATCCATCATCTTTTCCAATAAAAGATAAAAATAAAGGGTCCATTTCAAAATGAATTTCGAAAATTCTAAGCCCAGTCCAAATACCTATAATCCAATCTAATCAACGCAAACCCAATTCATGTGCATTCATCCTAGGCCCATCTGAGTTTGAGTCCTTCCATTCATTTTAGGCCCATGTGCATTAGCGCCCATTTTGCATTCATCCTAGGCCCATCTAAATTTGAGCCCATACATTCTTATTAGGCCCTTTTGCATCATTATCCATCTTAGGCCCAATCTAAGTCTCATCTCAGCCCATTCCAGTCCAAGTCTAATCTAAGTCTCATCTCAGCCATTCCAATCTAAGTCTAATCCCAATCTAAACGTAGGTCCATTTAGGCCCAATTTGCCCAATTCGTATCCTAGGTCTAGTTTGCATCTCCATGTAGGCCCTATTAAAGTCCAACTCCTCCCTAAGTCCATAACCACCCAAATCCGCGAGTTTAGCGAAGTTACTCATTCCTTAAGACCATAACGACATCCCCTAAGTCTAGCGAAGCTAGCATTCTTAAGTCCACATAGGCAATATATGAGTCTAGTCTGCTTACTCTAATGTAAGTTCCAAAGTCTAGTTGTCTAGCCTGCTCACTCGCCAGTAAGTTCAAAGTCTAGTTTCCTAGCCTGCTTGCCTAAGTTAAGCTCAAATTCTAGCCTCCCTTATTATTTGGCCTTCCCTCATTGCCTAGTCTACTTACTCTCCCGTAAGTACAAAGTCTAATCTCTCCAATCATCATCAAAACCCAGTCATTGGGTCCAGTCTGCTTGCATAGTCCAGTCTAGTCCAGTCCATGTCTATATTTGCATATAGTTAGCCCCGTGTCTCCCTCATGGTCAAGTCCATACCCATTTGTGATTCTCTATTTCTAATCATTTTCCATTTCCATTTCCCATTTTCCATTTTCATTTGCCATTTCCATTTCCATTTTCATTTCTCATTTCTCCTTTCTCATTTCTCATTTCCCATTTCCATTTCTTATTTCGAAATCATTTCTTAAAACTTACAAGCGAGGTCCACTCGATTCTATTCATGAGCGGTCGAGAGATTACAACTTAGGAATGCCTAATGGAGAAAAAAAAATTGAGCCTACTCTGAAGCTCATTAAGCGCACTATCACAACCCCGACTTCATTTAGAGTCATGAGATTACTTTTGACCGCCTTCACAATAGAGGCGTGATCACTTTTATAGGGTTCACTCCGAACCTTACACATGAAGGAAAAAATCCAAACGATGAAACCTAAACTTCTCCTGCAAATTCCACCTGACATCTAGTGTCAAATACCAAATGCATTGCAAAACATGGTCGATGAGAATAGAGTACTAAGTACTAATACTTCCTGCAACGAGAATTTGCATCATCAACAACCCCTTGGGCAGTGTATCCCAATTCAAAGGCTTAGTCTTTTATTTCTGGTTTCCTAGGATGAGTCAGGGAGTCCTTACCCTAAGCTAATTTTGTCCTTTCCCATCGAGTCTATGTAACTATAGGACTTCATCTATTATAGCCTTTCCATTTTCATTTCATTTTCTTTTTATTTTCATTGTCCTTTCACCATCAATTATGCTTCGAGTTCGATAATGAAACTCAATTCAAATTGTCTCTAATGACCTTGATTAATAAAAAAAAAATTGAAAAGTGGATGTACTTTGGATTAAGAGTTATCTCCCACTTCCCTCTATTATTCCAAAAAGCCATCATCCTTAAGTCATCCTTATGCAACCAAATATATATATATATATATATATGTATATATATATATCATTCATTATCCTAATCCTTAGCCAAAAAAGTTATCTCTTCAAAGCTCCACAAAATAGCCTTCAAAACTTCCAATACCGTAAAACCACAAAAAACTTGTGTGCAAGCCTCGTACATAAAAAAGATCAATGCCATGCAAAACATTAAAAAAAAAAAAATTCAAAGTGCGAAAAAAAAACGCAAAAAAAAAACACACGACAAAAAGAAAAAGCCAAAGGCAAAGAAATAAAAAGTCAAGCAGGGGGATTACACACAAGTTCTACCACCTCATTTCAAATCCTTTCAACCCATGCAAAAAAACCATATAATCCAAATCCATGATCCTTACCTTAGCTCAACCAATTAAACCTTGATCATAACCTCAAACCTTACACCTTTCATCAACTGTAACTCCTTTTCCAAGTTCTGTCCAAGCCCGCTAGGTTGAAAACCCGAAAGGGCGGTCTAGGCAAAAGTAAGGGCACAAAGAAAGAAGAAAAGAAAATCAGATTGAGAACTATGAATGGTCTGATTCCGCAAGGATACGTAGGAATTCTCATCTCGAGGTCCGACCGCTTCAATAAAGCAAATTAATCAAGGTATAATGATTTGACTTTCTAGAATTCTGGAGCATACTCTTTCTAGATCTCGACATAAACTCGAGTCTAAACCTAGCTACGCCAAAGCCTTTTCCCACCTACATTTATTTGAGTCACAAATTCACCCTTTTATTTTTCAATCCAATCTATCCTTGTCCCTGAAGAACTCTCTGTTATTTTCATTATTTCTGGCGATATCTAACCTTGCCTATATCAAATCCCCAAAGAAGAATCCCCAGTGAAGAACTCTGAATGCTCAATACAGATCAAGTACATTCCAATTTAGGCTCAAAATGCCCGATTCAAGACAAGCTTACCCAAAGAACAAACTTATATTTCTCAAAGTAACATCATAAGAACATTATCGCAATCAAAGCTAATAAAATATAATTACAGCTGCTTAAAAGTATGGGCTATTACAAAGCAGTTTAAGCATCAAAATAAGAACACATATTTAGTTGCAGAATTGCATTGTATAAAAGTTACACATAACAGCGGGCATTCACGAACAACTTCCAGATTAAAGAGCTTATCTTGACCTTCAGACTAACGCTGCAAAAAAATTAAATATATGCTCCTAAAAGGACAGATTCAAAGAACAAAACAAGTCAGCTTATGCTGGTATACAAGTTTCACCAGTTTCAAGTAATAAGGTGGTTGAATATACATTACATTCTCATAATTATTGCATAAAATAGTATACTTATATTTCTCAAATACTTTTATACTTGCTCGGAATATAGAGATACTTTGTTTTAAGTACTAGGGATATACGACTATACGAGTAATATACCAAATATTAATACAAGAAGTATATGGGTAATATACCAAATATTTTTCCATGAATTGTCTTATAATATCGACAACATTCTCGAATATAAATCAAACATTTTTCTTAATACTTAATTTAAAATATAGGAAAACTTGAAAAGAACAGTCCCAATTATGGCCCATTAACAAAAATAGTCCCAGTTTCAATTTAATATTGAGCAGTCCCAACTTTGAGGGGTATTTTGCAAAAGCGGTCCCAGCAGGTTGCTAATCTACTGGAGCAGGTATACTTGTTTAATTTTTTTTCCCTTATCTTCCTCCTCTTTCTTTCTCCTTTTTCCTTCCTCCTCTGCCTCATCCTCTGCCACCATGCTCCTCCTCGTCCCTCTCCCCTGCCATCCATCTTCTCTACCACCCTCCTCCTCATCCTCCTCTTCCCTCTCCCCTGCCACCCATCCCCCTCCTATGCCCCCACTTACTAAAACCCTCCATAAAAGATTGCAACAATAACCTTAAAAATAATCAACATAATATGTACGATCGTAGGAATACATTAATAATGTACATCATGAATTGAAAGCTAGTAACTTCAAGAAAATAATAAAAATGAATTAAATTTATTAAAGGACTCTCAGAAATATATACCTCCGTCTCGTTTATTTGCACGGATTTTGGATTGAATTATTGAAACAAGCCTTAAAAATTTCTTGTCTTGTATATATTTGATTGAGTTGAAGAAATATGCGTGAAGGTTGTTCTTGAATTGTCTGAGATTTGAGGTTTTTGCAGAAAAAATCTTTGGTAAATTTTGCTTTGATTTCTCGTAATATGTTCCAGCTCTTCAAAAACAAAGAAAGATGATGATCAGATGTAGTTAATGTTATTAAAAAAAAAGGGTGTGCTGATGATAATGATGCATGGGGTTAAAAAGAAAGTCAAAGATGATTGTGATTAGGATTTAGGAGTAGAACTAGGCGCAAGATTAGTTGTTGTTTTTTCACATTGGTAAAATGTGCATAAAACACTAGTGGAAAAAAAGGCAAGGATTGCGGTACAAGGGTTGCGGTTATCAAATAGCCGCAGCCCTTCACACTTAAGGGCTGTGGTAGCCCAAAAACCGCATCCCTTCATACTAAAGGGTTGCGGTTAGGCAAAAAACGCAGCCATTCACACTAAAGGGCTGCGGTTTTTGGGCTAACCGCAGTCCTTGGGCCTTATTAATCCACGTTTATTCTCCCAGCCCCAGTCCACGTTACTCAACCTTTCTCATTCTCTCTCTCGCGCTCTCACCCAAACCCTACCGCTCTTCTTCTCCCCCACTCCGTTTCTTTCTCTCATACTCTCTCCCCCACAAACCTCAACTCAAAAAAGTCTGAGAGAATCTAATCGAACTCAATCTATCAAGTTTCCTCCTCCAAGTTTCCATCTTTTGCGTCGTCAGAATAAATTTCACAATCTCAAATTAAATCCAAACCCTAACTTTCTCACTCCTAGGGTTTCATTCGCAATCTTCCCTCAATCATGGAGCCGGAACCAAGCAACACAGGTGCCGGAAACCCTTGCGAACATCACAAGGAAGCTGTTATGAAGGTGCCATCGAAGGATCCAAAGAAGGACGAGAAAAAGGAGGTAGATCTCGTAATTTCTTCTCTCTGATTTTCAATTTCAGTCTTAATTTTCACTTTTTGCAATTTGTTGTGCTTAAATGAATGTGAAAATTGTTATTATTGTTTTTTTTTGGGTTAATTTTGATGTTGTGAACAAATTGTTTCCGAATTTGTTGAGTGTAGTCGGAAGAGGACTTGGCATTGAAGCAGCAGTTGGCATTCAAGCTAAAGTACAAAGATAAATAAAAGTAAAAGTGCAGGCAGCAGGCTTTACAGAATTAGTATAGTTATGTCTTCAATCCTTAGAGTTCTATTGTTTCAGCATTTTTTCCAACACCGTTACTCTTTGTATTTTATCAATGCTTAGCAATGAGATAGCGTTGTAAGTGATGGAGTGCTACACGTGTATAATTTTTAGCTAACAATCTGGCTTTTGAATTTAATGGTGATTGCAGAAATTTGGCAGGAGAAATTGCACAAGAATATACAAAGCGTCGGGTAATTTCTTCTTCTATATCTATTTATGTTCGCTGGTGTGATCTCATGTAGTGCATTTAAGCTAAAGCTGTTTGATCTTTAATGTATATGGAACCTGCAGAACAGAAGAACAATAGAACATTGACTGGTTGATGAGTATTGCTTTCAAACGTCATACTAATATGTTTCAATTTTCTATTCTAAGCTCTGCAATCTGATTTCTGGCTATGCCATAATGAGAGTGCTATATGCTACATGTGTAGCTTACTTTCCAACTTCAGATTTCTTAGAAATTTAGAGGTCAATGATGGTGTGATGAGAGTCACATAATTTAGGAAGCCCTTTGAACCATCAATATTAGGAATTAGGGAAAATAATTGAAATGAAAAAGATTTGTATATTAAACATGTCATAAATTGAATTTATTGGATTGAAATGGACTTTCTCAGTCCAAAATAGAAGTCCAGAATATCTTGGACTCGGAAATTTGTCCAAATGCAGTACGAATTTTATTGAAAGACTAGTCGAGTCTAGTCAAATCCGAACAATTTTCTAATTGATATTCAATCTATTTCCTGCTTTAGGAGCCTAATTAAACCCTTTTTGGTGGAAATTTTCACTGGTTAAACATATGAGTGTAGACACAACTTTCATAAACTAATTATGGAACTGCAAAAGCAAGTAAATATAATTACTTTATAGTGGGGCCTCGGTTAGTTAGTCCTCTACTACTAACATGATGTTCGGTAGATATCATTCCTTTATCTGTTGCCTTGGTGTTCTTTGATTTTTATAGATTTATTTGTTATAATTCTTAATGAACTTGCTTCAGTGTCTTTCACTGGATGATTTTCTTTCTGATACTCGCCCTTCTTTCGGCTTCATTATCTTGGATGTTGGTGCATCTTGGACTACAAGATTGTCTTTTGGTTATTATGATCTTTTTAGGATTGGGATTGCAGCAGAATGGAGTAACGAGAGGCTTGGGGTGCTGGATCCTATAGCTGCAGATTGAATTATTTGTGGCTATCTGTAGATTGCTGCTCTGTCTTTGGTTGGCAGCAAATTATTCTGTCTTTGGTGGTAACTGTTATTACAGTAACAGGGCTCTGCTTATCTATGTCTCAGTTTTGATGGTCCGGCCTAAATTGGTCTTGTGCAGAAACATCCAGGTTTGCCATGTGTTTTATAGGGTTTTGGATTTTGTACTTTTGGCTCCGCCTGAGATTGATTCTGCCAGCATGCCTTTCTCGTCAGTTATCAGTAGTTCTTATCTTTTTTTTATTTTATCCACAATGGTTAAGTCATATTTGCGGGTTGTGGCTCTGGTTCTGATCTATTCTTGGTTAGATACTTGGCACCATGGAAGAAAAACTCGGCCGTTCCGTTACGGAACGGCCGCTTTGTAACGGGTTTGTGAGATGGCGTTCCGTTATATCCCGTTACGGAACGGTTTTTTTTAATTCACAAGAATCGCGGCGTTACGCCGTTACGGAACGGTGTAACGCCGTTCGAGACCCGTTACACCGACTATAACGGCCATTATTTTCAGATGGGGTCTAGGGAAGAAGAAGATGACAAAGTAAAACGGCCGCATAGAAAAGGAGAAGAAACAGCCAGTAGAAAAATATAATCCAAAAATCAATTAGATCTGAATTAAAACTCAATTTTAAATCTTACCTAGGCTTTAGAACTCCAATTCGAGCAAAACCCCTCAGTTAATTTCAAGAAATTGTTTCGAATTGAACCCTAAATTGAAACCCTAATCTGAGTGAGGGAGGCAATAGACGGCCGCTTCTCGCCGGTCATGGCTAAGAATGCCGGCGAAATACTTCCTTGGCGGCGTCGCTTCCATAGTCGGCGGCAGTTACTCAGGTTAGCTTCTTGCTCTTGTCAATCTTCTCTAACCGTCTAACGTAATGTCGATCTTCATTCTTCTCTCTCTTTCTTTTATTTTCTTTTATTTTTAATCTATGTCAAGTACAACTTGACCAGGAATTTTGAAGCCACATAAAGTCATGTCACGTGACTGCCTATTTCTTTTTTCTTTTTTTTTTTCTTTTGGAAAGCGTAACTGCCTATTTCTTTTTTCTTTTTTTCTTTTGGAAAACGTAAACTGCCTATTTCTTTTTTCTTTTTTTCTTTTGGAAAACGTAACACCTATTTCTAAATCACTCTTCTTTTTCTTTTTTCTTGCTGATTGTTTTTTGTGTGGCCTATTTTTAATTGCTCTTTTTCTAAATTGAGTTATTCTAATGTAGAATGTTCCTAAATGACCTCCAATACTTAATAATAATAATAATAATAATAATAATAATAATAATAATAATAATAATAATAATAATAATAATAATAATAATAATAATAGTTTTGGACATACTGTAGTGTAAAAAATAAGTAAAAGGAAAAAACAAGCTTAAATGGACATCCATGTGAAATTTTTGAAAAAATTCACACCAAACGTTCTATTTCACCGTTACGAGCCGTTTCCGCGAAAACGCGACCGTTACCGCGAACGCGACCGCGACCGCGTTTTTTTTCTATGCTTGGCACCACCATATAACAGCTTGAGTGATTATGATAAGGTCTCGTGCATGAACCCCTCCCCCTACTGCTTGTAGCCCCCCCATCCCCTACACCACCCCCATGCACACACCCCCCTGCTGCACACACCCCCCCTCCCGAGCCCATGCGCAGACACCCCCCTGCTCCATTCGGATATTATTGCTACTTCTCATGTCTTAACACTGTTGAACGACTTTTTGCAGATCTATTTATGTCGAAGTTATTTTAGGGAGCTAGGAAGACAATTTGCAGCTTTAATTTGGAATGTTAAAGAAAAATCTATAGGATTTTAAGGGATGGAATTCACCCATTTCTTGCTGTATATCGTCTTCATAATGTAATTCGGTTAATATTTTCTCTATATTTGTATGAATAACATGAATTGCAATGAAAAGCGATACTTGTATATATATGTAACTGTTTTTGGATAATTTAGGACAAAAAAATGAAAAAAAAATAATTTTATTTTTATTTTTTTTTGGGTCACAAGGGCTGCGGTCATGGCAAAAACCGCAGCCCTTAACGAGCTAAGGGCTGCGGTTAAAAACCGCAGCCCTTCCTAGATGCCAAGGGCTTCGTTTTGACCGCAGCCCTTGGGTTTTTTTTCCTCTAGTGAAGGAAACAGAGAGATACTTAGAACCCACTAACGCTAGCACCACTTGCTAGCTTTGGCGAATTCTTAACTTGACTCCAAGACTTAAAACACAAGCATGTTGTTTTCCTAATATGAAGAGAGTGATGCAACGAAGGTGGAGCACTCTCTTGGATCCGACTTCAGAGACAACATATATGTGTATCCTTTTGTTGAGCATTCTTTTGGAACTGGAGGTGGGCATGACATCGATTCTTTCCATCGATCTTCTTCGCCTTACAAACGAGCACTTTGCCTCTTTGCTCGTACCATTTGTCTTTTCTTCTGCTCCTTTGAGTGGATTGTCCATCCAATTGATTTTATCTTGCATTGAAATATCTGCACTCGAAATTGTGTTAGTTGAGGCATCCATACTTACCTCAATATTTTGCATCTCCTGAAGAGCCTTAGCGGTCCGGTTTCCTCCCTTCGGACTCGTTGGCTTCTTTGAGACATCAACCACAAGGCACTCATTTACAATGAGAGCCGGAATAGAGACATGCGCAGCCCTAACTTGGAGATGCGGGGGGCCTCCTTTAAGATTTTAGTTTTTGAAATGATGGTACGAACCTTCAAAATTGACAAAGAGTGGGATTGATAGAACTGAACTTAGCTTCTTTCCCTATATGTAGCCTTTCTACATCTGTACGGGAAATCATCATGCGAGAAGATGGACGTTTGTTGTTAACAAAGGTGACTTTACCAAGGTTTTGCTTATGAAAAGGAGACCTCAAACTCTCTCGAGTTTCATCCTCCCCACACTTCTAATCCATCTCAATTCAACTATCTTTTCTCCTCCATTAGTGTATTATATGGAAAAGAAACTTCTCTTAATTTCATCCTGGAATCCACAGCTTTGTTAAACTGGTTAAGTTTGATTTCACAAGCAGCAATATTCAGTTGCAAAGAAATAATCAGCTCCCTAAGCTGAGGATCAATAGTATGAGCAGAATCATCATCATAAATAGCAGTAAGAGTAACGTAAAGACATTTGATAGCATTGTTATAATTGTCGCAAGCGTTCCTAAACTCACCCAATTTGAAAGAGATAATTTCCTTTCTCTTTTATAAGGTCACATATTCAATTGCATCATTAGGGCCAGTAGTTTTTCCAAAGTCTTCAAGCACTTTGTCCTCCTCGTCCAAAAATTCTAGATGGTGCACTAGGATTAAAGCTAAACTAGGTTTATTCGTCATACCCTCCAATATAACCATGGTAAACTCGGATTCCAAAAGTATATCCAACCAAACAACTAAGGTGAACCTCACGCACAACACACAAACCACACTATAAAGAACCTAAAAACAGCCCGAAAATGATACCAATAAAAACACGAAAACAGTATAACTGCAGACAAACCCACAAACAAGACCTTAATGCAGCAGAAACAAAGCACGTTAAGCAAATAAACAAGACATCCCTACTCACGGCCTTTTGATGAGATTAGTCCTACCCAAGCCGGAAAATTACCCCACTAAACTGTTAGAGGTAGAATTTCGTGCTTTGCGAGTCAAAACTTCAGTTACAGCTTCGAAATTGCAGTACGCGGCAACTACAGGCACGACAAGGTTGGGTAAAAGTAGTTGGCTACCGGTAGAGAGAAATCGCGGCAGTGAGGGGTAAGCTGACGGCGACGAGATAAATAAAAAGTAAAGTTGAAGCTCGCCGGCGACAGGAGGGAGTGGCCGATGGCCACCGGCGAGCTTCACGGGATAGGGGGTTCGGTGAAAGTGGCGCGGGGACAAGCTGTCTCTAGGGTTTCGCTAGAGAGAGAATATACTTAGGTCGGCTTCCTTAAAACAAAAGGAATCTCATTATATACTACAAGATTAGAGCATGTACAATGGTTTGGTTGGTCTTGGTTAGTCTTCTAGTTTTTGTCATTCTCTCTCCTTTCCTCTTTCTTACATCTCACATCCCACTAAAACTCCCACCAACTCATCTTTTTTTTTTTTTTCTCACAATGGTTTGGTTGGTCTTACTTGGTTTATCTATTTCTCTCTCCTACTTTTACCATACCCCACCATATACTCTATCTCCTACCTAAATATTTATTTTTATATGAAATAGATAATTTAAATTAATAAAAGCTAATTAGATTACATTAAGTTAAATTGTGTTACATTAAATTACCTTAAATTAATTACGTTAAAATAAATTACGTTAACTTGACATTATAAATTAAAAACAACGAATAAATTATTTTGGGGATTTTGTGGGTGGTTTGGATTATTTTGGGAGTAATTGTATAAGTAATATTAGGTAGGAGAGAGTAGTTAGAAAAAAAATAGATTGGGAAGAAATGTGGTAAAATATATGAAATTTGGGCTCAATTTATAGATAAAAATATTTTATAGCCGATATTGTAATTTTTTTTTTATATTATAACCTGATTTTTTTTAATTATGGTTACAAAATTTTAATGTTGTAAAAATGGCCTTTGAAGAAATCAGTAAAGAAGGACAGCAAAAACCAGTCCGCACACTTGGCAGCAACAGATTTGCTGGTCAGTGGCATCTGATGCGCGTCAGAGCCACTGACAGCACATCTGTTAGCTTGCCCCACACGGTTTTGTCAAACGCTGAGCTTCATGCTTGCTTCCGCGCTATTCTTCGTGAATTTTCCTTCTAAACCCAGCGTTTAAATGCTTTTGAAATAAAACAAAAAAAAAATTTCGCCAGTTTTCTACGCCACGCGGCATCTCCTTATTAGGCGTGTGCACTCCATCCGAGGTGAAGTTGGTCTGGAATTCTAGACCAACCAACTCCAAGGGCCAATGGCCCCAATGGTAAAACCAACCAAAGCTAGGTTTACTATTTGGTAGACCAACCTAAGACCAACTCATTGTAGATGCTCTTAGTTGTTAGTTTATTAGAAGAGAGAGATAGAGTGTAAAGGGTTAAGCGTCGGGTTTGGAGAATGGTGTGGATGAATCATATAGTGTTAGATATTAAATAAGTAATAGGTGACTAAAAATTTTATAGAAAAGATTTTATAAATAGTATTTGAAAATATTTTAGACAAAGATGAATTTTTATAAAAGATATTTTAAAAATATTTTAGATAATTAACAAAACTAATTAATATACTTAACTAACTCTATTAATTAAGATGAGCTAAAAAAGGGTTTTAGAAAATGGATTTTTATAAAACTATTTTAAAAAAGGTTTTCAAAGGTGGTCTTTTATACTTGTATTTCTAAACGTTTTAGAAAGTGGGCTTAGAAAATGGGCTAAAACATGGTTTGGGATTGAAATTTTTTATATTAAACTCGTCTTTTATTCTTTCTTCGATCGGGACCAATTAGAGTGGAGGTATTAGTAAATCATGTAAGTGCTTAAAATGGGGAGATAGATTTATGTGGCTACAAGTAATAAGATATTTTCTTCTTATTGTTATGTTTCCATAAACATAATATCCTAGTACACATATAACCTTTAGATATACTTGGAGATTAATTTACCTGTACTCCTTTCTTTATCTTGGCTAATATCCTAAACCTAATGGGCTCAAAATTCCTTCTGTGATATATTAACTTGTTATGTGTGACCTCATAGGATTTGGACACAGTTAGTAGTTGAAATAAACATATTAGGGCCCGCAGATCATAGTTGGTTTCTAGCAAAACACTATGACCATCTAAAATATCCAAATTAATTTTCATCATTAACCCTATTTTATTACTTCCTCCGTTTCGTTTTAAATGCAACAAAGAAATTTTTATATCTCACAAAAAATACCCTATTGTTGCATTTAAAACGAAACGGACGAAGTATTAGTAATTGCCAGCATAATTGAATGACAACTCTTTTAGTTTCTAATGATAGCTAATGTGAGGAAGAGATTCTCAAGGAGGTGGCCCAAGAAGTTGAAAATCCAAGGAAACCATCATTGAACCTTCCCATACCCTCAAATATTTGCTAGTTATAAGCTATCAGAAAAGTCCATCTCTCCATTTGTTTCATGGATGCTGGTTTTTTTATTGAAGCTCAACTCTTGTAAGAAACCGAATCTATACCTCCAAAAGATCCCTAAGATGAAGTAATAAACCCGATTCTTGAGAAATTTAAATGAGATGAGATCATACAAAGATGGAGAAGATGATAGTAATTGTGCAAGAAATTAAGTGAATGGGAGCAAATTAAGTAAAAAAGGAACGGAAAAGGGATAGCAAAAAATTAATAATTGGAAAACACTTTCCATTCGAACCCAGGATTTGGAGCCACAAAAATATTCATGTGAACAGTGATATGAGTGAGAATAACCTTTTTTTTTTATGGCTAACAGGCAAGAGTTAACATTGATAATAAGCCAAACGGCACTTACATAAACAAGATATCAGATCTAAATCATGAATAAAAATTTTGGCTCCTACTTCACTAATTGCATCACTTAAGCCCGGCTGCAGAACCACATCGTGATTTTTTTCCGATGGCCATGCATCTTTCCCAACTGCAGCCACCTCCTGTATAGCTTCGAAGGATAAAAAATAATTTCCAAGCCCTAGATCTTCAATCCAATTGACCATTTGAGTTCTCCACTGGAATGAGAGAAGACAACCCAACAACAAATGGGAGAAGAAAACCCACCAAAGATGGGAGAAAGAAACCCATACATGATGGGAGAAAAAAACCCACAAAAGATGAGGGAAGAAAGCCATCAAACTAATGGAGAGAATTATTGAAAAACAAAAAAACCAATAAAAATAACAACAAACTACTAAAAACCACCTCTAAACCTCAACGGCGATCAACTCCGGCGGGTCTTGAAGGTGTCGGAAGGAGCGAAAAGAGGGGAGTGGTGGGCTCGCCGGCAACCTGAGGTAGGAGAAGCCTAACCCAAGTCACCGGCGAGCAGGGGGTTGAGATTTATGGAGCAGGAGAGAGGAGAGAGAAGGGTGAAAATGTTAGGGCCTGAAGTGAGAATAACCTGAAGTACAGTATTCAACTATTCACCCATGTAGCCACTTCCAAAGGGTAAAGTTTTCATTTCTTACTCATTTGAAAGATTATCAAATGAGCAAAGATTGATCAAAAGTAAAAAAAAAAAAAAAAAAATCAAAAAAAGGAATTAGGAGGACCTAATTTTATACTGTATGTTTGTAGGGCACCTAAGATTTTGTCCGGTAATCCTTCCCAAAAGGGTGAGGATCAAACCCCTCTTACAAGAGTTTAAGAAGAACATCAAACCACTCAGTCAACTTTGACTCTCTCATGTAATACATACTTATTGCATCCTCTGATAACTACATACATTTTACTTTTGTTTTTGTTTTTCTGATAGAAGTCCAGGCAAATGCTCGATAGAAAATATATACCCTTCATTTCCCTTCCACAAGATCCCCCAATCTGCTTCCAGATAAAGAAAATTTGATCCATCGCTCTCTTTTTCTTCATTCCAGTAATGTCTTTTAAACATTAACGAGGACCCCTATATCATGGTATTTTACAAAAGGAATACGCTGAAGGACAAATCATAAACCCATGGAACGCCACGACAACGTTAGGCATTCTCTACAATCTTGTTTCCAGGAGATAAGCACTCCATCTTTTCAGTCAAAAGTTCCAAACTAGGAGATAATTCATTTGTTTCTAAGCAAGTAGACGGAGAGCTTGTCTCACAATTCTCCAATTGGGCATCATATAATGCCAATTCCATCTCTATTTCAGAGGCCAAACATTTTTCACCATCTGGGAAATGATCATCCCGAGTAGGACTACTTAACAAATATTGTTCCAACTTTGCAAGATCTAGTTCAGGTGGCACAATAGTTTCACAATATTCAGAGGAAAGAAATATTTCATCGAAGGGAGATGATAGGAAATCAAAATTTATGAAGAAATCCTTAACCCTGTCGAATGATATATCACGTTGGCCAGATTTATCCGAGTCTGAAGATGGAATCAGAGTAGGTGAAGGAGCATCATCTGGCAGAGGCTGATACCTTACTATCACGCCATCTGGAATGAGTGTATTTTCACAAGCTGTACCTTGGTTCAAGGTAATCTTTCCAGCATCAGCCATGCGCCAATTGCCGTCTTTGGGCTGAAGTAACTCATCCAGAAGCCCAGGGCTCTGCATAACCATCACCAAAAACGAAAGCAATTGTTGCTGATTATTCTCCATTCCTTGGAGGCGTTCCCTTAAGAGAAGTAACTTGTTCTCCGAAGACTCATGGCGCTCTCTGAGTTTAATTAACTCCTGCATCAATGCACTTTTATCGGTCTTAAGAATCTGCACTTCTTTTTGCAAAATGGTATAATCCACTTCATCAGGTACTCCAATCAGTTGGTCGTGCTGAGGGTCTTTTTGTGCTGGACCCTGAGGGTGTTTTCTCCGCTTGATGTTCTTTAACAAATGCTTCTGGTCCTTCACAAATCCTTCATTCGCGAACTCCCAACGATCTGTATCAACCTTTCTGAAGCCCTGTTCAGAAGAAAAAAGAAAACGTAGCATGGTGACTGCATATTCATATTTTTTGTCAATCAATTTCAAATTGGGCATGTTTTTGTCGATCGGTCTAAAACTGGAATATTACGGACCAGTTTTAGGGAAATCAAATCTGCAAACAATTGGCTAGGAATTTTTCCATGAAATTTTGGTCGAGGGTTTAGGATATCTAGGGCTAGGGTGCCACAAATTTTCAATTTATTTAGAGGATTTTTTTTAAGATTTTGGATCTTGAATCTGCTCTATGTTGATTCAATCATGGTTGTTTTAAGAGACGAGCCTTTTGTTTCTTATGATAAACTACGTGCAAGATTATACCTACCAAAGTGGGATTTACGTCAAGAAGTTACTAATGATTTTAAGCGTGTTTATGAGCATGCTTTGCTTCAAGCTATTATGCTTGTGGAAGATGTTCCTTGCGGCATTAAAGAACAAATTTGAGGACAAGATTTATTGTTGAAGATGGAGAGAAGATTGAAACCACCGAGAAACCACAAAATCCAAGCAATCAACCCCCGACAATCCCTCCCCACCACGAAAGAGAAGAGCATCTGAACTTAGATCTGATGACTTGTGATCTGTAGAATTTATCATCAGGAACCTTAGAGGCTAGATTCGAACTCTAACAACAGAATTAGGGTGGGGAAGACGATGGTGGTGACGAAATACCCAAACCAATGGTGGAGGTAAGATGAAGAAAATGACAGTGGATGTAATATGAAGAAAGTGGCAGTGGTGAGATGAAGAAAATGGTGGTGGAGGTGAAATGATGGAAACGGTGGTGGAGGTGAGAAGAAGGAAACGGCGGTCGTGAGGGTTGTAAAGAAGAAGACAGAGAAACTGAGGGTGGGTTTAAAACCCTTTCTTTATCTCAAGTCCATAACCAAACACATAAGATAATTTGGGGGTTTTTGGGTTACTAGCCTTTCTTTTTCCTTTTCTCAATTCCTTTCCTTTCCCTTGTGTCCAACCAAACACCCCCTAACTTCATTATTCAAATCAATCTCCCTTCCAAAGACCTGTGAACCATATGTTCTGACACGAGAAGTCTCTTGTAACACCATAACTATGATGCAGTGCAAAGTGCAAACATTGAATTTATGAAACAAACATTTAGTGAAAATACCAACTCTATGAACGGTCAGTGGCAAGTTACACACATATCCAGTGGTATCCTAATAACATATGCTACATCCTCGGCTTTTCTAAGGCTTAATTTCTACTCAAGATGTAATCACCTTTTTGTTAGATTCTATGAGTTAACCAAACCCTTCATGGTTTACTTAAGCCACTTTCATTTCACCTTCTGATCCTTCACCAGAAGATGTAAGTTTCAAATTAGCCACCATTTGCAAGTCAACTAGTAATTTGTGTTATTTTAGCAAGCTTAAAGTTAACATGTTCCCTCTGCGACCTAAATTTACTTCTAATCTCTAGTTAGGTTTCTCTCAATTCCTCCCATATCATCCTAAATATATGCCTCTAGAAACCATTTTTCTCACTAGCAACATCCTCAACATTTGCAATCATAAAGTTCATCTAATACTTGACCATCTTTCATTTTCAAGTCAAAGATTGAGCAATTTGTTCAAGTAAATTCTAATGTATAAAAATTTACCGTCCTCTAAAGAACTTGTAGAATATAAGCCAGGAACTCCATTTAAGACAAATGTACCCAAGTGATATAGCAAATTATGAACGAAGAAATTAATGGGGACGGACTATCTCTATTACTAGCCAAAAGATGTCACCTACTACTCAAAGGCACACCATCAAATTTTACCCCAGAAAACGCAAAGGAAAAAGGTAACATGTTGGGTTAAACTTTTCTGCTACTTCAAGGATGATGGCACCCTTGGTAGTCACCATTAAGTAATAATGTGATTCCTGTTGTGTGTTATGCATCAGCAAAAGCAATTTAATAAACTGACATATGCTTAGGTGTAAGAAGCAAGGTTAAAGTTTGTAGTTCAGTGATGAAGGGTATATTGGTGTAGTCTCTTGTAATTATGTTATGTGATACTGGCTTAATATACACTATATCCATTACTCATCCTCCCTTTCCTCTATTCTTCTGCTTCTGTCTTCCATCTTCTTGTCTCTCTTCTACTCTCTTTTGTTCCACTCTGTTGCTCTAGATTTACAGGCCTGAGTTCATACTAATGTGGTTGGCAAAAGTACAGATTGCTCTTTTATGGAAATAGATCAACAATCATTGAGAACAAAATTAAAAATGATAATTGAGAACTCTAAACATATCTAATATAATGATCCGTTTTTGAGAAGATAAAAAATTGAGTCAGCACCAAAAGTAAAGATACAAGGATGGGGACCAGTACCTTAACCAAGACACCAGAAAAAAAGAACTCCAATCTCACAAACATTAGAAATAGGCACATTTGGGAATGCCCCATGAGAGTGAGCCCAAAGTGAAGCTAAATACACAACTCACACTTATAATTCAGGGAAGACTCTCGTCAACTGGAAACTTTGTCAATCCTCTCAAACCAGATCACCAACAAATTGGCCAAAAAGCATCTTGCCAAATAATGGTATGCCCCTTCTGCCTAAGGAACCATAATGAATTTGTCGATGAACTAGAAGAGTAGGAGCAATCCAATAAATCTTAACATTACCAAATAATCTCTACCAAAATGACAACGCCACATGACAAAGCAAAAAAAATTGATTTCCTTACTAGCAAAATACAAAGTACAAACATGAGGGGAAAGAGTATTGCATAGTCACCTATCCTGTAAGTCATCACGTGTATTGAGCTTACCCAAACTAGCAACCCAAATAAAAGCTTTCGCCAGCTATAAAACTTCAGCTTTACAAATGAAAGAAGAAAGTTGGAAAGTTTTAGAAGGTAATTGGAATACGAGCAACAGAAAAAAGACCACGAAGAATTCTCCATTCACAATCTGCTGCCATGAGAATTATATATAGATACATAATTAAGGATTTTCAACAGGTAGGTGAGCTTCCCCAGCTCCAAGTCCCAATCATGGCAACCCAGTCTAGAATTAAAATTCTAAGAAAAGCTATTATCATCCTCCACCTGAAAGAAGGAAATGTGACTAAGAAACACTTGACAGTCCATAACAATGGGGAAAGATAGTATTGTAAGGTTGGTCCCTTTATGAGGATCCTCCCAATGCACTTTCCATTCAGCTTGTATTTGAAAGCAAGAGGAGAAAGATGTGAAATGAACTTTGAAGAGGTAGTAAAAGCAACAAGAGACCTGTTAGAGAACCCTATCCATTTCCATAATAACTCCATATCACTCTTATTCAAAGAGAGCATGCCTTTCAAAGAAAACGCCAACAACCACTTCCCAACTAAAGCTACAACTTTTAGACATGGGATTGCCAGAACATAGGCCACCCTCCTCTTAGATCTACAGATGCAATTCCATCTCACAATGTCATTCCTTTTCTACACACCTAACACAGACCACAATAAATCCCTTATGTGCATCTCCAGCCTTGTCGCTAGTTTGCTACTCCTAGCGCAATCTTAATTAGGGAAAGGAGATTCAAATGTATATTAGAAACTAGAAAGATGAGTCTATATGAGAGTCATACGAACCCTGAAGTAAACGTAAGCCTGCTTTCACCCATCCAACATGCTAGAAACCTTCTCAATAATTAGGTCCTTGAAAGTTGAAAGTACCACTTCAAGGACTAACCCCTAAAGGGAGACAAAGGTAAGTCACTAGAAAATCCTCGATGGCACACCCAGCCAAATACAAATACCTATGCAAAACAGTAGGCTTAATATTAATCTCAGTCACACTAGACTTAGACAAACCCATTGAAACATAAGAGTAAATAGAATATAACCCCACCAGAATCACATGGATAACACATCTAAACCTCTTAATGATCTGCTTTATTATGATTTTTGTGTTGGAGGAATCAATAGGCATAATTTTTCAGATATATAATTTTATCGACCTTTAGTGCATACATATCAAAGATGCCTAAAACAAGGAACAACTACGATTATGGGAATGATCAGCCATCAAAGGATGTGGAATGCTAGTTTAACAGTTGGAAATAGTATTATACTATTAGGGAAAACTATAAATTTATTCACATCCAGAGGTGTAAATCAAGCTTTCTTTTGGTAACTCCTTAAGAAACTACTATCAGGTTCCCTTCTATTCTTTCGTTAACCTATCAAATTCACCAAATTCGCTTCCAATTCAGATAAATGGCCGAATTCTGACAAAATCCTCTCTTGCAATCTCTCCCTAAACATTATCACAAGTTCTCTCGATTCCTTTAGTGTAAGCTGATCCCATATGGGTTCCTTTCCAAATTCCATAAACAACTTAGGTGTCAAGTACATTCATTCACAATTCTCACATCCAATTAGCAAAAGATCGACCAAGAAATCAAAGAATATGCACATAGAAAACACGTATCATCAACAAATGTAAGCCCACTCTAAAGTTGCTGCTAAAAGAAAGAAGAGGTAACTCACATAGATGTTAAGCTGGCGCATAAAACTTGAAAAATTGCGGTGCTTGAAGTACATAGGAAGTAAATCTCGAGAAAATTCCATCGTATCCCAAATAATAAAACTATCATTGGATTCACTCCAAGAGATAATTCTATTTGTGGTCTGATCATCAACTATTTCATAGCACTTCATCAAGAACGGCGCTAAACTTGAGCCATTATCCGTTGCTTTACCCATTTTTAGTGGAGGAAGTCACTTTATTTGGCAGAATTTAACAGATGGTTGAATGATTAATTAGCAAGACAAAGAAAGTAACCAAAATCAGGTAAAAGACTTCCAATAGAATGGAAATGGCCAAAATAGCCGCGAAGAGAATTTGCAGATTAGCGTCGTCAAGGATTTCTGTCTGCTACTGTTTCGCAATTGCCGCCTCAACCTTCCTCTAAATTTTTTTTTAATTTATTAATAAAGGTAAGGAAAAAGAAGGTTAAGAGACCATCCGCACGAGGGAGCTCCAACCTTATCGTTTACAAGAATGGTGGATAACTCGGAACTAGTACAATCATCAATGAGAAAAACATAATAGACTAAATGTCCTACATTGGCAATCCAATCTGCTGCCTTATTAACTTCCCTGTAGACATGTCTGATATCCCACGTAGTGAAGGAAAGGAGGAGCTTGTGAATGTCCTTGAGAAGATGACACATCTGCCAAGGGGGGCGCCCAAATGCCCTTAAGGGTGTTAATAATGAGAAGGTTATCGCCTTCGATGTGAAGATGAGAAATGTTATTCTGAATAGCCAACTGAATACCGTGGTGGAGGGCCATTGCTTCGGCCATGTAGACAGTAGTGATGCCGAGGTTGAAAGCAGCAGCCTTAATAAGAGTACCCTGAGAGTCTCGAATGATAACTCCTGCTGCAGTAGAGGAATCACGAACTGAACCATCGAAGTTGAGCTTGAAATGAAGTGGGGGAGGCAGCTCCCAAGCGACGAAAATAGATGATGGATAGGATGATGAGGATGGTGGATTGAAAGTGGTGGAGAACGGGATCCCAGAGGAAAAGCAGTTATCTACCGCAATCCTAAGGGACCATTCCGAGAATAGAAATTTAGCTTTGTGGAGGATTCTATGAATGTTGAGAGCACTTTGGCGGAAGATAATTTCATTTCTCTCTTTCCAAATGCTCCATATTAAGAAAATAAATTTACTTAAATTGGATTTGTGTTTCCGTAGCTTGGAAAGGTTTCCCATTAGCGCGTCATTAGAGAAGGAGAAAGGAAGCCAGGGCTTGAGGTCGGGTAAGATCTTTAGGGGAGTAAGAGAGGGGCAATCTCCAAAAAGATGGTCTAAGGTCTCTGGGTAGGAGTTGCAGAGAGCACATAGGTTGATAGGAATGATATTTCTATTGGGCAGGGTAGCACGAACACCAAGGCTATTATGGCAAATTTGCCATAAGAAGATTTTTAATTTTGGAGGGATGTCCAAATTCCAAATCCAACGAAATTGCCATTTAGGGATATTGGGAGGGAGGTTATGGGCCAGCCAAGTAGCAGATTTCACAGTAAATTCGCCAGAAGAGTTGAGACCCCAGATAGGTTCATCTGGACAAGGATAGACCGGTAAAGGAATGCCTTTAATTAATTTGATAATGGAATCAGGAACCATGGAGCGGAGTTTTTCAAAGTCCCAAGTACGGTTGGGGGTAATATATTCTTTAAGCAAAGTGGAGGAGTCCACTTGATTTTCTTTTAAGTTCAATATAAAGAGGAGGTTATCCTCTGAACACCAGTTATGTTTCCAGAAAAGGATCGTAGACCCATCCCCAATTTTCCATCTTATTCCTTTTAGTAGAAGGGGGCGTTGAAGCATGATTTTTTTTCCATATGGTGGAGTCTTTAGTTTGACATTTGTACGTAATTGAAGAAAGATTGACTTTTTAAGTATTTTTCAGAAACCAATTTGACCCAAAAATTAGAGGGTTCGGTGAGAATCTTCCAACCTACCTTGGCTAAGAAAGCTTTGTTAAGGGGGATACTTTTCCTCAGACCCAAGCCACCATGGGTTTTAGGGGTGCAAATTGTATCCCATGCTATAAGTGGTACTGCATTTTTATCCTTGGATTGTCTCCAAAAGAATTTCCTATGAGTAGTATCAATTGATTTGGCCAAATCTTGAGGGAGCATAGTGGAAGCACAAGCATAAGTCGGGATGGCCTCAAGGTTACTTTGAATAAGGGTAAGACGACCTGCTTTGGAAAGAAAGTCGGATTCCCATTGGTTAGTTCTTTGATTTGTTTTTTGTAAAATTAGATTGTAGTCTGCTTAAGTGGGTTGATAAGAACTGAAAAAGATCCCAAGATAACGACCCAGGGACGAGTTGGGGATCATAAATGACTTGCCAAAGCCGATGTCCTATTTGTGGGGAACAACTTGGAGAAAACAATGGACGATTTATGAAAGTTGATCAGCTGGCCGGAAAGATCACAAAATGCTGCTGCCTTTTTTTAAACTAGTATTTTTTTTTGTAGGTGATGCGTGCGCGAACATCGCGGTGATATTGTACATGTTTCTTTTATTTTTAAAAATATGGAAGTTACTTTCACTAAAAAAATTATGGTAGTTTTTTTAGGGAAAAAATTTAGCTGTTACATTAGAGCTTTTTTTTAAAAAAAGTTCTATGGCTTTTTTGCCCTCATTCGTTATCTTGGAAGAATAAAAACATAAAGGGTATTTTAGGAAACTCAGGTGGACACCAAAGTTGTCAAGAGTTCTCATATATAATAGAGATTAGGAAAGAAAAACTTAGGAAGACCCCCTCAATTAGAGGGCCACCCTAAAACATCATTTCGGATAATAAGAGAAAAATCACAACAATAAGGAGGGAAAGAGTACAAGAGCGAACAACAAGAGTGATCGGGCTTATGAGCCATGAAATCTGCCCCTTTGTTAGTGATGCGAGTTCACCTCACAACTCACTACTCGTTTTGTATTTTTATGTTAGAGACTATAATGAAAGACAACAATAAAGATAGGCTCCCAAATCTTGATTTGGAGATGTTCTCTTGAAGTCGCGGTTCAAGATTTACGCATAAGATCGCAGTCTAGTGCACTTTAGAGTTAACAACTCTATAACAAGCTCAAACCTCACTATTTCATTCAACAACAACACACCTTACATATGAATACCTTAACGGTATTTATAGAGAACTAAACCTACTAAACTAATAAACAAAGCAAAGAAATACAATGATCTTCATAACTAAGTAACAAGGAAAAATCGGCTGGACCATGGTATGACGCTCTTCTTCTATTGGATGCTTGAAATCAACTTGCAACCAGTAGAAACATTTCCTGAACTTGAAGGTTGATCAAACCAAGGTAGAAATACACCAATTGGATGTAAAAAGGCGGCTGCCCAAAATTCAACAAAAGCAGCTCTGCAACTCGCTGATCTGGCGGGTGAGCTGGGCAGCTTTCCCTCCTCCTTGCGTAAGCTCTTGGACGCCTTAAACAAGCACCTCAATCACATAGGTGAACTCCCTCATGTGTCACCTTCTTTCTTACATAATTTTTAAGCCAAATTACGACAATTAAGCTAACAAAAACTAGGTTACAATCAAGTTATGCCAAAACCGTGAAAACTGATCAAACAATGATGTCTCAATTGCAAGGCTACTGCGACTTTGTTTCTTCATGAAATCTCACCAAATTTGGTAGGATTAAACTTCAAGATGTTAGAAATCCAACAAAAAATGAATCACTGGAAAATGATTTATAGATTGCTCACAATAACCAAAACGATTTTGCTACGTCAGAATCTCCGGATGAACGTGAACGTCTTCACTTCTCGTCTACTTTCTCCTTGACTTTAAACAGCTCTAATCAACCCTAATTACTTAAATAAGGAGGTTTACATACTACTTAAGACTATAAATAAATACAACTCAATATAATACAAAACAACAAGACATAGAAGAAGAAATGCGAAACCATTTCGCATCAGTTAGCTTCCCTGAAAATAACCTGCATCAAAAAACAATATTAGTAATTTCCCCGGGATCTTTCTAGATAGGATTAATAGAATTCATAACAGTAAGATTATCACCCTCAATAAATAAATTTTTACTATCAAGAGAAATAGCTCCTTTAATACCCTCCCTTAATCCCTAAGGTTTAGCTTGGAGAATGGAAGAATAAGACCCTAAAGACTTTGCACCAGAAAGCAGCACTGCCCCATACTCATCTCTTATAACAAAACTAAAGGAAGAATTGTCATTACTAAGATTAGAACCATCAAAGTTAAGCTTACAAAAGTTCCAAGGAGGGAGGAACCAAACAAGATTCACACAGATCTAGAAACCTTAGGAAGATTAGCAGTATTCGAATAATTCGTAGAAACAAAGGGCGAAGGATTCAAACTAGAAGTACTAGATTTAAACTAGTTACAAGCAAATTTATTAATGATAAACGAGGCTTGATAAGGGAAAATGCTTTCATCATTAAAAATAACCTTATTTCTAATATGCCAGACAAGCCACCAAACTATCGCAAACGAACAGATGTCATCCAATGAAACAAAAGAATCACAAGTCTCCAAGATATTACCGAAAGAATTATTTTTTGACACTAAACGATTGGCTGAAAGGGAAGACCAATTACAGTTGTCCTTAAGCAAAGCAATAATGTTAACCATAAAAGAACATTGAAAGAAAAGATAAGGGGCAGACTCACAATGATTGTTGCAAAAAACACAATTTTGAGGGAGAAAGACATGATTCTTGTCCAATCTTTCTTTCGTAGGCAAACCATCACAGCAAGCTTTCCAAAGGAAATTTTTGACTTTAGGAAGGACATTAATATTCCAGATCCACCCAAATTCTACATTGGAAAATATATGATCCGACAAGCCTTGGGCTAAAAGAGCCCTAGATTTAACCGAATACTCACCATCAGTCGATAAACCCCAAAACAAAACATCAGGTTGCTGATTAGAGGGAAGAAAAATAGAACAGATTTGATCAACATTCGTATTTAAAAGATAAAGAAGGAGCTTTGAACGGTTACACCAACCAAAAGGGGAAATAAAATCACTCACCCTAAAATGGAGAGTACCAAAAGGAGGTTGAATAGTAACAAGCGGATATTGGAAGATCTAGTTATCACCCAAAAGTCAATATCCTGACCATTACCAACTTGCCATCTAAGATCTTGACTGAACAGATGACGGAGACTCATAAGATTTTTCCATTGCCAATATGCCAAATTAGAGACTTTGTAATTTAAGAGATTTTTTTGTTTAACATATTTCTTGCGAACTAGCTTAACCCATAAACTATTATCATCTTTAATAAGCTTCCAAAGGAGCTTCATTTGAAGTGCTTTATTATTAGTATCATCTTTCATCAATCCAAGGCCACCAAAATTCTTAGGCTTACAAATCCTATCCCAACCAATAACATTAGCTGAAGAATTAAGAGCATCCTTGTTCCAAAAAAAATTCCAATAAGTTTTATCTAAATTATAAAGAATAATCTTAGGTAAGTAGAAACTTTGCATTTGAAAATTAGCTTTAGTAGCAAGATTAGATTGAATAAGAATAGTAACACTAGCTTGAGAAAGAGAATATGCTTTCCACTTAGGGAGCAGATTAATAACTTTAGAAAGAACCTTACCAAACGTTTCTTTAGTGACTCTAGAGCTTATGACAAGACACCTACATACTCCCCTAGATCTTGAGCTTCAGACATTCCAAGGATGGAAGCAAAGTTAACCTTTTCCTCATCGGGGACACTTGAAAAGCTGATTTAAGATTGTTAACAAGTTGACCCGACATAGAGCAATATTTATCTAAAATTTGGCGAATTAACGTACAACTCTGATCATTTGCTTTGGCAAAAATCATAGTATATCATCAGCAAATGTAAGAAATGGAATCCTAATACCAGATTGACCAACAGAGACCCCAATCAATTTTTCTCGCTGGGAACAAGGTAAAGAAAATTCACGAGCAAGAAGTTCAGCACATATATAAAACAAAAATGTACGGCGATATAGGGTCACCGTGACGTATTCCACGAGAAGGAATAAAAGAAGAACCTGTAATTCCATTGATTAAAACAGAAAAAGAGAGGGAATAGATGCAAACTTTGATCCATTCAATCCATTGTGCACTAAAACCAAGTTTTTCAAGCATAATAAATATAAAACTTCATCCCAATCTATCATACGCTTTCTCCATATCCAACTTTATAGCAATCCAACCAGTTCAACCCATCTTTTTCTTAAAAGAATGAAAAACTTCACGAGCTATTAGAATATTGTCTTGCGTCAATCTTTCTGGAACAAAAGCTCTTTCAAGAGGGTGAATAATTTTAGCCATCACTACTTTTTGGTGATTAGTGATAATCTTAGAAATTATTTTATAAATTGTGCACGAACTAATGGGTCTAAAATGATTAACAGTAGAAGGGTTGTCAATTTTAGGAATCAAGGCTAGAAAAGTATGATTTATGTCCTTGAGAATTATCTTAGAATGAGAAAAAGCTTGCGCTGCCCGGATAACAGAATTCCCAACCAAAGTCCAATATTTCTTAAAAAAGAATAGTGGAAAGCCATTTGGGCCCGGAGATTTATCAACAACACGAAGTTGACGAAAAATGTTACCAAAATGAGTTTTATTTCAAATTTTGGATTTTTCGTTTAACACTTACATTTTTAGAACAAAACATATACGATCCTTGAAATCTTGGGCACCAAGTTTTTTAACAAGATTGTCATAATCTTATCGAAGACACCACATTTCAAAATGAAATGGAGGGGCCTTAGTATATATTAACATTAGGGAGATAATCCAAATAAATAATACAATGATCCGAGGAGGTGAAATTGTGATGTTTTACTTTAGCTTGTGAAAATTGAGCAATCCAATTAACACTAGCAACAACCCTTTCAAGGCGTTCAAACAAGTTATTTTGGCCTGATTTCTTTTTCCTCCGTGAATAATGTGACCCAAGAAATGGTAATTCAGAAGAGCAAGTTTGCGAAAAAGTTGGTTCATATAAATGGTTCTAGATTGATTAAGAGGCGAACCTCCTAACCTGTCTAATGAACGAAATTTCGTTAAAGTCGCTAATAATTAAATATGGCAAACTAATACTGTTAACATAACCAATAAGCTCTTCCTAAAATTCTGATTTAATGGCTTTTTGAGCAGGAGCATAGATGAATATCACCACATACGAAAAATTAATTTAAAGAAGAGAGATACAACAAGCCATAAATCTAGTAGATTTAAAAATTACAGACAAACTAAAAGAATTAATATGACACCTTTTCCAAAATAACCAAATTCCACCTGACCTTGGGTTGGAATAAAGTCAATAAACTGGAAACATAACTGCATTGCAAAAATCTGGGTAGGAGAAGAGGGAG